>CM056601.1:11033608-11688584 GCA_029721355.1 Tegillarca granosa | reverse complement strand
ATTATTATTATTATTATTATTATTATCACTTGTCTGTAGTAGTGTAACATCTATTCTTGCACGACCCGTTTATTATTATTATTTTTTACTTTGACAAGCCAGGCCCCAAATTTGGGAATATTTCAATGTCAATTTTTAAGACAACACAGTTAAAATTAAGTATCTAATGTTATATCTAAATTGTTTGATGTAGTATTGTTGAACAAAACAAAACATTGACTAATAAAACTTAGAATTTTTAAAATATTGATAAGAGAAAAATAGGAATATTTGGGTTGAGTAAATGATTGTGAAACTGTGGCCTGGTCTCTACATTGAACTGGTCTGATTGTGATTTGGCCTAGCTTGGTAAGATGGAAGATATCACCTAGCTTGAATTATCTATGAGTTCTGATGGTACTTTGCATCATGTAGCTAGCCCACACACACACACACACACACACACACACACACACACACACACCGCGCGTATCTAATAAATAACAATCCCAGTGAACAGTATCACGTTTCTCTAGAATGAAGTTAATGAATTTCTCTTTACAACTTTTATTATTTTGTAGGTTAAACGATGATAAATTGTGGACAATTAGTATTGACAATTTAAGAGGTGTTGTAATAAGTTATATTTAGTGTGTTTTACAGGTTACCTAGATATGTAAACAGATCGTCTTCGCTAAGTATATCCGGAAATAGTAACACTTAAAATCATGGTGGAAATATATTCAGTCAGTCTTAGAAACTAATAATGTTTCTTAGCGGTTTGACTGGTCCATTGCTACAGACACCAAGAAAAAATGTGACAAGTCTATGTTTTACGATACAAGTAAACCCTACTGGCCGGAAAAAGGCCATGCCAATCTAATGGGACAGGACAGGTATTTGATTTAAAAGAATTTCTTTTAAATTTCGAATTCCATATTTATTTATTTATTTATTTATTTATTTATTTATTTATTTATTTTATTTATTTATTTATTTATTTATTTATTTATTACACGTTGATTCTTTTGGATCGAATCATTGTAAGAAACACCGCAAATTCTCAAACTTATCATATATCTTGTTAATTTTCATCTTAAGAATACCTCTCCCCGACATAATAATCACGCAGGTACATATGCTTGGGAGAGGAATCTGTTAATTATTTGTACATGTCAATGTCGCGGTAACAGACTTCTTTATTTCAGTATGTAACTTGTATTTATAACACAGATTATACACTTCAAACTTAGAACACAAATTTTGCACAATAGTCTATCGACTAATGTCGCTAGATAAACGAATGGAGTCGAGGCCGAGATCTCTGCATATAGCGATTTTAAGCAGTATTTTTAAAAATGACATGAAAAATTTATATGTGACAAACTTAACTAATAGAAAGATTATGACATATTTCTCGACCAAGTAATGAACTTTGGAATCAAAGTACAGAGGGTGTTGTAAGATGTAAAGAGTTGAGAACCTTAATCAACGGCGATATTACAGAAGACAAATAAAAAATTTTCCGTTTAAATTTAGTTTCCAAATCACAAAACAAGATTAATCTGTTAATTATTATATCTTCTACCTAAAATTCGTTGAGATTACTAAATTTTTTTTTAATGTTTTCATAATAACATTACTAATAATAATGTTAATAAAATCTGCCTTTCGTTTTTAAGAAATAATATTGAGAACATTATCATTTATATCCTCGAAATAAGGGAGCCGATTACCACAATAGTTGAGAGAAAGAAAAAATATTATGCCCCGGGTGAGGATCGAACTCACGACCTTCAGATCGCTCTTTCGTATGTGATTATGAGACTGACGCGCTGCCTACTGCGCTACCGAGGCACATGCTACAGTATGGCGCTCAAGTCCAATATATCATGTAGAAAAAAATATAAATAAGATTTCCTTTACTGTGCAAGTTTATTCTTTTAAAAAATTGAAAGATTTTTTGTAAACATAAAACACCATGTTATATACATGTTTATTAAACATCATACCTTTTCTCAGTTTATCGAGTCATTTTCCGAACATTTCGGCCCAGTATCAAATCCGGCCTACAACAAATTCGGCCCATGACAAAAATGGCCTAATAAAGCATCTAAAGTATATGTTTCATATTCTTCAGGGCTTTTGTAGATTTGATTTGATTTAATTTTGATTTAATCGGGTTTTACGTCCCAGTCAAGAATTTACTATCGCGATATCACCAGCTATAGATGAAACGTCAGAGTTTTTTAACGTGTCATTCCTGTCGTGATCAACACGTGGCATGACGAGTCGGTTTTTAAGGTCATCAGAAGCTTCTCGAGGCGGACACTCTACCACTGAACCATCGAAGGGCCAGTTGAGCGACAAAGGCCCTATGTTGCATTTTGTGTTTAGCCAATTGTGTCACGGTTATTGAATGTGAAAAATGTCTTATTCAATTACTGCGATGTGATGGAGTTTTAACATCAAACAAGTTGTCATGTTATGTTTTTTAAAAAAAAAAAAAAAATTGTGAATGCCGATATGTTCAAGAATTTATAATATGAAATATATAAGCTTTCAGTTTAACTTTTAAAGTAACGTTGTCGATATTTTTCTTAATCATGACTTTTGATTTTAAAATAAAGTTCTAAAATTCAAACCCAAGTTGTTTGCATTTATCTCATTTTAAAAATATAAGCGAAATATATTCATTTTTAAGTGCTTCACCGTTGAATTTCAAAATAAAGAAGTAGATCTAATTTCATTATTATTATTATTATTATCAAGTTTAAATTTAAACAAAACAAATTTAAATTTTCAAAAGTCATCAAAATTAATGTTGCTATAATACTGTAAATAAGAAGCGAACAATTGTAACTGAAAAACGCGTACTTTGCAATCAGACACCACGATACAATACAAGTAATGACTAATGACAATCACATACTGGAACGAGTAGGTTAAGGACCGAATGTTTTAAAGTACTAATATGCACAGGCCGAAATGAACCGACCTTAATCCGATCGCTTTGAGCGTTATCGTCGTTTAATACATGCATCCATCTGTCACAGTGTAAGTAAGGGAGTGAATCGATAGGCCTTGGAGGGATAAACTGTCTGTATGACTGACAGGTACTTGTTGTTTCACCTCGAGATGTGTGTATTCTTACATGCACGTATACAGGTGACTTGTGCGCATGGTTAAAATGTAATTATTCTTTTGATTATTTATAAAACATACAGCGCTACGCCAAAAGTTTAAATTGACTCGTTGTTATGTTTCAACTTTCAGGTAGTCCTGAAAATCATGACTCTTAACGGCTTTGCTATATGGATATGTGCCACAATATCCATATTGCAAAGCCGTTAAAAGTCATTATTTTCAGGACTAAACATTCAGGAACCTCTCCTGAATGCTAATTCCGGTGGATTTCTATTTGACACAAGTATAGTAAATTCTTCTCGGTAAATTGATTTTGTTTTTATGGTTCTAGTCCACTGAAAAGCGCGTGCTTACGGATCACAGTGCCTCTCACCGCCTGGGTTCGAATCCCACTCGGGACAGATCCTAGTGTGAGAAAGTTTGTCAGTTCACTTGCCGATGGTTGGTGGTTTCTCTGGCACTCCGATTTCCTCCACCATCCCAGAACTGACTGCCTCAAAATAAGTGGAATAATTTTGACTGGGGCACAAAACACCATTACTCCACTCCACTCTAGCCCACTGAGTCGTATGTAACAGACGGGAATACAACTCTCTGTCACATTATCCTGATACCGGATGAACCAGTCAATACACTGCATTTCCTCTTAATGCCGAGCACCAGACGAGGAAGCAACACCTGAAATGTATGACCTGTTGAGGTGTTGTTTAGGACAACCCCTATAGTCACTGGCATACAAGCTGTACAGCCCAGAGACATACATATCAACTTGTGTTATGGAAATCTCTGGTACAGCCTATATAAACAACTACTGACAGCACATCTACAGTGGCAGTGAGTACTGTATTTACATTATGCTCCTCTAAATGGTACAGTTTAACCCACTACCACACCTTCAGAACAATAACACCCTGTATAAGGTTATCATTCAACACAGCCACAACAAGCACCACATACCCAGGTATATATCAACACAGCCACAACAAGCACCACATACCCAGGTATATATCAACACAGCCACAACAAGCACCACATACCCAGGTATATATCAACACAGCCACAAGCACCACATACCCAGGTATATATCAACACAGCCACCACAAGCACCACATACCCAGGTATATATCAACACAGCCACAACAAGCACCACATACCCAGGTATATATCAACACAGCCACAACAAGCACCACATACCCAGGTATATATCAACACAGCCACAACAAGCACCACATACCCAGGTATATATCAACACAGCCACAACAAGCACCACATACCCAGGTATATATTGATCTCAACTATATAACTCAATGATGATGATGATGATGATATATATATATATATATATATATACCGGTATATATATATATACTAGGTTAGTCAGGTATTCACCATTCACATAATTCTGTAACAAGCTTAAAGTACTTACAGGAACTGTGAGTACATTACTGCCCCTTACATGGAAGACCAGTTGTTGAAACCCTTAAATTTACTTATTGGTAAATTGCAAAAGGCTACCTGTTGTTTTGAAATACAACATGTACAATGTGCATAGAATTGTTTTTCTACTAATACTAATAGTTACTAAAAAACTCTGCAGGGGTTCAATCCTAAGACCCTTGAATCATGAATCTGCCAACATAATCACTGAGCTATGTGGGTCCACCTAATTTAACATTTCACATGTTATGTTTTTTTCAAATGTAGAGAAGGATCAGTTTGGTAATTCTAAGATTTCAGTTTGTAATGAGAATACTGTAGGTAAATTTTCACCTGATAAGGAAAATCAAATTGGGTAAGAGACTTAAATTTTTAGGAATTTATGAAATTTTAGAAACTTGACTTCCTTCACTTATAATTAATGATTGGTGGAAATAAAATCTAGAATATAAAATTTACAGAATCGACAAATACTGATTTGTCAGATAAATTACAAGTTGTTATGGTTTTTATTTTTAATATATATATACCAGGCCCCAGTTTCACAATCATTCACTCAAATGATTGTACACTTAGTTCAAATTAGGTAATATTTCAGTGCCAATTTTTAAAACATTGCACAGTTAAAATTGAATAAAATGTTATATTTTAATTGTTCAGTGCAAATTTGTTGAACAATACAAAACAAACTTCAAATTTTTTAAAATATTGATGAGTGAAAATTGTGAATATTTGAGTTGAGTGTACATTCATTTGAGTGAATGATTGTGAAACTGGGACCAGTATATATAACTTGATATTTTGCTGCACAATTTATTTTATGATTTTCGTTGAATACAGTCTATATAATACAGTTAAGTGATTTTTATTTTTAAACAAAAGCTATGCAACTTGACATTAACCATTAAGCTAACCTGCCCACAGTCTTAGTTAATTAAGATGCCTCTGTTTTCTTGACAGTTAACCATGTTAAATATGATAGTTTTAATTTTAGTAAGAAAAACATATTTTCATTTTATTTATTTTCATTTTATTTAGTAGTTATAAGGTCACTTGTGCCAAGTGATTGTTGTTTGTCTAACAGCAGTGTATGTCTTCCATCGAGTATTGTGAACATTTACACATTTTACTTCTTTTCCAGATCCAATGAACTATTAGCAATGAAACTAAACAGAGATATATACCTTGGTTCAAGCCATTTTCAGATTTGTGTAGCTTGTTGACCTTAACACAAATAAGGTCACAGTGACTTTGAAAAAAAAAATCTTTAAACATCTTCTTGTCATAGTACCAAAGATGTAGGAGCTTGAAACTTTATATGTAGAATAAAGCCCTACAAAGTTTTCAAAGCAAGTTAACCTTGCCCTTTATTCAAAGTCACAGTAATGTGAGATAGAAAAAACTTTTAAACATTTTCTTAAATTTAGTATGAGGGCATAAAATACAGACCTTGACATTGCTTTATGTTTGAGGTCACATTAACCTTAAATAGTTAAACCTTAAAACACACCCTTATCATTAAACTAGTAAAAGACTAGAAGCTTAAATTTTCATACAAAGTGTGATTGTCAGAAGCCCTACCAAGTTTGCAAAGTTGGTCGACCTTGAACTTTTAAGTTCACTTGGACCTTTAAAAAAATCTAGTAAAAATACTAAAATGGTTAATTACCTAGATGGCCATATACTTTTTGCACAGACATGTATATAAGAATATTGTAGGTATTGATATAATGATCATATTTATATAATTTAAGGTCATGGATTCAAAGGTCAAGGTCACAGATTAAAAGAATACTTAAAATTTTAATTATCTTGAAAACTATGACCTTTTTTTTGGAGGCTTGTACATTTGAACATTGTTGTATTAATTTGATTATCATTTTGATATAAAGATAAAGGTCATGGGTTGGACGGCAAAGTTACAGATGCAGAAGAGTACCTAAATGGTTAACTATCTAGAAAACTAAAATTTTTGTGTAAGCATGTACACTATAGTTGAAAGAATATTGTTGGCACTGATATAATATTCCTACTTATATTTAGATCAAGGTAACTTGTTCAAGGGTCAAGGTCACAATGTTTTTTTTTAAAGAAAAACAGCTTAAAATTTTGTTCGTGACATTCAAGGTCAAGGTCACTACACTGAAATATTTAATATGATGGGATCAAAGTTCAAGTTAATCAATACTGAAATGATAAGTTATTTTATAAGCAAGATGTACTAAAACTACCAATTCTCACCTTTGATAGGTAATTTGTTTTTTAAATTAAATATGTATTTGAATTATATTTATTGTCTTCAGATGACCATTTATGCCAATTGAGCCTCTAGTTTGGATATTTTTTCTTGCTGAAATTATCAATTAAAATGTCTGGCTTACACAGTTAAAATTATGTAGATAACATGCAATCTTCTAGCCATATTCACTGGGTTTTCTATGTAATAAAACCAAATAAAAGGAAAGAGGGAAAAGAGACAATCGGACCTAGGTATCTTTCTAGTAGAAAAAAGGCTCAATAATCTGATAATGTTGCAAAAGTATTAGATTATGATGTTGACTTTTGGTTTATTAAGAATCATACTTATTTGCTGGAATAATTCATGGATAAAGAAAATATACATCTAACAACATACAGAAAATCAAATCTGGTTGTAACAATAGGACTAAGACATTAATAATTTGAACAAAGACTTTTATTCTGGATGATAAACAGAAACGCTATTATAAGTGTTTCGACAAACAGAATCTCTCTCTCTCTCTCTCTCTCTCTCTCGTTCGTTCCAGCTGATGAACAATCTCGTCTTGATGTAATTCCCGTCTGTTTAGTTTAGAGGGAAAAATCCTGTCTGCTTTCTCACCCAGAAACACCTCAAATATACTAACACGTGTATTAAGTTTCTTTCATATGCAGATCAAATTTAGACTTAGCTGACCATGATTGCTTTGAGAATATCATCTCTAATAACCAGCACATGCTCTGTCGTGTAAACTTGAACTTATGCAACCCCAGGATTAATAATCTACCGAGCATGTATCCAAAAAGTTTTCAAGCATGTTTTCTTAAATGTACCACACTGGTTTGAAATATACTTAAAAAAAAGTTAAGAATAACTTTTACAGAAAATATTATATAATGTATATTACATGAACATGAAATCTTAATGTCTCCATAATTACAGTTGTTGTTAGCACGTGCTGTTCGTGTATACCTGCCTATAAACGAACACATTAGCATGGGGTTCAAATTAAAGTGGTGTTTGTGTGTGTGTAATGTTTTGGTTTATGCTTGCTTCTGCAAGAAACTCCACATTATGTTAATCCATTTGCATATGCGAACCTGTTTTTTTTCATTGTATCGTTATGTGGCGTTATCTGACTGCAATTGATAATACCAAGGCAGTTGGAATGTTGCAATCTTGACAAAGCCAAAGGAAAGTTTCACAACCTGTTAAAGTGTTATGTCATGGCTGTGGAATCGATTCCAACACACTGGCAGTTTCACAGAACGGCCTCGTTCAGATCGACCAGGAGCTACTACAGCCCGAGAGGATCGTTATATCGGGAACTTGGCTCGACGAAATAGGTTTTAATCTGCGGTACAGTTAAACAAGAGGCCCATGGGCCTTAACGCTTACCTGAAAATGTCCAAAAACTTGCAAAGGACATAATTACAAAAACTTCACGAAATTCTTCAAGTTTGGAAATCCCACAATAATTAATCAGAAATATCTAGTACATTTTATTTTTTAATAGCTCATATGCATGATTTAACTATAGAACAATGAATAACTTCCAAATCTTTAATCATATGGTTATGCAGCCATGATTTTGACCTTTGAACATATGAACTTGAACCTTATATCAAAATGGTCATGATATCAATACCTACATTTTTCTAATATACATGCTTTTACAAAAAGTTAATGGTTTTCAAGATAATCCACAATTTCAGTATACTCGTGCAGTTAGACCTTGACCTTTGAACATATGACCTTGAGCCATATATATCAAAATTATTATCATATCAATACCTGCAATATTCTATACAAAAAGTTAACAGTTTTCAAGATAATTTACAATTTCAGTCTCTTCTAAAGCTATGATCTTGACCTTTGAACATATGACCGTGAACCATATATCAAAAGGATCGTCATATCAATACTAACAATATTCTACTTTATATACCTATACCAAAAGTTCATAGTTTTGAAGATAATTCACAATTTCAGTACACTTATGCAGCTATGACCTTGACCTTTCAACATATGTCCTTGAACCATATATCAAATTGATCGTCATATCAATACTTACAATATTTTAATATACATGTCTATGCAAAAAGTTTATAGTTTTCAAGCTAATGCACAATTTTAATATTTATAAGCCAAAAATAAAATTTCAGGGGCAACAACTCCAACATTAATTATATAGTTTCAAAACCTGGTACAATGAACCTTGTTAGATTTTGTCATGCTGAACATTTTAACAATGTTTTGAATTCATGAATATATCTCTTAATTTTTGCAAGAAAATTGCCTAAAACTGCATAAATCACAAATTAGGTCATGACCTTGATTTGTGACCTTGACCCTATTTTAAAGGTTATTTCAAGAAAAAGTCAAAACTGAAAACCCCATGTCATTATCTGTTCAAATAGTCAAGTTATAACAATTTGAAGCCATTTTACGAAATTTTTAAAATTAAACGCAAAAAAGCGTAACCCATTTTTCGACTAAATTTGACAAAATAAACAAACTATAGGCTTAAGACCCTAGAGAAGCCAAATATCACATCAGATTTTTTCTCCCATCATCGGTGTCGGAGAAGAAGATTTTTTAAGATTTTTATACCCCTAGGTCACCTTGACATAGTGTTGGTAGCCATGGCAACGCCATGAACAAATTTGAATTGCACCGGTCCATATATGCTTCTGACCAAGTATCATTGAAATCTGTCTAGCAGTTTTGGAGGAGAAGTCGAAAATAGGTATTAACGACGCACACACACACGCACATACACACGGCATAAGCTCACATGACCTTTCGGTCAGGTGAGCTGAAAATCGGTTTAGACAAACTATCGGAAGGCGGTTTTCTTGTCAAAAAGTGAGAAACGGACTTCATCGTTCTAATCTACGTGCTTACAGAAGAGTTGTTCGCCATGTTCTGACACCACGTCGTCGTCTAGCCAGACTATTATGGGCACATAATAACCGAAATTGGCAACTGCGTCAATGGAATCCTATCCTTTTCACGGATGAGTCTAAATTGTATGTTGACTTTCACGGCAGAAGGCGTGTATGGCTTATAATAAATTAACGCTATGTCGATTGTTGCAATGTTCAGCATGTCCGATTTGGTGACGCCTCATTGATGGTATGGAGTGGGATATGTATTGATGGTCGTATCGAGCCACACATGTTTGATCGTGGCCATGGATTTCTAACAGGCGTGCGATATAGAGATGTAATTTTTCATACTACTGTTAGACCTTTCGCTAGTGCTATTGGGCTCAGTTTTACTTTAATGTACGATAATGCCCGACCACATAGAGCAAGGGTTGTAGATCAATATCTTCGAAATGAGACTATTCAACGCATGGATTGGCCTGATTTAAACCCAATAGGGACGTCCTGCGGATTTCGAAACGCCGGCTTATAGACAGAAGCTAACAACCGCGCTACTTGAAGGATGGTATAGAACCCTTTAAAACACGATATGCCGCTTGATCCGACCCACCCAACACGATGTGATACTGATATTGAAGCCTATGAAGGACATACTTGCTATTGATGACATTATTCCTCTGATAAGAAAATTCCTTATTTTTCGCCCCATATTGAATTCCATTTTGTTTTCAGAGGTTGTCATACTTTGTTTATCCTTTATTTACTTGTAAATGAATTCATGCAAAAAGCTTATGAAATGTTTCATTAATATCTGGAGATTATCAGTATTGAATATTGTTGTATAAACTTTCCACAACTCCAGAAATAAATTTATCATTTATCATTACTTTTGAACCTTAACTTCTTCGTCCAGTATAAATTCATCTGAACCATCTGAAGTTCACGATAATTAAATAACCAGTGGAATAAGTAAATAAGTAAGGGGAATTACAAAACAACAGGAGTCTACTGTCATGGTTTATTATGTTGCCGTATGTACTTAATATGGTTAATTCTGCAGACGGAACTGTTTTTGTATTGTATATAAGTACACGTACACTATTTTACGTGTTGTACAAAATTTCATAAATATTTTGATATAAACGAAATAACGAAATAAACGACCTTGATATAAACGAAAAATTAGTACACCGCTAATAAAACTACATTTACGGTATTCGTTTTGTAAGTTCACTGGCTGCGATATTACTAGGTTGCTTTCAAAGTCTAGCTGAGCGAGAATACTTGTCGCATTACAAAATTCACTGGGCGAAAAATCACCTTTTATACATCTTTTATTATTCCCAACAGGTATTGGAAAGTTCAACCCTTTGACAAGTCAACCTTTCCTATACCTTTCGTTTCACAAAATATCGTCTTTCATATTTTGAATTGTACGGAAGATTCAAAAGGTAATATTTCATCTTTTGACATTGTCAAAAGGTAAAATTCAAAAACTTTTCGTATATTGTCAAAAGATAACAGTCCCTATTATTACACTTTTGTTTTGTCTAAAACTTCTAAATGCATATGAATTTACATTTTTTTTACAACTTTTATATACATGTCGATTAACTCAAAATGTCATCTTTTTCCACCTCTTTTAACCTTTGATATAAGTCAAAATGTCAAATTTCTACACCTTTTTATACATGTCGACTAACTCAAAATGTCATCTTTTTTCACCTGTTATTACCTTTGATAGAAGTCAAAATGTCAAATTTCTACACCTTTTTATACATGTCGACTAACTCAAAATGTCATCTTTTTTCACCTGTTATTACCTTTGATAGAAGTCAAAATGTCAAATTTCTACACCTTTTTATACATGTCGACTAACTCAAAATGTCATCTTTTTTCACCTGTTATTACCTTTGATAGAAGTCAAAATGTCAAATTTCTACACCTTTTTACACATGTCGACTAACTCAAAGTGTCATCTTTTTTCACCTGTTATTACCTTTGATAGAAGTCAAAATGTCAAATTTCTACACCTTTTTATACATGTCGACTAACTCAAAATGTCATCTTTTTTCACCTGTTATTACCTTTGATAGAAGTCAAAATGTCAAATTTCTACACCTTTTTATACATGTCGATTAACTCAAAGTGTCATCTTTTTTCACCTGTTATTACCTTTGATAGAACTCAAAATGTCAAATTGCGACACCTTTTATATACATGTCGACTAACTCAAAGTGTCATCTTTTTTCACCTGTTATTACCTTTGATAGAAGTCAAAATGTCAAATTTCTACACCTTTTTATACATGTCGACTAACTCAAAATGTCATCTTTTTTCACCTGTTATTACCTTTGATAGAACTCAAAATGTCAAATTTCGACACCTTTTTATACATGTCGATAAACTCAATATGTCATCTTTTTTCACCTGTTATTACCTTTGATATAAATCAAAATGTCAAATTTCGACACCTTTTTACAAATGTCGACTAACTCAAAATGTCATCTTTTTTCACCTGTTATTACTTTTGATATAAGTCAAAATGTCAAATTTCGACACCTTTTTATACATGTCGATTAACTCAAAATGTCATCTTTTTCACCTGTTATTACCTTTGATATAAATCAAAATGTCAAATTTCGACACCTTTTTACACATGTCGACTAACTCAAAATGTCATCTTTTTTTACCTGTTTTTACCTTTGATGTAACTCAAAATGTCAAATTTCTACACCTTTTTATATATGTCAATTTCATGGTCGTGGTTGGAGTTGTAATATTTTTTAACAATTTTTCAGCTTTTCGCCACGAAAGCAATGCTATTTCATATTTATGGAGTAATCTAGGAATACGTTCATGTGTTTTGATTTGCCATGTACTAGCGCGAAATCAAAGCATTTTTTTTTATTAAAGTGCGAAGAGACAATACACTAATAGGATTTTACAATAAAGTCGTATGGTGGCGCATAAATATATAAAACAGAATATAATGGTCAGTTTGCCGTTCCGTTTCCCAGTTAACTTTATTTTGGTTTATCCACCTGAATTATGCTATGTATAATATCATTTTTAAAAAACTGCAATCACGTTAAACAGATTTTTTTTTATTTTTGAAAACTACAAATAAACATCTAAACATATAAACAATCCCCAGATAAGCACACTATAAGCATTGCCAAATACATATACAGCTGTTTAAGATTGGGAGAGAAATGTTGTTGTTGTTGTTGTAATGTGTAATGTTGATAAGTGTCGCATAGGAAAATTTTCACCCAACGAGAGCAAGATTATAAATCTTAGAAGTATAGGAGTTAATTATAGTCTGCCTTTTACTACCGCGTACCCTGGGCGACTTTTTGTTAAGGTGCTAGCTCACCCAGTCAGTAGGCCGCACAAAAACACACAGCTTCCCAGTCCGCTATCCTAATATCAGGTGAACAAGTTGATACTCTGTCCTCTAAATGCCTAACGCTAGGTTAGGAAGCAGTATCGAAGATTTTAGAGTCGTATGTATGATCCGAATGAGGCTCAAGACTGCACTTCCTGCTCTCAAGGGGCCGCTCTAGATCGAGAGGGACTACAGTAAATTTGTGCTAGATGTGGATAACTATAGGCAACTCCCGATTGTTTGGTATATAACACCCGGTTATCGGAGATAAAATAAATTTTGACGGGTTCCGATTTAATTGTTGTCGTAATTTCCATGCTAGATGCGAGATTGTACATGTATTCTCTTGCGTATAGTAGCAGTAAACGGTCTTACTACTCATGGCATTTAGCATAAATTTAAAATATTTATTTGGTCAAGGTTAACACAATTCCGTTTGTTGTTCCATTACTAAAAAAGAAAAACTTAAACTTAACGAATTATATCAGATTTACTTAGCCATTAAAATAAATGTCTTGCTGTGATCATTACTGACAGAGACATGTTAAAAGTTGGAATTCCCTCCTCTCTTTAATTTGTAGCATCAACTTTGATACATCCATAAGAAAAATAATTGGAAATTTAATTGAATTTTATTTCTTGAAAGAAAGATAAAATGATTATTTGTAACAATGGTCTAGGGCTATAAACAAATTTAACCTGCGGTTTTTTTTTGTTTTTTTTTTTTTGTTTTTGTTTTTTTTTTTTTTTTGTTTTTTGTTTTTTGTTTTTTTTTTTTTTTTGCCCCCCCCCATTACACCACAAATAAACATCGTTTAACTTTTTACACTTTATAGATAAGCCCGGATTTTCAAAAAGGAGTGAAGAAATGGCAATTTTCTGCTACATTAAACTGATACCTTTAAGGACAATTAAAAAAATCAATAGGCCATCTCCTGTGGTGTAACTTAACATTAAAAACTGACCAATTTAACATGACTGAGGATTTATCCAATTCTGACCAGTTTTAAACTGAAATAACTGAACCTTATCTGACAAAATTAAAAAAAAAAAATAATAAATCAAAGTACGTAAAAACTGATGAGAAGTGAATCTTAATTTTTCGAAAACTTCAAACCATTTTTTGTAATTATATATAATGTAACTTACCCCTCAAATAATTCTACCAAAGTATTTATTACATTTTATTCAGTATTAAGTCAGTCTTGTATGATTGTGTGTTGTTTTTTTTAAAAAAAAGATGGGAAAATAGCTTATAGTAAACTTATAAATCCGAAATTGAAATTAATAACTTTACTTAAGTTTTATCCTGAGATACTTAAACCAGAACTCTTGAAATGCATTAAATATGTTCAACAGAAATAGAAATCATTGAAAGCCTTAACCTAGAAGGAACTTTTTAAGTGACAATTTAAAATATTAATTAAGTTTCATAGTTTCTTATTTATCTGAGACAGTTGTTTGAGGTGATTTGTGACAGTATATATTGTCGCTCTGAACATATTGTAGCACATCGATAAATATCAGATGCCCGACGACAATATGTACCCTGTCACTGTACAAATTGTCGTCTACCTAATATGGTTTATATTATTGAGATGATGATGATGATGATGATGATTGGACATTTTCAAATCGAATATGAAAAATGATGTTTTAGTTTCAATAACCAACAGATACTGTAAGATACTGTAATTAAACTATACACTGAGTATCTCTCTCTCTTTCTTTCTCTCATTTAGTCAAACACTCTTTAAAAACCTCAAATGCTTCAATTCCTGCAATGTTTAATAGTTTTGTTTAAGTATAGGCAAATTTAATTATATACATGTATATGCAAATAAAAAATATTTAAAAAAAGAAACTTATGATTATTTTCTAAGTTTATCTTTGATTGCTGTTATAAGTGAATTGTATGGTGGCACAGAGGTTACATGAAATAAATTTTTCCTATTACGTGCGCACGTATTACCTCTTACGTGCGCACGTAACATCTATTTCGTGCGCATGCACGTACTTACCAATACGTGTGCACGTAGTAACCTTTTACGTGCGCAGGTATTACCTATTACTAATAGGTAAAACGTGCGCGCGTATTAGTTAACCTATTACGTGCGCACGTATTACCTATTAGTTATACGTGCGCATGTATTGGTTACTTCGTGCGCACGTAAAAGGTAATACGTGCACACGTAATAGGTTCATACGTGCCCACTTTATATTAAAAATATATTTCATGTCACCTCTGTGCCACCGTAGAATTGGGATAGATACATAAAAATTTACTGTGCACTACCCCTAAAATACAAAACAAAACAGCAGTCCGTATATTGTTTTGACAATAACAAATCTGAATTTTATTCTATGAACTGATATGTACGTTGCAAGGTCCCTTTGAACGTACAGACTTGATTAACAACTTTTAACGGTTTTTCATAATGATTCCGCAATATGTCAGGAAGTTTTTCAAACCATCTTTCCTTTGCCAAATATAAACTTCTGTTTTTTTTTCTTTATCAGTCTCGTCTAAAATGCCTTCATGTACTGCAGAAAGGCGCGAAGACACTGCCAAAACACTTGGTTTCGGAATCCTGTTTATTTCGCCTAGGGTCCCTCTGTCATGACTCACCTTGCGCAGACTTTTACAAAATGGTTGCAGTTCTCCACTTATCTTGTATTTCCCTTCTTGCTCCTCTCGCCCATGACTCTTTTAAAAATTGTTTCATAAGCTGAACCTCATTTCTCTTTTTATTGATTATGTACGCCCCAGTATCCTATAAGATAACCAAAATGAATAAACGGGCCCATAATCTAACAATCGTTCAAGTGTCCATGAAGATGCATGTTTGGAGTTACACATTCCTGTCCATACAACTGCTCAAACATTTCACAAAACTGCAACATAAATCTGTCGGCAATTTTGGCGCTATCTACTGTAATGTATCTCTTACACACCCTTTTGCATGCTAACACAAATTTTCTCCGGCACTTTAAGTGACATTCTTGAAGAATTCTGTTTAAGCAATACATTGAAATCAGTACTGTCTCGTTTTTAGCTGGTCTGCATTAAATGATCCGAATAATGTCGAAAATTTTTGTGGAATTTTTCCAACATCAGTTCGACAGTTATAATTTTCTTTTTGATTATAAATGATTTGCAATGTTCCTCCAACAGTAATTTTTTGTTTTCCACACTGAGATCATGTGTTTCGCTGTTGCAAAAAAGATTATGCATTGGATCGATCGACGTCATTCTGACGTCATTTTTTTAACTTCTCTTGGAAACTATTCTCTTTACCAACTCCTCCTAGAAACTGTTTTTACACTTTAACACCCCATTGTTCAAACTACATGTATAATTGTAGTTTCCCGTTTAAATGGCACATATGTAGGAAGATTGCAAATACAATTACCTACTTAATAATTTGTGTACTTGTATAGATGGAACCAGTCTACATTCAACATAACACCATGATTGCTGTGTTCAGTAAAAAAGTTATGTTTAAGCCCATTCAATTCTTCCCAATTTTTTTCCATCATATATGTCGCACATAACATTTTCACGTTTTTCTTGTTTTCGCCTGTTTTCACAAAGATCTTCGGTTAGTTATTCGCTATGACAGAGTGGTTATTCGCCATGACAGCGTGGTTATTCGCCATGACAAAGTATTAATTCGTCATGACAAACAAAAATTCGCCATGACAGATTAGTAATTCGCCATGACAGAGAAGTAATTCGCCGTGACAACAAAGTATTCAACATGACAGATTAGAAATTAGCCATAACAGTTAGAAATTCGGACTGACAGATTAGAATTCGTCATGACAGAGTAGTAATTCGCCACAACAGATTAGAAATTCTCCAGTAGTAATTCACCAAGTAGTAATTCGTTATGACAGATTTGTAATTCGCCATGACAGAGAAGTAATTCGCTGTGACAGAGGAGTAATTCAACATGACAGATTAGTAATTAGCCATAACAGTTAGTAATTCGCCCTGACAGATAAGAATTCGTCATGACAGAGTAGTAATTCGCCACGACAGATTAGAAATTCGCCACGACAGAGTATTCATCGCCATGGCAGAGTAGTTATTTGCCATGACAGAGTAGTAATTCGCAATGACAGATTAGAAATTCGCCACGACAGAATAGTAATTTACTAAGTAGTAATTCGTTATGGCTTATTTGTAATTCGCCATGACAGAGTAGTAATTCGCTGTGACAGAGAAGTAATTCAACATGACAGATTAGTAATTAGCCACACACCGTTAGTAATTCGCCCTGACAGATTAGAATTCGTCATGACATAGTAATTAGCCATAACAGTTAGTAATTCGCCCTGACAGATTAGAATTCGTCATGACAGAGTAGTAATTCGCCACGACAGAGTAGTAATTCGCCACGACAGAGTAGTAATTCACCACGACAGAGTAGTAATTTGCCATGACAGATTAGAATTCGTCATGACAGAGTAGTTATTCGCCACGACAGAGTAGTAATTCGCCACGACAGAGTAGTAATTCGCCATGACAGATTAGAAATTCGCCACGACAGAGTAGTCATCGCCATGACAGAGTAGTTATTTGCCATGACAGAGTATTCATTCGCCATTCGAGAGTAGAAGTACGCCATGACAAAGTAATAGTTCACCATGACCGAGAAATTAGTCGGCATGACAAAATAGTAATTTGCCATGACAGAGTGGTAATTCACCATTACAGAATAGTACTTCATAAAAGACAGAGAAATAATACAACATGACATGAAGATCATCGCCATGGCTAATTAGTATTTCTTTTAGCCATGACAAAGAAGTTATTTATCATGACACTATAGCAAATGGAAAAGACAGCGTATTTATTCGCCATCGCATGATACTAATTACGAATGACAGAGTAGTAACATGCGAGAGTTAAGATTTTTAATTTTCACGGTGTTATTGTTATCAATTTTTATATTACAACAATATTTGTGCGTGTGATTGGCACATGTGTATTTCTTGATGTTCTTGCGTGCACTCGGGGTAACTTTTAGTTTACCTGATGAGTGGTTGCAGACTAACATAATTACATATCATCCATCAGTTCCGAGTTGTTTTTCATTTACTCCAATGCCGAGAGCCAGCAGTAGAAGCTTAATCTTTCAGCGCCTTTTGTTAACCCTGTCATATGCTACTTTTGAATTTTTAGAAAAAAAAAAATCACAAATAAAAAGTTGCATATTAATACTTTTTGAAAATTGCATTATTTCATAAAATTTCAAGCCCAGTACATGTCAAACGAGGCCGGGTATTAAAACAGATTCCGGGCGGACTTTACAACTAGACCACAAGGAAGGTATAAAACATTGAATACTGAATCGAGTGATGTAATATCAAAACTTCCAATCGCATCATTTTAAATTTTTGGAGTTGTTATTGTTTCAGAGATATGATAAACTTTGAATAGATTTTGAATCTTAGCAGTGAAATCCTTGATAATTTACATAAACATACGTTTAATCGATCCAGGATATCTTGTATTGGTTTGCTGTGGATGTAATTCATTTATTTTTTTTTTCTTTTTTTTTTCTTTTAGCATAGTTACATACTCTTCTTCATGCATAGTTGATATAAAATAAATTTTTTTATGATCAAAAGCATGAAAGTTCATTTCAACTTGATATCAAATATGCACTTTGTTATTATGTTGTTACAAACAACACGATTCCGAAAATTGTTTCTTATTAATACAAAAAAAAAAAAAAAAAAAAAAAAAAAAAAAAAAAAAAAAACTAGGAATTTAAATTTTATATTTAAGTAAATGTTTTATATAATAATGTGCCAAAATCCAAAAAAGGGTAAGATTAATAGAAATTGGACCACTGCACAGATTTGCTTGCATGATGTATGTCTACTTATCATCAATAATACAGTAATATTAATTATATAATGTTGTTCATGTTATAAAACGCGCATCATATTTTAATAATTACTTAATTTAATTTTCCATTTGTCTTTTGCTTATGAGGAAAAATAGACTAAATTTCAATATTTGAGTACAATTATAAAATCAAAAAGCTGCAAGTGTCTAAGGAGAGAATGGAACAGGGTGTGGACTTCGAAATTCACTGAAAATGAGAAATGCTGGGGAATATACAATATTAAATTCAGTAAAATGTATGTGTCATCTTGGTTAAAAATAGATAAATTAAGCTAGTGTCATGTGCAGAATTTTTAATTTTTACGAAAAGATGTATTCAAAATTCGGCTCATGCAGCGATTTTTTTAATATTTCTTTTTGGAAAAATTCAAAAGTCTGTTATAAAGTTTTGTTGAATATAAATGGATGGTGTATTTTAAGATAGATTTTTATTATTTTACAAGTGGCTTAAATTAGTTCGATTTTTTTTAAGCTACTTATTGTATACTTATGAATAGTGTATGACAGAAGACATTTTACCTGTCATTTACACCTTGAGGAATGAAAAAGACACAGATTCAGTTTATGTTAAGTTTGGAGGATAAGTATTACGTCATCTCAATCACTTTTCAGATAATAGGTACAGATGGGACTTAGATCTGACAGCCAAACCCCCAACTGTGAAATGGTGCCATAAACCTAAACATGAATAAAGACATTCCTTAACCAATGTATCTGTAACAGTTTTATAACCTCAAATAAAAAAGACACTTCCTTTCCCTTATTTGAGAGATAAGAACGCACGTTACTTAAAATTTTAAAATCAAGTATGTCGGGTATGAAATCTATGACAGACTGTGATGGAAGAACTTATGAAAAAATAAGCAGTGATGAAAGTGATAGAGTTGAAGAGATTGAAATAGATACAACTGCGCTTGATGCTAATAGCCAGGTAAAATTATAAATGTATTCCTCAAGAGCACAAACACACACAAACACACACAAACACACACACGCACACACACACACATAATGGTGTTCATCTCCTAAATCAGTGTTAAAAAGTTAACACAATCTATTTTATTTCTTTTTTTTATATGAATAAGTGGTTTTTGGTTACCACATCTGAAATTACTGAAATGAAATAGTTTTATTTAAGTGCGAAAGTTCTGTAGTTAAATAATGAGGATATGATTTTTTTCCTTTTTATAAGATGTACCATTTAAAAACCAACTTTGTAAAAATGATCAACTGACGTTCAAGATAATTTAAAAAAGTATTTGTTGACTATTAACATCCTCATTCAAAATGATCCCTATCACTAATTTAATTAAATCAAATTAAATTAAATCAATTTGATTTAATTTCATTTAATTAATTTAATTTAATTTAATTTAATTTAATTTAATTTAATTATTTTTATTTTTTTATAAAGTTTTTTATTTTATTAAAGGTACAATGTTGAGGTATTTCACTACCAAAAAGCAGGAAGAAACATAAAAAAGAAGAAGAAATTGGATGCTGAAAAGAGAAGACGTGTTCTGTATGAAAGAAAAAAAAAGAAGTAAGTATTAGAACTTATCTGAAACCGAGTATGTTAAAACTCTTTAGGAGTCTAAAAAGAGGGCCTTTTTGGCCAAATGATCTAAAACGCGCGCTTACGGACCACAGTGCCTCTGACAGCCTAGGATCGTATCCCGATTAGGCAAATCCTAGTGTGAGAAATTTTAAAGTTCGCTTGCCGAAGGTCGGTTTTAGTGATAGTTACCCATCACGAACAAGTGATAGTTCATCAATTTTCTCTATTTTACTGTTAAAAGCAGGATTATGAAAATCAAATAGATGTACATTGAAGCATTTACTGGTCGTATATCTCGCCCCCGTTTCACAATCATTCACTAAACTGTATGTACACTCAAATCAAATTAGGAAATATTTTAATTTTTAAGACATTAAAAAATTAAAATTGAATATCGTATGTCATATTGAACAAAACATTGTCATTTTATAACTAAAAATTTTGAAAATTTTGATGAGAGAAAATGGGAATATTTGAGTTAAGTATATGTACTTAACTGAGTGAATGGCTGTGAAACTGACTGGGGCCTGGTCTTCTTCTAGATCACAAAATCCTCAAGTGCTTTTTAAAAATATACTACATTATGCAACGATAAAGAAAATATGAATACATTTAAACTTATTTTTTAGAAATCAAATAGAAGACTTGCAGCTCTGCAACAAATTACCATCGGTGATGTAAAGAAACAAAAAATTGCAAAGGTTTTAAAACCTGCTTACAGTACATGTCAAAAAACGAGGTGTGTGAGGATGGCTTTATCAAGCTTCAACCTTCCTGACAGAGTGAAAAGTTTAAGAAATACAAAGCAATACAAGACAACAAATATCTTGACACTTGTTCCAAAGAGTAAAAGATTGATGCAAATAAGGACAATTATAACAAAACATAAAAAAGATTGTCTTCTGTTGTCTGAGGACATGAGCTGAATATTTAAGGACGGTGAAAACCAGTAACACTTAGTAATCTATCATGTTATTTAAAAAAAAAATTGTTTCGGGGAATCTCAGTTGTCGAACGCGTTTTTGTTTGTTATCAATTTATATTATAACTGGAATAAAATATTTACTTCATTGAATGTGTTTTTAATAAAGTGCAAGAAGGATGATACGAGATAAGAAAAGTCGACAAAAGCATCGATTTGCAAAACACAATTTTGATTTTTTCTAAGAAAGTTGGTCTTTGGAATGAGTGAATTTAATTTGTTTTGAAAGGCTAAAACTGGTGTACCTTTTCTGTTCAAATGATGTTAGTTTGTCAAAAAAACATATTTTGATGTACAAAATGTATTGAAAGGCTAAAAAATGCATCATTTTGAAATCAAAAGATGTAAATATGTCACAAAAGACAATATTTTGATGTACAAAATGTACTAAAAGGCTAAAAAAGGTAATCTTTTTCTGAGTCAAAAGATGTAAATATGTCACAAAAGATCATATTTTGATGTACAAAATGTACTAAAAGGCTAAAAAATGTCATCTTTTGGTTAGTCAAAAGATGTAAATATGTCACAAAAGATCGTCTTTTGCTGTACAGAATGTACTAAAAGGCTAAAAAATGTCATCTTTTGGTTAGTCAAAAGATGTAAATATGTCACAAAAGATCATATTTTGATGTACAAAATGTACTAAAAGGCTAAAAAATGTCATCTTTTGGTTAGTCAAAAGATGTAAATATGTTACAAAAGATCATATTTTGATGTACAAAATGTACTAAAAGGCTAAAAAATGTCATCTTTTGGTTAGTCAAAAGATGTAAATATGTCACAAAAGATCGTCTTTTGCTGTACAGAATGTACTAAAAGGCTAAAAAATGTCATCTTTTGGTTAGTCAAAAGATGTAAATATGTCACAAAAGATCGTCTTTTGATGTACAAAATGTACTAAAAGGCAAATAAAAGGTAATCTTTTTGTTAGTCAAAAGATGTAAATATGTCACAAAAGACCATCTGTTGATGTACAAAGTGTACTAAAAGGCAAATAAAAGGTCATCTTTTTGTTAGCCAAAAGATGTAAATATGTCACAAAAGACCATCTGTTGATGTACAAAATGTACTAAAAGGCAAATAAAAGGTCATCTTTTTGTTAGTCAAAAGATGTAAATATGTCACAAAAGACCATCTGTTGATGTACAAAATGTACTAAAAGGCAAATAAAAGGTAATCTTTTTGTTAGTCAAAAGATGTAAATATGTCACAAAAGACCATCTGTTGATGTACAAAATGTACTAAAAGGCAAATAAAAGGTAATCTTTTTGTTAGTCAAAAGATGTAAATATGTCACAAAACACCATCTGTTGATGTACAAAATGTACTAAAAGGCTAAAAAGGTCATCTTTTTGTGAGTCAAAAGATGTAAATATGTCATAAAAGACCATCTTTTGATGTACAAAATGTACTAAAAGGCTAAAAAATGTCATCTTTTGGTTAGTCAAAAGATGTAAATATGTCACAAAAGACCATCTGTTGATGTACAAAATGTACTTAAAGGCTAAAAAATGTCATCTTTTGGTTAGTCAAAAGATGTAAATATGTCACAAAACACCATCTGTTGATGTACAAAATGTACTAAAGGCTAAAAAGGTCATCTTTTTGTGAGTCAAAAGATGTAAATATGTCATAAAAGACCATCTTTTGGTTTACAAAATGCACAGAAAAGATACAAAAGGTCATCTTTTGAAGGTCAAAAAGTAAATACACCAAATGTAGAATTGTGTGTTTTACAAAAGGTTCTCAAAGTTTTAGAAAAGTAATCTTTTGCAGGTTATTTTGATTTAGATATGGTCATATTTACTGTATTAAATGTATTTAAACAGTAGAAAATGTCGTATTTTAGAAAGACAAAAGATGTTGATTTGGCACAAAAAAATCACATTTTGTTGCCTTTCAGATTTCATAAAAGTTAATATTTTGTTACCTTTTGTTTCTACCAAAAGTGAGCCATTTGTGATTCCCAAAAGGTATTCAAAAGATCATATTTTTACACCGTTCCAAAAAGTTGGATATGTGATCAAAAGTTAATAAAAGCTTTACAAAAGATGGTCTTTTTATCACCTTTATTTAAACCAAAAGGTGATTTTTCGCCCAGTGATTTGGCTGGCTAAAAACAATTCAAATTTAGCATATAAAAACTGTAAAATAATCATTATTGACACACACACACACACACACACACACACACACACACACACACACACACACACATAATAAAAGTAAAACCACAACTGAGTATTGAAATTAGAGTTTTAATTCAAACGGATTCCAATTAATATCTTTATCAAATGATGACTTAGGTAGGCTTTTATCATATCCAAATAAAGTAAAATCTGGTAGGAATATCTTCATAAAACTATCCAGTTCTTCTTTAGGTACACTTTGGTATGCTTTGAACATAACTTCCTGTCTGATGACCCGTTTACTTTCCTTATCCATGGGGAACTTTTTTAATTCCTTTATAAGAATTTCTGTAAAATCTCTTTTTGTAATTTTTGTATTTTCTTTAATTTCTTTATACGGAAATGTGGATTTGTAACTTATAACACCGCGAATTTGGAGGACTTTCCACGCTCTTTCTAGGGACTGCGGAAGAGTCAAACAGGACTTCTTTGACTGTGCTACTTCAAACGCTCTGTTTATGGACAAAGACACTGCTTCACCATCATTCTGACTGTCCATACTAGAAACATTGACAAAATGACTTAAATTTGTATATTTCAGAAACTGTCTTACATCCTCTTTGAAAGACTCCATTTTACCAATAAAGTCGTACTCAATATGGCAGGGTCTACAACCTTCGTACATTGGATACCAATGGGGGTTTCTGAACTTTTGTTCGGTTTCAGAGGCTACTATATGTTTGATAAACTCGTGGAACTTTACATTATGTCCACAATTTTTAGACTGATTGTCCGGGTTTTTACGATATCTATGAATAATCAGCCTGCCTACACCCTCCCAAAATACAAAATTTGGTATAAACAATTTATCGACATACCCCGACAAAATTCTTGAATATGGATCACGAACAAACATAAACTTGACATAGTTTACAAGGATATCAAATATCTTATCAAAATTAAGATTATTAAACGTTTGGAAAGGAATTCCATGGGCTTCATCCCCTGTAATTAGAAAGGGATTTTTGACATTTTTGTGTCCCGTCACTATGTGCAAGATCTGCTTCAGAAATGTAGATCCCACTTTTGGTAAATCACAGAACACCAGTTCATGTTTGGTATCGTATATAAAGTGGGTCCTTAATTTGTTTTCTACAAGCGTCCCTTGATACTTTTGTCCTAGAAGATCACATTGCTTTTTCATCGTCTGCTTTCGTTCTTGTTGCACCAGTCTTTGCTTATCAAAGTGTATGCTGACATGAATTTTATTGTTAGCCTGAATAATAGAAATTTTCAAATATATTACCGCATCACAAAGTAAACTATTCATTAACATATATAAAAGTTTAATTTCATTATAGATATCCCCTGATCAGTCACATTCTCCACTATATATGACGTTTCCCTGACCCTATTACTTATGACGTTATGCATTTTGCATACTACTTTTATCTCTAAATACGAGCGAAATAACCTTGATTTGTACTTAAAACATCAATTAATCAATCTTTACCAAAAAAAAAAAGACATTATACATATAGTTGACATTATATTTGAACGATATAAAATCGAAAATTGTAAAAATCACGATTTAAAGAAAAAAGTGTTAAAAACGTTCGTTAGAGTTATTGACACTATAATGTTAATAGGCATATACTTAAATTTACTCCTATGGTAACCTTGGATGACATTAAGAGAATTGTCAGTAAGTAAACAGACATACCCGAGCAATCAGTAGATTTGATTTGTTTTTTCTGTGTTCCCCCAAACTCAAGTTATAAAACAAATGTCTCCTTATCTGTTCATCTAAAAATAAATAAAACACGAGACATTTTGATGAATAGTTTTTAGTCATTTTACTATGAATATCTAAAAGTATTTCGAATAATTGTAATTCCTAACCACTTCAAAACATTTCTAAGATCAGTTATTCTTATTAAATGGATATAGTTGCGCGAGATTTTTCATTTTAGATATAAATTAGAAGTAAACTAAGAATATTAAAAAAGCAATTACTTATTTCACTCAAGCTTTCACTAACCATATACTATATCAATATAACAAAATATTCATTCATAAGTGTCAATCGTCAAATTATATATTTTATATATTTTTGTATATTTTATTCAGAAAATTTCACACACACGCGCACATACATACACACACAGATATATATACATGGCAACTGATTAAATGCAAATGTTGGTCAACTTTTTATTGGAAACGTTGGACATGCCATATTAATATTACCCTGGTTTTTGTGTAACCCCAATACCAAATCATGTGTAAAATGTTAAATATATCTTTTTGGTGAAAAATCAGAATTTTGCCCATGACAGTTGGTAGACTTCAGGATAATAATTACCTTTGTTGGTTCGATTCTGTATCTGATCTAATAATGCATGTAGTATAAGTATTAAACTAGCTCCTAACAGTAACAAAAGAACCTGGATATGGTACCTCTTCCTCATAATTACAATCTAAATCTGAAATAAAATAAAATATAAGGATATACATTGTGTTTACAAATACTGACCCGTTCTACAATCATTTCTTAACTAAGAAATGATCTTAACTTAAATCTTGAGTCGTAATAATTTTATTAATTGTTCAAATATACAGAAATTTAAGGTGTCGTTTTGAAGATCACTTCAAGCTTATAACATCCGTATTTAGTTTTCTTAAAAATGTTCATTTATAGTTCCAAAAGAGTGGAGTGGAGTAATGGTGTTTTAAGCCCCAGTCAAGATTCTTTCACTTATTTCGAGACGGTCAGTTCTGGGATGGTGGAGGAAACCGGAGTGCCCGGAGAAAACCACCGACTTGCGGCAAGCGAACTGACAAACTTTCTCACACAAGGATCTGTCCCGAGTGGGATTCGAACCCAGGCGGTGAGAGGCGCTGTGATCCGTAAGCGCGCGCTTTATACCAATCGGTCATCGAGGCCCCCAGTTCCAAAAGAGATTGCTGAAATTTTCTAAATCTAAGTTAATGAAATTAATCTTAGTTAAGAATAATTGTGAAACTGGGGCCAGTATTTGTATATATTGAATGTAACAATACCTTGTTTAAATAAGAAACCTCGGTGACTAAGTGGTCTAAAGCGCGCTTACGTGTCAAAACGCCTCTCACCATATAGGTTCGAATCCCAGTCGATCATATCGTAGGGTCAGTGCGCTTGTCGTAGGTCGGTAGTTTTCTCCGGGTACTCCGGTTTCCTCCTTTAAACAAGAACTGGTCGCCTCGATATAATTGAATCTTAATCTGGCATAAAACAACAGTGCTCCATCCCTTGCTTAAATAAGAGTTGAGTTGAGTAATGGTGTTTAACGTCCTAGTCAAGAATATTTCATTTATATCGAGACGTCGCCATGTAAAAATCATTCAGTGTTTCGTAAATGTTAAAAGTGCTGTAAGTCAATTATTTATATATTATACTTTTGTTTCTCGACTTGTTTAAATCATAATTAAACTACTTGTTGCATTTTTTATTATGTCAACAAAATCTTTCAGACATCTATTTATGTAACTTTTCACCGTGAGAGGTAGAGAATGCCGAGACATGAACAAATAAATAATAAATAACTTTTTTGCCTTTTTATAAAAATCTACAATGTCATTATGTCGCTGGAAAACGCCGGAGGATGTACATGATTATTTTTAAGTAAAAACAACACATTGTCAAATTGTCCATTGATATAGCGATATAGCGAGTTACAAACTTCAGTTACACAACGTTATATATATATGTGTGTGTGTGTGTGTGTGTGTGTGTGTGTGTGTGTGTGTGGGTGTTTTGTTTGGGGGAAACCCAAAACATCCTTTGTCCTGGCCAGTAATGAGATCGACCTCGTCCCTGCTGGATGTTAAGAGACCGGTATACCTTAGGGCTAAAATCCGGACCAGAAGGTCTGTCAGTAAATCTGCTTAATCTACTTTATACAACACCACCGCGACTAGCTCAGCTCCGCTAAACTTTGAGACAAAACTTAAAAAGTGCAATACTCCGACCCATTCCCTAATCTAAATTAATTCTTCAAAACTTATTACAGAACACAAATCAATGAATTAATTAAATAAAATTATACTTCAATCTTACCATTCCAAAGTCTACGTTAATCCCCTTTAATTTAATCACTGAAATCACGTAAACCTACTGGAGACATCGTACATTATCGGTAAACACCAATTTAGGTAGGAAATCTCGTCCATTATAAGTGGCAATAGGAGTTTTATGACGATATACAAATATGATTTATGATGTCTAATATAATGTGTCATAGTCTATATCTATACAAGTGACTTATTTGTAAATACTGTACGGTCAAATAGTAATAAAAGAATTACCCTAAAGGTGACACTTATTATCTCATCATGTTAATGAGAGAGAGAGAGAGAGAGAGAGAGAGAGAGAGAGAGAGAGAGCTAACGTCGATTTTCTTTCTTTCTTTATTTATTTTTAGTTATTCATTTATTTATTTATTTATTCGGTTATGTATTTATTTTTATTCATTTATTATTTTCATTCATTTATTTATTTTTTAAATTGCAGTATTGTATTTTATTTCATTGTTTTCTTTTCACAATGAACATTAAATAAATTTTGATAGAAAGAATGCAATAAAATGGATAGCTAATTAGGAGAACACTATTTTTTTTATATAAAACTCAAATATTTCCATTTTTCTATTATCAGTAGTTTAAAGGTTTTAAGTTTTACAAGATGATTTTTTTGTTCAACAAACCTACAGTAAACAATATAAATATAATATTAGATATTCAATTTTAACTGTGTAAAATCTTAAAATTGACATTGAAATATTTCCTTTTTTAGTTGACTGTACACTCTGTTGCGTGAATGATTGTCAACTGGGAGCAGATAAGCCATCGATGTGCTCAAGCTCATTTCAGTCCTAGAAGATCGACAAGACATTAGACTTTTGTTTCGATTTTTTTAATTTAATAACAATAAAAAATAAACATGTTATGATATAACGATTATTTTAACAAAACAAAATAAAAACTGAAAATGTGAACATTTATCAAAAAGTAAGACCGGATGCTCCCGAAGGGTAAACACTTCCTGTCTAGCTAGCTACACGCGTCACGGGCAAAATCAAATTTCAGAATAGAAGGAACAAGTAACTATGGGACGTCAAAAATATCCAGTACAAGTTTCGATACAGCGACTCCACACTTATTAATAATATTGTGATGACAGCCATAGATTTTTTTAGAGGCCTTGATAAGCTCTGTCTTGAGATGCAAAGGTATATTTGTCTGTATTTTTACAGGTGATAATAGTGACTGTTATGTAATTTTAGGATATATTTGTAGTCCGGGCACGATTAACTACATTCATACCTTCATATGCCATTAGCTGCTTTATGTCTTCAATTTTATTTTACAAAAATGTTTTTTTAATTATCTTTACGTAAATCACATTGAAAAGGTCTATCGTCTGTAATTTAGATTTTGATCAGGTTTGCTTTTGCCCATAAACGAAAATTTGTTAATTTTTTTATCTTTATAGTTTGATCACCTTTAAAGCCAACTAATGATTGATTTTTATAAAAATATATATTTTACTTATAAAATTTCCTTTTTTAAAATTTTATTTTTATTATTCCTTTTGTAAAAGCAAATTTTGGCTTTCTTGATATATTTTCAGATAGAATTAGAATTTCTTTTTGTCTATAAAATAACACTATTCTTCAAAATAAATTTTTAATTCGTCTTCTTTAGTTTAAAATTTTGCTTTTTGTTTTGACAAATAAATTTCAATAAAAGTTTGTTGAAAAATAAATACAAATGGACGTGTAACAACTTTTCAATGAATTATATACCACCACACTAATAGTCCTATTTTAAGTTCACCATTCCGATTACAACGGGAAAACTATTGGATTAGAGAACTAGGCACTGCATCACCATATGGATGCAATGATAGAATTGATAGAGTAGGAAGCCTTTCTAGCCCAGGTTGTAAGAATGTTAATGTTTTATACCTGATCAACAGAACTACACGTAACAAAAGAAGTCATGGACATCGAAGTTACAATAAACCCAATATCCATGATGTAAGTTTTTCTAATCTTTTACCATTCATTCAGAAACCTCTCGGATTACACCATATTCGAACCAAACTGTACTCTTTACCACTTTCCCGTCTAAATCAGTTACAAGAAGAATGCATATATAAAACTACTATAGATTTTAATACACCAGAGTTTAAACTTAACGCTATCATCATGGATATTGCATTTAAAAGGTTATTTAAACCTGCTCAGGAACACAATATACAGGACGACAACCGTCACCAATTTCTTAAATTACATTATGCAAACAAAGGTATAGATGCCATTAATATTTCTAATATAGTACTTAACAAAGAGTACAATCTAAAGTCCCTACTTATTTCAAATATAACTCGCCACCTCTAATTTCCTACTCCTACAATAAACCCATTACATCCAAAATTTTCAACTATGAACAAACTTTGCAGTGCCTAAACTTTCATAACTTTACTCCACCTACCTGCTCTTGCTCAGCGTCCTCATATATTTATAAACCAGCTGGGAATGAAGTAACAGGTGATCTCAATATAATTGAGAATACTTAATTAAGATGTCTTCTTTCAAAAGGCCCTAAATACAGGGAGGCTCAACCTTTTACTTGGGGACAGAATTTCAAAATTATTATGGATTCTGTTGAAGAGTATGCTAGAGGTTGGGCTAAATTAGAAGACGTAGAGCTTGATACTTTATCCGACTGGATAAGGACAATTAGAAATTTTGTCAAGTCAAGGATTGCAAAACTTAATGGGTCTATGGGTACTAAACCTTCTTTAGTGCTCAGGGACCCTGAGGTTTCTGCAATCCTTACTGACATACATAACAGGTACGTTGTTGTCCCGGCTGATAAAGCTTCTAATAACATTATTTTCGTTTGTAAGAAATTCTATGTTGAATGTCTTATAAAGGAGCTTGGTTTAGAAAGTATATCGGAGAATCCTACTTATACCAAAACTAATTTTACCAAAGATGAAGTTCTTTCCAATCATAGGGGAGTCCTTGAGTCTTTTGGTATCAATTTAAAACTGGAAGAACTTGACCTGCCTTACTTGTATTCCAAAACTTCACAAAAATCCATACAAGGAAAGATATATAGCAGGTTCCTCTAAATGTACTACTAAATCATTATCAGTAATTCTAACACAAATTTTGACAGTCGTCGAAGATGGCCTTCAGACTTATTCAGATCAAGTCTATTCTACATCTGGCATCAACCAAATGTGGATTCTCAAAAATTCTAAAGAGCTACTTGACCATTTTGTTTCTAATACCCTATCTTCGGTAAAAAGTGTAAAAAAACTTTTGATTTTTCTACCCTGTACACCACTATCCCTCATGCTAAACTGAAAGAACGTCTAAAACAAATTATTCACTTTTCATTCTTTTACAAAAACGGTAAATCAAGATATAAATATCTAGTGCTCAACAGGGATTCTGGTTATTTTGTAAAACACCATACAGACTGCAAACAAAAATATACTGAAGATACCATCAACAAAATGTTAGAGTTTTTGATAGACAACATATTTGTTGTGTTTGGCAATATTATCTTTCAACAAACAATTGGTATACCAATGGGCACAAATTGTGCACCTTTGCTTGCTGATTTGTTTTTTTTTATTCATATGAATCAGAATTTTTACAGAACCTTGTCAAATCTGGAGAAAAGACTGTCGCTAAATCATTCAACTACACATACAGATATATAGATGACGTTCTTTCTCTAAATAATCCCAAATTAGGAGAATATGTGAATGTCATCTATCCAAGTGAGCTTGAAATAAAAGACACGACAGATTCTCCATGTTCTGCTTCATATTTGGACTTATACCTGAATTATGACACCCATGAAAGATAACATCTGAAGCTGTACGACAAACGTGATGACTTCAATTTTTCTATTGTTAACTTTCCGTTTCTTTGCAGTAATATCCCTGCTTCTCCTGCGTATGGTGTATATGTTTCACAGTTAATACGGTACGGTAGAGCTTGTTCCCACTATGAGAACTTTCTGCAGCGAAGCAAATTACTTACAATTAAATTCTTGACACAAGGATATTGCAAGCCTAGGCTGATCAGGGCCCTTAAAAAGTTTTATGGCCGTCATCACAATATTGTTGATATCCGCTAGTCACTGTATGCCCAACTTATACTGGATATATTTGACTTACCATAGTTCTTTGTTCCTTTCATTCTCAAAATTGACTTGCACGTGACGGGTGTAGCTAGCTAGACAGGAGGTGCTTACCATTCCCGAGCACCTGGCCTCACTTCCTTGATGGAAGTTCACGTGTATAACATATTTTGCCAGTTTGCAAAGTTTTTACTTTGTTTTTGGGATTGTGATATGGACAAGGACTGGTATGTTTGTTTTATTTATTGATGAATTTGCAATAATCATTTTATTTTTCGAAGTTTTAATTGTCAAATTTTGATGCTTTATTGAAAAGTATCCTTTTATACTTTGATTTATCGATATAATACACACAATCTTCATCGTTTATTTGCCTTGTCGTCTATAGGACATAAACCCAGTCTTCATCATTTATTTGTCATTTACAACTGTTCGTCTGTAGGACATAAACTCAGTCTTCATCATTAATTTGTCATTTACAACTGTTCGTATGTAAGACATAAACTCAGTCTTCATCATTTATTTGTCATTTACAACTGTTCCTCTGTAGGACATAAACTCAGTCTTCATCATTAATTTGTCATTTACAACTGTTCGTATGTACGACATAAACTCAGTCTTCATCATTTATTTGTCATTTACAACTGTTCGTCTGTAGGACATAAACTCAGTCTTCATCATTTATTTGTCATTTACAACTGTTCGTCTGTAGGACATAAACTCAGTCTTCATCATTAATTTGTCATTTAAAACTTGCCGTCTATAGGACATACGCTATTTGTTTATCATTTATTTCTCATTTAAAACTTACCGTCTATAGGACATAAACCCAGTCTTCGTCATTTATTTGTCATTTACAACTGTTCGTCTGTAAGCTATACACTCAGTCTTCATCATTTATTTGTCATTAAAACTATTTGTTTTTAAACCATACACTCAGTCGTCATCATTTATTTGTCATTTAAATCTGGCTGTCTATAAAACATAAACTCAGTCTTCATCATCTATTTGCCATTCAAAACTGGCTGTTTATAGGACATAAACTCAGTCTTTATAATTTTTTGTCATTCAAAATTGGCTGTCTATAGGACATAAACTCAGTCTTTATCGTTTATTTGTCATTTACAACTGTTCGTCTGTAAGACAAACACTCAGTCTTCATCAGTTTATTTGTCATTTAAAACTGGCTGTCTGAAGGACATAAACTCAGTGTTCATCATTTATTTGTCATTTAAAACTGGCTGTATATGTGACATAGACTCAGTCTTTATCATTTATTTGTCATTTAAAACTGGTTGTCTCGTCTGTAGGACATACACTAAGTGTTCATCATTTATTTGTCATTTAAAACTGGCTGTCTATAGGACATGCGTCTATAGGGACATAAACTCAGTCTTCATCATTTATTTGTCATTTAAAACAAGCTGTCTGTAGGATATACACTCAGTCTTCATCATTTATTTGTCATTTACAACTATTCGTCTGTAGTACATACACTCAGTCTTCATAATTTATTTGGCATTTTAAACTGGTCTTCTCGTCTGTAAGACATAAACTCGGTGTTCATTATTTATTTGTCATTTAAAACTGGCTATCTATAGGACATACGTTTATAGGACATACACTCAGTCTTCATCATTTATTTGTCATTTGAAACGGGTTGTCTATAGGACATACACTCATTCTTCATCATTTATTTGTCGTTTCAATCGGATGTCTATAGGACATACACTCAGTCTTCATCATTTATTTATCATTTACAACTGTTCGTCTGTAGAACATACCCTTAGTCTTCATCATTAAGTTGTCATTTAAAACTGGTCGTCTGTAGGACATACACTCAGTCTTCACCATTTAGACATACACGTCATGCCAAATCTAAGGTACATTACCTATCTAACATCGACTGTTCAACACATTGCGTTAGTTACTGTCTCTTTTTTTTCGTTTCATTTCTGACATCTAACTAAATGGTTATTTAACAATAACATTTGACAGCGTACCACGTGATCAATGCCTCTTAACATTTGTGTGGAATGAAATGAATAACATTTACGTCAAACATTCCCGAAAAACGTCATTATTACGGGAAAACGTAACTTAATGCGATTCCATTGCCAATAGAAATAATTGTCCCAAACAAACGCTATAAGGTATCACGTGGAGCTCGGGGGTTTGCCATTAGGTTAGTGATTGTTAATACCCTAAACATCTAACAATCTTGCTACATAAGCAAAATTTCCAGTTGCCTAAAATTTGAAATTAATTTAAAACTAAGGTTTGTTCCCTCATGCTTTGGATTTGTATAATTTTGAAACTTTAGATTTATTATTCTCAACTGTTTGGCTTATATTTTTTATGCATCTAACTTTTCGGTCTTAGTGTCACTAATGAGGAATAAATTTCCGAAATGTGCACATCTGGCACATCAAAATTTAACTGGTAATTGTATTTTATATTTACTACCCCTGAGCGGGTACCGCTGCTGGTGGAGTAAAACACCCCGAGGTTATCCATAACTCAGAAGCCAGTACTTTCTGCTGTCAGAAAATGCTACCATTTAGCAAAATTTCAAGTCGCCTTAAATTTGAAATTAATTTAAAACTAAGGTTTGTTCCCTCATGCACAGCATTTCTTAGCTGGATTTGGATTTATTTAATTTTGAAACTTTAGATTTATTATTTTCAACTGTTTGGCTTATATTTTTATGTATCCAACTTTTCGGTCCTATTGTCACTGATGAAGAATAAAGTTCCGAAATGTGCACATCTGGCACATCAAAATTTAACTGGTATTTTTATTATATATATATACTTACCCTCAAAATCGCTATCTCAGCCATGTTAGCATAATACAAAGTGCATCACGACGCAGTTCATTTAATACAGGTTAAAAGTTAAGGGTTTTGGCCTTGTGATGCTTAATCACTCAAAATTTAATACAATAACACTTTATATAAACAATGCCACTACAAATAACCCTTACTCTTAAACCTTTAAGGCACGTTCAAAATAATAAAGGTGGGAATATGTCATATTATAAATTATTGAAAGTGAAGGGTTTGGGGCTAGAAAAGCATCCACGGTACCCAAATTTTCAAATGTTTCTATTGCAACACAACCTATTGCCAATGCCAGTACCACGACTAATTATCAACGGACACATGTACAGAAATCAACAAAGCACATGCATATGAGACAGAAATAAATAAAACCAGATGTCTCAATAAAACAAACAAACAAACCAGTCTTTTTCCAAACCACAATCCAAAAAAAAAAAAAAACAAAGTAAAAACTTTGAAAGCTGGCAAAATTAGTTATACACGTGAACATCAATCAAGGAAGTGAGGTCGAGTGCTCCGGAAGGGTAAGCACCTACCGTCTAGCTAGCTACACCTGTTACGTGCAAGTTAATTTTGAAAATGAAAGGAACAAAGAAGTATGGTAAGTCAAATATATCCAGTATAAGTTTGGATATAGTGACTACATACTTATCAACAATATTTTGATGACGACCATAAAACTTTTTAAGGACCTTGATAAGCCTAGGCTTGCAATATTCTTGCGTCACAATTTTATTGTAAGCAGTTTCCTTCGTTGTAGAAAGCCCCCATATTTGAAACAAGCTCAACCATAATGTATTAACTGTGAAACATATACAGCATACGCAGGAGAAGCAGAGATATTACTGCAAAGAAACGGAAAGTTTACAATTGAAAAATATGAAGTCATCACGTTTGTCGTATAGCTTCACATGTAACCTATCGTGGGTGTCATAATTGAGGTATAAGTCCAAATATGAAGCAGAACATGGAGAATCTGTCGTGTTTTTTATTTCAAGCTACTTCGATAGATGGCATTCACATATTCTCCAAATTTGGGATTATTTAGAGATAGAACGTCATCTATATATCTGTATGTGTAGTTGAATGATTTAGAGACAGTCTTTTCTCTAGATTTGACAAGGTTCTGTAAATATTCTGATTCATATGAATAAAGAAACAAATTAGCAAGCAAAGGTGCACAATTTGTGCTCATTGGTTTACGATTGTTTGTTGAAAAATTCTATTGCCAATCAACCTGTATATCAGAGAGAGAAATAAAAAAGCAGATGTATATCAGAGACAGAAATCAAGTTTAGAGAATGGTAATTTGATATAATCAAAAGTAAGTCCCTGGTAAAGTAAATTCTGGAAGTCTTATCTTGAATGAGAAATACAAATACTAAGTATGAATGTAATTAGAAAACGGGAAACGAGCAGCGAAGAAAATACATAGCAGAAAACTATACCTCTCTAGAAACCCAAAAGTAGAAGTCCCCGGCAAAGTGATGCTCTCAGTTTGCCAAATCTTTCACTTTTCTTCATTTTCTTTTTGGTTCAAATTTGTATGAATTATGTCTAAAGTGCAATATTTCTTTGAGCTACGAAAGCAGTAAAACTATAGGAATTATGTAATATCTCAGGTCTGTACAAGTTATATGGATTATGTAATAAGGAAGGTAACGACGATGACAATGCATACATATCTGGTATAATGAAGGTCATTTGTTTATAATAAACAAGATAACAAAAATTGAACAATATAATTTAGTGGTTGTCTACAAATATGGACGCCCTTGGTTTATTTTTAAGCGTTATTGTAACAATTTTGGCATTGTTCGTTATGTTGAGAAGAAAAAAGAGAAGAAATCCTCCTCCAGGGTCCAACTGGTTATCCTGTGATAGGAAATACGCTTGATGTTGATGGAACAAGGATACACTTAAAGTTAACTCATTGGGCAGAAATTTTCGGCGATATTTACGAGGTGAATTTGTTCGGAAGTACCGTGGTCGTATTGAATTCACCGGAGTTAATTCGAAAAGCTTTTCTAACAGAACCAAATGCAACACTGTTTTCAGACAGAGTTAAAGGTTCTGTAGCACAAGAAATCCTCCATGAATCAAAAGACATTGTTTTCGGAGCATACAGTGAGTCCTGGGTTAAAAGAAGAAAGCTTGGGCATAAGGTACTCAAGGCCTATGGAGCTGGTATCAAAAACATTGAAAAATCGGTAACTGAAGAACTGACATATGTAACTTCAAAACTTATGAGTTACAACGGGAAGCCTTTTGACCCGGAAGTAGTCTTAAATGACTTTCTTAACCAGATTATAGCTATATTGGTAAGAGTTATTGTTTTGTTATGCTAGTTGTACACATTTTTGACTTTTTAGCTCACCCGACTGAAAACCGATGTTTAATACTGCTATGACTCTGACCTTTGAATGCATGACTTAAACCGTAATCAAATATACTCCTATGACCTTATCAAAATTATCTTTATATGAATACCTTTGAAGGTATGACCTTGAACCATATATCAAAATTATTTTCATAGCAATATTTACAGTATTCTTTTATATATGGCAATTCAAACTTTAATAGTTTTTAGGTTAATTATTAATAATTTCATTCTTATTATGCAGCTATGACTTTGATTTTTTAACAGGGTACCAAGTCCTATAGCTGTATGATAATCTATGTAGGAGTCATTGTTTTTTACTTATAAATACTGCAATTGTACATTAGCTTAAAGGGTACCTGTAACGATTTTCAGTTTTGACATATTTTATTCGTCGTACTTAAATATGGCTGTAGCGAAAATTCCATAAAATTTCATTCCATAATAAGGTAGATATCAGCGATTTTCTAATACATCTCTAGAAATCCAAATCAAAAAGGTCGATATCGAGGCTCCCGTGTTGTGACGTCATAGCAGTAACATACCTCCACGGAATATTATTTACCAACTACTAAAATAAGTCAAATACGATCTCGTAGTTTAACTTTCTACGATTATTTTACGGGAAACTATTTAACGAAGTGGAATTAACATTCGTTTGACATGTACCGACAATTAAGATTATTATTAATCCTTTTGTTTATTAGACACATTCCTTAGATTTAGACCCACACTTGTAATTAACAGGATGTCACTTATAATTTGCAAAATTGATTTGCAGGTTGATAAAGATATCTTACGACCGGTAATATACAAAAATATATTTACAATTCGAGTAAAGTAAAATAATTTTATTTGGTAAACGTTATTTGTCAGATATACAGTATAAAGATTTCACTCCGGAAAAAATGGATATTTCATTTGTAAATTTTAAAAAGTAAGAAAAAGAATTCTTTCTTAGTTTTCATGTCAATAATAATAATAATAATAATAATAATAATAATAATAATAATAACTACTATTATTATTATTATTATTATTATTATTATTATTATTATTATTATTATTATTAATAATAATAATAATATTATTATTATTATTATTATTATTATTATTATTATTATTATTATAAATATTATAAAATACAACTTTCAGGCAAAATCAAAAATTAAAAATTGACGACCAGAATAGTCTATTTAAAACGTTTATTGATCTACTTACAGCATTTGATTTTATTAGATTTTATTTTTCACTTTTCCTTGGGCATACATTTAGCTGTGATATTCTTAGATTCTTTATTCTATATATACAAATTCATAAAATTATTATTATTATTATTTTCATCTCGTTTTTTTAAATGTGGTCTCATTCTAAAATCCGTGTCATTTCATTTTAAACAATTATATTTTGCGTAAAATAATTTGAGATGGAATATATTTTTTTTCTTTTTCTTTTTTTATTATCCCAGCATGAATTAACCATCGGACAGTTGAAAAGAACTATGTTACAAACTTCAATTGTGTGAACATTTTCCAATTATCGAGGAAATGTGATGCCACCAAACTACTTAATAGTTTTTTAAGTCACAGATATAATCATTTTTCGTGTTATTGACAAGTTAACACTCCTCAAGTATTTTTCAACAGCTACGCAACCAAATGCAGGTCGGGACTCGACTCAATTTGTTCATCAGATTCGTCCGTTTCTGGTTCGAATAAATAACAGTTTTACTTCAAATTCATAACTGATAAGATTGTCTACTGCTTCCCGAAATAATGACGAACTATTTGACATAAATAGGTACATGTCAGAGCCTTTACTTTCTTCTACAAATATCAATATACCATCATTGTTACTGCTGTCTATTATGTTAGACTCTACTTCTAATACTGCAATGACGTCACACGTTTATAACTCAAAACGAGGCGTTTCACTTTTAGATAAAGAGAAAGTTATAAAATGTGGATTTCAAACCGCTATAACTTTTTTATTTTGTCACCAATTTTGACACGGTTTTCACTATTGTTATATTTAAATAATATATAAAACAACTGTGATAAAAAAATTTTTGGTTACAGGTACCCTTTAAAAACTATTAACTTTTTGTATCGGCATATAAATAAAAATATTGAAGGCATTGGTATATATTGACATATGGTTAAAGATCATATGTGTAAAGGTCAAAGTGATAGCTGCATTAAAAGATTGAAATTGTTAAATATCTTGAAAACTATTTCCTTTTTGTATAGGCATATATATTAGAATATTGTAAATATTAATATATCATTTTGATACTAGTATTATTCAATGTCATAAGTTCAGAGGTCAAGGTCATAACTGCATGACAAAATTGAAATGGTTAATTGTCTTGAAAACTATTAACTTTTTGTATATGTTTATATTTAACAATTGAACTGCTATAAAATAATGATCATTGTCAGTATGAAGGCAACAACTTTTCAAGCGAACGGAATAACGCGCGTTATGATAAGTTTGCTTGCAAAGTTGTTGCCTTCATACTGACAATGAACATCATTTTAAAACAGTTCAATTGTTATATTTTCGTTAAATATTTCAAAACAATTATTCATTAGTTTTAAGAATAAAAAATTCCCATCTATAACACATACACATCGGTGGAGTCCAGTAGACACAATAGCTGAATTGTTGACCAAGAACGACACATTATCAATCCGCACTATTTTTGATGTGGGGTAACAACGGGGGCTTTTGGTTTGAAAAATTAAAGTGTTATGGGGTATTTTGATGACATTTTCTCGATTTTTCATTAACACAATGTTTTTTTGAGAATATTGAATATAAAATAATATATGTAAAAAAATGAATATCAACGATTAAATGTGTTGTTATTTGTGGACTCTATTTCGGTCGAAAATCAGCAACTTTGTGGCCCCTTTTCAATTATGGAAGAATTTGCAAAGAAGTTTGGAGTAAAAGATTGCTAGCGGAAGTGAAATTTGTGAATCTGAAACGGAGGAAACAGTAGCAGAGGGATAATTTTCAATGGCCAAGCATGTGGGTTTCGAATCTGCTGCCGGGATATGTGAGCGTAGACAGGAATTTACCGAAACATTTTTTCTGGAATGTCGACATTGTTAGGTTGATATTCACTCTTACACTTCATACTCAGTATCGTTCAAATGTAGACAGCAAGGTAGTGAGAAGCATACTTATTCTCTTATTAGTACTTAAACAATGTATTATAGTTTTGAGGAGTTGCTATTGTTTGCCTAGTAAACTGGTTAAACAGCATGTAGCTGATTTTTTTATTTTTTCCGATCAACAAACACAGCATGTGAAAAGGACAATTTTCACTGGATATGCATACATGCGAGAATCTTACATCACTAAAAATTTACATCCCGCGAGACACAAAATTAATTGACAAGTTGTGCCATTACACATTGCCTCAAAATAATAGGGGATAAAGCAGCTTTGCAAAGGTAGGAAGAAATTTCATAAGATTCGATTGTTCAAGAATTTTCTTTGTGGTTTGATGGTTTTGACAGACCAGTTCTTTTCTGCTCTTTCAAAACACCATTTGATATTTAAACACCGTCTCTCACAATGTCAATATTACGGTGAATATCAGCCAGGTGCCTATATATGTTATTAATGTTTTTTTTTTTTTTTTTTTTTTTTTTTTTTTTTTTTTTTTTTTTTTTTGACTAACTTCTTTGATTTTATTTTGTGCATTTTATCCAATGAACCGTTCTTGTAAAATTTCGTTAAAATGCGTTTTCAAGCACATCTCGAATATAAACAAAAGTGACGTGATAGCCATGTTTGTTTACCTATAGTAATGTATTTCCGGATTGTGTATTACATTTTTCATGAATTCAAACACGGAGTGACAAGGTTTTTGTCGTTCTTTATCAATCATGAACGCAACGACTCTCAAGCTTACAGCTATGTGAGTTACAAGGCAAATGAAAATATATAAGAATATTGTAGGTATTGATATGAAGATCGTTTCGATATATAGTTAAAGGTCACACGTTCAAAGATCAAAATCATAGCTGCATAATAAAATGAAATTATTAATAATTAACCTAAAAAACTATTAAATTTTTGTATTGTCATATATAAAAGATTACTGTAAGTATTGCTATGAAGATACTTTTGATATATGGTTCAAGGTCATACCTTCAAAGGTATTCATATGAACATCATTTTGATAAGGTCATAGGATTATAGTTGATTATGGTTAAGGTCATACATTCAAAAGTCAGAGTCATAGCAGCATTAAACGATCGAAATTGTTTATTATGAGAAGAACTTTTTGTTAATCATGTATATAAGAATACTGTAGTTTTTGATATGGCGATCATTTGACATATAGTTCAAAGTCATGTATTCAAATGTAAAGGTCATAGCTGCATTAGAATATTTAAATTGTTAACTATCTTGAAAAATATTGTATTTTGCAAACGATTTTGGACATATCCTCAGGTGAGTGTTAAAACCAATGAACCTCTTGTTTAATTCTATTGAACGTTTTCTAAAATGTTCTTTAATTACAAGAACATAACTTGTATTTGTAAAAGTTCACATAATAGATTTTGACACATTTTGCATCAATAAGGCTGATTTTAAAAGACAAAATAGAAAACTTGTGATTACTGATAAAAATGTCCAATTTATCCACACTGCTTGATACCATTCTGATATTTGTCCTTTCTCTTTTCAAAGACAAATAATTTTTTAACATTAAGTTTATCATTGTCTCAAAGCCTAGTAAACTCCAAAATGATAAATATATGAATAAACGTCCTAAAGCGAGTGATTTTCGAAATGAAGAAATCTCTCTCTCTCTCTCTCTCTCTCTCTCTCTCTCTCTCTCTCTCTCTCTCTCTCTCTCTCTCTCTCATGTGCACCCACAACCTTCATTACCCATACTCATTCCTCCGCACGTCTGCTCCCGTTTATTGTTAATTTTTGGTGTTTGAAATAATACACTGTTTTTTCTTACTTTGAAGTTGACTGGGCGTAGACACGGGGAGGCTAACAACGAAATGACAGATGCAATTTCAACTTACGACAAATGTATGAATGAAATTTTTGATCAACAAACCTGGTTTTTGATTGACTGGCTACCATTTATGAGATTTGTGCCTTCCAAAGCCTCCAGAGTATATTATGCAACAAAACAGAGCCAAAAGGTTTTTGAGGAATGCGTTAAAAAGGAACGGGTAACAATAGTTAATTCTTTGTATGTGATTAAAAATATTCTAAAATTACACACACACACACACACACACACACACACACACACATATATATATATATATATATATATATATATATATATATATATATATATATATATATATATATATATATATATATAATGAATTTGAATAAATAAATTATATTTATGCTTCTGTTCTTTCCGCAAATCACACATGTATAAAAAAATTCTGGTCTATGTTTGCTTTCAATGTGCCATGTTATTACCCGTGATCAACTGCGATAAAACTGATTTAAATTAAGTAACTTGAAGCAAATTTAAGATAACAGAGTCCTTGTACTTTTCTCATTGTCAGAAGTTAATCTGATAAATGCTTTAAACGATTTATATATGACATGATAAAGTTATTTTTTAATTTAATTGTACTCTTCACCTGCATATATATTCTACTGCTAATTTATTATGATGCTGCTTTCTTTGATAAAGTTTGAAATGCTGAGTTATGACAATGCATATGACCGAATGTCATTATGTTTGATGTTTTTAACGATTTCAAGTTTTTTAATTTGATCTATTTATACATAAAATTTTATCTCTTAAATTTCTTTATTTGAAGTATTGTTTTATTTGTATGTTGATAGAAAAATACGTCATCAAAAGGAATGATCCACGCTCTGTTTGAAGAAATGGAGCACCTGCACAAATCAAAACCTAAAGACGACTGGCTAACAGAGGACTCTGTATTTGCTATCCTTACTAATATGGTTGCAGCAGGTACATGCATTTACAAAGAACTAAGTTTCATCTAAACATAGTATACCCGGATGCTGACTCCAAATTTTCCTAGTTCCTTTTTATATTTAACAAAAATACCTGTTAATTGTTTCTGTGTCATGTGTGCACATTTCGGAAATTCAATGTTTGTCATTGACACAAGGGGCCTAAAAAAGTTAATAGATAAAAAAGATAAACCAACATTTAAAATAAAAGAATCCAAAGTTCCAAAGTTATATGAATCTAAATAAAACACAAACATAACAGTCCATGTCAAAACCATAATCCGCAAATAACAAAGTAAAAACTTTGAAAACTTGCCAATTTAGTTATACACGTGAACTTCCACCAAGGAAGTTAGCCCGGGTGATCCAGAAGGGTAAGGGTAAATCATATTTGAGAATAAAAGTAATATTGAACTAAGGTAAATCAAATATATCCAGTATAAGTATAGATACATTGACTTCATACTTCATCAACAATATTATGATGGCGGCCATAAAACCTTTTAAGGGCCTTGATTAGCCCAGGCTTGTAATATTCTTGGGTCAACAATTTAATTGTAAGCAACTTGCTGTGTCGTAGTAATGGAACAATCTCTATCGTACCGTGTTAACTGTAAAACATATACACCATACATAGGAGAAGCAGGAATATTACTGCAAAGAAAAGAAAAGATGACAAAAGAAAAATAAAAGTAATAACTTGTGCCATGTATTCTTCAGATGTAACCTTTCGTTAATGTCATAGTGGAGGTATAAGTCCAAATATAAAGAATCAGTCGTATCTTTTATTTCAAGCACATTTGGATAGATGACATTCACATATTCTCCAAATTAGGGATTATTTAGAGACAGAACGTCATCTATATAACTGTATGTGGAGTTGAATAATTTATCGACAGTCCTCTCCAAATTTGACAGGGTTCTATAAAATTTGGATTCATATATACAAAGAAACACATCAGCAAGCATAGTTGCTCGGTGGGAATGCCTTCGCCTTACCAGCGGGGGGATTGAACTCCTACTGGTTCACACGTAAGCCTTTAAATATTGACTTTTTTAGGTTGACAAATTGGTAGATAAATCTCAATGGCGTTCTAATTGCATGCTTGTACAGAGCATGTTATAAAACAAAATTGCAAATACCATGCCAAAAATTGTACGTTGTCTTAAAAAACTTCTAAATCTTGCGCTACTTGTCGTTTTACATATTACATCATCTATGGTAATGGGTAAAAATGCGCCTCTTACAATATTAAAAAGACAGTAAAATCTCTGTATAAAAATTCATATGGATTTTAAAATATGGATTATATTGACAGATAACTAGATAAAGTTTATCAACTCAATAGAGATCTGAATTGAAAAATAGTCGAATAATTTGTTTATTTGATTCAAAGCTATTTTACGTCTCTTCTTGTATTTTGAAAAGGAATTTTGACGTCGCAGGGGACTCTTCTGACAGCGATACGAATTCTCTTGGAACGGAAGGATGTGCAAAGAAAACTTCAATCTGAGGTTGACTGTGTTGTTGGTATTGACAGACCACCTTCTATGACAGACAGAAAACACATGCCGTATCTAGAGGCATTTTTACTAGAGGTATTACGGTACGGAACAAACCTTCCAATATCTGTTCCTCATAAATTGATGGAGGACACAACACTTGACGGCTATGAGCTTTTAAAAGAGTCTTGGGTAAGTCGAATGTAAAGGCCCTAAATTCAGGGAGGCTCAACCTTTTACTTGGGGACAAGATTTCAAAATTATTATGGATTCTGTTGAACAGTATGCTAGAGGTTGGGCTTAAATAGAAGACGTAGAACTTGATACTTTATCTGACTGGATAAGGACACTTAGAAATTTTGTCAAGTCAAAGATAGCAAAACTTAATGGGTCTATGGGTACTAAACCTTCTTTAGTGCCCAGGGACCATAAGGTTTCTGCAATCCTTACTCACATACATAACAGGTATGTTGTTGTCCCGGCTGATAAAGCTTCTAATAACATTATTTTCGTTTGTAAGAAATTCTATGTTGAATGTCTTATTAAGGAGCTTGGTTTAGAAAGTGTATCGGAGAATCCTACTTATACGAAAACTAATTTTACCAAAGATGAAGTTCTTTCCAATCATAGGGGAGTCTTGAGTCTTTTGGTATAAATTAAACAGGAAGAACTTGACCTGCCTTACTTGTATTGGATTCCAAAACTTCACAAAAATCCATACAAGGAAAGATATATAGCAGGTTCCTCTAAATGTACTACTAAATCATTATCAGTAATTCTAACACAAATTTTGACAGTCGTCAAAGATGGCCTTCAGACTTATTCAGATAAAGTCTATTCTACATCTGGCATCAACCAAATGTGGATTCTCAAAAATTCTTAAGAACTACTTGACCATTTTGTTTCTAATACTCTATCTCGGTAAAAGTATAAAAAAAACTTTTGATTTTTCTACACTTTACACCACTATCCCTCATGCTAAATTGAAAGAACGTCTAAAATGAATCATTCACTTTTCATTCTTTTACAAAAACGGCAAACCAAGATATAAATATCTAGTGCTCAACAGGAATTCTGGTTATTGTGTGAAACACCATACAGACTGCAAACAAAAATATACTGAAGATACCATCAACAAAATGTTAGAGTTTTTGATAGACAACATATTTGTTGTGTATGGCAAAATTATCTTTCAACAAACAATCGGTATACCAATGGGCACAAACTGTGCGCCTTTACTTGCTGATTTGTTTCTTTATTCATATGAATCAGAATTTTTACAGAACCTTGTCAAATCTGGACAAAAGAGTGTCGCTAAATCATACAACTCCACATACAGATATATAGATGACGTTCTTTCTCTAAATAATCCCAAATTTGGAGAATATGTGAATGTCATCTATCCAAGTGAGCTTGAAAAAAAAGATACGACAGATTCTCCATGTTTTGTTTCATATTTGGACTTATACCTCAATTATGACACCCATGAAAGGTTACATCTGAAGCTATATGACAAAAGTGATGACTTCAATTTTTCTATTGACAACTTTCCGTTTCTTTGCAGTAATATTCTTGCTTCTCCTGCGTATGGTGTATATGCTTCACAGCTTATACGGTACGGTAGAGCTTGTTCCCACAATGGGAACTTTCTGCAACGAAACAAATTAATTACAATTAAATTGTTGAAACAAGGATATTGCAAGCCTAGGCTAATCAGGGCCCTTAAAAAGTTTTATGGCCGTCATCACAATATTGTTGATAAGTATGTAGTCACTGTATCTCAACTTATAATGGATATATTTGACTTACCGTAGTTCTTTGTTCCTTTCATTCTCAAAATTCACTTGCACGTGACGGGTTGCAGCTAGCTAGACAGGAGGTGCTTACCCTTCCGGAGCACCCGGCCTCACTTCCTTGATGGAAGTTCACGTGTATAACATATTTTGCCAGTTTGCAAAGTTTTTACTTTGTTTTTGGGATTGTGATATGGACAAAGACCGGTATGTTTGTTTTATTTTACTTTTATGTTTTTAAAAAACACTTGTTTTAGCTTTTCAATCGTTTTTGAAAATTGTTTATTAATTCGATCAAACAGAATCAATATTTTCTTGTTTGTACTCAGCTTACTACAAAGGTGACAATATACATCATACTTATGCATTCAGTGCATATACTGTGGCATGTCAACGACATTATGTTTCAATCAAAAAAAAAGTATATAAAAAGAAAGTTTGTCTTTTTCCCTGCTTTTTTTCCCGACTCCGATGCATGTGCTTACAAAATAGTTTTGCCTTACTGTTTGATTTGTATCAAAGTAAAATGGATTTTACATTTTATATATTTTTTGTAATTGGGAAAACTTGATATTGGAGAAGAACTAATAAGTAATAACAAAAATAAACACAAAAAACAATCTGCAATGACCTGCAAATCGGTGAATTTAAAACCTGTTTATTTGATAGTATTTCCATACATGGCAGTCCTTTTTTTGAAAAAATACAAGCTGATTCAGCAGCTACTGAAATGTATATCTGAGACTATTGTCTCATGACAGCTAATGTTTCACTAAATATATTATTCACCTGAGGCTTGTGTCTTGATATAAATAAGATACATTAATTATGTATGTTTCATATTCTTGTCATTTCAGGTCATAATGAATTTGTGGAAAATTAATTACTCGAATTTCTCGGATCCATATGAGTTTAAACCGGAAAGATTTTTGGATGAAAATGGAGATTTGTTACATACTGACACACCAGATAGACAAAAGTTTGTATAACTTACGCCAGGCACAAAAGTTCTATCACACAATGTATATAAAACAATGACATTCTGATAACATACTATTAACATAATTGAATTTGAATAGGGAAATGGTGTTTTTTCTCACCTGAGTAAACTCCCCAACGGTATCCATAACTCAGTAGGCAGTACTGTGTGCCATATATACCATTTAGTAAAATTTTAGTCCGTCTTAAATTTTTAACTTCATTTAAAACTAAGGTTTGTTACCTCATGCAAAGCATTTCTTAGCTGGATTTGGATTCTATATAATTTAGAACTTTAGATTCATTAATTTTCAACATCTGGCTCATGTTTTCCAACTTTTTGGCCCCTGGTGTCATTTATTAGGAATGATTTTCCGAAATGTGCACATATGGCACATCAAAATTTAACAGGTATTTTTGTTATATATTAACGTCCTTTATCGACCTTTAACTATATACTGTATAAGTATTTTTTTTCAGATGTGTATTAATATTAGCGCTTTTGACGTTAACCTAATTTCGCAACAATAATATACTTCAACATTAATTTTAGCCCACCCATCTGTCTCAGAGAAAACTATGATAGTGCCATAGACCCTAACTGTGTGTGACCCTCAGGAGCGCCAGATATGATACACGTCAATATATATACATAACAGTAATAAATTGTCTCGATTTTCAGTGTTCACTTCGTCAGTCTGATAGTCAGCCAGAGTCTTTAAATGAATACAATAACACTGCCAATGTTCTTTCTCTTTACAAAGGCTTATTTTTTTATTTTTTTTATGTCCGTTCAATAGTCGAAAGTTGAATTTTTTATCGAGGATAACGAATTTAAGCAGGTCGATCAAGGATGTAAATATATAACAAAATACCTGTTAAATTTTGATGTGCCATATGTTTTCATTTTGGAAAAGAATTTTTGATCAGTGACACTAGGGGCCGAAAAGTTGGATGGATAAAAAACATAACTGTTATCTAGCAAATGTAAACGAATAGTTTCATACTCTATATTTAAAATAAGCTAATCTTCTTAAAAATCAAGCAAGAACTTCCACCTTTTCTATAATATTTAAATTTGAAAAGAACATTTCAATTACTTTGCAGCAGTGAAGAAAAAAAATATCAAAATTAAAAGTAAATATACGAAAATTATGTCAATAATTAATATTTAAAACAGTATTCGTAAATGGAATTATGATCGTCATTTAATATTCTTATAAAACATACAATTTCATCTCCAAATTGGAATAATAATGAAAAATTTTCATAATTCCAAAGAGATTTTGTGTATTTTTTATTTATTTATAATAATAATAATAATAATAATAATAATAATAATAATAATAATAATAATGTTTTTAAATTTTAGGTTGTTATCATTTGGAGTTGGTAAAAGGTCGTGTATCGGAGAATCATTTGCAAGAAACCGTATGTTCCTTTTTCTAGCTACGATGATGCAACATTTTCACCTTTGAGCCGGAAACTGAAAATATAGCAAAGTTTGATCCACGTGATATGCAAACAGCAGCTGTTCGATTCCCACATCATTTTAAATGCAGAGTTGAAAGGAGACTTAAACAATAAGATAACATTTGTCCGTTATTTAAATGTTACATATCAGATTAAATTTATGTATTATGATTATAAAGAGAGTGCACAATGCTTTATATAAGCAAAATAGTATAGACTATATTCTTGATTTTACTACCCATTACAAAGTACCTTTTGGATTAAACAATCACTAACAACAATTTGATTAAAAATTTTTAGTACATGTACACGGAGGTAACAATTTAGACAGACAGAAACCTTATTTATTTTAACTAGAAAGTAGATAAAAACAGTCCATTTCTTGACACTAAATTCGGGTTCTTTCGACTTTAATGAAAAGAAAGGAAAATAATGTAAATATTTTATTCTTGTATCATTCTTCATCAGTTACACTGGGGGCAAAACGGTTTATAAATAAAAAACATTAGCCAAACCGTTGAAAATGAAAAACTCATTGATCAATATGTAAAAAAATAAAATTATGCATGTCAAAAAAGAAAAGCAAAATTAAAAAAAAGAAAAATGTACTGATATTTAAAAAAAATTATGGATATCAATAATTCAGTTTATAATGTATTCATAGATACCTAATATTTTAATGATTCGTCTCTATATCAATGAAAAAAGAAAAACGACGCTTCGTGAATTTCTTCAATTATGATCGCTGTGACTAGATTGCATATTGTTTGTAAAACAATAAAGCAACATTTTTCTTTTGTTTTTTTCTATTTATATTCATAAATCTTTATATAATTATTTAGATGTCGTTCTATCTCGTAATCATTCGGAGAATATGTTAATGTCTTGTATCGTAGTGCTTTTAAATAAAAGATACGACTGATTCTGCATGTTCTTATTCATATTTTGACTTGTACTTAAATTTTGATACCGATTAAAGGTAACATCTGAAACTATACGAGAAACTTGATGACTTCAATTTTTCTATTAACTTTCCCGTTTTTGCATTAACATTCCTGTTTCTCCTGATTATGATGTATTTGTTTTGCAATTAATATGGTACGGTCAATCTTGCTTCCACAAAGACAGACTTTTACAACAAAGCATTCTGCTTTCAATTAAATTATTTACTCAAATATATTGCAAGCCCAGCTTTTTATGGCCGTAATCACCAATATTGTTGATAAGTATCAAGTCAATGTATCCAAAGTAATACTTGATATATTTGACGTCCATAATTCCTTGTTCCTTTCATTCTTAATTTTGATTTGGCACATGGCAGGTGTAGCTAGCTAGACAGGATGTGTTTAACCTTCCAGAACACCCCACCTCACTTTCTTGATGAAAGTTCACGTGTGTAACTGATTTTGTCAGTTTTAACTTTTTGTGTGAGATTGTGATTCGGACATGGAATAATACGATGGTGTTTAATTAATAATTCAAATACGAAATAAACATTTGCTTTCAATTATTCAGATAATACGTCGGTCTGACAGATCAAATAAATTGAACTTTAAATTCGATGATAATCATAAAAACTATAATTATTTTACTGAAATCTATTTTTTTGAAAGTAATGTCATTTTTAAAGGGTTGTTTTATGAAATATTTACTGATAAGGCCATAATAAAATGATTGGTAGTTTGTCGGACCCGCTTGTCACTAAAATTGAGAATTAAAAATAAAATTAACTTCTTTTTCAAATCGTGTTACGATTTCTGTAAATTTCCGGTAAAATCCCGCATCCATCTTTTTGCAAAATCTTTGGCTGCAGTTGATTGGTTGATTTATTATTTGCTATATTGGACTGGAATTTGCCAGAACATCTATTAATTATTTTTAAAGTTTTTTTTTGGCCTTTTTAAGCAATAATTATCTTTTTGTGCATTTTTTAACCCGCTCGCCAGGTTCAAATTTTGTTCGCATAAAGACAAATGTGTTTAAGAAACAAATACATTTAATTTTTTATCGCCCGCTCGCTCGCTCGCTTCTGTGTGTTTCCAAAAAAAAAACCGTAGTACTAAAAATGAATTTGGTATGACCTAAAATGCAGTTTAAAATATAATAATAAGTTTGATCCGTTGGTAAAACTAACTTTTATTAGCAAAGTTGATGGTCAGCTCTCTGAATGGAGTGGAGTGGAGGAATGGTGTTTTACGCCCCAGCTAAGATTTTTTTCACTTATTTCGAGGCGGCAAGTTCTGGATTGGTGGAGGAAACCGGAGTACCCGGAGAAAACCACCGACCTTCGGCAAGCAAACTAACAGAATCGGATCTGTCATGAGTGGGATCCGAACCAAGGCGGTAAGTCTCTGCATAGAAACACTTGTGGTATATTGACATTGTAAATATAACACAAATACCTGTTAAATTTTGGGTTAGATTTTGTAAACAATTTGACAATCAAGAGATTTTATTGAAGATATAGATTAGAAAATTGCAAAAATAAACATAAAATAATTATGGATATCAATATTCATTGATTCAATAATTAGAAAATTCAAACAATAAACATAAACCGCAAAAGGTTGAAGTATATTGATAAAAATCAAATTATCAAATATGACAAATGTATGCAATTATTGAAATATAGAATTGTTAAAAGTAAGATATACTTATATTTTTGTCCATATTTTGGTCCAATATAAAGCCTTAAATCATGGAGTTTGATTTAACTAAAACAAAAATTAAAATACAAACAACATTTTAAAAAAAACAATGTAGTTAAAATTCCAATTTTGGCATGTTAAAACATTGCACATATAGAAATGAATTATCAACAAAAATATGTTTGGCAAAAATACGGTCCAACTAGATTCTTGTAAAATACTATCAAAGCTTACATATAACATTTTTTCAACATGCAGTTAGACATTGATATAAAGTTTTCTATATAATATAATTGTAACAAAAACATATTCATATTGTTACTGACAAGTGCAGTTTTTAAAATAATTTTTCTGAAAAAAACCATAAATTCCGAATACACCTTCTTTTAGTTTTACATCGGGTTTGCCAATTAAACATATATACATATTGCACACCTGTTTATGTATCTAACAATACAATACACAGCTTACACAATCATTCAGACATTTTTCTCAACTTGCATGCATGAAACAAGATATCAAATAATAAACAAGAAGCCACTAACACTCACCTGAGGAATATAAACAAATACAGTAAAAACAGAAACCATGGAAAATTTCCAGAGTTTGGACAACACTGCCATAATACATATAATAGGTCGTCTAGCCGCAATTGCTTTATAATAAGCTAAAATGCATGTAGATATATAACAAAAATACCTGTTAAATTCTGATGTGTCATATATCATATATGCACATTTCGAAAAATCATTCCTCATAACACATAAAATACTATCCATAATTTTCAGATGATTAACCATTTCAATAATTCCTATGCAGTTATGACCTTGATCTTTGAACCCATGTCCTAGAACAATATTTCAATGATCGACATGTCAATGCCTATAATACTCTAATACAGGTCTATATAAAGAATTTAAAAGTTTTCAAGGTAATTCACAATTTAAATATTCTGAGGCAGCTATGATCATGAGCTTTGGCCTTAAACCATATATTAAAATAATTATCATATCAATACCTACAATATCCTATATAAATGCCTTAAAATATTTATCTTCAGGATAATTAACAATTTCAGTTTTTTATGCCGCTATGCCCTTTAACTTTAAGCTTTCGACCTTCAACTTTATAATAATGAATCGCCATAACAATACCTACACTTTTCTTACATAAATGTACATACAAAATTTATAGATTTTCCAGATAGTTAACAATTGTAGTCTTCTTATGCAGCTATGAAACAATACCTTACAGAAAATAGAAAAAAAAACAAAATTTCCAAAAAATCATTATATTGGCAAAAAATTCATACATGGATTTTAATCTATTAACAAAGCTTGTTACGTTGTCAGCTTTTTACATGTATATTTTTATCTATCTCATATAATTTTTAATCAAAATAATCTAAAACAGCAAAAATCTCAAACTAGGAAATTACCTTGATTTTGCATTTTACCCAATTTTTGCGAGGTCATTTCAATGTTTAAACTTTAAAAATTTTAAATACCATTTTCCGATATTAAAGTTCAAAGCAAGAACGCATCACCTTTTGAACACACGCACACACAGAATATATATATATATATATTTGTGTGTGTGAGGGTGTTTGTTGATATTGAACCAAATTATACATTAATATACGTGTACTAAAATTTCTTTTATCCTTTTGAGAAGATCTCTTTTAAGTGTATACATCACCATACAATATCACATACGATAGGTGTCTATGATAAACCGGAAATGAACCTTGTAAATTATCAAGTTTTTAAAGTTATTGTTAAAATCCCTAACGGGACAAAAAATAAAGTGCTGTAATAGTGGACTATTATCACTGATTAATTCTTACAATATGAAAAGTAATTAAATATAAATATAAAACCTTCCATCGAAAAAAATTATTAAAACACAAACATACCATTCATTGTCCAAGTCACAACTTCAATTAAAGAAGTGAGGCCATGTGATCTAGCTAGCTACACCCGTCACGTGCAAGTCATGTTTGAGAAGGAAAGGAACAAAGAACTATAATAAGTCAAAAATATCCAGTATAAATTTACATTAAGTGACTACATGTTTATCAACAATATTGTGATGACGGCCATAAAACTTTTAAGGACTTTGATTAACTTAGGTTTAAAATATTCTTGCGTCAACAATTTAATTGTAAGAAGTATGCTTCGTTGTAGAAAATCCCTATAGTGGGAACAAGATATACCATAACGTATGAACTGTAAACATATACACCATATACAGGAGAAGCAGGGATATTACTGCAAAGAAACAAAAAGTTGACAATAGAAAAATTGAATTCATCATGTTTGTCTTATAGCTTCGATAGTAGCCTTTCGTTGGTGTCCTAATTGAGGTATAAGTCCAAATATGAAGCACAAGATGGGGAATCTGTCGTGTCTTTTATTTCAAGCTTACTTGGATAGATGACATTCACATATCCTCGTAATTTGCGATTATTTAGAGATTGAACGTCATCTATATATCTGTATGTGTAGTTGAATGATTTAGCGACAGTCTTTTTCTCCAGATTTGACAAGGTTCTGTAAAAATTCTGATTCATATAAATAAAGAAACAAATCAGCAAGCAAAGGTGCATGGTTTGTGCCTATTGGTATATTGATTTTTTGTTGGAATATTATATTGCCAAACACAACAAATGTGATGTCTATCAAAAACTCTAAAATTTCGTTGATGGTATCTTCAGTATATTTTTATTTGCAGTTTGGTGTTTCACAAAATAAGCAGAATCCCTGTTGAGCGCTAGATATTTATATCTTGGTTTTACTTTTTTTAAAGAAAGACAAGTGAATGATTTGTTTTAGACGTTCTTTCACTTTAGAATTAGGGATAATGGTGTAAAGGGTAGAAAACTCAAAATTTTTATACTTTTTACGGAAGATAGAGTATTAGAAACAAGATGGTCAAGTAGTTCTTTAGAATTTTTAAGAATCCACATTTGGTTGATGCCAGACGTAGAATACACTTTTCTGAATAAGTCTGAAGGCCATCTTTGACGACTGTCAAAATTTGTGTTAGAATTACTGATAACGATTTAGTAGTAGTAGTACATTAAGTTAATTGAATTCTTCGTACAGATTGTGGTTGCTACTATAATTTTTTAAGTTATCTCAATCATTTGATATGCTCCTTTTTATTGTTGGAAGGCAGTATGATTGGTTGTTAAAAACTATTGATATATGATATGAATGCACCGTGTTATCTTAAATTCAATTGTGCTTCTTATTGCATCTGCACGGTCAAATAGATTATGTTATACCGCTATTGTTTAAATGTCGCTTACTTAGATAAAATTTACAATTTTTTAATAAACCGCAATATAAAAGTCAGAAGCGTTATTGACTTTTAAAAAATTTCATTTATTTTAAAATGGGGTTTGTTTGTTATATGACTTAAAATGCACTTTAATGCCTCAAATGTTTTCTTTATATGTTGATGGAAAAACACTTCATCACAAGGAATGATCCACGCCATGTATGAAGTAATGGAGCGTCCTACAAAAATCGAATCCTTAGCACGACTGGCTAACTGAAGACTCTATATTTGCTATCCTGTCTTATATTGTTGCTGCAGGTATATCTATTTACAAAGAGCGAAATCTCATCTAAACATAGTCGACTTAAACATTTGCTAATTCCCTTTACCATATTAGATAAAACAACTAACTATTGTGTTTTATAGAGATATGACTTAATATTTGTATTTAAGCATTTCATGAAAGTACCCCATGAATGTTCCACAACAAACTTTTACGCAAAAAAAAAAAACAAAAAAGATTACTCGGTGTCATTGTAATTTTTTATGTTTTACTATTCAGTTGAATTGACGGAGGCAAACGCGGACAAACGGAAGGCTAATCAGAGCCCTTAAAAAGTTTTATGGCCGTCATCACAATATTGTTTATAAGTAAGTAGTCACTATATCCCAACTAATACTGGATATATTTGGCTTATCATAGGTCTTTGTTCCTTTCATTCTCAAAATTGACTTACACGTGACGGGTGTAGCTAGCTAAACAGGAGGTGCTTACCCTTCCGGAGCACCCGGCCTCACTTCCTTGATGGAAGTTCACGTGTATCACCTATTTTGCCAGTTTGCAAAGTTTTTACTTTGTTTTTGGGATTGTGATATGGACAAGGACTGGTATGTTTGTTTTATCTTAAACTAGGATGTCATTGCCCGGATAAAACTTCGACAAACAACGAAAAATTCAACGAACTTTGACCAGCCCGAAAACAACATTAGCCTAGGACACTGATAGATGTTCAAAAATACCTTCATGATAATATCTCCAATGAACTTTGTCATGCTCTGGATTTAGTGGATTTTTAAAATGGCTTTCTTTTTTATCTATATCTAATAGATATATTCTTTACTTAAACAAAAAGAAAAAAATCATATTTTATTTTAGGTGTTACAATTAACTGGTCATCATAATCAAGCTCTATTTATGCATGTCTTTAGGAATGTTTTAAGCGGATCAGCTGGAATGCCTTCACCTTGCAAGTCCATCTCCTAATTTAAGTAATAGTTTTCATAGTTCTAACGTGATTTTGTCTATTTCTTAGGTTGTTTTTATTTGGAGTTGGTAAAAGGTAATGCATCGGAGAATCATTTGCAAGGAATTGAATGTTTCTATTTTAGCTACAATAAAGCAACATCTCATTTTTGAAGCGAAAGCTGATAATATCATAAAGTTTGATCCAAGTGATATGCAAACAACAACGTCATTTTAAGAGTTGAAAAGAGACAGAAACAATGAGCTAACTTTCTTCCGTTATTTTAATTTAGGGTATACGATTAATTCATATTATTTTGATTATGAACAGAGTGCAGAATGCTTCATATAAGCAAAATAGTAAAGACTTTATTCTTGATCTTACTACCTATTAGAAACTTAGCAGGTATTTGTTTCATAAACTATCTTTTGGATTAAACAATCACCTAACAACAATTTGATCTGTTATTTAGTACATATACATGGAAGTAACAATTTAGAAAAGAAATCTTACTCATTTTAACTAGACATTAGCTAAAAACAGTCCATTTCTCGTCACTACACATCTGTACTTGGGTTGTTTCGATTTGTATAAAACGAAAGGAAAATAATGTTAATAATTTATACTTGTTTCAGTGATTAAATTAGATTGCGGTTCCATGTCTTGTTCTACAATATTCAGAGATGTTTATATTTTGCATGCTTAATTTAAGTGTAACCAATTTTCAGTGTTTTATTAAAAACAACTTCACTAAATTAAACATCATATAAGAAAATTTCAGCAGCCATTTTCATATTTATTTACTATTTATGGAAATTCAAAAAAAAAACAAAAAACATATCAGTCCATGTCCAAATAACAACCTAAAAGAACAAAGTAAAAATTTGAAAACTGTTCAATTCAGTTGAACTTTCATTGTCACGTGCAAATTAACATTTTAGAATGAAAGGAACATGAAACTATGGGACGACAAATATATCCCGTTAATCATGTTTAACTACATGATAATTATGCAATTCAAATATATCAAATACAAATAGCATTTATTTTTATTTAGGCATTGTTTTTTTTTTTTTTTTTTTTTTTTTTTTTTTTTTTGTATTTATTGGAGGATATCATGTCGATGACGGATCACAAATTGTACAAAATCGCGTAGTATAGCGAAGCAAACATAAAACATTTTCTCTGGGATTATTTCCTAAAATTTGCGTAAGGATACATCACTGAATGCAATTATCACCCTGGTTACGTCAACGATGACCCAATGCCAAGTCTTCAAGTCTACTACCCTGACCCAAATAAAGTTAATAAGGTTAACACAACAAAATATTTGATTGTAAACATTTTTTTCTAATAATATTTTTGACAATTTCTCTAAATATGGCAAATTTAGTTATATATAAATTTTTCAAAATTTTCTCTTTGTTTTTTGGGATTGTGATTTGTACATGGACTGGTACGTTTGTCTTTTATTTGAATGAAACAGCATTTTACAAGTGTAAGGCGAAATTATTGGTGCCAAACGTGAAAGAAAACTGGCAATTGTTTATTACTGCATTGTTAAGAAAGCCATTACATGATCTAATTGAGAATGGCTTTAGTGACTGTGTAAAGGCGATGTTTTGTTGATTGTTTTGCGATGTGTTTTTAAAAAATTGAGAGTCAGAATAGTTTTAGATGCACGTAGTTTAGGTAAAGAACTAGAGTGTACCAAAAGGGACATTTTTCATACTTAAAATATCCCTGATATCTCTTTTTGATATGTAGAGCAGTGGCTTCTGTAGCTTCTTATTGAAGCTTCGTTTCTATGACCCGACATTAACCTGATGTTTCTTAATTCAACTTCGGTATGACTTGAAATTTAATTTGCTATAGCCCCGAGGCTATGGGAAGTACACCATAGATTGTGCAGATTTTTTACATAAAATCGGTAAAAATGCGTTTTAAATGGGTTTGCAAGAGTACCAAACTTTACGAATTGGACTGATTCTCGGCCCCCAAAAAAACAGTTGTTCAGCTTTTGGATCAGTGTGAAAGGAATCATTCTAGTGCTTGGACGGGACACCCCTCTCAACCACTGGCATAAATGCAAAATTTTATTCATCATTTTAGTACTTTTAATTGTTTTTAAAGATTTAATGAACATATTTTTCTTTTTCTGATTTTATTTCAATTTTTGAACCGCTAAAGCAAATAATCATTTTTCCGAGATCTACACAATCTCGGTTAATTTATACCCCGCCATTTTTTTTGTCGCTCTTTAAAGATTTGGAAACACCGAAAGTAGTTCTGAAAAAAGTGAAAATTTGTGTAAAAGAAACTATATCGTTTTCCAGTCAGCGGGGACAGCTGCTGTTGGATTAAAACTTCCTGAAGGTATCCTGAACTCAGTAGGCTGTATTTATGTTGACTGAAAATGTACAGAATAGCAAAATTTTCAGTGGCTTTAACTTTAAAGCATATTTAAAGATAAGGTTTTTTTCGCATTGGAACTCTGGATTAATTCATTTTCAACTGTTTGGTCTATGTTTTTGTATCTATCCGGTCCCTTTTTCGGTCCCTAGTACCAATGATGAAGAATGACTTTCGGAACAAATGAAACATCAAAACAGGTATTTTGTTAGTACATGTGCCTATTTTGGAAAAATCATACCTCATGAGTGACACTTGAGGCCGAAAAGTTTAGTAGATAAAAAACATAAGCCAAACAGTTGAAAATGAATCCAAAGTCCAGGTTACATAATTATATGAATCTAATTCTAGCTAACAAATAATTTGCATGAGGGAAGAAACCTTAGTTTAGATAAAGTTATCCTGTTACTACCATGTGTTTACTCTGTGTTATGTATTTTTGTTGATTTCTGTGATTATATAACATATTATGTGTGAAATTATAACATTGAAAAAATAGCTTATCAATCAAGAATTCTTGCTATTTCAGCATTTGGTCATTTGGACACTTACTAAGTCGATTCGAAATCAACTTTTTAGCGTTCATATCTGTTCGGATCGGTATCGATTTATCTTGGCAATTTGTTTGTATTTGCTCTTTTTCTTTTGTTATTGCTTCATTGTTACTGTTATATTTTGAATTTGACATTTTTGAGAAAAAACCCAATTATTAAAAATAAAAACAACTTTAATTGTCGGGAGAAAGATTCCGTTTATGAAGAAGCACGCAATCACGGAAATTTAAAGTTTTGTAACTGAAACATAAGCATAATAAAAATTACAGTCTTTTTAAACATTTATCAGTAAAACGGGTCAAATTTTACAATAGATACACACCATTATGTTTTTAAAGTTTTCATGTTTATTCAATATTTGACCAATTTTACTTATTTATGTTTTAGCAGACAAAGAATGTGTATATAGAAAAGAACATGTTTTATGCTGCATTAACGTTAAAACGATATTAAAAAAATACATTTAAAACAGTTCTATCATCTTTATTTATAAAACTTTTTACACTTGTTTTAGTTTACTAGTTCCATTTTCTTTACTTTTTATCGGTTCAATTCAGAATCATATCTATCAGGCGATATTTCTTTGGAAGGTCGTGGGTTCGACCGACCGGGTCTGATTCAAGACTTTAAAGAGGGTAGTGACTGTTCTTTAGCAAAGCACTCGGCATTACGAAATGAAAGTGACGGTTCTTTCGGATATGGACTTAAAATAAACGAGGTCCAGTGTCACGGTTAGCGTGGCACAACTAAGAACCCTGCTGTTAAATGCCACAATACACAGACAAAATTTCTGCACTTTCGCCAAAAGCTGGTGACGTCTCGATATAAGTGAAATATTTTTGACTGCGACGTTAAACACCATGACTCAACTCAAATCAATATTCCTTTGATATACTAAGAATGTAGTAAGTTTGTTGTCATATGTCATTTGAAATCTGAGGTCTATACAGATATAGATCACAGTGCCTCTCGCCGCCTAGGTTCGAATCAAACTCGGGACAGATCCTAGTGTGAGAAAGTTTGTCAGTTCGTTTGCCGAAGGTTGGTGGTTTTCTCCGGGCACTCCGGTTTCCTCCACCAACCTAGAAATGACCGCCACGAAATAGGTGAAAGAATCTTGACTGGGGCCTTAAACACCATTACTCCACTCTACTGTAAACAGTTATATGGAATATGTAATAGGTAAAGTAATGACATGATCAGGTATATAACGTAATGTTGGTCATTCTTTGTTATATTCACGATATCAGATTTATAAAGAATAAAGTGATTGCCGACAGAAATGGAGGACATTGGTGTTGTTTTAAGCGTTATAATTTTAAGTTTGACATTCTTCGTTATGTTAAAAAGAAAAAAGAGACGGAATCCTTCCCCGGGTCCAGCTGTTTATTCTGTGATAGGAAATACGTTTGATGTTGATGGATCTAAAATTCACAACAAGTTAACACATTGGGCGGAGATGTACGGTGATATTTACGAGGTGAATTTGTTCGGAAGTACTGTGGTTGTATTGAATTCACCAGAGATCATACGAAAAGCTTTTCTTACAGAACCAAATGCAACACTGTTTTCAGGCAGACTTGAGGGTTCTTTGACAAACGAAATATTTTATCAAACAAAAGACATTGCTTTTGGTCCATACAGTGAGCCCTTGATTAAACGCAGAAAGCTTGGACACAAGATACTTAAGGCCTATGGAGCTGGTATAAAAGAAATTGAAAATCGGTAACTGAAGAACTGAAATATGTAACTTCTAACTGGAGGCTAACAACGGGAGGTCTTTTGATCCAAAAGAAGTCCTCAATGACTTTTTAATCCAGATTATAGCTATATTAGTAAGTGATACTTTTGTGTGTTGTTAGTACTACAATATGTTGAAATTTTATTTGTGGTTATATTAGAAATGAAGTTTTATCCTCTTAAAAATTCAAAAAAAAATTTTTTTGTTTATATAAGTTCAATTTGACTTTGACACATTTTGGTATTTCTTCGACTTATATCAAAAGCAAAACTATTAAAACAAGTGATTACTTTTTTAAAACTGGCCCTCACAAACTAAATGTACCACATTGCTTATTTTTCGAAATAGAAAGAAGAATTCTCTCTCTCTCTCTCTCTCTCTCTCTCTCTCTCTCTCTCTCTCTCTCTCTTATACACCCAACACACACATCCACCCACACACAAACAGGTCTAATATCGTTTGATCTTAATTATTTTTTTTGTTTGAAGTTGACTGGGCGTAGACACGGGGAGGCTAATAAAGAAATGACAGATGCAATTTCAACTTACGACAAACTAATAAATGAACTTTTTGACCAAAAAATCTGGTTTTTGATCTCATTTATGAGATATGTGCCTTCTAAAGCCTCCAGAGTCTATTATGTGACAAAACGAAGCCAAAAGATTTTTGAGAATTGCGTTAAAAAGGAACGGGTAACAATAGTTATATCTTATTATGTAATTAAAAGTTGCATTCTGAAATTGTTATACAATGTATTAACGATTTTTGAATGAATAAATGATCTATCTATCTACATTTTTACACGTGTGTGGCAGAATTAGATCAGTGTCTGTTTTCAATGCACCATGTTAATAGCCGTGCTAAACCTGCACCAAAGAAATCAAAGATAACAGTGTGTTTGTCCTTTTCTTAGATACAGTAGTCAATCTAAGTAATGCTAAAAACGATTTACATACTGATGAAAACTTAATTTCAAACTATTTTGCTTATGTCTTTTTCGGTTCCCACTGTTACTGATGAGGAATTACTTTTCTATATTTGCACATATAACACATCAAACTTAAAGAGTTTGTTTAAACGATTTAAGTTTTTTTTTAATTTGATCTATTTTAACATGCAGTTTACGTGTGCAATGTCTTCATTTTAAGTTTACTCTCTTTATTTCTTATTTGTATGTTGATAGAAAAAACACTTCATCACAAGTAATGATCCAAGCGCTATATAAAGAAATGGAGCACCTGTAAAAATCAAATCCGAAGGAAGACTGGCTAACAGAAGACTCTATTTTTGCTATCCTTTCTGATATGGTTTCAGCGGGTACATGTATTTACAGATAGATAAACCTCATCTAAACATAGTAAACACCAAATTTTGCGAGTTCCGTTTGCCATATTAGATAGAGCATTAATTGTTCTTGACAACTAACTATTGGGTTCTTAACTTTTAAGATATTACTCAATATTTTAACATTTCTTAACGTATCTTATAAATGTTCAGAGTTAATTGGGTATAAATGTTATACTTATAATCTACTTTTACAAGACTTTCTTATACATTGTACTGTGACTAAGAAACTTATCAATACCAAAAACTACCTTTATGTTCGCCTTGATATAGTTAATTTTACTTAAATAAATAAATATATTCTTTATTTAAACACAAATGATATTTCATTTTGTAGTGTTTCACGGGAATTTTTTCAGTGGCTCAGTGAAAATGTATTTACCTTGCAAGAGGGATGTTTGATTTCCGATTGGGTCATATAGGTCTTTTTAGTTTTTACTTTGAGATACTACTTTCTCGTATAAAGTGTATGAGCTGAATTATTGACTGGTCACCCGGTATCAGTATAATGTGAATAAGAGAGTGGTAAAGGTGTCTGTGGCATGCTGACTATATTAGCTAGATATTTATGGCATTCTAATTACATGCTTTTACAAGGCATATTTAAAAACCTCAAATGATCATTTCATATATATATAATTGTACGTTGTCTTATAAATATTGCACTTGTCGTTTTACATATTGCATGATCTATTGATAATGCATAGAAGTATGCTTCTTACAATCTAAAATGGACAGTAAAATCTGTATATATAAAACTCTCATGAATTTTAAAATATAGATTTTATACACAGCTAACCTGATAAGATAATCAACTGGAAGAAATATGTATCAACAGGAGTCGACTACTTGTCCTTATTTTTAACAAATCGTTTACTATTTCTGTCATATGGTTCAAGCTTTTTCTTGTATTTTTGAAATAGGAATTTAACGTCACAAGGGACTCTTCTGATAGCAATACCAATTCTTTTGGAACGGAAGGATGTGCAAAGAAAACTTCAATCTGAGGTTGACCGAGTCTTTGGCTTTGACAGACCACCATCTTTGACAGACAGAAAACACATGTCGTATCTAGAGCATTTTTACTGGAAGTATTACGGTACGGAACAAACACGCCGATAGCTGTTCCTCATAAATTAATAGAAGGCACAACACTTGAAGGCTATGATCTTTTAAAAGATTCTTGGGTAAGACAAATGTAAGGACTTTTATGTTTTAAGAACACTTGTTTTTCAGTACGAAAAATAAGTTCATGGAATCGATTAATCAGACTCGATATTGCCTTTTTGCTCTTAGCTTACAAAAGAGATAACGATAGAGAACAAACAAGTGTAGTGTAATGACTACACTGTGGTGTAGTGTACTGACTACACTGTGGCATGCCAGCGACATTGTGATTTAATCAAACAAATGTAACAACTACAAATCGTCTCCGTTGCATCTGCTTAAATAGTAGATTCACCTTATTGTTCAATTACTTGGTTTTACATTATAATTTTATGTAATTGGGAAATTTATATTGAAAAAAAAACCAATAAAAAGTTATAATAAGTAGGCATAGAATTTTAAGTTACATGAACTCGCAAAAAAAATTGTTGAAAAAGATTTTTTCATTTCTTAAGTTAACTGGACAAAACTAATCTCTATTAGAGCATGAGCGCCATCATTTGTCCCAAGAAGTCAGAAAACCCGTTCTTAAATGAGAAACCTCTCTCGTGCAATATTTACCATATAGCTAAAAAGTTTAATTGGCATCAAATTATCGAAAATAATTCCAGATTATATATATTTAGGTTTGTTCCCTTATGCAAAGCATTTCTTAGATGCATTTGGATTCTCAAAATTTTGAACTTTAGATTCATTAATTGATGAAGGAACAATCTTCCGAAATGTGCACATATGGCACATCAAAATTAAACAGGTATATATATATATATATATATATATATATATATATATATATATATATATATATATATATATATATATATTTCACGTGAGGCTTGTGTCTTTCAATAACTGAACATCATTTGTATACTTTGATTATGTATTTTTCATATTCTTGTTATTTCAGGTTATAATGAATTTGTGGAAAATTAATCACGACGAGTCGATTTTCCCGGACCCCTATGAATTTAAACCGGAAAGATTTTTGGATGAGAATGGAGATTTGTTACAAGGAGACACACCAGACAGGCAAAAGTGTGTTTACTTTTTTATAACTTATGTCAGGCACAATAAATGTATTACAAAATGTGTATATAAAACAATGACATTCTGTTGTATATTATAACATAATTGATTTTGTATTGGGAAATGGTGTTTTGTACGTCCTTTATTGACCTGCTAAAGTCCGCTATTCTAGAGTAAAATTTAAACTATCAACTATTGGACGGACAACATAAAAATATTTTAAAGGGAATGAACCTAGACAGTGTGTATTGCAATGATGATAAGATTCCGGCTGACTATCAGACTGTTGGAGTGGGCTACACGGAAATCGTGACTGTTAATTATATATATATATTATAGTTTAACATAACAGTTATCCGGAAAAAAAAAACAAAAGAATAGTTTTATGCTCTATATTCAAAATAAACTGATCTTAAAAATCAAGAACTTTCACCTATCCTATAAATATTCAAATTTGGAAAGACAATTTTTATTACTTTTAGCAGTTAAAAAGAAAAATATACAAATTAATTTTATTAATGATTGTCTAGAAATACAAAAACTAAAATTATTTAATGCGCACTTTGCAGTATATTGTCGCATATTTGAAATTGTTCTTTTACATTCTACTTTTATGTATCGATTAATTACATCACTTTATTATCCCCTAAATACGATTTTGTGTTTTACGTTTTTACTGTTTTTTTTTATTCATATTTATAATAACCATTGGACGAAATGGCCTTCAAACAATAAAACATATTATACAGAGAACGGCAGACTATCACATAAACCCCATAAAACTAAAAACATCAATACAGTTATATTGTTTTTACTTTTTATTGTTAAAAACTTTATGAACGGTCAAACCTTCAGAGTATAACTGACGAATCGATAATTAAAATTCATAATTTTTATTACGTTCCCTCTAGCACTTTTTTTTTTAGAATTTTATAGAATTTAGGGTGTGTGGAGAGAGAGAGAGAGAGAGAGAGAGAGAGAGAGAGAGAGAGAGAGAGAGGCTTTTCATATTTGAATATTCAACAAGCGTAAAAACAAAGCGTTTCATTCCTTCTTGTGATATGCAATCCGTAAATATTTTACCGTAAGTATAAAAAATTACCTATGTCACTGATTTATGGTTAAAGAATTATTCATGGATTGGTATATTTGTGTTTTATTAAAATTATTATCACCGATGGAATTTATAACCGTCATCTGTTATTCTAAATAATGACTAGAAATGATCCTTTTTCCGAAGTGATTTTGTCTGATCGAACTCTTTCATTTTTAATAATAATAATTATTATTATAATAATAATATTAATAATAATAATAATATATCTATTTTAGATTCTTATTATTTGGAGTCGGTAAAAGGTCGTGTATCGGAGAATCATTTGCTAGAAACCGGATGTTCCTTTTTCTAGCTACGATGATGCAATATTTCACCTTTGAGCCGGAAGCTGAAAATATAGCAAAGTTTGATCCACGTGATATGCAAACAACATCTGTTCGATTCCCACATCATTTTAAATGCAGAGTTGAAAGGAGACATATTCAGTAAACTTATTTTTGCCCGTTATGGTTATGGAAAAATTACACAATTTTTCATATTAGCAATATGAACAAACTTGACAATTTAGTAAGAAATCGGCTTGTTTATAAAAAAAGAAATTAGATAACTTACACTTGAGTCGTTTCTACTTGTACAAAAGAAAGTAAAATAATGCAAATATGATTAATATATACGTTTTAAATCAGTTTCTGTTGCCTGTTTATATTTCAAATATATTTATTTAAAACTAAGGTTTGTTCCCTCATGCAAAGCATTCCTTAGCTGGATTTGGATTTATATAATTTTGGAACTTTAGATTTATTATTCTCAACGGTAAGGCTTATGTTTTTATTTATCTAACTTTTCTGTCCTAGTGTCACTTATGAGGAATGAATTTCCGAAATGTGAACATCTGGCACATCAAAATTTACTGGTATTTGTGTTATATATTCAAACTTTTTATATATATTCATATATTCAAATTTGTCACACTTGAAATTAATACCAATATAATACAATTGCTACATGATATTTATGATATAAGATATCTTAAATAAAAATTGTATCTATTTTTGTAGTTAATTAATGTATAGATTTAGAAGAAAAGGGGTAGTGAATGGTGCTGAAGGGCACAAAAATGGAAAAGGAATAAATGAGTAGGGGAAAATTAATAAATAATATGTCTTTTTACAACATTTTGCTACATGATATTTATGATATAAGATATCTTAAATAAAAATTGTATCTATTTTTGTAGTTAATTAATGTATAGATTTAGAAGAAAAGGGGTAGTGAATGGTGCTGAAGGGCACAAAAATGGAAAAGGAATAAATGAGTTGGTGAATATCAATAAATAATATGTCTTTTTACAACATTTTGCTACATGATATTTATGATATAAGATATCTTAAATAAAAATTGTATCTATTTTTGTAGTTACCGTAAAAACCCATGTAATTTACGCACTTTTTTTTTGTAAAAATTAAATTAAAGTTTGGGGGGTGCGTAAATTACACGAGTAGATTGTTTTCGTGATTTTTTAAAAAATTTTCCTTGCTGACGAAAGTGTTCAAAATGTAAACATTTGTACCGGAAGTTGGCCTATTTCATGTTAAAATACGATTTTACGGAAAAATAATGCATTTGAAGAATAAAAAATGACGTGTGTGTGTAGAATGGTATTTTATGCTTACTGTCTTTGTACAAATTTTAAATGTAATGAAATAAATGGTTAACTACTGTTTGGAAATCTAACGTGCATTGAGCTGGCTACAATGTGCTTTGATTGCATTTTCCACCGATCGTGAAGGAACACCATTGACATACATGGTGATACCGATAATCTTGACTGGATATGTGTTTTGAGATGGATAATCTTGGCTTGAGGAAACTTATGAGATTCAAATTTAGCGGGAAGGTGTGAGAGGGAGTGAAATATGGTTTAGACGCGAATGAGCGGATAGGCGGAAAAGCTTGGGTCAAGAAGACGCTCTCGACCAATCAAAATTCTGTTTACAAACAGGGTAAGGTCAGTTTCTTCCCTCTGCCGGTTGAGTAAAGTGTCATACTAGCTGATGTTAATTGTTAATTAAACTGAATTCACAACACGCGTGAGTGTGAGTAGTTGTCTGTTTTATTGATAATTCTTCCTGTGATTGTGATTTTGGAAACATACAACAATACGCTAATGACCTGTTACAACGTATAACCTACTTTGTTTGCAAACTGAAAAAAAAATGTGACAGCCGTAATTTTTTCTAATGAAAATTAATAAAATCTTATCTAAGTTAATTAAAACAGGTAAACTACACCAAACTTAAACAAAACACTTAATATCAGAAAACCACTAGCTCGGATCATATAGAAATCGGCGATTCTGGAAATTTTTGGGGTGCGAATTTTACATGAGTTGAAGCTTTTTTAAATAAATTTTAGCTTGAAAACCACCTGCGTAAATTACATGGGTTTTTACGGTAATTAATGTATAGATTTAGAAGAAAAGGGGTAGTGAATGGTGCTGAAGGGCACAAAAATGGAAAAGGAATAAATGAGTAGGGGAAAATTAATAAATAATATGTCTTTTTACAACATTTTGCTACATGATATTTATGATATAAGATATCTTAAATAAAAATTGTATCTATTTTTGTAGTTAATTAATGTATAGATTTAGAAGAAAAGGGGTAGTGAATGGTGCTGAAGGGCACAAAAATGTAAAAAGAATAAATGAGTAGGGGAAAATCAATAAATAATATGTCTTTTTACAACATTTTGCTACATGATATTTATGATATAAGATATCTTAAACAAGAGGCCCATGGGCCTTAACGCTCACCTGAGAATATCTCCAAAATTGTTTACAAAGTGCAACAGACAATATATCAAGTACAGAAAATTTAAAGAAACTCAAGAACTCCCAAAAAAATTAATCAGAAATATTCAGTCACATTTCATTAATAAGCAGCTAATATGCATAAAGTGACTGTAGTCTTCTTTTGCAGCTGTCACCTTGACCTTTCAACATATGACCTTGAATCATATATCAAAATGATTGCCACGTCAATATCTACAAAATTCCAATATGCATGCCTATACAAAAAGTTAATAGTTTACAAGATAATTAGCAATTTAAGTCTTCATTTGCAGTTGTGACCTTGATCTTTTGACATATGACCTTGAACTATATATTAAAATCATCGTCATGTCAATACCTACAATATTCTAAAATACATGCCCATACAAAAAGTTAATAGTTTTCAAGATAATTAGCAATTTAAGTCTTCTTTTGCAGTTGTGAACTTGACCTTTCAACATATGACCTTGAACCATATATCAAAATGATCATCATGTCAATACCTACAATATTCTAATATACACGCCTATACAAAAAGTTTATAGTTTTCAAGATAATTAGCAATTTAACTTTTCTTTTGCAGCTGTGACCTTGACCTTTCAACATATGACCTTGAACCATATATCAAAATGATCGTTGTCCAAATATCTACAATATTCTAATATACATGCCTATACAAAAAGTTAAAAGTTTTCAAGATAATTAGCAATTTAAGTCTTCTTTTGCAGCTGTGACCTTGACCTTTCAACAAATGAACTTGAACTATATATCAAAATGATTGTTGTCGCAATACCTACAATATTCTAATATACATGCCTATACAAAAAGTTAATAGTTTTCAAGAAAATTAGCAATTTGAGTCTTCTTTTGCAGCTGTGACCTTGACCTTTAAACATATGACCTTGAAATATATATCAAAATGATTGCCACGACAATATCTACAATATTCCAATATGCATGCCTATACAAAAAGTTAATAGTTTTCAAGATAATTAGCAATTTAACTTTTCTTTTGCAACTGTGACCTTGACCTTTCAACATATGACCTTGAACCATATATCAAAATGATCGTCATGTCAATACCTACAATATTCTAATATACACGCCTATACAAAAAGTTAATAGTTTTCAAGATAATTAGCAATTTAACTTTTCTTTTGCAGCTGTGACCTTGACCTTTCAACATATGACCTTGAACCATATATCAAAATGATCGTTGTCCAAATATCTACAATATTCTAATATACATGCCTATACAAAAAGTTAATAGTTTTCAAGATAATTAGCAATTTAAGTCTTCTTTTGCAGCTGTGACCTTGACCTTTCAACAAATGAACTTGAACTATATATCAAAATGATTGTTGTCGCAATACCTACAATATTCTAATATACATGCCTATACAAAAAGTTTATAGTTTTCAAGATAATTAGCAATTTAACTTTTCTTTTGCAACTGTGACCTTGACCTTTCAACATATGACCTTGAACCATATATCAAAATGATCGTCATGTCAATACCTACAATATTCTAATATAAACGCCTATACAAAAAGTTTATAGTTTTCAAGATAATTAGCAATTTAACTTTTCTTTTGCAGCTGTGACCTTGACCTTTCAACATATGACCTTGAACCATATATCAAAATGATCGTTGTCCAAATATCTACAATATTCTAATATACATGCCTATACAAAAAGTTAATAGTTTTCAAGATAATTAGCAATTTAAGTCTTCTTTTGCAGCTGTGACCTTGACCTTTCAACAAATGAACTTGAACTATATATCAAAATGATTGTTGTCGCAATACCTACAATATTCTAATATACATGCCTATACAAAAAGTTTATAGTTTTCAAGATAATTAGCAATTTAACTTTTCTTTTGCAACTGTGACCTTGACCTTTCAACATATGACCTTGAACCATATATCAAAATGATTGTTGTCGCAATACCTACAATATTCTAATATACATGCCTATACAAAAAGTTATTAGTTTTCAAGATAATTAGCAATTTAACTTTTCTTTTGCAACTGTGATCTTGACCTTTCAACATATGACCTTGAACCATATATCAAAATGAGTGTCATGTCAATACCTACAATATTCTAATATACATGCCTATACAAAAAGTTAATAGTTTTCAAGATAATTAGCAATTTAACTTTTCTTTTGCAGCTGTGACCTTGACCTTTCAACATATGACCTTAAACCATATATCAAAATGATTGTTGTCCAAATATCTACAATATTCTAATATACATGCCTATACAAAAAGTTAATAGTTTTCAAGATAATTAGCGATTTAAGTCTATTTTTGCAGCTGTGACCTTGACCTTTGAACATATGACCTTGAACCATATATCAAAATGATTGTTGTCGCAATACCTACAATATTCTAATATAAATGCCTATACAAAAAGTTAATAGTTTTCAAGATATAGTGACAAATAAATAATTTTTAGCAATTTTCCCACTAAGTTCCTTGCCATTTCCCCATTTTGAGCCCCATCGCTTTCATTTGTGCAAATCTAAAACTAGATGACCTAAGAATGTTATAAGTGAAATAACTAAGGTATATCACTTGTACATTCAGAGGAGAAGATTTTTAAAGTTTTTCACTATTTCCCCCCTTATGGGGCCCCAAGGGGACATAACTCCTTCATATGTGCAAATCTGAAAGGCCTTCACCCAGACATCATCATCACCAAGTTTCATCAAATTTGGGTTGGTAGTTTTAGAGGAGTTGATTAAAATGTAAAATGTTAACGCACGACGGACGACGCACGACAGACGACGGACGGTGAACCATCGCAATAGCTCATCTGAGCTTTCAGCTCAGGTGAGCTAATAAAAATTGTATCTATTTTTGTAGTTAATTAATGTATAGATTTAGAAGAAAAGGGGTAGTGAATGGTGCTGAAGGGCACAAAAATGGAAAAGGAATAAATGAGTTGGTGAATATCAATAAATAATATGTCTTTTTACAACATTTAGGTTTTGGACAAGGACTGGTATGTTTGTTTTATTTATATTTATTCCTCCATGAATAATGGAAATAGTTCTGTTGTTTCCTTCTTGAATTTGTGGTCTTCTAGATCCAATTGTTTAAAACCTTGATTAGATTTATCATTTGATTATCCAAAAATTATTTTTTTTTGTTTAATAAAAGATTCGGTCAATTTAAATGATAATTTAGTTTATCAATGATTAAACATACCAAGCTTATAACTACTGGAGCGGAGTGGAGAAATGGTGTTTTATGTCCAAGTCAAAATTCTTTCATTTATTTTGTGGCATTCAGTTCTGGGAGAGTGGAGTAAACCAGAATGTCTGGAGAAAACCACCAACCTTTGGAAAGCTAACTAACAAACTTTCTTACACTACAATCTGCCCCGAGTGGGATTTAAACTTAAGCTGCTCTTTAGATCACTCAGCTACAAAGGCCCTTTAAAACTACTGGACATGGATGTCCAACTATTAAGAATTCTAGCATATATCACATGTAACTAATCTACAATGAACTGAGGTATTCTTATCAAACAGATAGTGTAAATCATAACAAAGTCACTTATTATTTTCAATATCTTTTGTTAATGTATTTGATTAGAAATCCACAGGATTCCACAAAAGGTTTAACTTTTAATAAAATAACTTGTCAATAATATGTTTTGCATACCTTCATCACAGCATGCTACTTTCTTTCTATCTAGGCAATCTCAGCACTTTTCATTTAAATATTAAAATATAATCATAACTCGGGCAGAATTCATTTCTTGTAATAAAATCCTCTGTAAATAATGACAATCATTGTGTAAAGACAATAAAATATAAATGATTTCTAATGTTCAGGTTAAAATAGTCAGACCAACTCAAACAACCATTAAAGAAAAAAAAGCTAACACCAAGTTTATAACACTATGACCTCAAAATATACTTTGTACCACATCAGTCAAGTATCTTAAATATGCAGCTGTTTTTCAACAATACAAAGAATGTTAAAAACATTTGTTCTCTTCTTCTCCACATAATCACAGAGTTTACATTTATGATAGTTGACTAGTTCCCTTGACCTCACAAGATGATTATTTCCTTGGATTAACAAGTTCTACTGTACACACACAAGTTTTTAAATAAAATTGGTAAAATATCACATATTCAAATGTCCTACAAATGACAAATTTTTCTTTTTTAAATCAATATAAATATTATTCTTTTCTAGTCACTCTCTATATCATATATATGGCTTGTCAAAGCTAAAAAAATTTATATAATAATCATCTAGCATAAAAGGGGAGGATAATAAGACTTTCAATGAAACAACTAAGATTAAATCATGGTCATATTAAATATTGTAGCTTAAGGCTTAGGAGTCATGCATAAAAAAGTGTTACTTTTTTTACCATTATAAAGCTTTTTCACAAAATAAAACTTTTGTTTATCAGCCTGTTAAAATGTTTCTACAATTCATTTTACCCCCCCCCCCCCCCCCTTTTCGTAAATAAAGTTGAGGAATGTACAGAAATCAGCCTGACATCTTGTCAATATTGTGTCCACTCCATAACTTTCACATCAATGGATGGATTATGATCAAACTTTGCAAAAACATATACCATTATAAGATGTTGTGTCTTATATCAAATGAAGGTATGAAAATTGGGGTCATGTGGTAATTTTTAGACAGCCCCTGTAGACAATGCATGGATGGGAAATTTTTGTCTCAAAAACGTCTCTAATTCTGATTTAATATTTAGTGTTAATGATTACTAACTACAATAATGACTATGTCCATGACCTATATGTCTTTTTTTTTTTGTTATATAAATGAATGCATACAGTATGAATAAAAATAGTATATACGATTCAGGATGTTTTATAGATCATGACATGAACTAGGAACACTTCATAAAATCAAGCAAAAATGTTTCTCTATGTCAGCACTTCCCTGTGTCTAAGTCGTAACAACATTAAATAGATGTATTATACAATCTTAGTACAAAATGTATCACAGAGAAAGAGACTTAAAATCGAGAAAGAAAAAAAAACTTATGGGAGCAAGTTCATTCAAAATTTGATATCAAGACAATATATAAATATATATAGAAGTTGAGATAAATAACTATTTGCATCAATTTATAAATAAAGGTATAGTTCAAAATAAAACTAGAGGGTCAATGGACCTGATATGCTCACCTGATAAATAATGACTAGCTGAAATACTTAACACTTGATTTTGTAGAAAACAAAAAGTCCAAATTTATAAATTAATGATAACATATTTCTCATCAAAAAGTGTAATTCATTGAGGAAAAAGTAATGCTTTATGTGCATAAAAAAGGTCTTATATAACAATGAGGTCAAAATCTGACATAAAATCTCAAAACATCACAAAACTAGTTTGAAAGATATTGCCCTTATGACAAAAACATAAAGGAAAAACTAGGGTATGACCTTGAAATTTGACCTTAATTTCATTACAAATGGGATTAGAAAACATCGAAAATGAAAATTTCCAGAATACTTCTAATATCCGAAAATTTAAATCTACACTAAAATATGATTAAAAAAAAGCTTAAAAAATAGTAAAAGCACAGAGGTATAAAAATTAGGACCTGACCTTGGCCTTTGAACCCATTTTGAATGTACTTTAAAGAAATCAGCATTATCTTTTGAAAAGGTGGCGTTATAACAATACAAAGCCATTTTTAAAACCTGAAAAAATGTGCAATAAATTTCAGAAAATTCAAAAAATACAACTACGCTAGACAGACATTTTACTTTTATTATTGGTCTTGGAGGTAATTTTTTTAAAACTTTTTTTTTGGAAACCCTAGGTCTTGCTGAACATGATTAAGATGACCATGACCTCATGAACAAAAATAAATATTGAAGTTTGTTCTGTCGTTGAAAATAAGTGTAAATGATGTACACATGAATGCATACATACATATGCGAAACTATGTCACTAGCTCACAATACCTTACATAAGCTAAAGATGTCAAAAATCATAAAGTTGTTTAGATATGTTTTTAATTTTCTGATGTCATCTTCAGACAACTCTTAAAATTTCAATTATTCAATCTATGACCTTTTTTCCTTCTTTTTTTTTTTTTTTTTTTTTTCCCAATTTCTACAATGTCACAAAATAAGTATGAAAATGGGCATGAAATTTTTTCCAAATCCTGAAGTTATGTTTTGTATGCAAGTCTCAAAAAGATCTAAAATATAATGAAGGAAAGAAAACATGAAATGTTTTTGCCACTAAAAAAACCTCTCACAAGGAAAACACAGAAAGCATGAATTTTTTGTGACCAAATTTTGATGTCTAACAATTAATTTTTTTTCTTAAAGACAAATTAAATTTTACTGACATTTATAAAATTTAAGATTTTTTGTTTGATATAAATATTACTTTTCCAAGGAAATAATCAACTTTGTAAGAGACATCAAGGCATCATCAAATCTTCAGCTATATATAAAATATTTATATGGCAAGACTTTGATCTGGAATATAGACCAACTTGAACAAAAGTTCATTATAATGCCTTTTGCGTTAAAATCAGTATACTATTAACCCATGTTTTTCTTTAAAAACTCATATGTATAACTATTAAGAGGTAAATGTGATACATAATTTAGGTATTAAACTTTATATAATGGGAAGATTTTAACTGCCTTGATGTTGTCAACTATTAAATCTGTATATATAATTTAGATGAAGTATTTTGACTGTTAACTCTCATCCACAAAGATCTGTATAAAAAGTCACTGTAATCCTGTAAAAGAAAAGTAAATAGTAAAATTAAAAACAAAATAAGATAAAAAGAATTGAAAATGTAGATTTGCTCTTATTTACTGGGGTTTAAGTTTTGCTATATTTACTGTTGGACGTTATAGTGCATCACAACATATTTATAAATGTCCGCAATCATAACAAATGCACAATTTTCATAACTTGGCCTTTGACCATTTATCTTTAAGAAAACATCAACCCTGAAACCTATACTGAAATCTTTGAAGATCATCAGGAAAAGTTAAAATGTCTCAACATGTCAATCAGTTCAAAAAAGTTGTTTTAATGATAAAAAGCCATTCTACAAATTTTTTGCAAAAAATGTATAACCCATTCAGCGCCTTTCTAACAGTGCAAAAGATCTAACAGATCTTAACCGAAAAAGTGCATTGTATGGCTTTTTATTATTATTATTTTTGGTTCATTTGTCTTTACAAATAAATTTATGTCTATATCTTTTTGCCTTTATAAGCTATGATTTGTTTATCCTACCTTCTGTTATTTTGTGTGGTTGTGGAGGCTGTGTTGGAGGTCTGATTGGTGTCTGAAAGCCTGGTGGTGGATTGTGTGTTTGAGCTGGCCAACCTGTATCTGAAATAATAAATGCCGACTATCATGTAAGTATTACTGTATGACTAAACAACATTACCATGAAATTGATACAAGTCTTTAGTGTCATACTGATTTAAACCGATCATCATCATCACACACACACACACACACACACACACACACACACACACACACACACACACCATCTTGAAAATGCAAATAGGTAGTAGAACAACTCAGTGCCTTTTATATCACTTCAAATGATAAATCTTGTCAACTGTAGCTTGCTGTGTTCATGGTTTCTAAAACCTTTTATGTTTAATTACATCCGTATTTACTTACTTCTGATTGGAAACTGTTGTACAAATGGCAATCTATGATTATTTTGACCTTGACTTTCTAATTCTGTGAGTTGATGTATGGATTTTAACCAGTGTGGAGGACTGTCTGACAGTGCTGTATCTGAAAAAAGAATCACAAAAATATAATTGTAACTGACAAACAGAAAAAAAATCATTAGATTGTAAATAAAATTATATTGCAAAAACACAGGCATCAATCAAATAAATATTTTTAAAATGATAAAAATTAATAAATTTAAGTCACTTTCGTGCGTGTGTGTGTGTGTGTGTGTGTGTGTTTGTGTGTACAAGTTCACATAATTCTACCAAGTTTCACTGAATTCTAAGCAGAAAATACAGACAAGAATTCCATGGATTTAAATGTCTCGTCTGGTTAGTTTTTGACTGAGTAGAAAATACATAACTTTATCACAAACTTTCACATTATGTCATGCCACCACCACCACTGGTGATGACACTGGAAAAGTAACACTTAAGTCTCGCCTTATGGCAATGCCAGGCTGGACAATAAAAATAATCATTGAAACACTTCAAGGTGCCGTAACTCCTAAAAAAATTACCGAATTTATGTATATTATATACAAAAACTATATGAAACATTTCAGTTTACACTACCTCACATTTATTTTAATACATATTTTTTCCTATTTTATAGACTTACTTTTATGTGTTTGACTGTGTGTAGAATTAGGCTGTGTGCCTGGCAATCCAGAATTTGACCCTAAATGTGGCGGTGCACCAAAACTAATGTTGATATTTGGCAATAAAGCTCTTAATCCATCCTGCCAATCTTTCATACTGAAACTATCTCTCTGCAAATAAAAAAAGAGATCTTAATGCTAACCCGAGGATATGTTATCTCATACAGAAGGTCAATAGTCAATTACAGAAACTCAACAATTTCCTATGTTTTGTTCCCACTTGCCAAGATATTTTCAAATAGAAAAAAATCAAAATTTCAAAAATACAAATGTACATAGGTCAAAAACATAGTCAAGACCTTGATCCTAATCTGAAAGCCAGGTCACTAAAACACCAAAACTTTAAATCCCCATGATAAATGCTTTAAATATGGTCAGGATACATAGAAATTGAAAGGTTATGTTAGAAACAATAGAGTTTATGAGCCTTTAACCTCTCACCTTACACTGAAAACATTACTAAAATCAGAGTACTTGGCCTTTAATAAAAATGAAAATGTTTAAAGGTTTTTACTAATTTAGGTCATGGTGACCTTGCATCTAAGTCAAGGTCACCAAGCTTCACAAAAATTGGTAGAGCTTTTTGCCCTGATACTTTCTGTTCATGACAAGATGTTTAAAGCTTTTAGTAGTTAATTATATTAATTATGAATGTACAGTTGAATCTCGTTATCTCGAACTCTGCGGGGAAATGCAAAAAGTTCGACTTAACCGAAGTTCGAGATAAACGATGTGAAAAAAAAAAACCGGCAAAAAAGGGAAGTAACTCGTACAGTCCTATCGGAAGTCACTTCCGGTATTATGTAATGCTTATGTCGACAAAATTCTCAGTATGCCTCTGTATCTCTTTTAATACGTGATAAACAAGTCGGTTACAAAATAGTGTCGACATTGTTCATTTTCAAGAATTGTGAGATAGTATTCAAGTACAATTTTATTCATAAGTATATCTGTATACCGCTGACAAGTACATGGACTATGTTGCTTTCCAGCTACAAAATATTGTTTACTGTTTTTTTTTTTTAATAAAAGTGAAATACGTGTGTTAAGTACATTTGTTTTCAGCTACAATGTTGCAGCTGTTAGAATGAAAATTAAAAAAAAAATAAAGTAAATATTGTTTTTTACACAAAATATCAATAAATTAATATCAAAACAATTCAACCATACAATCATCACTTTAATCCATAAATAATCATGAAAAGAATAAAAGAATGTCAATGTTCATTTCATTAACATCATGTAAACTTTTCACGCATTAGCACTATACTTTCAATAAGGTTAATTACCAGAGCACTAATTTTAAAAATTTTTTATAGACGTTTGTTCCGCATTCTGGTTTCGCTTTGTGTACTTTAATCACCCCAAGCTTCCGGTTGTTTTGATTGATGTTCACATCACACAACCACTATGTTAAGCTTGGCAGTAATTAAAACACCCGTTAATCTTCTTGATGGTTTATTTGTTTATGCAACGATAATAATTAACAGATTAAAGAAATCAGAAGGTCAGTGCAGTTCAATAATAATGAATGTTTTGGTTTTAAATCAACAGTGCCGACAGTCACTAGATTTTTAAAATTAATTAAATCTACCAAAAAATATTTTCTTAAAATTTTTGTTCCAGTTTACGAATGTTATTTTTCTAGGATTTTCATTCATGGGGACGAAAAATTTGTTCGACATATCCGGAAATTCGAGATATCCGAGTTCGAGATAACCGGAGTTATTTTAGTTAAATAAAGAACAATTCTGTCCGGACTTTTTCTAAAAGTTCGACTTATCCGAAAGTTCGAGATATCCGTGTTCGAGATAACGAGATTCAACTGTAGATCAACTTCAACCTACAAACCTGATAGAGTTTAAAGCCTATATAATATGTTTCAAGGTCCTGGGCTTTGTGGTTTAGAAGTTTTTTTTTTTGTTTTTTTTTTTTTTTTTTTAAAAATAAAAGTTTTCCTTCATAAGGTCAATGTGGCAATTTAATATAGGTGAACGTAAATCAGCTTCCTTAATTTGAAAAGCCTTTGGCCTAGCAACATCCATCTTAAGTTTCAAAGAGACTGATTAACTGGTTCCCGAGAAGAAGAAATTTAAGTGAAATGTTTCTGAGCAATAAACACATGCCATGTATCACAAATAATAGAATAAGACAAAAGGGCATTTTGAACAGCTAAAGTATTTGTTAAAGGAGAAGTCTGATGATAATAGAACAATGGAAAATGAACAGTGCACAAAAGATCATCTAATTAGCTTGATTAGTGAGTTAATAACTGTTATCTTACCTGATGAGCATTTGAATCTGACGAAATTTTTTGTTCATCATGGAAATTATTTTGCATTGGAGGAGGCTGAGTAAAATTCATTATACGACTTCCTTGAAAATCTAACAAATGAACAAAAGGATAAAAATCATTCAATGATAGTCATGTGCCTATATCCATGTTATCGAACATGCATTCATACTAAATAAGATTACCATATTTCACTTGTACTTCTTGAAGGAAAGGGCTTATACTAATACTTACAGGTTTTATTAATACCCAAATTTAGTGTGGAAAAAAAAAAATTTAATTCCATTCCCTCAAGTTAAAAAATGTTTTATCAAAATCCATTTGTGCAGTAGAAGTTTATAAACTAGACTGGACATTCTGATCATTTTTGCAGTTTTTTTTTTTTTATTTATCCCTAAAATTTTTCACGAAAAAAAGTCAAGAATGGCCCAACAAAGTGGAATAATGATTACAATTACCTTGTCTTAAAAAAGCTGGGTGTTGTGTATGCTGTTGCTGCTGTTGTTGTTGAATTTGACTTAAAGAAAAACCTGTTAAATAGTACTAAGAAGTTAAGATTGGGTAGTTATTTTTAAATATATACATATTTTCTCGTTATCGAAGTTATGAATTTTTTTTATGACCTCTTCAACAATTTTATTAATAGTTTATGAATGAATAACTTAATAACTTTGTAAAATATATGTTATCGAATCTCAATACATCATGAACTGGGAACTAGGGCTGTCACGATTACCCGGGTACCCGATATACGGGTAGGTTAGATGCTGTAACCGGTTACAAAATCATTAACCGGGTAACCAATCGATATACTGCTATCAGTGCACATTTGATGTATCTTGGTAAATTTAGGATCAACAGTAACACGACTGTAAGTTCAGGGAGTTTTTACAATGAAAATAAACAAATTAAAAAAAAATATACTTTCATTTGTAAGTGACTGGTCCTGTTGACCTACATGCAAATGTATTTAATCCGAAAATTCTAAATTTTAAACTGAACGCGTATGCTGTCTTTCCGGGATTCTGAAAACCATGCCTGCAACAATTTGGAAATTCTTCAAACTGTCGGAAGACAAAAGGAAACGATATGTAATCTATGTCAGAAACGGGGCTCCACAAACGCCGGTAAGGTCAATCGGCGGTAGGCAATGGCTACATATATAGATAAATGTTTATAAATACCGCTTATTAATATCTTCATCACTGATCGACATATAACAGATACAAAGCCACGTGTAATGTCGTGATCTTGTTGTTGGTAACCCGAAAAACTGTCGTTATCAATCTAGTCAGCCCTTGTATATAGAATTCAGGGGAGGTTATTAACTATATAAACTGGGTCGATCAGGCACGTGTATGCTAATAGAAACGATGTGAACAGGTGAAGCCACTAGAAATCAATTTACTTGTAAGGTATTAGGTAATTACCTGTGAATAAGGAAGTTCAGTGAATCGTGACACTGTCCTGAGTAATTTTAATTGTTAACAAGCTAGCATTAAAGAATTTTTTATCAGATTTTGTCTTACTATTATGGGGGAAAAAGCCGATTTGGATATTTTTCAATCAACTTTTTTAAGTTTGAACCGGCGTTTTTTGCTAAAAATCTGTATTTGTGAAGGCCTGGTCAGAAACATCTGTCATACAGGTGAGTGTGAAATTAATACGATCTATTGGGTTTTATTTTTAAACATGAAAATTTAGAAATGGAAGAGCTCAAACAAACAAACATATATGTGGAATACAGAAGTAAAACTTAAACAATGGTAAACATATCGATTTAATTTTATGTAAAGTTTTTTTATAAACTATAAACGTTTGTTCAATCCATTAATGAATAGTATTATTGTATTTCGCATCACCGTTTCCAAATATCGGTTAACAGGTTACGGTTCGGGTAATGCATGTCGGGTACCCGGTTACGAAAATCACTAACCGTGACAGCCCTACTGGGAACTTTATATCTTTGGCTAGTTACAGTCACCTTGGTAACCATAACAATAACCTTTGACCTTAACAGCTGATATCTATAGGCTTCATCTTTTAAAGAATATTAATCAGTGTAATAAACTTGATGAATTAACATCATGGCAAGTCTAATTGCACTGAATTCAAAGAATGTAAATATCTTAATTCAATACATTCAAATTTTAATATAAACTGAAAATAACATTTTTGTTGAAATAAGAAGCTGTTAGATTCCAGGAACACAATATGTATACACTGGTTAAATATTACAAATACATGTATGACATACCTGGTGGCAAATTCTGAGGAATATTGCCTAGTCTGTTATTTGGCATGTTGCCCAAATAGCGATTTTGGGACTGAAAATTGTAACTTTCTTTTTCCAATAAATCTGCTAAACCTTTTGATGATTCATCCCATGGATCAAATCCTATAAAATAACAATTAATAAGATTTCTTAAATAAGGTTTTATCATTTAACATGAAAACAAATTATTACAGGGGGAAAAAAAAAAAGAGCAAGAAACAGATTTTTTAAACATCAAAACATAACTAATTGCAATGAATAAAAAACATGAACAAAATATTACCACATCCATAATTACAGGTCCTGTCAAAAACTTAAAAGCTGCATTAAGTTTTTCAACTTACACTTTTACTTTTTTTGGACAAAACAGCTAAAATTTATGTGGATCAAATGTTATTTCTAACAATTTATAGGGCTAAACTGCAATTTCTGAAAAGGGCTTCATTTACTTGTGCTATATATATAATTTTAAGCTATGAGGTCTTTCAATTTGTGACTTAAAGATATTTTTGAAGGTAATATTAAAGTCACTGTGACCTTGCATGTGAGTCAACGTTAATTGACTAGGTAAACTATGTAATGATTAATGTACTGATGTTTTATATATAGAGTTTCAAGCTTCTAGACCTTTAAATTTTTGATCAGATATTTAAGGGTTTTACTCATTTGGGTCACTGACTTTTTATGTGGGTAAAGATCGCTGAATTCACATATCTTAAGGCAGCTTCTTGGCTTGATGTTATAAGTATGCTTTAATTTTCTAGGCACTTCAATTCATGATTCAAAGACAATTTAACCATTTTAATTCTTTGGTTTACCATCAGTTCAAAAGTCAGTTAAGTTCAACCAGCTTCAAAAACTTGGTAGAGATTTACAAATATCTCTTTATGCCAAACAAAAAATTTCAAGCTTCTAGGCACTTTAGTTCAGAAAACGAAGTTTAAAAGTTTAACTACTTCGGGTAAAGTAGAAACAAGACCTTACCTAAATCATCATCTTGAGTTTCCCTAGTTTTTGATGCAAAGCCAAATGCTGCTTGCCAGTCTGTACAACTAGACACCGGTATAGATTCTGATATTTCTGTAGCTGGTATTGTTTCTGGAAGTTCTAAAATAAACAACAAATTATACTTAATTACTTACTTATAGAATCATAAAAAATAACAGATTTAGTTAATAAGTTATCATTATCCAGAAAACTCATGTCATTTATACATTTCTCAACATTAGCAATTTTTCAACAATTAATGTAGCATTTACAACTTAAAAAAAATTTATTAAATATAAACCTGATAATACATAGTCCATTGTAACTGATGAATGATTTAATAAACTGTCCATTATATATGTATTATTTTTTTTATACCTGTTTGTGTTGGCACTGGTATTTTCTGATTTCTGTTTCCATGGAAACCATTACCACTAAAAAGTGAAAGACTCTGGGCTGGATTTTCAAACACCATACCAGGTTTGATCCCGGCACCTGCTAGTCTGGCTGGTAATGTACTGCTGTGTGGTAATGTTTTTGTCTGTGTGACTAGTGAGGGAGCTGTTGTTGTTTGGCTAATCTGTGATATTTGGGGAGGGGATATTGTTCTGCCATCTGACCTATTTATTATATCTGTTCTGTCAGGTAAGTTTTGTGTAATACTGCAATACAATAAAATATTTCTGTAACAACAGCTGATATATGAATTTTTTCTTTTCCTTTTAGTTAATGACAAAAGATACTCAAATTTCCTACTTTACATCAATACGACTGGTTTTCAAACTACAGGTATGTCATAAAAACCAGCTGTTCAAAAATATCTTAATCTGCTATTCCACCAAATTTAAACTAATGGGTTGATTAAAAGCCCTTTTTTACTATTAATTGTAATAGTGTCCACCTTGGATTGCTGGTAAAGAAAAGTTTATCTACTTTACCTATTGACCTTTCAAACCAAATATGACTCCAATTGTCAAAGGACTTTTTAGAAGGATTTTTAAAGAAATGGCTAAAATACCAGGTGGCAAATGTTCAACATCAGGTCACTTTCAAAGTTGTTAAAATGGTTAGAATGGGGTAGCTGTCAATATTGTACTAGCATATTTAACTAAGAACAAGTCACAAAAAAATGTTAGGACAAATACCCATTACATACACTACATAAATGTATATGTACAGAATGTAGCTTCATTAAAATTATCCTCTTTATCTACCAAGCTAAAATTTCAAATAATAAATGAATAAGCTAAAAAAAAATATTGCGCCCTTTTTTATTTTGCTCATTTCAACTTACCTGTTTTCTGCATGATCTGTGTCTGTCTTTGTTCTTGATTTGTGATGACCTGGAGCTTTGTTGTGTGCTGTGTCTGTTTTATGATTTGTCATGTGATTTAGTCTGTTATTATTTGGTACAGGCTCTGTTTTGTTCTGACCTATGTGTAATGAGGGCCAGGCATCTTTGTTGGATGTGTGAGGAGGTGCCATTGTGTGTGTTATGGAGTTTGGCGGACTTGAATCTGTCGGTTTTTCTGGAGGTGTATGCTGAGGTGAATTCTGTTGTTGTTGAGATGTTTGGTTAACTGTTATTGGTGAAGTGTTCTTTTTCCTGTAAAACAACACAAAAAAAATCAATAAAGGTTATTTGCCTTCAATGTTGAATATACATGTATATAGGAACCTGGTTTGTCTTTATCATTTTTAAACACCTGATTTCATATTTAGCTAAAGGTTATTTGCCTTCAATGTTGAATATACATGTATACAGGAACCTGGTTTGTCTTTATCATTTTTAAACACCTGATTTCATATTTAGCTAGTGCATAACAGTGGAGCAAGAATGGAATTTATTGAGTTGTAAATAAAAACATGTAACAGCAAATAGATCAGTAAAACACTTAATGGAAATCATTATAGACTTAAAATTATTCTATCTGCATTTTTTGGCAGTGTTTTTAAAGAAACAGAAAAACATATATGTACATTACTTCATAGCAACTAAAGTTAGTTTCAGCATGGTAACCATATTAACCACACAAGCCTAATCTTGAGTTTTATAATAAGAAACAGCTTAAAAACATAACCACCACAACAAACCACTCAGTCAACTTGCCGTTGTAAAGCAGGCATTTCACAGTTAATAAATAATACTTGCCTTGTCAATGTATTTTTATTATTCTGTGTAGAAGTAATGTTGTTAGCTGTGTTTTGTGAATTAACTGAATTCATAAATGTTTCTAAAAGTTTCTGTTCATATTCCTGATGTTTTCTGTAAAAATTAAATAAAACCATTAATTTATAATTATATTTGTTTGTGATGGTGACTGGAAAAATGGTTCAAGATGTTCCAAGTCTTAATGGTAAGATTTTTGTGTTTTTTTTAAGTAAAAAATAATCTTTATTATAACACATCCTTAAATTCTGAAATGAATATCTAAATTTCCTTGAAGATAAACTCTTCTATAATTTTATAATTTTTACAAAATAATTTAAAATGTTGTTCATAAATTAACAAAACTTTTAAACTTTTCGGCAAGTCCAGGGGATTCAAAACATTTTTTTCCTGTTTGATTTTTATCGATTTTTCTATTCTTACCCCATCTGCATTTCCTCTTTAGTAAAACTTGCAGCTTCTTCTCCAAGTTCATGTAAATACATACAATCCTACCAAAATAAAAACCGCAATGTAAATAGAACTTACTTGATTCAATAACATGATAATAAATGAAGAAATTTTTGGCAATTGATAACTGATCTTTTTTAGACGCCACTTATTTTCTATGCATTTTGTTTACTATTGTAGAACAGCAAGTGTAAACATGTTTTGACAAAATATGTGACCCTCTCCTTTTTTAAGAAGTATTTTTTGTGCTGAAAATTTCAAGTATTGACTATCTCTTTAAAGCTACATAAATGGGTCCTGTAGAATAAATAAGAATATGAGATTGTTCAGTTTTGGATAGAACCTACAAAGTTAACTTGTCAATTATTATCAGAAAAGTGTAGCATGTGCCACTAATAACAAATGGAATCAACAACAAAAGTACCACAAACACACAGCCTGTCTTTTCAAGAAATTTTAAGATATGAACAAATTGGCAATTCAGCAACACAGTATCAGAATTATGCCTGCAATCAATATCAGAAACACAAGGCTTTTAAACTCACTTAATGATATGCCCTCATCTTTTGTAGCATTGCATGAGTTAATTACATTAATTAGAGAAACTTTATATTTCACCCAAGTTTTGGCCCCACTGCCAAAATATTTGCAAATTTTATAAAACTTGTCTTAAGAATGCTTCAACTAAAATGTTTAAGACCTAGCTATAGTATATCATAACCAACTAAAATAGAAACAAAAGTATGAAGATTGTAAACTAGTTTTTTACCTTGACCTTGAAAGTAATTTTAAGAAAGCATTAAACTGAAAAATCCCAAAATTATATAGATAATGTCCTTAATAATGGCAAGCAGGATAACCATGCACCAACTAAAGACCTTTCTCAACAAATTTTGTTCTTTTTTTTCGGTTTTCAACAAGCACTCCCTTTTCCTTTATCACACTAAAACCGACAACCTTGATATAAGCGAAAGAAAATCTTAAATTGGGCATTTAACACTGTTTTTTATTACTTTAACTAGAGATCTATATAGATGTTGGTTATGTCATACTTACTTGTTTAGCACACTGTGCACCTCTGAGAAAATGACTACAATATTTAGTTGTACCTAGAGAAGCTTTTAGCGTTCTACCGTCTACATGTACGTTATTAACAGCCAATATTGCCTTTAGAGCATCTTCTGCTTTGTTATATGTCACATATGCACTAGCACTTGGTCCCTGTAAATATACATCCCAATATAAGATTAATATTAACTGATTTAACACTATGTCATCAGATATTGGTATTAGTCACTTGAGTCTGTGCTTCAAAGGATCAAAACAAAGTAACATGTACATGCTTTGTCCAAAACAAAAAAACAAAAATTAAAATGTAAATTTACTTAAATTGTCAAGGGGAGGGGTTAAATACCCCCGAACTCATAACTGTGACCCCAAAACTCACATAACCTATGTGACTTTTGACCTGTAAATAACAACTGTTGAGCAACACACTCAGATAATACAAAGAATTTTGGAAACAAATAAATAATAATAAAACAATATCATCAAAGAAAGTATATGGGTAAAATATAACCAATATTTCATTTATGGCTTTGAATAATTTCCACCTCAACTGAAACAACTTTTTAATATTTAATTATGATAATATTTAAATGAGAGTTTACTTCTTGATGCACTTGATTTAAAGCAGAGTGGTCCCCCTTCTGTTAAGGTTAAAATAAGGATGTCACATGGTTTACTATTTATATGATATTAATCTGCATGTAGGTTATTTTGGTAGAAAAAAAATGAATACTGCTACTTGAAAAAATTATGAATTTATTGTTATATGCATATAGTATAAGAACGTGTCTAATGATGGTCTTGTTCACAAATAGTGTCATTCATCCTAAATTTGACCATAATTTGATCATAATGACATCTAATGATACACAACTAGCCTTTTAAGTTAATACTGACTAATTGAATACTGATTTTGATCTTCTTGTTAACTTACTTGAGCTCCAGCATATGATGTACTCTGATTTATTACCACTTTATGAATTTTGCCATATTTTCCAAAGTAATCATGTTTCTTTAACACTTCTGGGTCTGCTAATCTCTGTGACAATCCAACCACAAATACAAGGTTTTTCTGTACAACTCTGAAACAAACAAGGTAGCTATGTTAAGACTTGAACTTTTAAATCATTCTGAATAACTTGGCTACACAGCTGTAATGTAACACCAGCACAGAGATGAGGGTGATGGGCCTGATATGCTCACCTGACAATAAAAAGGTTGGTTGGAATACTTTTATAGTACATATTGACTTTTTGGTATTTTGTACATTTCATAAAAATAGATAAAACAATAAAATTGTATCTACAAAAAAATCTTGTTCAATGAGAATAAGGTAATGCATAATATGCAAAAAAGTATTCTCTTATACCAAAAAGGACAACATCTTAGTCATGAAATGAAAAATGTAACAAAATTAAAATATGTTTTAATTAATATATTTTTAATGGCAAAATATGACAAGATCACAAAGAGAAAACCTGGGTCATGACAATGACTTTTGACCTGACTTCATTATGAAGGGTTGGTTAGTTGGTTGTAACATTGTTGATCAGGTGAGCTAAACACTATCGTCAGGAAGCACTGTATTAATCCACCCTCAATTCCATCAAATACTAATATCCCAATAGCTTTGGTATGTATGTGTATGTAGGTAAAAAAAAATTATCATGTAAGAATAGCTTTTTCAAATACATATTTTTCAGTTTCATACATTCCTCATAAGTGACCATACCTAACATTTGCTAAATGTTTTCTATTTTCAGCTGCTTTTTGTTTCCTTTGTAAATCTTTCTGTTTTCTTTCTTTTCTGATTCTCTGTAATCTGAAACATTTAAGGTTGAATTTAAAAGAATGTCTGCATAAGTTATAACATTTGAGCTACTTGCTAAAATGTACTTTATATATGCAAAAAAAATGCTTCATGTACATTATAAACTAAAGTCAATAACACAGAGATCACTTGTAAGTAATATTTATTATTACTTAACTACTAAATAGACAAGCCCAATGGGCCTTATATGCTCATCTGATAAATAATATCTTGTTCAAATGTATCAGTTGAAATTAAATTCACCTTATGTTTTGTAGGCTGCATAAATCCAAATTCATAAAATAATGAAATTTTGCTTCATCAAAAAATCTTACTCAGTGATATGCAGTACTTTGTGCTCAGAAAATGTACCAAATTTTCAACTGTCTTGATTTTTGAAATTTGTTTAAAACTAAAGTTTGTTCCCTCATGCAAAGCATTCCTAAGCTGGATTTGGATTCATATAATTTTAGAACTTTAGATTCATCAATTTTCAACTGTTTGGCTTATGTTTTTATATCAAACACTTTTCGGCCCCTTGTCACTGATGAGGAATAATTTTAAGACATGTGCACATATGGCACATCAAAATTTAACAGGTATTTTTTTATATATACCTAAAAAGGTTTATTTCCAAGTCATTTAATTGGAAAACATAGGTCTTCAAGGTCCCATTATCTCAAGTAGAAGTCTTAGTGATAGTCACTTGACAAACACTGTGTCATAATTACGTCATTTGTGATGTTTCAGTTTTCTTCTCATTCCAGAGGCATACTGTTTAATTTTAATGTTTTGTATTATCAAAATTAAAAACAAACATTGTATGTGGTGTTTGTCTTGGTGATGTATATTTAAAAAAAGTAAATCACATTAATTACAGAGACCTAGTTGTGGTATCTATGGCAATGCTGTGAAAAAATCTGAATCGCCCATAGGTAAATGCTTTAGATCAAAGTTTATCAAATTTGATAAATAATATGACTGAACTTCTTCAGAGACAAACTTTATTATTCAATTTCATAGGAGGCAAGAAGAAAGACTTACTCATCCTCTGTTAATGGTTTAAATTCTGCAGGATCTTCTGGATATTGCTGAAATAAAATAAAAAGGGAGATAACACTAATTCCCCATCATACAATGTATATCTGATACATTCAGTCGACCTAAATGACTGCTTTTATCCAAGAAACTGTTGTTTGGGGGTAAATAAAATCTCTTAATACAAGAAAATAAAACATAGTACTGCAATGTTCTACTAAATATCTTAAATTGTCAATGTTAGCAAGAAACTTAAAGGTATAAAACTAGATCATAACCTTGACCTCATTTTGAAGACATTCCTACTCAACATCATATCAAATGACCACATGTCAATATCTTTACATAATGAAGATGCCCTTAGTTTATATCCCTCACAGGCAGATCATAATGAGGGAAATTTGTCAGTTTACTTACAGAATGATGATTTTTTTTCTGGGAACTCTGCATTTCTCCGCCATCCCAGAAATGACATTGATGTAAGTAAAAGAACTTGACTTGGGTGTAAAAATCAATACTCCATTTAACTCCAGTCAAAACTTTTATTTTTGTTAATTTTTCTTAACTTAAACCACAGAAACCAAACTCTTGTGAAAATATACAAAAGTAATAAATGTTTCTACCTCAAAATGATCATTTTAATACTTACCTTTCTACAAGCTGGGCATAAACCATTTTCATCTGTTCTTATTCTATGCCAGCAGAATCTACAAATCTGTATTTTAAAGGAAATACATGTAAGATTAACATGTATATATTATATTTATGTCTGAAATTTTATCACAATGTTTTTGTCTTTCAGCTTGTTCAACTGAATTTTGTTATTTTTTATACTTTTAATGGAATATGTGCTTGGTTATAAACAGAAAAGGTTTTATATCTACAGACTATATGAGCTGACTATAAACAGACCAACCAGCTATGCAAACTTGATATGTACAGCATTATATGCTGATACTATACACAAAGTTTCATGCTTTTATGTCTTTAATTCATGACAAGATATTCAAGAGTTTTTCAGCTTTAGGTAACTGTGTTTTTTTATGTAGGCTAAGGCCAACTAGCTGTGTAAAGTTAAAAGAGCACCATGTCTTGATGGTATACATAAATGTCAATTTTTTATGCCTTTTGATTTAGTAAAAAATTGGATTTACTACTTTGAGATGCTGTGACCTTAAATGTAGTTCAAGGTCAACCAGCTTTACATATTACGTCCTGGTGCTTGCTATATGTGAAGTTTCAAGTCTCTTATAATAAGTCTTAAGGTTAAACTACAGTCAATACTCTTTATATAACCATCTCTATGATAATAATTTTTGCTCTTATAAAAAATTATGCTGCTGTAATGATTTAAGCATGTGTTGGAGTTATGTCCCCGATACAAAGTGTAGTGGCTAGTTTGTATCTAAAGTTTGTATCTAAAGCTTCATATATTGTATATACAATTTATATATCTAATTGTTTTCATATATATATATATATATATATATATATATATATATATATATATATATATATATATATTTTTTTTTTTTTTTTTAAATTTTTCTAAATATTTGTATCAATGTTTAAAAAAATATTTAGACTCTTGATTCTACATTTTTCAAAAGCTTTCTAACATTGCCATTTTTGCTTTTTTTTATACAAATCTTAAACAATGTCAATAAAGATCCTCAATAACAAGGTTTAACTAAATTATATGACTGAATCATTACCTGATAACCACATGTGCATGGAAAAAAGTTGATGTCATCTATTTCCAATGGTTCCATACATAGCGGGCACTGTAAAAATAAACAAAGATCATTATTATGTGACTCAGGAAATTCTCCATGCAAGTCAAAATTATTCAAAAACATTACCTACTATGATCATGTAAGCTATAGGAGTTTGAGTCAACAAAAATTTTCAATGTTTTCTCAAGTTTGGAACTGTCACAATACTTAATCAGAAATATCTTGTCAAAGTTCATCTATAAATAGCTAATATGCATGTAGTAAGTATAGTACAATAATAATAATTTCCAAATCATTAACTCTTTCAGTATACTTATGTAGATGAACCTTTTACTCTGAACAATAAATCAAAATAATTGTCATATCAATATCTACAATATTCTAAAATACATGCCTATACAAAATGTTACTAGTTTCAAGATAATTAACAATATCAGTCTTCTTATGCAGCTGTGACCTTGGCCATAACCTCCTGACCTTGACCTTTGAACTTATGACCTTGAACTATATATCAAAATGACCATATAAAAACCTACAATATTCTTAAGTACATGCTATACAAAAACTTTTTAGCTTCAAAGATAATTCACAACTCCAGTCTTTCTATGCAGCTATGACCTTGAACTACATATCAAAATGATTGTCATATGCAATGTAAATGCCTACAATATTCTAATATACATGCCAATACAAAAACTTAATAGTTTTCAAGATAATTAACAATTTCATTCTTCTCACGCATCTATGTCCTTGACCTTAGAACCTATGACTTTAAACCATATATCAAAATGATTTTCATGTAAATACCTACAATGTTCTTATATACATGCCAATAAAAAAGTTTTATAGTTTTCACGAAATAGCCTGGAAACAAATATAACTCTATTTGTATATTGTTTAACAAATGAGGTAGTTTTAGAGAAATAATCTGGTAACAAACTTACAAAGACACATAGACGGACAATGCTAAAACAATACTCCCCTTCTGATTCAATCTGTGGGGGAGAAATCTTAAATGTATGAAAGAAGTTATTTGTAAAAAGAGGTCATGACTCTGACCTCAGCACTATTAATCAAAATAGTGCCACAAAATAGGAAAAGTTAAATGTTCACTTTAATGTAAAAAATCCACAAAAATGTAGCAAAACATCAAAGGTCAAAAACTAGGTCTTTACTTTTGTCCTTGACCCAATATAGAGGTCATACATAGAAATTTCAAATCTGAAAACCTCATGTTATTATCAAATCATATATATCATTTATAACCATGTTAGACTTGACCTTGACCTTTGCCCCTATGACTTTGGTCTTTTTATCAAAATGATAATTTTTTTCAACACCAATAATAATAATAATATATAATCTTCTAGTAGCTACTATCTTGACCTTAGTATTTTTGACCTTGAACCATATAATCTAAAAAATTGCTATATCAATACCTACAATATTGTTATACACATGCCTTACAAAAAGTTTTTCATTTTCAGATAATTAACCACTGAAATATTCTTAGGCATCTATGACCTTGACCTTTGAACCCATTACCTTGAAACTTTTATCAAAATGATTGTTATATCAATACCTAAAATATTCTCATACACATGCCTTTACAAAAAGTTTTTAGTTTTCAAGAAAATTTACCATTTGAAAGGGGCAATGGGAAGGGCTAACTGGCAATGATTTTTGTATTTTAAAAAGGCACAGGGGCAAGAAAAATTCTAATATTGTTAGTAGAGCTGAAACGAATAGTAAATTTGCCATTCGAATATTCGTTGTCATGTATTCGAAAACAATTCGAATATTCGCTGAAATCAGGAAATTGTTTATAGAACTGTACAGAGAATGTATATATCGTATCCATAGTCCATGTTGTGGTTATTACCTTTCATATCATTAACAATAAAGACTGATCACATGTTTTTAAGAAAATTACCGTTGGAAATAATGCCAAAAAAAAAACGATGCTTTTGATAATAAAAAGAACATTAATTAAAATGTTACCTTGTAGTAAATACCTGGTCGTGTGATAAAGTGAAAAAGCCGTGAATCAAGGTGTAGATGGGCTGTATTTAAATAAAACACCATTATAAAAATTGTAAGATTTTATTATTTTCGTTTAAAAAATCCCAGTGAATCGAAAATTCTAGATTCCCAACATGCTCGATATAGTTTCTAGATCCACACGTGATCTACAGAAATGTATCGAGACAGTCAGCCGAACAACTGTATAACAAAATGATGCTTTAAAAACTTAACTTTGTCACTGAAATATTTTAAATATATAAATATAAACCAATCCAATGAAGTTGCAATTAAGCATTTTACTGGACATATCACCGCTACAGCATAGTAATGTCCATTATTTTAAAAGGGAATTCCCAGAAAACACCATCGTACATAACGAGGTCAATGGAATGACGTCACAATACTATAATTAGTAAGTACTGACCCTGCTGAGGGATTGATTAAAAAAGGCAAATGTTACACAGTTTGCAGGTTGCCGTGTTAGTGGCACGTTAAAAATGCGCCCAGGCACCCGATCTTCGCTTTGCGTCCAATTTTATTTGTATTAACAACGCGAGGGGGCGTTGCACGACGAATATTCAAATACCAATTTACTATTCGAATACCGGCAAAAATGTATTCTTAATGGAATATCCGAACATTCATTTCAGCTCTAATTGTTAGTAGGAGTCTGAGAGGTCTTAATTCCAGTGCTTTAGACCATTCAGCCACTGATGTCCAGCTGTGATGGAGCTAACCATGAACTGTAACTGAACACAAATATAATGTGGTAAATGTCGATTTGAAATACAAAGTATAATAAAACTTACTTCGACTTGTTCTTCTGAAGACATTTTTGTTTGGATTTTATCTTCCAAATAAATTCCTGCAATAGATTTGATATTAACAATGAGATCTGTATGTCATGCCTCACACAAAAAGTGCATATTGGCCTTTAAACTTTACACAAATGTGCAACAAACATAGCAAAAAGAAATTTTTAATTTTAAAGGCTTGTGTGAGTGAGTGCATTTTCAGACATAAAATGTTTACATATACTTACTTCCTAATATTAAAATATACTAACGAGTTTAAAACATATAATAAAATTTTCTAACCAAGATTGGAAAGTTTAACATCATCTGACTGACTTTGTCCAGTGATTTACTTTTTATATGATACCTGGTATAAACATTTGATAATTAGGGCTGAGACACAGACATGCCAAGATATGATATATGTTTCATGATACACTGGTAATAGATGCATATGCGTAAGTAGCAATGCATAAGGCACTTTCAAATAATTGTTATTAAATATCATTAAACGTTTTTTACATCCAGGTTTCTACATCTGTTATTGGACAGAATGTCCAAAATTCTCACAGAAATCATACTTAAAGTTTTAAGACACAATTATGTCAACTACTCAATCAGCGACAGCCATGTTGTTGTTGTCTGGTCACTTTGTCATCACATTCAGTGTGTATAAAGTCAAACCAAACAAAAATTTCCAAAATTCAATGCAGATATATCAACTTTTTCACAGCTTGTATTATACATGTAACTTATGTTCTAAATATTGATTATTGATAATGTCCCACTCCTAACCACTGAACCAGTTTCTAAACATGCACCCGAATTAAATTTTGTTGTACAATAGGTGATATACAGTAAGAATGGAGTGAAAAATGAATTATCAGCAACAACCTGACTCTTGTAAGTAAATGAATAATGAGTTGTACCTGTGCCATTGAAAATCATGAGATTCAACAAATTAGAAAATACTCAACAAATAATATTTTACAAAAACATATTTAGGACCTCAAGGTGTCTATAGTGCATTTTGTACCATCGTAAATATCACGGTAATGAAAAAAAAACACCACATCAAACCTTTCGCGATATCACATCTCTATATTTCAACAGTATTGTAAACACCTGCATAAATTATGAATAAAATATCTCTGACTGTTATGGTTGTGTTTACCATGAGGTTGAAGTAATTCTTGAGATAAACTGTTTCTAATTTTACAAAATATATCTGCTATACCCTGTAACACACGACTTGAAATGTCTGAGTAAAAAAGTCGTAAATCCGTTTTTGCAAACGAAATTTTATAAACTATCACCTTTGACGGGCGTTTTCATAAAAAGATACACGTCTTCGGTTTTCGTATGAGCCAAATATAGGTTTTTGGAGGATATGAAACTAGTATGTAAAATCTTAACCAATAATCGAATTGAGAATTGGAACAGGTAACTTACAATATTGAAAATTTTAATGGGATCCCCCTTCTCTTACTCGATGACACAAATTGCTTCTATCGCGCAGCAGACTAACGCAATTACCCGGATGTGTAATAAATCTCGCGAAAATACACGTTACTTCATAAGTTTAGTACTAGTTCCCTCCCTTAGACTGTATATGATGAATCTCAAATCTATCATTGGGAGCATGAAAGGGAAGGAACGACGATGGAAATGTGAAGACAGGCTGTTAAAATTTTGTCATTTCATTTTCATTAATCTGAATAAATCTTTTGTGTTTTTTTGTACACACTTTCACATAAATCCCTTTTATGTTTAATTTTTTATCTTTAATAAAATTAGCTACATTTTAACTGTTTAAACGGCGTTTTAAAATTCTGACATAACCTTTTCAAAACACTAGGGTGTTCTATCGAGACAGAATGAATGTATCTAAAATTAAAAGTATTTATTTTGAAGTTTTATGATGAATTAATTAAGCCATTATCTTTTATAGAGAAAAAAATTATGTGGCAGATTTAGCGGTGGGATGAGGTTTCATTATATATTTTGTTGCCTGCGGGTTGTAAGCTGTGAGGTATATCAATTCACAATATTAAAACTGATTATTATTGTAAATAGGGAATTTTTTTTTTTTTTTTTTTGCGTTAATACTTAACTGGTATTTTAGCCACTTCAATAAAAATATTTCGAAAATTCCCTGACCAATTGGAATCATTTGATCTGAAAGATCCACGGGGGACAAAATCCAACATTTTAATGAAATTTGGCGGTTTTTTTTTTTTTTTTTTTTTTGTTGCTTTTTTTTAAGCAGAGACATATATATTCGTTATATATGTCTCTGTTTATCGTTTTTCGTGATTACAGAACCGATACTAGTATGTATTTTTAATATGTTCATTGACATGCAAACCACTCTTAAAGGTGGGAATTACTCAAAAATTCAATTGCTTGATATCCTAAAAAAATTATGGTCACCTTCTTAGTGAAATTGGAAAAAAATCAATAAATTTAAAAAAAAAAAAAAAATGCTTTGAAATATTCACAAATGACCAATAGTAACAAAACACAAAAATAATTCAGAGAGTACTGAAATACAATCTGATGAGAAGCACTTAGACATGGACTGGAAATTAAATTAGGAAAGTGACAATGCAAGTTTAGTGTTGAAGTGAGCCCTGAATAATGTCATTGTCATTTCTGCATGATTCTTTTTTTTACCATTATTGTATTTGTATTCTTTTTTTAATGTAAAGTCATTGCCAAAATTGTATTATACACAGAAAATATCATTTATTTGTATTGTCTGTACCTCTGTAAGCACTGCTTTAACAAAGCCATACATATATTCATGCGATATCACACACACACACACACACACACCAAAAATATTGTTACCATATAAAGGTTCTTATTGAAATGTCATTTCTGGGAAAAAGGCTATATTCCCCCTTAAAATATCAAGAAAAATAGGAGGCCCAATAGGCCAGATATGCTTGAATGTCATTTCTGGGAAAAAGGCTATATTCCCCCTTAAAATATCAAGAAAAAGAAAAGGCCCAATAGGCCAGATATGCTTGAATGTCATTTCTAGGAAAAAGGCTATATTCCCCCTTAAAATATCAAGAAAAAGAAGAGGCCCAATAGGCCAGATATGCTTAACTAAATAATTGTTAATTTAAAAGCATGAGTTAAAAAGAGCATTGAATCACTTATTTTGTTTTTAAGGTTGCAAATTTCCAAGTTCAATAAAAGTAATGGCCAAAATAGTAACAAACACATACAGATGAAAGTAAGTAATCATTTAGATTTCTTGGCTTTGACTGCATTATCAAGGGATTGCAAGAAAACATCAAAATTCATTCAGAAACCACAATGTTGAAATTTGTACATATAGTCAGAATGCTAGTGCGTGTATAACAATTAAAGATGAATACATGACCTTGACCTTTGATGATTTAGAAATACAGAATTTTACAAATTACAATCTGCAACAATATATTTTTAAAGGAAAATACACACAAGTAAAACTAATCCATGACATCAAACATTTCCCATGGCTCATTTTGAAGGCCATTTCAAGAAAATGAAGAACCTAAAAAACCCATTTAAAAGAGTTGAGCTTATTTTTGGGAATTTTAAAAATTTACCCCATATTTATGTGACCTACTAAATTTTATGCAAAGAACAGACTATATGTAAAGACTTAAGATTTTTATTAAGCGACGAATCACATCAAATCATCTCTGGTCAGTGGTTACAGTAGAGATAAAGAGAAGATTTTGTAAGATTATTTCACCACTAGTTCACCTTGACCTAGTTTTGATAGCTATGGCGATATCACAACAAATATTAAATGCACTGGATTATACTTCTAATAAACTTTTTAACCATATGGTGAATCAAAGCTGTCAAAAAGTACATCCTCGGGTTGGAGGGTTCTTCAGAAATTCGTTAACCACACCACTGGGCATAATCATGTCAGATGTCTGTTTAGTATCTATTCTATATTTTTATAATCAGTGGTCCTTATTTGTGTTTATCATGTCTTGTTTTCTGTATTCTTATCAGCCTTGTTTTTTATTTTATTTATTTATTTTTTTGTTTCATCTTTTAAACAACAAAGTAGATGCTGCAATAACAACCCAGACCGTGTCTGACCCAAGACTTGAAAGTGGGAATTACAAAATTAAAGTGACAGGTTCTTTCAGATGGGAAATTAAAATAAATGAGGTCCTGTGTCACAGTAGGTGTGACACGATAAGAATCCTGTTGTATAATGCCATCAGTGCAACACACAGGCAAAATTTCTGCACTTTCACCTATAACTGACGACATCTCAATATAAGTGAAATATTCTTGACTGGGACATTAAACACCATTACTCAACTCAACTCTTGGACCTGCAATGACACCAACAAATCAACAATGAAGAAAGCAGTAGTAGCTAGGACTTCTCAAGAGAGATCTCTACAATCACTGGCAAAAAAAAAAAAAAAAAAAAAAAAAAAAAAAAAAAAAAAAAAAAAAAAAAAAAAAAAAAAAAAAAAATTGGCTGCATACTTCAAATGCCAACTAAGGAGTTTTATGCCTTACTTTGGAATGTAAAAACCACTCAACAGCAGTCAATAAAACAAATAAAAAATAGCAAGTAAGATCTGTCATCAGCACAGCCAACAGAAATTTTATTAGAACTGATAATAATAATAATCTTTATTGCTAAAACTTAATTACAATAATTAGTTATGGCAAATATAAATAATAATAAAACATAATAATAAACAGGAAATCACAATAAAACAATAAAGATACATTTAACTGATATATAAATACTAGTATAGTGGTATCACATATCAACATGTAGCAAAAAATTGACATTCAATACTGTAAGGTCACATTAAGGATTTTAGTTTTTTTTGTATTGCTAGACATTTGATTATAAACTTAAAATCTAATTTAGATATTATTCTTTTAAAACTTCTGAAGAGTAATTGAATTTTACTTTTCAAACTTAAAAGTTGGAAGAACTATAGAAGTTCTTAATTGAAGATACTGTGAAGTTAATTTGGGTAAAGAGAGGCCAGTGAAATAAAAACTGTATTCCATCTTCTACAATATTTATATTGCAGCAAGTACATACCATGTTTTCAAATTAAATAAAATCAATGAAATTAACATATCAAACATTATTCGTAGATATCAAATCAGTTAATTATTCCTAACATTCTTTTTGTCATTCAGATATGGATGCTCTACCGACTAAAAATAATACGTGAATGTTTACGTAACTTGCACCTTCGAAGGAAACATCATCATTGTATTTCTCCTTGAAGATATAGACCAATTTTTGTCAATTTAGCAACATAAATTAATGTATAATCCATTGAAAATCAAACATTTGTGATGTCATTTTAAAAAATTATAAGTACTGATTTGCCACACTTGGCTGACAAATTGTATTTGTGTTAGCATTTCCAAAAAAGGCATATTTTAAACAACAGCTGAGACATCATGAATATCTGACAAGCCTTTCCATTACAATTTTTAAAAAATCTTTTTCACTTAATTTTGTTTAAATTAATTGACCTATAGTGATTTCAAAGGAGGACCAAAGTTTATCCACACACACACACACACACACACACACACACACACACACACACTTTTAACTTTACTTTATATAACATCAAAAAGAAAATATTGTTGAAAATTCAATGTCAATCACCTTTTTCTTGTAAGGTATTTTCATTCCTCAGAGTTATAACATTTACTTTATGCTCAAATGTCAGAGTTACTGAAATATACATCTTTATATACTTTTTATATCATAAATATCAGAAATGTTCGCAAAAGAATTCTTTCTTAATTTTTCTGAATAAAAATATGCTGGGAGTAATTATCACAATACAAGATTTTTTCTTGTCAATATGTTTTTGTTGGAATAATTGGCATGGGCAGGTTGTGAATAATTAATCCCCAAACACGAAGTGGACATGTACGAATATTTAAACCACCAACTTATATTCTCTTGTTATCATCACTAAATTACTTTTGTTATATATGTATTTAATTTCAAATTTCTATCATATATATGACTTTCTTCTTAAACGACACTTCACTTGTCGTCAAGGGAGACAACCTACACCACAAGCAAGGTGGATAAAGAATATATATCATGATAATTTACAGCACATACATATAGTTATGACTTATAGATTATACAACAGCTGTACATGAAGTTAATATTGCTGAAATATAGCCATGTTCAACATGCAAAAAAGGCAGAAAACAACATGCAAAATTTATAGACAAATCAGCAAAACTTGGCAAAAAAGCTAGGAGTTTACAAGTAACCAATTAGGTAATTAAAATTGTACATTGTATAATCTGCTATTGGAATGCATACATATTTTTCTTTTGAATGCATTTGGGACAGGTGTTTTCATAATATAGCCACTTTTTACACAGGAAAGTGATTAATTTTTTTTTGTTTGCATAAATGTACTCACATTGAGACAAAATTGCAATTTGTAACTAAATTTATGAAAAATCTCCATCTAAATTGGATGAAATTAGGCCAAAAAAGTATGTATCCTTGCTTTTGATGTCAGTTGTCCACTTTGATCAGAATGTATCCTAATTTGTTAAAATCAGTACAATCTTCTTGGGTAGAGTTTCTTTGGAGGAGATAGATTCTCCAAGCTAGGTTTAGCTGGTGGCTGTAATAAATGATCGGGAGGTAGCCACAAGGGGGATCCATCAGAATCTGGAGTAGTAGATTTCAGTCTTGGCACGGTCGTTCTTCTTTCTGGCAGTCGTTCTATACAGTCGTGGTCCAGTAAATCTAACATATCCATCGATTTTATCTAATATAAATTAAATGAAATAAGAGTTTTCAAAATATTTTAAAATTCTGTTGTAAGTTAAGGATTTAATGGTCAATGTTAATATATTTGTTATTTAGTCAATAACAGAAGTAAACCTTCAAAGACACTGTTGTGGTTGCAATAAATGCCATAGTATAAGAGATAAAATATGTGTGTAATTAGTTGAAGCTAATGGAAAAAAGAATGAAATATGAAAATCCTCAATATGGTCTCAGTGACTGAGTTAGTTAGTTATTGCTATCTAGCAGGGCGTTTTAAATGGCCACGCAAGGCCCCTACACCCTTATCACTGTTGGTTTTTGTTTTAAGCTTTATCTGTATTTTTGGTATTATTGTTCTCCTTTTTTTTAAAATAATATTAGACATACTAACGGAACATTTAACAAACATGTATGACGTCACAAACATTTAGAATTTTTGGCGCAATGAATTTTAAAAAAAATATTTTTGAGAACGAGTGCGGACCCTAGATAGTGCTTTGCTAGCTGCGGGCAGTTAGCAATGAAATACCCCCTAAGTTTTGCTGCCAATTTGCGATTGACCTGTTTGCGAATTTGGTCAAAAGTAGCCTGGTCCAATTTAGGGTCTCTGAAAGATCCCCGAGTGGGTATCTCCACTATGTAGATATGCTGAATGACAGCATCTTTTGACAGTGACTGAGTGGTCTAAAGTGCACGCCTCTCAACACCTGGGTTCAAATCCCAATGAGACAGATCTAAAGCATAAGTAAGTTTGTCAGTTTGCTTGTCAAAGGTCTGTGATTTTCTCTGGACACTTGGGTTTCCTCCAACATTCCAGAACTGACCACCTGGATATAAATGAATGAATCTTGACTCTTTTCCACTCCAATAAGGAAATTGCACACCTAGTGTAACAATGACAATTAGTTGCAGATAAAAATTGCTAGGTTTGACAATGACCTTTTAAAATTATTGTTAAATAAAATATTTGATGTAAATATATCTTTACTTGCATTAACTTTAATTTTTCCATCTGAATGTACTGATCTGGCACTGAAACCACCATGCACAAAGAACACAATACAATATAAGATATTGCGGTGGTGAAAAGGCAACAATTATCAGACAATTAATATATTCATTAATTGTTACCTCAGCTGATGTCAAGGTATCCAATCTACCGTAAGTGTGTATATCTCTGTCAGATGTGTACATCCCAGAATGAAACGTTGGCATGTATTCAGGGTGTTCTCTGAATTTTGTTATAACTGCCTGTAATATAGAAGTCATGTTTTAAGGCTATGAATGTATCTACATTTGGAAAAAATGAGGGAACTGTAAGAAAACAAGATCTTTACATATAGTCATAATATAGGAAAAAAAGGTGTAAATGAGGTAATAATCTCAACCTTTGGTTGTGTACAAAAAGAAAGAGAAAAAAAAGTTAAATCTGCAATGAAAAATAAAAGAAAAAGTACAAAATAAAACCTGTATTATCACTTTGATCTTGACTTTCATTTAAATGTCATTTTATGGGGGAAAAAAAGATTTTAAATCTCAATCATGTAAGATTTTTTAATCTACCTCTTCTAAATAAGATCAACCTATTAAGTACATCTACTTACCAAGTTTGATTTTATTCCTTCATTCATAGATGATGAAGATCTTTGCCCAGGGAAAACTAAAACATTTGTTGACTGGCTTCCTTGATATCCTGAAGACTGGGAACTATGGTTACTGCTTACATAAATACCATGGTAATGATTGTGTGTATCCATGGGTAACTATACAATGACTTAAAGTGTTAACACAACTTTTATTTGCCGATTCAAATAATTTATCAGTATGCCTCTGGTAATCTGTAGAAGCCGGTTTATAATGATCTTCCTCCACTGAACCAAAGAAGTTCACAGTTGTGTCTACAGACATATTAATCATTGCTGCCTCATCATTACATTGTAATAAACTTCTACCATTGTCAACCGCAGCCCCATCATTGCTTTTTAACAAACTCCTTCCATCATTATTCGTTTCAGTTCTGGATAAGGTGTTGTATGATTTTTCGGGATTTGTTTCTTTACTCTTTGTCTCTATCCTATAATCACTATATAAAATGTCTGTATATTTATGTCTTATTTGTTTCTCTCTACATTTTGTTTCAACTTTCAGGTTAAGTGTATCATGTGTCTTTGATTTATTATTCATATTTAAACTTTCTGGTTTAGATGTTCCATGTTCAACATCATGGCAGTTACCAGACCACTCTGTGTCATTTATTTCAATGATGGTCTCTTTATTTCTGTCATTTTCAGTGTCAGATTTAGACAATGTTGATGGTTTGGCTGGGTTTGAAAGCTTTAAATTATGCTTATGTTTTGATGTTGACCTTTCCTCCACTTGCATGCTGATATCTTCTAAACAATGACAAAAAGAACATAAGTAATCCCAATGTTTAATCAAATACATACTGTAATTATTTTATCTTTTACAAACTTAAACCATCCACATTGAATCAAATCTTTAATGATTATTATTCTATTTTATTGAACTAAACCTTTGTAATCTCCCTAGGCTCGATTCCTGCTCAGGCAGATCCTAGCATGAAAAAGATTGTTAGTTTATTTGCCAAATGTCAGTGGTTTTCTCCTCCAAATACTCCACTTTCATCCACCATCCCAGGACTGGCCACCCCCATACAAGTGAAAGAATCTTGACTGGGGCATAAAGGACCAAAACTCACTACTTTTTTAACTTTTGAAAACTGCATGTTAATCTTTGAACCAGTTCTTAACACACACACACACACACACACACACACACACACACACACACACACACACACAGAGAGAAGAGAGTTTTGCAAAAAGATATAAAATTGTGAACACATTAGTATCAATATCTGATTGGAAGCGATATTTACCTGATGTGGTAGTTGATGCTGAGGGAGGGTATCTGTCTAACAAAGAACGTTTTACTGAACCTGAGGCAATTCTCTGCTTCACAAAATTACAATATGTTGGTGTAGCTGACAATGGAGTACTGTAAAATTTAAATGAGTAAGCTAGACACATTAATGCCCTAAACACTCTGCTCTAAAATGGCTGTACCACGAAACCAACAGTAGCCCTAGCATGTTTTTAAAATAGACTTAATGGGTTTCATGAATAAATAATCAGTTTATTTTTACTTAAAAGTTCTATATTTGATAAAGCTTTTTATGGTCAAAGAATAAAAATTGCAATTCATCTTATCTAATAACATTAGTCTTTATCTGTAGGAGCAAACACTAATCAAAAGTTGATCCAACAGAAACTTAATGCTCTATAAGCAGATCTGTGGATTTTTATGTTAAATCTCCCTGAATAATATCAGATTTGTGGTGAAAGTATTTAGATCACCCAAGTTTATTTTGTATTCAGCAACCCTAGATTTTGTTGCCTAAACAGTTCATTAAATGAAGAAATCTGATCTTATTTTGTTTAAGTTCTTTTTCCGACTGTTAATCTTACTATCAACTTGACACTTAGCAGCTAATGCCAGTTAAGCTAAAAATTCCAACCAAACTACTGGTATGTTAAAACATAAAACAAAACAAAACAGGAATGGAATTCCCCCATTTTTTGAATCACCAACAAAATTATATTGAAAAAAGCATCCAAATCGGAATTTCTTATCTCAAAGAACCTACCTTTTTCTCATTACTGTTTGTAATTCTTCAATAGTTTCTTGAAATAAATCTTAAAAAGCAAAATTGTTCATTTTTTTAATATATTTTTTTGCAGAGCTGCAGGGAAGATATTTCAACAGAGAAAAATATTAATTAATAGAAAATTTTATGCTGTTCTATTTGATTATTAATTTTGATTAACGTTAAATTCATAAAACATGGTTAAGTACTGGACTACATGCTGATCAATGACAGGACTCAGCCATTACAGTAAGTCACAACACCTTGGGGTCTAAATAAACCCCTTGCTGTTAGATAACCTGGAGGGATTTCCAGTTTATATGCATGAAATTAGATTTTGGCAATTGAAACAACTGACTTTTTATCTTTAAAAACATTTCCATTTCTTATCTTTAAGAACACATCCATATCATATCTTTAAGAACACATCCATATCATATCTTTAAGAACATGTCTATTTCTTATTTACATTAATCTTATAACTTTAGAACAACTACTATTGTTTAAATTTTTATTGGTCTGAATCATTCTTCCAATGGAATTTATATTTAACATTTTTAATTTAAATATAAATACAATTATTGACAGTGAAAATTAAATTTCAAAGGAAAAATTAGTTATTAAATAGCTGTGCTGTTGAGAAGGAAACGGTTCCCAAAGGACAGAAGGAAGGGGTGGTAATTAACAAACAGCTAATGCTTTCCAAATTTTTCAAAAAGTGTATATTAAGGATAAAACAAATTTACAAATTTTATTGGTAATATTTACTTCTTTCTGGGAAAAACTGTTTAGGCCTCAAAGCTGAAATAAGAAAAGCGGCTGTTTCTTCATATGGCGGAGTCTAAAATATTAAACAATACATAGTCAAGTAAGATTTACTATATCCTGAGTCAATTATAAAGAAACCCTCTTTAACTGTTATGTGGTTTGCTGTTTTTGCTTTAATGGAACCTCTTGCCCTTGGAGCATTTCATAAACAATTCAAATAAAAAAAACAAAGCTTTAATTAAAGTTATTTCTTAAAACTAGGTAATGAACATGACCTTAGTTCATTTAAACAAGTATGAAAATTCAAATCTGCAATGAAATATCAGAAAAAAGTCCACAAAATAGTAGCAAAACAAAGAGGTAAAAAAATAGGTCTTGTCCTTGACCCCAACCAAATGTCATTTAAAGAAATTGTCAAAACCGAACGCTCCCATGACATTACTCGAGTAACAATGATCAACTTTTTAAATTTTGAAGATTCAGCACAGACATTTTGATCCTCACAATGGCACACACAAGAAAATTACAAGGATAGTTACAAAATATCACATCACTGCTGTAAAGTAATATAGTGCAGAGGTGAGTTAAAAGCAGAAAAGCTTACCTTTGGAAGTGAATGTAGGCCATCATCAGATTCAATACTCGCTACACTAACACAACTAACAGATCTGGAAAAACAAAAAACAATAAAAACAAAACAAACAAACCATCTTCAATTCCTTATTGTATGTAGGGGAGCAATAGTGATGAAATGTTTTTTCTTTACTTCCACAGTTCATTTTAAATTGTAATGCACATTTATTATATATTCATCAGATTTGATTGATTATGCATGTACATGCAATTCCTTTATCTGTCTATGTGCTATTCTAGTTTGTTCTTACATATATTCAATACTTCTGATGCAGACAGGTTTATAAATCAACAATATAGCAATAAATGCAGAGAGAATGCAGGTAGTCTAGTATTTTGACACTATGAAGATGAGGACAATGGGTTCAAACAACTTTTTTGGTGTTTTTTTTTTTCTTTCTTTCTTTTTTTTTTTTTTTTGTATTTTATTCCAGAGTATTTTTGTCCACTTGAACCTCATTTTAAAAAGTGCTCTGAAAAACAAAATAGTTCCTCACATGAAGCAGAACTCATTGTTATAGAGTAACCATACAAGTACAAAGCAACTACAGTGTATTTTTGTGTACCTGACAGCTTAGTTAAAATTGGCAAATCCCAAATCTAAATTTGATCATAAATCTTAACCTAAACTTACCCGGTCATGACTGACTGTGAGGGTAGGGGAGTCACCAATGAATGACTACTGCCTCTGCTGAAATAGCCAATGTCTTTCTTAGTACATGTATTACTTCCTGCATAAGTCAAATTTAGTTGTCTGGGGAAAAAATAAAATGAATGAAACATACATGTATATTATAATAATGAATCAGTAGATCAGTACCTAAAATAAGGAAATTAAAACCACATCAGCTCCAGAGGGCTCTGTAGTCTGCAAGCAGTTAAAGATGTTCTACCACTTAAGCAGATATGTGTATCATATGTAAAAAGCATGAATTTGCAATTTGTTGGTAAAATGTGAGTTTTGAAACCATGTAATATCATGTGAATAAACTACTGAAATTTGACTTCACCAACAATGAAGACCATTCTTTAATGTCAAACTTCGTGGAACACTTGCAAAATACTGATAATTATAGATGAGATTAAACTTCTTTTACTTCTTTCAATGATTTTTTTAATACAAACCTTGGAGGAGGGGAATTATGATGCAAATCCATCGGACTGGTTTTCGTCTTCACCACCATAATTATTATCATGACTTAATATGGTTTTTAAGTCTTCTTCAGCTTTATGTTTCACTGTTTCAGATACACTTAATTTCTAAGAAAGATAAATAATCAATAATGAAGGATAGTACTAACACTACAGGTCATTGGTGCACTGAACAGCACTGCAGAAATCAGAAATTAAAAATATAAACTCACAAAGATCGATGATGGTGATCAGTTCTAGAATGGTGGGAGAAACCAGAGTGCCTAGAGAAAACCACCATTCCTTTTGCAAGCAAACTGACAAACTTTCTCACACTAGAAATGGTATTCAAACCTAGGCCATGAGAGGCAACATGATTTGTAAACATGCTCTTTAGACTATAGACAACCAATGCCCCTTTAGTAAAAGTGTTACTGATACATACATGTACTATGAAAATAATGAACATGATCAAATGTAATGCTAAATTAAAATTTCATATGAATCTGTTTAAGAATACTGTCTGTAGTGAGCAGAATATAACTGTCTTCAAATGGACAGGGGTATAGACAGAACTATTCCATAATATGCCTGTTTTTTAAATGGATGTAAAAAAAATTTCAAAATTTGTTTAACAAGAGAAAAGTAAGTAATAATAATAACAATAACTAGATATGTTTCTTTGAAACAGATGTGTCGCCTGACACTGCATAAAAATCAATCAAAGGGCAATAATTCAAAAACGGAACAAGATAGAGTTGTGAGTCTTGTGCACTGCACTTCGAGTCATTGCCAGAAACATGTACATCAAGTTTGGAGTCATTTGAACATACTACACCAAAGTTATGCTCCGGACAAGAAATGCTCTATAAAAATCAATCAAAGGGAAATAATTCAAAAACGGAAAAAGATAGAGTTGTGGTTCTTGTGCACTGCACTTTGAGTCATTGCCAGAAATATGCACACCAAGTTTGAAGTCATTTGAACATACAACACCAATGTTATGCTCCGGACAAGGAAATCCGGACGCCGCAGACGCCGACAAAAGTAATCCCTATATGTCGCCTAGTCAGGCGACACAATAAAAATTAACTGCTATTTATAATAATTGTATATTCTTATCACTAAAACAAAGAGAAGAAAAACTTGACAATATAGCCCCTTTGAATGATGTACTAAAAGATCTTTGCCAAAGTCACGATCATGCCATTATTTTACCTCGTGATATTGTTTCTGATTTTCTTCCTGGATTGAAAAGACCAAGTTTATTCTACAAGAAATATGAGAATCAAATTTTTATTCAATTCTTGTCTCCTTTCTGTTCACTTTACTTAAAGAAATTACTTTTTCTTCAAAACATAATTAAAATTGACTGGGCCTGAATAGACTAGGTTAGGAGTCAGAAAGTTGACATCTGACGTATCAATTTTAATTGCAGTATAGAAACAGACAGCCAATCTGGATGTATAATAATAAGAAAATATTTTGACATAACATCTGAGCATGTTACAGATGTAAATTAATCAAAAATAGGTATGTTTTAAATATTTTAATTGGTCTGTACTTGTAGCTTCAGGGTATAAGAATCCTGCAACAAGTTTTTATCCCAAAATCTTTTGAACTTCTCCTTGCAATACAATATATAACAATTTAACTGTTGTATGGTTATCTTACTACAATAACTAATTTTACTGCAATAGCTATGATAGTTATATATTACCCTATCTTTAAAGCAAAATGCTTGTATTTAAATTTACGGTAACAAAAACAATCCAAAGCATGATGATTGATTCTCTTTAAAATTCAAATCCCCACATTATACCAGGGATGGGGTTATTGAAAAATGTAATTGTAATTAACTGTAATTAATTGCAATTTTTCAAGTAAATGAATGTAATGTGTAATTGTATAATACAACAACACACAGAATGTGAGGTCACTAGATGTAGCAGACATTTTGTTCACAAAGTCACTAGCCTGTTATCATGTAACGAGTTGCTACAAGTTTGCTAACCCAATGTTTCCCTTCTGTCATGTTTGACAGTTGGCAGTAATCTTGCAATTTTGGTGTGATTATGCCATTAAGTATCATAAAAAGAGGTGGGTGCAAACTAAAAATGTATCTATATTTCTGTAAGCATGTCGATAATGTAAGAAACTTACTTTAAGTCTGTTATGTGTTATCACACTTATCACAGTCACACAAACTTACTGTTAGTCTGTTATGTGTTATCACACTTATCACAGTCACACAAACTTACTGTAAGTCTGTTATGTGTTATCACAGTCACAAAAACTTACTGTAAGTCTGTTATGTGTCAACACACTTATCACAGTCACACAAACTTACTGTAAGTCTGTTATGTGTTATCACAGTCACAAAAACTTACTGTAAGTCTGTTATGTAATATCACAGTCACAAAAACTTACTGTAAGTCTGTTATGTGTTATCACACATCTAAGTGTCAGAAACTTTCTGTAAGTCTGTTATGTGTTATCACACTTATCACAGTGTCAAAAATTACTGTCTGATATGTGTCATCACACTTGTCACAGTCACAAACTTACTGAAAGTCTGTTATGTGTTATCACACTTATCAGTCACAAACTTACTGTAAGTCTGTTATGTGTTATCACACTTATCACAGTCACAAAAACTTACTGTAAGTCTGTTATATGTTATCAAACTTATCATAGTCACAAAAACTTACTGTAAGTCTGTTATGTGTTATCACACTTATCTTCCTCATACCGTCTTCTCTAGATCCTCCTGGATTAAGTGCCTGATATAAAATATATATATATATACAAGTCAAATAAATGCAAACATTCCAGTCACAAATCTCAATCTCCAATGCAAAGTAAAAACTTTGAAAACTGGCTTATTAAGTTAAACATGTAAACTTCCACCAGGGAAGTGAGGCTGAGTGCTCTGGAATGGTAAGCACCTCCTGTCTACCCTGATTTTATTGTGATGAGCATTAAAAATGAAGCTTCCATTTCAGATTCACCAACAAATCTAAATGGCACCAGCCCATATATATTTCTGGCCAATGAATTGTCTTAAGAGAAGTGAAAAATGTGTGTTTATAATGCAGGCACATATACACACATAAAAATATTATGTTTATTGGGTTTTCTATGAAAATTTTACAAAGATCACTGTTACAAACACAGGGACTCCAAAATAAAAACAAATCAAATGAATTAAGTTTTGTATTTTAGAACCACATACACACATACAAAATTTAGTATAAATTAAAAAAAAATCACTATATGTTAACATACAGTTCTTATATTATTCACCATCTTCAAATTTCTTGTAATATCTGCTTTTTCCTTCTTGACCTGTAAAGGTTTTGATAAAAATAATCATGATACATGCATACATACTGAAAAGTTCAGAAAACTAAAATTATCCCTTGGAATTTGTTTCAGTGACTATACATTATTGTGTGTACATTATTACTGGTGCATTATAAGTTTACAGGATATTAATTACACAACCCTGTGTGCCGTGTCAGATTTATGAACCAATCGCTATGCCAGAGGTTTCTTAAAAGGGTGACAGATATTAATAAAACAATTATCAATATACATGTACTTACATAAAATAGACTGTAAACATTTTTAATTATTTTAATGATTAGTTTGGTCTTTCAATAAACTTACGAGCAATTTTTTTATTTGTTTTTTTTCTAAAAAATGGAATACACTTATTATATAATCATGATAAATAAATGAATAAAGAATTACATTCCACATTGTACATACCTGTATGTTACAATTATTTCTCACCTTTTTTGTATGTTTTGTCTTGCTTTTCACTCTTCGTCTTTTCTTTTTCTGATTGTATTTTAAATTAGGACAAGCATCCCTGTCACTCATACTTGATGAAGAAGTGTCACCACCAAGTTCTTCATTTGTAGCTTTATGTAGTGTATGCCGTTTATCAGTCTCTGTGTTATTTTGACCCACCACTATAGCACCACCACCACCTGGAGATCTTAGTCTAGCTCTGAAAACTTTATAAACTTATCAGGTTATACAGACATTCTGAAGGTTAGATTGTACAACTTTTATATCTAAATGCAAATTTAATTCTAATTCTTATGTTTTTTATCTATCAAACTTTTCGGGGCTAGTGTCACTGATGAGGAATGATTTTCCGAAATGTGCACTAATGGCACATCAATATTTATCAGGTATTTGTGTTATACATTAACTATGACATACGAGAAAAAAATATTTTCATTCCATTTAAGTCAAAGCAAAAATATTTTACTATTACAACTAGATCTGTTTAATCTTTTAACTGGCAGAGAAATTTAGTAATTTTTATAAAAACTTTTATTATATTTTCAAAGCAAAACTTTGAGAAATATGCAATAAAATGATAAATACTAACCCCTATATTTAGTATAACTATAAAGAATCATAGGATTTACCAAGAGACATGTTTTTTATACCTCTGATTTATCACAATAATTTCTCTATATCTAATGTTAATTATAAAACCTTTAACATTTTTATTTATTTATTCTATGTGATGATACAATGAGAAATTTATTAGGCCTATTCAATTTAAATAGTAGATTCTCATCCAGGTTGGACAAAAATTTTGGGGCAGGTGGGAGGGTTTTATTTTATACAAAAACTAGCACTCTCACATGGTTGATATCTACATCGGCAATAGGGCCCTTTTTGTCTATATTGCCGCTTATTAAATTATTGTACACCTCCAATAACTGTTGAGTGTCTGCTATATTTGCCCTGTACCATGCCCGGAATTCTTTCGGACCACTGGCGAGATGCAAAATTAAGAAAACCATGCTCTATCCGTAACATGTATGAGGCTACTTTCAATTTCAACCTTGCAATTCCGTTTTTTTTTATGGGAGTGCTTTTAAAAAACTTTTTCTGAAACACCACGGACTCGACATAATGGAACAGACTTTTAATACACTTGGGATGGGAAACGAAAATAAAATGACTTGGGGTGGCACATTTTCCGTGGAGTGGTCGGGGATGAGAATCTACCAATTAAGTTGAATTAGCCTTATGTGTGAATATAAATTGAACCCCTATATCTTAAGAACCACATGGCAGTGTGTTATGAACATGGGGTGGTCATAAACAAATTTAAGTTACTCATGGTCTGCAAGAAAGTTTGGCAAAATGTTCAAATTTAACACCCCCTCCCCTCATCTTTTTTTATTGCAGTTCACAACTGTTTATCTTAAACTTCAGATAAGTTGAACTTTATTTTCATTTGTCTGTGGAATTAGCGATAACAAGATTCAACTTTATAATATAATTCTACCTTCTATGCATTTTATTTTAACTAAACCAGTTATGAAATGGCTGCTTTGAATTTTACTCTGTAGTAATGGCACCAATATTGGATTTCAAACCACACATATCATTTTTAATCTAAATTATCTGACAAAATTGACTCAGTTTTTCCCAGAAGTTTCTATGAAGTAGATTGAAGTTTACAGCAGATTGACATGTCACACTTCATCTTGCCATAAGTTTGGCTGGCTTTGACAAGTTGAGCTCAAACCTTACTGAACATCAACTTTTGAATAAAATTTAAAGAATTCTAATCATCCCCACAAAAGCACAAGTAAGTGCACTTAATGGTCACAACATTGTTTATTACATGATAATTTATGCTTTTTGCAAGTTTTATGTACTCTGTTGTCCAATCAAACTATTGTGTTTTTACTTTTATAATATATAGACAAACCTTCTAGAATAGAATTTCTGATTTTCTCTTTTTCTTTTTCAGCACTTGAAATTCTGAATTTTCTTCCCATGGAATATCAATTTTACTTTTTCTTACAAAAAAAAAAAAATAATAATAATGGTAATAACTATAAAAATAATTTTTATTTTATTTTATTTCATTTTTTTTTTTTATAATTTTTAAATCAGTGACTAAGATTACTTCCAACTATAACGTATAGGTAGTTTTACCATATGAGTTGAAGGACTATTTATGTGTAACAGGACAGGGAAAATGCAGCAGCCAAACCAGTACTCAAACTCGGGCCCTTCCAAATACTAGCAGGACACTCCACTGGCTGAACTACCCAGCCACCAATCAAGCCCAGTCTGCTACATTCCTCCCTTTTTTCGAATCAACTACTTTGAACCAAAACTACCAGGTTCTATACTAGGATCAAACTGTTGCTCGAACACTTCCATGGATGAGGCCCCAAATGAAACAGGGGGAAAAAATGCAGCAGCCAAATCTGGACTTGAAGCCGGGACTTTCCCTATACTAGCCGGACACTTTACTTACTGAGCTAACTGGCCATCTATCAAGCCCGGTCTGCTACACATGGATACTGTTTGTGCCCTCATTGTAACAATTAAAATGGCAGCATTGGAGCAAAATGAATTAAAAAAAAAAATAAATCTGTCATGTGCTAATTTTGAATGCATTATTTCATACGAATACAATAGAAGCACATGACAATATAATTAAAGCTGCATACAGTTTTTCAATTTTCTGATTTTTTTTTTTTTTGATTTTCTAAAAATATTTTTTTTTTTTTAAAAATAGATATCCTCTAACCACAATCCCTGAGATTCATTTTCTAAAATTTCATTTTAGCTTTAAATAAACGGAATGCTCTGACCGGTTGGTCAATGTTTAATTATGGTAATGTTTACAAATAAAGTGAAACTGACATCTTATTCTTAATTTCCAATATTAGGAACATCTGAAACACTGTTCAAGGACATCATTTTCTCTCTTTCTCTCTCTCTGTCATGAATACTGTATATCTGCCTCAGTGTAAGTGAAATAATCTTGACTGGAGCATAAAACAATATTACTTAACTCTCATGAATATCAAAATGATTGCTGCTGATGGGGACACGTTTTAAAGACTGACTGAGGTAAAATATTTCACTACAAATTAAAAAATCCTTTAATGTCTCTGCATATTAATTCATATAATTTATATAAATGAACCATTATTGTTAAAACATACACATTGCTTAGATTTTATCATCAAGTTCATTTCAACAGTCTTTAAAGGGACAGAAAACACCCAATGTTTATAATCTGCCAATGAAAATGCACAATGGAGAAAGTTATGGAGTATGGTGGCCGTCAGCATTATTCGCTACAATTTCGTTTAAACATCTTGATAGTTAAATTTTTGTTTGTTTCAAAATCACATGGCTTATTGATTAGGTTTATTCAAAAACCTTTGACATACCTTACAGGTGTAATCAGGCGGACTGACGTCAAATACACCCGAGTTAATACGAAATTTTCTACTTAGGTTTTCAAACTTTCCCGCTGGTTGTCTTTTGATATTACGAAACTAACCACGAGTAATAATTTTATTTTGACGACTTATACAACAAATATTCGTTTCGTTTGGATTAAAAATATTGACTTCAGTTACTATGAATCGATTTCACATATTCTATTCAATATTTCTCATATATTTTTTACGCAACTAAACTGCTATCTTTATGCGCATTCGTCGTCAGGGAAACACTTGCACGCGGAAGTTACCGCCAGTTATTATTTACACTTCACAACAAACATTGAAGCATGGCGCATACGGTTATTTCTGCAAATTATCCACCCCAGATTGACACCACACGAACACCTTATGCATACGGAGATCGAGCGCTACCGAGACTAGTACGTATTACACGATTTATTTGTTTATTTTCTACCCTATTGCCAGAAACAGGTATGACAAGTGTACATATCATATAAAACTACGGTAGTATATATATAGGTCCCTGGTTAATGGATACTGATTATTTCGTCCCATAAGACATTTCGTACTATTCCATTTCATGCTGTATCGAAGAAATTCTGCATAATACTTTGGAATTTCTCCTCATACCTTGGACTATTTGAACAATGTCATTTCTGACTAAAATACCAGAGTCTTTGGCACCTTTTTTATGGACAATCTGATATATTGGAGACTGTAAGATCTAAAACACACCTGTCCAATCAGAGGGGCCCCAAGGAATATTTCTAGGGCCAATACCATTCCTCATATATATAATTGACCAGCCTGATAATACGTAAAAAACTCATGTATACAAATAAACAACACCAACCATGGATAGAACTGCAACATTTCAAGAAGATATGAAGGTGTCTTAGACCTGAAATGCATAGATCTGTATAGCTTTCTGATGTTGTCATTATTGTCAAGCCTGGCATTGCTAAGGCGAGACTTAGGTGTTACTTTTCCGGTATCGGCGGCATGTCAAACTGTGAAAGTTTATGTTAAAGTCAAAAACTAACCAGGTGAGACATTTAATTCTGTGAAATTCTTGTATATATATGTCTCAGTCATGGGAATGGTATTCTTTAGTGAACTCCATCCCCACAAAGACTGATGATCCATATAACTAAAATAGTTATATAAAAATTAAATAAACTGTATTTAAAAAAATGATCACATGTTAGAATTATTGCAAAATACACAGAAATTAACTTCTAAAACAAATTCAACTGGAACCAACCGCATCAGTCAAGTACCAACAACTTGAGGGCCTTCCTACCTCAAAACCCAGTCATGACAAAATTCATAAAAAAAACATGCCTTGATAAAATGTTAAAAGAAATATATTCTTAAATGTGGGTGTTGATTTTGGGGGATAGTCCAGATTTCCTCTGACTCAAACACGCTAAATGTCTAGTGGGTGTGTGTTGGAAGGGTCACTTCTTTCTTACATGAATTAGGATAATACAGAAATCAAAATATTGGAAGGCCCACCCGTTTTTAATGCAATTTATGCAGAGAAGGTTTTGTTAATTCTTATATTTAGAGTAATATTTACTCTTTTATGTAAGTGCCGTAATTGGTAAATATATAACTTTTTTTTGAATTGTAGAATAGAGAGTTAAATGATGCTACGTTACTGGTTAGACAAAGAGCTGTTATGTCACTATGTGACTACCTCCATGATCCAGAACACATAGCTGAAGCCTTACGTGTTGGTAAGACAATTTGCTGCTTCAGATTCATAGGCCAAAAAAAAAAATTAATTTTCTATTTACCAATAATAAACATTTAACTGGTGTACAGCAAAACGTTTTAATTAATTTTTAAGATAAATATATGCATTTTAATTGCCATCAAATATTCACACTTTTCAAATCTATCATTTTGCTACAAACAAATTTAGAACACATGTTCATCCATGTAAGTTCATTATAATACAGACCTTCATCATGTCAAACAATTTAACATAAATCAACATAGAAATAATGTTTGAATTCTTCTTAATTGAAAAAGTATCAACATTAATATTTTTTCTGCAAAAATTTTTGAAAAAAGTGGCTACAATGCTAAGGGCATAATGAATAAAATTTAGGGGTCAATTTGCAAGTCAGATATGTAATCATTAATTGTAATAATTAAATGTAAAATTGTCAGAAAATCAGACAATTACACAACAGATATAGTTGGTGTTTATAAAGATGAATATTGAACCCTACAAATACTGTTTTTATTTTATTAGAAAAATGTCACTGTACAAGTAAACACAAAGATAGATACAATTAAAGGCCTTATTTTGTATAAAATTCTTTATTTGATTTGAAGGTATAGCAGAAAGTTTGAAAAAGCTCTTAACAGACCCAGATATAACAGTCAGACAAAAATCAACTGAATGTTTATTTGTTATAGGAGGTAAGTATACATACTGGCAAAATGTACTACATGTATTTTTTATTCCATTAGAATAAACTTCTACCAATTCTAAATGAAAAATAAGAAATATGGGGGAAAAAAATGTTTCAAAGTAATAACTATATTAGTCAATAATTAATTAGACATGGTAAATTTTGAAGGAGAATTTATTTTCTATTGCCCCATTTTTATCCTATTTCACAGACTGCCGAGAAATTTTACAAAAGATTAATGAATTTACTTGAGTCGAGTGTTTGCTAAAAGATTCCATTTTTAACTCCACATTTACTTTATATCTGCTTTCATGTGACAAAATGTAATGGGAGGGTAGGGTGTTTACTATTTCAAAATGAATATGCATGATAGTGATGACTGAATTGTTGACTATTTACATAGTTGAGTGAAGTTCAAGTTGATTAATCTTGGTGCCATTTGGTTGGGCTAAAGTGATTTAGTAAAAAAAAAAAAAAAATAATAATAATAATAAAATAACTTTGGAAAATCGATTAAAATATGGGCACTTGACACACTACTGATACAGGTTTTACCTTTCATTATCTCGAATTAAAAACAGTACATCTTAAAGTTGATAATAAATAAATTTAAAAAATCTGACAAATAATTTGTGCAGCACTGAATGATATCAAAACAGAAAACATATTGGTAATTTAGAAAGTTCAAATAGAGTAATGTTATGAAATATCATTTGAGGTAGATATTAGATAAACAACACACATATCCTTCCTGGTTGTGTTAATAATTGTTTGTCATTATTTTCTTTACCCACAAAAATGTCCGGGTGGTGGAAGACTTCAGTCATGGTATTTGCCACAGTTATATTTCTAGTTTAAATTTATTTTGTTCATCAAGAGTTAGAAATGTAATAAGAAATTTTTCATTGCTGTATATTTAGTCACAATCATATGATATTTTTTTTTAAAAATTTAGGTCATTCAATTGGAAGAACTGCTTTCATTGATCATGAGATTATTTTACCTGTCTCAAAATTATTTGATGATAAAGAAGATATAGCAAGAAAAAATGCACATAAAGCACTACAGATGGTATCAGAAGCTCCATTAGGTAAGACACACCTCCATTAGGTAGGACATTTCTCCATTAGATAAGACATGCCTCCATTAGGTAGGACATTCCTCCATTAGATAAGATGTGCCTAAATTAGATAAGACGTGCCTCAGTTAGGTAAGACACATCTTCATTAGGTGAGATGTGCCTCCATTAGATAAGACGCATCTTCATTAGGTAAGACATGCCTTCATTTGGTAAGACACACATCCATTTGGTAAGACACACCTCCATTAGGTAGGTAAGACACACCTCCATTAGGTAAGACACACCTCTCTTAGGTAAGACACGTCTCCATTTGGTAAGACACGCCTTCATTAGTTAAGACACGCCTCCATTAGATAAGACATGCCTCTATTAGATAAGACACACCTCCATTATATAAGACACGTGCCATTAGGTAAGACACGTGCCATTAGGTAAGACACGCCTCAATTAGGTAAGACATGTCTCCATTAGATAAGACACACCTCCATTAGGTAAGACACGCCTCCATTAGATAAGACACACCTCCATTAGGTAAGACACATCTTCATTAGGTAAGACATGTACGTCTTACAGAATTAGTGTTCCCTAAAGATATGTTTATTATGGACTATACAAGTTTTCAACAGGAACAAATAACAGTTTCAAGAGAATGTTTTTATTTGGTCAAATTCAAAACATCCAAAAGACCAGTTAAAACAATGTTTGTCTTCACTATATACTTTTCCTTTTATCTGTAAAAAATTCATGAGAATTTATAAATATTAAGCTTTAGAGTAAAATATTATAAACATAAACATAAACAGTTATATAAAAATTACAGCAAGCATTCAACATTCATTATTAAAGGATTAAAAAATGAAAAATATTCAAAATACATGTATAATGAAATGAATTGACTTAAATGTGGAAAAAACTAATCTGAATTTTTTTCCATCAATAGGAGCAGAGGGTATTGTAGAAGCCAAACTTGTACCTATTTTAGTTAAAAAATTATCATCAGAAGTTCAGGAAATCAAGGTAATTAAGACAAATATTTTAATTTACACCATTATATCTACCTGTAATTATGTCTCAAAGAGTATCAGGGTCAAATTATTCCAACAGGATCCAGGTTCACTAATGGATTATTTGAATGCAAGACATTGTTAGCTTTCCAAGTTTTGTCAAGAAAACGGCATAAACATGTTTTAAGATGATATGTTGATTATTTGATTTGTCATATTACAAGCATTGTTTACTATCAAAATAGAAATGAAGAAACATGATTGTTTTACTGTAATTATCTTTTTTATTTAAAAAGAAAAAGAAAAACAAAAAAATATACAGAAAAACAAAAAAAGAATCAATTCTCTTTCATCATTGTTGCGTCTTTAGTAAATATGGAAAAGAAAGTGGGTAGGTGTTTGGTGGCTATTTAATAATAAGATGTCTTAAGGAATTGTAGCTACATCATTCTGTTAGATCAAAACTGATTTTAAAAAAAAACAACCATTATTTTTTAAGGAATTGATACTGGATACACTACATTACTGTTTACGAGTGGATACTAAACAAGCATTAGAATCCGGCGCCATGGAAACATTTACACAATTATTAAATCATGAATCACCAGTAATAAAAGCTAAAGCAGCCAGAGATATCATGGCTCTCAGGTAGGTACAAACCAGGGGTCCGGAAACGGTCATATTTGCCGGACATGTCCGACAAAAAATATTTTTGTCCGATGTGAAAAATCTCTTCTCGGACATTTTTAGTTAATAATAGAATTCAGTTAATCGGACATATAAATAAATATGTTTTTCGGTCAATATTTTACTCGAGTATTGTTTGCTATCACCTGTCAACCGTTTTCAAAAAATACTACAGATATATTAATTAGGCTTTTGTTTATTAATCAGTTAGAATTCAATGGTCTCAATCCATTCCTTTTGTTTCATCGTCCGAACCTGCATTAATTGCTTATTAAGTAATCACATCGCTTGACAGACGGAAGCCATAAACAGCTGATTTCGAGGGTTGATCCTTTTTAAAATCTATTTGATATTTAAAATTAAAATCTTTTTAAAAAAACATTGTCAATAACAACACCGATGGTACGTGGTTTTTTTTTTTTTTTTTGCTTTACACAGCATCGATAATACATTTGCTTTGAAAAAATGTCTGACGCCCAGTCAAAGTTTTCCTGAGCCCTGGTACAAACATGTATTTCTTCTTTATTAATTATAACATCCCATGGTATTATCATACTTATATACTCAGATCCATCAAACTTTTTTTCTTAACTACATATACATCAATATTGATCAAAGAAATGACATTTATTTTTCTATTATTCTGGCAAGTTTGTTGTATTTAATAAATGCATAAAAAAGTATGAATGGCAAGTATTGATTTTAGCCAAATACCGGTATACATGTAGGTGCTAAGCATATTGGTGAGGATGTTCATCTGGCCAAATTTGCAATTGTCAAATATTCGGCTAATTAGAATTTATTCCAACATAACTTACATTTCATTTCATTTATTATTATTATTATTATTATTATTATTATTTAAACTGGCATCAAGGATTGCGGTATTCTTTCATCAAAATTTCTGCATTATACTGAGGACAAACAGGATAATGTTCCCCAGGGAGACGATCCTCCATATTTCCATCAACCAAGGGCACTATTTACTTCATTATAGCGAACAAAAAGCAATTTCTTTTTACCTTTTATTCCGACAAAGCCTGTTTAAAATGCATAAAATTGCAAGTGAAAAGAACTGTATAAGTCACTGGTCTATAGCTTAAGTAATCTTAAGTAGGATTACTTGGTAGTTTCTGTGATGGACATTCGTAAGTTTCCAGGCCTAGTAGTGAACATTGCAATATCCCATGGCAATGTTGACCACTGCTTCAAACATTGTGAATTGTTTTATACCACATTGATTAGAAATTGACTAATTATATTTTCAGATTTTTCAGTGAGGTATAATAATACTTAATTGATTATAGATACAAAGACTTAGATAAGTTAAATACAGTAATAATTAAGTTATGATACAAACAGGCTATCCCATGCAAAGTGTAGTTAATTTCTCAGAGAATGTTTTGCGGTTTACCAAAAAGATTTAGTTTGATCTGTCCAAACAATAGTTCAAGTTCACAGACATAATATCTGTTTAATTTTCATTCACATTTCATAAACTTTAACTTGGATATCCAAGCCTGAGATAACAAGACTTATTTGGGTTTTATAAAATACAGATAAAATATAAAAAACTAATCTGAAATCAACATTATTTATTGTAGTGTTCCATTAGATGGTAAGGATAAAGCAGTAGCAGTAAATTCTGTTGAAGAACTTGTAAAACTTTTAAATAACAAAGTTCCTGATGTAAGAGCTAATGCTGCAGGTGCTCTAATGACGTAAGTCTGTATTACATATTTTTGTGAGAACTTGTAAAACTTTTAAATAACAAAGTTCCTGATGTTAGAGCTAATGCTGCAGGTGCTCTAATGACGTAAGTCTATTACATATTTGTGAGAACTTGTAAAACTTTTAAATAACAAAGTTCCTGATGTAAGAGCTAATGCTGCAGGTGCTCTAATGATGTAAGTCTATTACATATTTTTGTGAGAACTTGTAAAACTTTTAAATAACAAAGTTCCTGATGTAAGAGCTAATGCTGCAGGTGCTCTAATGACGTAAGTCTGTATTACATATTTTTGTGAGAACTTGTAAAACTTTTAAATAACAAAGTTCCTGATGTTAGAGCTAATGCTGCAGGTGCTCTAATGACGTAAGTCTATTACATATTTTTGTGAGAACTTGTAAAACTTTTAAATAACGAAGTTCCTGATGTAAGAGCTAATGCTGCAGGTGCTCTAATGACGTAAGTTTGTATTACATATTTTTGAGAGAACTTGTAAAACTTTTAAATAACAAAGTTCCTGATGTAAGAGCTAATGCTGCAGGTGCTCTAATGACGTAAGTTTGTATTACATATTTTTGAGAGAACTGATAACACTATTAACATATTTTTTACATATTGATGGATTGGTGTAAATAAGATATTATATGAAACTACAGAAATTTAGAAATAAGTGATAAGTAGCCATTTTGGATTTCAGAGGGCTGTGTCAGATACAATTTTAAAAGTTTAACAATTTTATGGATCTTCGATCCATATTAACTCCATTTTAATTGGTCCATTGGTTTCAGATGAAAAAACTAAACTGAGTGATCTTTAAAGGAGCATGGCCTGTCAGCCATTGTAATTGTTGTGATATGGTCCCTGTATTGTTATGTGTATGATGGGACGTATGCGGTATGACGTATGTGTGACGTCAGTTATTTACTGTCTAGACAATGAGTTAGGCTGTAGATGTTGCAATTCACTATGCCTTTTAGTTATTTATTAATGATAAATATTATCATAACAGTAATGTTATCCGTCTTTATGAAGGATCGTAGTGTCCAAGTGGTCTGAAGCATGTTCTTATTGATCAAAGTGACTCTCATCATCAAAGTCTGATTTCAGTTGGTCTCAGTTGTGAGAAACTTTGTCAGTTCACTTTATGTAGGTGGGTATGTGAGTGGTTTTCCATTGGCACTCCAGTTTTCTCTATCATTCCAGAACTGACTACCTCAATATAAGTAAAAGAATCTTGACTGGGGCGTAAAACACTGTGACTTCACTCTGTTCTATCATTTTTATATTAAAGGAGAATTGATAGTCTTATCCCAGGTTATAAGTTGTATGCTGAATGGATAATTTGATATAAAATTAATAGCATTTAAATTTTTGTGTTTCAGTATCACCATAACAACAAGTGGTAAATATACAGCAATAAAAGCAAACGCTATACAACCCCTAGTAGATTTGGTAGATGATGATACAAGTGAAGTTAGACTTAATGCAATCAAAGTAAGTACAACCTTTACACAGGGTATGACCATTATCCAAAACCTAAATCACCCCCCACTCTCTCCACACACACACACACACACACACACACACACACACACACACACACACACACACACCTGGTACATGATGATACAAGTTAGACTTAATGCATCAAAGTAAGTACAACCTTCAGTTTACACATCTTATCAGTTACTGATATATAAATAGGTGGTTCATAGATTGTTTCATCTAAATTCCGGCTTCTTAATTGTTTGTCATGTTTTATATAGGCTTACATGACATTATGATGTCAGTGGATCACTGTTGTTGGTATGATGTCAGTGTTGTGGGTATGATGTCAGTGGATCACTGTTGTGGGGTATGGTATCAGTGGATCACTGTTGTGGGTATGATGTCAGTGGATCACTTTTGTGGGGTATGGTATCAGGATCACTGTTGTGGGGGTATAGTATCAGTGGATAACTGTTGTGGGGGTATGGTGACAGTGGATCACTGTTGTGGGGGTATGGTGTCAGTGGATCACTGTTGCGGGGGTATGGTGTCAGTGGGTCACTGATGTCTTTTGGGTTTAAGTCAGATGAGTGGATTAATGTTGTGGGATATGATATCAGTGGATCACTGCTGTCTTTCGAGTTTAAGTCAAATGATTGGATCAATGTTTTGGGGTATGATGTCAGTGGATCATTGTTGTGGGGTATGATATCAGTGGATTACTTGTGGGGGTATGTTGTCAGTGGATCACTGATGTCTTTTGGGTTTTAGTCAGATGAGTGGATCAATGTTTTGGAGTATGATGCCAGTGGATCTCTTGTGGGGTATGATGTCAGTGGATTACTGTTGTAGGGAATGATGACGGTTACTCCATATTGTATTCAGTGGAAATGAATTGCCAGACTCATGAAAAAGATGAAGAAAACAATTACACCACCACATTAAATGTATACAGAAATCATTGCAGATATATTTATGTTTTGTTTTTCAGGCTTTAACATGTCTGTCAGAGGCACCAGAAGGTAGAAAAACATTATTAGAACATGTAGACAAGGTTTGTATAGTTTTGTTTTTTGTCAGGTATTTATTTAAATCTGTGAGCAAAACATGATTATTAAATAAAATTAATTTTATTTTAAGGCAAAATAGGAACTATTCATAAAATATTTAAAAATCTACTTTGAAATTTACAGTAGTAAACTTTATATTTTTTTAATACAGCCATCTTTAGGATAATCACTTTGCTGCATAAATTATTACTATATGCATGGGGCTCAAAAAGTGTAATATGGTTTAAATTGTTTTGTTTCAGATAAAAGCACATGTTAACGATGATCCGATTCCAGCCGTAGTGAAAGCCGCCACCATTGCTGTAAAAGTTATCACATGGAAACCATAGATAATTTATCCCTCAGAAATCTGATTTAACTAACACCTGTGAATTTTCAGTGCTTTGGTCCGTATCTCTATATCATGAACTTACGAAGAGAATGTTTATGTTTTCAATCTTTACAGAGAATTCAGAAAGTACCGACACTTTATTAAAGGTTCAGAATTAGTGCCTGTAAATTTGTCAGTAGTTTCTTTACTAAACGTTGATACAGACATTTTCATTCTAAAGGATAAGAATACTATCACAGTATACATTCAGTTAAGATGGGCTTAAACATTATGTTTAAATTTTAAGTTTAAATTCAGTGGGGCTGGATGTATCATCAGTGAAATTGATGTGGATTACGTTATAAAGAAATAAAATAAGGAAATCTCTTACGTTATTTAATATATTTTCTGAACTTTCATTAGAAAAACTGTAATCGTCATTAAACAGCAAAACTTTTCTGTTCAGTCGCGAAAATTAATTTTTTTCCTGTTTAATGAAGTGCTTTATTTGAAGACTTATCCATGGAAATCTCGTCAGAATTAAAAATATTTATTAAAATGGATGTTCAAAATTTCAAAACTTTCATTGATTATTCAGAAAGAAAGAACTTTGTATAAATTTTGAAGTAGTTACATTATGTATTTAAATGAAGCCAATTTTATTGTTATTTTAAGTTGTTTTTTTTTTAATTGTGTTAAATGTATCATGTATAACAGATCTGTGATAAGTAAAATACATATATAAATTACATATGATTATTTTTTCTTTGGTCTCTCCTGAAAAGTACAGTCAATTTGAGAATTCAGGTAATTCTAATACTACATGGATCATTTCAGTTATAATTTAATCCAAAGATTTTTCATCATTCTACAATTTTGATAACTCCAATCAACTGGATTTTTTTGGTTGTTGTAATGTTGTCTAGCCTCACATCAGCAATTTTTCAACTATTCATAAAAAGAATTGTTATTAATCTCAAAGGTTAATCTCAGAACAAGTTCATATGTATGTCAGAAGTGTGAGTGTGTTTTATGGTCTGCCTTGCACTATAGAGCGCTCAGTGGAACTTTTTGTTGAGGTGCTAACTCACTGAGTCAGTATGCCACAGTCAAGTATACTGGGTGAACCAGTCAATATTCTATCTGCCTAATGTTGATTGCCAGGTGAGGTAGCAGTATCTCAAATTTTAAATCTTACATTTGACCCAGCTTGGGTTTGAACCAGCTTGGGTTTGAACCACTGACTCCCTCATTTGAGGCGGAACACTCTAACACTGGGCCACTAATATTGTAACTGGATTTTTTAAACTTAGCACTGTTTATATTGCACATGGAGTTATAATTAATCTAAACATTTACTATGAAAATAGTCCTGTGCTGTTGTAATATGATAATCGATTGTCCATTAGACACTGAATGTAGAATGAGATTTTACTAAGATGACCAGGCAATGTAAAAAGCTTGTTAGCTCAACTGAGCCATTATACATGTAGATTTATTTGTCCCATACACTTTACTTAAACAACCAGTGATTTAATGGCCAGTAAAAAACTTTACTTTTATACGGGCCTGTTTGTAAATATGTTGACCTTCAAAGATCCATGAATATTACGAAACATTTTTCTACTTAAGAAGATTCAATTAGTAGCCCTTTTAGTTCACAAATGAACAGGTTTAGGGATTTCCAACTTTGGGTCCTTTGTGACCTTGAATGTTAGTCCAGGTTAATTAGCATCATAAACTTGAAAGGACCTGGCAATATCCCAACAGTTATCAAAAAGACAGTAGAGATCATTTGCTCATCTGGAGACCTCAGTGGTCAAAAGTAAAGGGCTTAGGATCACAGAGCCTCTCACTGCCTAGGATACAATCCCACTTTGGCATGTCCTAGTGTAAGAATTAAGTTTATCAGTACACTTGCCAAAGGTCAGTGGTTTTCTCTGGGAACTCTGGTTTCCTCCACAATCCCAGAACTGAAAGTCTAGATAAAAGTTACTTATGTAAATAAGTATCTTAACTGGGATGTAAAACAACATTAACCTAATCAAAACCAAACCACTTGCATGCCTAGTCTATAAAAAAATGTTAACACTAAGAATGAAGTGGTGGCCGAGTGGTCTAAAGCACGTGCTTATGGATCACAGTGCCTCTCACTGCCTAGGTTCGAATCCCACTGGGGCAGATCCTAGTGTGAGAAAGTTTTTCAGTTCGCTTGCCGAAAGTCCATGGTTTTCAAACTAAAAATGTCTGCATAATATACAGCACACTTTATTTAAATCATTACTTCCACATGTAGAAGATCTTTTTTCTGTCGAACAGAGTTGATTTGATAATTTGATACAGTTACCGGTATAATTTAAGCAAGTATATTTTTAACAATTTGTATAATGATATTCTGAAATTTTACACTAAAATTTGTAAGCAAGAACACCAGAGAGAATATCATCATTTTAATTTGATTATAAAAGAGAATCACATTCAATGTTAATCCTTCTTTTTTACTGTGAATTCTTTATTTTCATAATCATGACAATAAACTTATAAAAATGATAAGTTGAAATGTTCTAAATGTATCCAAAAAATAAATGAGCTAGCCTTTTGCTTCCATAGTTATAAATCACAAAGTTATGTGTAAAAATTGATGAATCAAAACATGAAATTAAAGCCATTCACACTCATAAAAATTCTTTTATTAATTGTTGATTTATTCATGATAATGTCATAGCACTGTCCGAGATTCGCTGTAATACCAATTCACTGATTATTTGTTGATATAATCATGATGATGTTTCTATAAAACACTTTTATCAATCTATCATTACAAGTTACAAAAACACATTTGTATAAGGGGTACCTATTCACTTATACACACACTTGTATACTTGTACACTGTAACTATATTACAAATATGAAGCTCTCTACCAAGGTATTATTTATAATTCCCCTATGTCATTGCATTTATCTTAACATGAGAAATGGTCACAAATCTGTCAGCTGAAAACAGCAAATTTCCAATCCTTTGCATAATTATTTCAAATAAAATATCTTAAAACCCTAGCTTATGAATTCTCCGCATATCACCTGTTCCTAGTTCTTAATCTTAACTCACTCTCTCTGAGAGACGACATAGGAAATGATGATCTGTGCTTGTCATAATAACGTGAATCGTAAGAATCTGAAAATGTATCTGTACTGAAATAAATAAGAAAAAAAACAACATCAAATTATTTAGTTTTCAAGATAATTAATAATTTTAGTATTCACATTGGAATACTAAAATTATTAATTATCTTGAAAACTATTAACTTTTTGTATAGGCATGTATATAAGAATATTGTAGGTATTGCGACAACGATCATTTTGATATATGGAATAAGGTCATATGTCAAGGTCACAGCTGCAGAAGAAGACTTAAATTGCTAATTATCTTGAAAAATTAACTTTTTGTATAAGCATGTAGATTAGAATATTGTAGGTACTGACACAACAATCATTTTGATACATGGGTCAAGGTCATATGTTGAAAGATCAAGGTCACAACTGCAGAATATGACTTAAATTGCAATACCTACAATATTCTAATACATGTATACATGCCTATACAAAAAGTTAATAGTTTTCAAGATAATTAGTAATTTAAGTCTTGTTTTTCAGCTGTGACCTTGACCTTTCAACATATGACCTTGAACCATATATCAAAATGATAGTCATGTCAATACCTACAATATTCTATTATATATGTCAATACAAAAAGTTTATAGTTTTCAAGATATAGTGACAAATATATAATTTTTAGCAATTTCCCCACTCAGTGCCTTACAATTTCCCCATTTTGAGCCCCATGGCTACCATTTGTGAAAATCTGAAAATAGATGACCTAAGGATGTTATAAATGAAATAACTAAGGTATATCTCTTGTAGGTTCAGAGGAGAAGATTTTTAAATTTTTTCACTATTTCCCATCTTATGGAGCCCCAAGGGGACATAACTCCTTCGTTTGTGCAAATCTGAAAGGGCTTCATCCAGGCATGATGGTTACCAAGTTTCATTAAATTTGGCCCAGTGGTTTTGGAGGAGAAGATTAAAATGTAAAAAGTTTACGCACGACAGATGACGCACGACGGACGAAGATCGATAGCAATAGCTCATCTGAGCTTTCAGCTCAGTGAGCTAAAAAATCTGTCAATGAACTCTGTCATTTTGATTAAGTGTCAGTATAATGCAACACCGTGAATCACAATGCATATTCATACTGATTTTACCATCCCTGTCAATTTGAAGTAAAAAACTTTTTTTCTGGCAATGAACCCTATAATTTTGGTAAAGTGACAGTATAATATTCTCTTGCAGAGGGTCAATGGTTTTTTCCAGGCACTCGAGTTTCCTCAGCCATCTGAGAACTCATCGCTTTAATATAAGTAAAAGAATCTTAACTGGGGCATAAAATACCATAATTTTACTATAGCTTGCTCACTCTCTCTCTCTCTCTCTCGCCTTCTCTCTCTCTCTTTCTCTCTCTCTCTCTCTCTTCAGGCCAAAATTTACTGTTTTTTCTAATCAGCATGAGGGGCATAGGTGGCCGAGTGGTCTAAAGCGTGCATTTACACATGACAGTGCCTCTCTTACCGCCTGGGTTTGAATCCCACTTGGGACAGATCCTAGTGTGAGAAAGTTTGCCAGTTCGCTTGCCAAAGGTCGGTGGATTTTTCCGGGCTCTCCGGTTTCCTCCACCATCCCAGAACTGACCACCTCAAAATAGGTGAAAGAATCTTGACTGCGACATAAAACACCATTACTCCACTCCACTCTAATCAGCATGAAAATAGTATAATATGTTAAAAAATATGTATAATATGTTAAATAACTTACTAAAAATAATGATATGCTACACAGTAATATACAATCATCACAACAATCAGGAAAAATGTAAAAACAATATACATAACTGTACCATCAGACTCCTGAAATATATAATACATGTGTATATATAACCAGATCAAAGGGAAAATGTAAAAACGATATACATAACTGTTCCATCAGACTGCTGAAATATATAACAGTAACTGTAGTACAATGGATAATTTCCAAATCATTAACCATTTCAGTATACTTATGCAGCTATATCCTTGAAATTTGAACCTTTGACCTTGAAACATTAATCATTAATGTAAATGCCTATAAAAAAGTAAATAGTTTTCAAGATAAATAGCAATTTTAGTCTACATATGCAACTATGACCTTGACATTTGAACCTATGACCTTGAACCATATATTAAAATGATAGTCATGTCAATACCTACAATATTATATATGCCTTTAAAAAAAGTCTAAGTTTCAAGATAATTAACAATTTCAGTCTTTTTTGCAGCTGTAACCTTGACCTTTGAACCTATGACTTTGAACCATATATCAAAATGATCATTGTAAAAATACCTACAATACTGTAATGTACATGTCTAAACAAAAAGTGACATATATAATTTTTAGCAATGTCCCCACTAATTGCCTTGCAATTTCCCCATTTTGAGCCCTACGTCTATCATTTGTGCATATCTGAAACAAGATGACCTTAGAATAAAAATACATGAAATAAGTAAGATATATCTATTGTACATTTAGAGGAGAAAATTTTTCAAATTTTCACCATTTCCCCATTTATGGGTCCCAAGGGGACACAACTCCTTCATTTGTGCAAATCTGAAAGGTCTTTATCCACGCATGATGGTACCCAAGTTTCATTAAATTTGGTCAAGTGGTTTTGGAGGAGAAGATTAAAATGTTAAAGGTTTAAGCACGATGCACAATAATGGGTAGCAATAACTCATCTGATTGCTAACTCATCTGAGCTTTTAGTTCAGGTGAGCTAAAAATGATACAATAAGCTGTAGATAAGAATGATGTATCTTTTATAATGTTAAGATCATAAATTATTACTTTTAATGTGTTATTCATTTGAATAAGTGTAATTACTTAGTAGTTAGTACGGTATCCCATACTTTAACTTTAAAGGATTTTAAGTTAACCTTTAAACTGGCTAAATTCACTGAAAAATTTCTATTCACAGTGATTTTGCTATGGTTTTTAAAAACTACCTTCCAGCTTTCAGATTGGGAAAATTTGGACCCTTTTTATGTCACATATTACGCTCAGAATTTTGAAATTCATTGCAAAGATTTTATATTGTGACAATATCCAACATTTTTGTCTGTCAGAACAGTTTTGGACAACTGGATTTAACTTAAACTATTTGATTGTGTGTCACTGTTGCCTTTTGGGGAATTCTAGTTGTCAAATTGGGAAATTTTAGTCTTATTTCTCAAGGGGAATCTACCTTTATTCGGTAGTAATTTTAGGCAAACAAAACCACTGATTCATATGCAGGGGCTAAGTGGTCTAAAGGGTGGGCATAGGATCTCAGTAATTCTAACTCCCTTTGTATAAATTAATCATTATAAAGCCCACTTGTGCAGATCAGAGTGCGAGAAAATATATCAATTTGCTTGCTGAAGGTCAAAATTTTTCTCCAGGCACATTTCTGGTATGTACAGTGTATACACAATTCATTGGAACACTGAATTGTTTAAGAAATCAAAATGTTTTTTTTACAGTTTCTCACAGTAGTCTCCAATTAAGGCTAAACACTGCCTCAAGCTATATACAATGGCACTACAGTTTTTTTATTTAAACTCTATGATGGAATTTTTATTTTACTTTACCATGTGCCAACAAAGGCTGTGACTTAATTATAGATATTTCATTTTTACTTACAATTGATGGTGGAGCTTCCCAGTAGTTCTTACAAGTTAAATATGAACATGTGTTGTTATATAACTGATCTAAAAATAGAAATGGAAAATCCCTATAGCTATGACATACTGTAAAGAGTGGATTACAGACCCATATGCCAGAGATGTTAAACCTCATGGGAGGTAAGATTATGATTATGGTATGATTATATGATGCAAACATTATGCTCAAAGCCAATAGGTTCAAACATTATGCTCAAAGCCAATAGAATATAAATATTATGCTCAAAGCCAATAGAATATAAACATTATGCTCAAAGCCAACAGAATATTAACATTATGCTCAAAGCCAATAGAATATAAACAATATGCTCAAATCCAACAGAATATAAACAATATGCTCAAAGCCAACAGAATATAAACTTTATGCTAAAAGCCAATAGAATATAATCATTATGTGAAGTCTAAAGACATCAAAGGTTATCTCTATTGCAAGTTTGTATTAACACTTAAAATTTCAAAATTTCAAGTTAGGACAACTCAGGAGTGGAGTGGAGTAATGGTGTTTTACGCTTACGCCCCCCCCCCCCTCCTTTCACTTGGTTCAAGGCAAAAGTTCTGGGATGGTATAGGAAACCGGAGTACCCTGAGAAAACCACCAACCTTCGACAAGTGAACTGACAAACTTTCTCACACTATGATCTGTCCCGAGTGGGATTCGAACCCAGGCGATGAGAGATGCTGTGATCCGTAAGCATTTGCTTTAGATCACTCGCCCACTGAGGCCCCTAGGACAACTCAGGCAGAGTTCCAAAAATAACTTGTAGTGTTCAGTGTTGAGCTAGAACATTCAAATATCAAAAAGAAATTCTAAGCAGGCTTCTAAGACATTGTAAAAGCACCACATGATTTAAAGTTGGAGGATCATAATGTAATTCAACAAGAGGCTTATTGGCCTTAATGCTCACCTGAGGATATGGCCAAAATCATTTGCAAAAATACATACAATATTCTAATATGCATGCCTATACAAAAAGTTAATAGTTTTCAAGATAATTAACAATTTGAGTCTTCTTATGCATCTATGACCTTGATCTTTAATTGTAAGATCTTCAATCTTATATCAAAATGATTGTCATGTCAATCCCTACAATATTCCAATATACATGCTAATACAAAAAGTTAATAGTTTCCAATATAATTAACAATTTCAGTCTTTCAATGCACCTATGACCTTGACCTTTAAAATGTATGACCTCGAGCCATATATCAAAATGATTGTCATGTAAATACCTACAATATTCTAATATATATACCTATGCAAAAAGTTAAGTTTTTAAGATAATTAACAATTTGAGTCTTCTTGTGCATCTATAACCTTGACCTTTGAACGTAAGACCTTGAATCATACATCAGAATGATCGTCATATAAATTCCTATAATATTCTTATATACATGCTAATACAAAAAGTTAATAGTTTCCAAGATAATTAACAATTTCAGTCTTTTAATGCACCTATGACCTTGACCTTTCCAAGATAAGTAACAATTTCAGTCTTTAAATGCACCTTTGACCTTGGCCTTTGAATGTATGACCTTGAGCCATATATCAAAATGATTGTCATGTCAATCCCTATAATATTCTAATATACATGTACATGCCTATACAAAAGTTGATAGTTTTCAAGATAATTAACAATTTTGAGTCTTTTTGTGCATCTATGACCTTGACCTTTGAATGTAAGACATTGAATCATACATCAGAATGATCACCATATCAATTCCTAAAATATTATAATATACATGCCTATCAAAAATTTAATAGTTTCCAAGATAATTAACAATTTCAGTCTTTCAATGCACCTATGAACTTGACCTTTGAATGTATGACCTTGACCATATATCAAAATGATCGTCATGTCAATACCTACAATATTCTAATATATATCAGACCTGCCAACCCCCTGGACAACTATTCAGTAAGATCAAGGACATTTTTACAGTTGCACCAGTTTCAGTTAGATTTTACAAAAGTCAGTTTTTCTCCATAATCCTCCAGATCTGCTTTGCGTTTGCTCATTTTTGAGATGTGACAGTTACCAAGAGACACTTTTAAATCACACAGATGCTTGATTATTACAGAATTACACCTTCAGAATGTCTTTGAAATGCATTACTATCAAACCCTCTTCCAGTTTTGTGTAATGACAGTGATCGCTGGCTAATGTTCAGATTCACACAAACTTTTTCAAACTAAAGATAATCAGAGAAAAAAAGGTACTAATTTTTCCCTGATATATGTATCTTTTTAATGCTTTAATGTAATCTGCATGCCTTAAAAGCGTTTCCAGGACAGTTTTTTTAAACATGGTTTGGAAACGTAAAGACAACGAAAAAAAATATCCGTAAAAGATAAAAATCGGAAGATTACATGCCGTATCGGTACCATTGTAAGAATTAAAAATTTTCAGCAATTTTCAGAAAGAACTACGGAAAAATCGTAAGGGTTGGCAGGTAGTTATCATATAGTTCCAAAACTTTTTTGTTTAAATGTTGTCATGCTGAACATTTTCACAATGTTTTGATATTATATATCTTCAAAAATTTGATGAAAATAGCCTGAAACTGCAAAATTACAAACTAAGTCTAGGACCTTGACCCCATTTTGAAGTTTATTTCAAGAAAAAGTCAAAACTGAAAACCCCATAATATATCTGTTCAAATAGTCAAGTTATAACAATTTGAAGCCATTTTACAAAGTTTTTAAAATTAAACCCCAAAATGCGTAACCCATTTTTCGACAAATTTTACAAAATGAACAAACTACAGGTTTAAGACCCTAGAGAAGCAAAATATCACATCAGATTTTTTCTCCCATCATTGGTCTCAGAGAAGATTTTTAAAGATTTTTGAACCCCTAGGTCACTATGACCTAGTTTTGGTAGCCATGGCAAAGCCATGAACAAATCTGAATCGTACCAACCAAAACATGCCTCTGGCCAAGTCTCATTGAAATCTCTCCAGTACTTTCGGAGGAGAAGTCGAAAATGTGTGTTAAGGATGCACACACTCACATACACATGCTGCGCTATGCCATAAGCCCACATGACCTTTGATCAGGTGAGCTAAAAATTTGTATCAGGTAAAATAATTATAAGCTTTGCACACTTATTTTTAAAAAGATATAAAAAAGTAATTTACAATTTACATGATAATTTTGGTTATCCCAGTGAGATATTTTTTAATAACAAGGTAATTATACCTTTAATACTTGAAGTCATGTTGCTAGACAGACCAGCTGGAATGCATTTATCCATTAAATTCTGAAATAAAAGAAAAATAAAGAGTTTTTTGCACAAAATTTACACATATTTTATATATAGATGTATACATGTATTGGTGGAATATACATGTACATATGACCATGTATAAAACAAAGTATTGAAAATCTGCCAGAACTCTTGTATGCTTAAATAGTCAACAAAATGAAGCCATTTTACAAAATGTCTAAAAATAACACAGAAAATGTTACCTAAAGACCTAAGAAAAGTGAAATATCACATTCATTTTTTTCTTCAATTATTGATTTTAGGAATTTTTTTGATAGAATTAGGGTTACCATTAGTTCTAATAGCTATGGCAATGCAAAAACAAATCTGAATTGCACCAGCCCAAAAATGTCTGAGAAGAATTTTATGGAAATCATCACACACACACACACACACACACACACACACACACACACACACACACACACACACACACACACACACAGCTATGTCATAAGCTAAGTTGGCCTTTGGTTAGGTGAGCTACAAACTACTTCCTACTTGGCAGTTCTGTGATAAATCTTTCATATCTTCTTCCAGACACAGAGAGACATCCCAAAATTCAGCTTTCTTAGCTCCCAATATAATATCACATCTCATTATATCACAAAAATCAGCAAAACAAATGATATCATCTCCCTGAAATAAAGAATTGTCAGTTTTTAAAGTATGCCACACTAAATCATTGAATCTGGTTTTCATTCTGGTCATTGAGAAATAACCAGAATGGACGTTGTGTACACTGTGCAATTCGCCAAGCAAATTATGCAAAAGTGTGCACAGCGTCCATTCAGGTTATTTCTCAATGACCCCAATGAAAATCAGATTCAATGCTTATAATCAAATTTTTAAGACAACTTTAACAAATGAGAGAATGCCTTTATGCAAATTTTGCTTTCAATAACACTTACCGGTACTTCAAAACAAGAGGGCCATAAAGGCCCTGGACGCTCACCCGAAAATGATGTACACTCAGCTTGATTTTGGCAACTGGAGCTTCTATTCTTAAAAAAGATTTTTCCTATATTTTGAGCAAGTGACCTACTTATTGACCCAACATGACCCATATACAAAATTGAGCTAGCTTTTGTCAGGAGGATCATTCTGAGCCAGTTTGATGAAGATTGGTCTAAAATTGACCCCTCATGTGTTGACAAGGTTTTTCTACAATTTGACCTAGTGACCTACTTACTGAACCAACATGGCCCATATAAAAACTTGAGCTAGCTTTTGTCAAGAGGATCATTCTGACAATGTTTGATGAAGATTGGACTAAAATTTGGGCCTTAGGAGTGTTAACAAGGTTTTCTTACAATTTGACCTAGTGACCTACTTATTGATTGACCCAACATAGCCCATATACGAACTTGAGCTAGCTTTTGTCAAGAGGATCATTCTGGGAAAGTTTGATTATGATTGCGCTCAAACTGTAGCCTCAGGAGTGTTAATAATCAAAAGTTGACGCATGACGGATGACAGACGACGCACGAGGGACAATGACCCATCACTGGCTCACTTGAGCACTTTGTGCTCAGGTGAGCTAAAAAAGGTAAAATGATGCGCATTAAAAGTAATTTTGTCCTAGATTACATCACAAACACTCAGGCACATAAGTGGGCACGGCTTATTTATGTTTTGAGTCCTGACCTGAACATATTTTTGCTTCCCAACCAATGAAATCATTAGAAATTTGTCAAATTTTTGTATGAAGTTCAAAACTTCTAGGGAAGTTAGTTCACAGTGTCATCTCTCTGAAAATTGTAAACAACAACAACAATAAAAATGACACTTACAGCTTTCAAACAATGGAACCTGTAAAAAGCTAACCCTGAGTAAAGCAAAGACCTTAGCTTAAAATTGAAGTCGAATATTGGTCTAGCCTGTGGCTCAGGGACTTTAAACTACTTAGTATTTAAATTTTTTTAAACAAGATCAACCAGCTTCCAATCTCAGTAGAGCTTTAATATAATGATATGTATGAAGTTTTGAACTCATTGCAGTTCACTAATAGATGTTTGTTATGGTTTTACTTTTTCGGGTCATTGTTTCCCTGAATGTGAGTTGAGTTAAACTGACTCCTTGAAATTTCCTAGAGCCTATGATGTATAACTTTTTGAGCTTCTAGACTTATTTATTTATGAAAGAAGATAATTCAAGATTTTTTCCACCTAAGGTCACATGTTATATTGAATGTGGATCAAGGTCATCTAGCTTTGCAACTTTGATTTAACTTCATGACTTGATGCTCTATATGAATTTACGTTAGTGGAAGGTCGTGGGTTCGAACCCCGACCGAGGTCTGACACAAGACATGAAAGTGGGTAGTGACTGTTCTTTCGCCAAGCACTCAGGCATTACGAAATGAAAGTCACTAGTTCTTTCAGGATGGGATCTTAAAATAAACAAGGTCCCATGTCATGGCAGACATGGCATGATAAAGAACCCTGCTGTATAATGCCATCAGCGCAACACACAGGCAAAATTTCTGCACTTTCACCTATAGCTAGCCACGTCTCAATATAAACGAAATACTCTTGACTGGGACGTTAAACACCATTACTCAACTCAACTCTATATGAATTTACAAACTTTAAGATCTTTCAATTCATAACAAAAAAAATTTAATTTTTTTATTTTAAATCGCAGGTCACTGCAACTTACAAGTGGAACAACCAGCTTTACACACTTGCCCTGATGGTACATATGAAATTCTAGGCCTTTAGTTCATGACAAGATATTTTAGATTTTACTACTTTTGGTCACAGTTACCTATAATGTCAGTCAAGGTCAATAATCTTTGGAAACTTTGTAGAGCTGATGTTTGTTATAAAGCATTTAGTTCTCGAGCCTTTCACACCTTGATACTTAAAGATATTTAAGGAAATTACAATTTTAGGTCACTGTGAACTTAAACAAGGGTCAAGGTAAAACAGATTAACAACCTTGACACAGCCTGGGCCTGGCAACATTCTTGCTATGTTTCATTCCAATAGGTCCACTGGTTTTGAAGAAGTCATGGTTTTATGGATGACTGGGAATAAAAGCTCATCTTGAGCATGCATTCACTCAGATGAGGTAAAATCTTCATTATTGCCTGGTTTTTATTGAGACATATTCCAGTTTATTTTTAGAAAATAAACATCAAAAGTATTTCTGTAAGCAGATTTTAGGGAATCCCTAATGATATAATATCCTAATTAAATAATCAGTATAGGGTCTATCATACATACAGTTCTTATATAGTCTGAATGTCTATTGGTAAAATGTTGATCTAAATAATACTCTGACACAAAAGCTTTTCCACAGAAATCACATTGCCACTTGGACATAGTTTCCATGTACTTGTGTTCTTCTTGCACTGCATACATATCCCTCTCCTTATTAAAGGGACAACCATCAGGTACTTCTAACTTTGCTGCACTAAACAATGGGTACACTTTCTGTAATTACAAATAAAATAACACCAAATTATATTTTGTCAAAACTGCTAGTTAGCATTGTATTCAAGTTTCTCACACATGGGAATGTGGTTATCTGTTAGATATTGTGTCCTTATTTACTTCAACTGCATTGGTGGTATTATTGCATATCAATAGCAACATAATAATGAAAGGAATGCCATGTGGTTACCCCATATTTAGACCTATATTATTGCAAGCACATACACACACATTGCCAGGACATTAACTTAGATGGCTAAGGACAAGCACAGGCGCACGCTTCAACAAGATATAAACTCAGGATGGCTATAGCTAGCTAAGCTAAAAGATATCCATTCAGGATAATGGATTCCTGCGCTCAGAATATACCTTTCCTCTGACAGCTAAAATAATTTTTTGGAATACATGGACATACACATGTAGTCTTAAAAGTTAACATGAATTATTAAAACTAAGTAAAATAGGAAACCAACACCCCTAAGGTACTAATTATGGCAATTATTATTCTTTGTGGATACCTTATGGTATTCAGTAGAGTTCCATAAGTCAGTATAATAAATAAATAAAGTATGGCACTCAGTGTTGAGTGCCATACTTTATTTAATGAATTATCAAACAACTATATAGCATTTCAGCACATCAAGTTCATTAACATATCCCACTAAAAAACATGTCTATAAAAAACGGAATGCACTGAATTAAAACAGCAGATGTAAGTACTCTGGCTGGATTGTGTTCTTCTGTATGTAATTTAAATATAAAATCTATATATAAACTATTATAACTTACTTGTTGTAATATATTCCTAACTGTCCTTGATAAAAGCCGTGGACAGTTATGTCCCTTTACCAAAACAGATAATGATAAAATCTACAATGAACAAACAATAATTACAATTACAGGACTGAGCTAGTCGTTGTGTTGATGTGTTGTATATAATAGAGTGATTTACTGCCCCAAGGGGGGGGGAGGGTTGCGAGATTTCCAAGGTGGAAAATCTCAAGATAACAGGGGAGGAATGTAACAGGACTGAGTAAGTCGTGGTGGTGGTGTTTTATATAGTAGGTATAATAGAGTGATTTACTATAGTGTTAGAGCACTTGCTTATCTCCCAGAAAGACTGGGTTCGATACTGAGTCAGGGCACTCGGTGAGGAGGTGTTTTTTTTTCAGGTAGTTCCTCCATCCCATTTCATTTTGCGCCCAACAAAATAACCCACGGAGGGGTTGTGCAAGATTTCCAAGGTGGGAAATCTCAAGATAACAGGACTGAGCTCCTTTGTATTTTTTCTTTTGAAAAGATATCTAATTATTTCCTAAACTTCAACTCAAATACCTGTTTTTACAACACGTTAACTGCCCCAACCTGTAACCAGGTTACATGTATCTGTCAAAGAATGAAATGGCACGGTAGCACAGGCGCTTGTTAGATATTTTTGAAAAAATAAAATCCCTTGACCATGTTTTTTTTTTTTTTTTTTTTTTTTTTTTTAATATCGAAACAAGCGCCTGTGCACGGTAGTCACTTGAACATTCCCGCTACAGACTTTATTTAATTTTTATTACCAGAGAACTTACCAATATGATTATAGTTGAAAAAGACATTTTCAGTTATAAGAAACATAACTGTTATAACTGTGACATGTTAGACATGTTAACGGTTAGAAACTTTCTAAGACAGGTTGTACAACTATCGAATTGTCTAAACAACATCTAGTGAAGTCACCTCGGTTTATCGATTAGTTTGTACTTCTTCGTGTATTGTAAATGTAGTTTCCCGCGGACCCAAACTTGATGTCAGAAGTCCATGAATTACTTCATGGACTTCTGTTAATGTAGATAAAAATAAAATGAATAAATTCATTAATAAAAATAAATAAATGAATGAATCAATAGATAAATAAATTAATTAATTATTTAATAAATAAATAAATAAATTAATTAAAAGATAAAAATAAAAATAGATGTTGATTATATATGCTCATATATAGCAGAGGTGACTTCACTAGATGTTGATCATATATACTCATATCTAGTAGATGTGACTTCACTAGATGTTGATCATATATGCTCGTGGATAGCAGAGGTGACTTCACTAGATGTTGATTATATATACTCGTGTATAGCAAAGGTGACTACACTAGATGTTGATCATATATGCTCGTGGATAGCAGAGGTGACCTCACTAGATGTTGATTATATATGCTCGTGCATTGTAGAGGTGACTTGACTAGATGTTGATTATATATACTCATATATAGTAGAGGTGACTTCACTAGATGTTGATTATATATACTCATATATAGCAGAGGTGACTTCACTAGATGTTGATTATATATACTCATATATAGCAGAGGTGACTTCACTAGATGTTGATTATATATACTCATATATAGCAGAGGTGACTTCACTAGATGTTGATTATATATACTCATAAATAGTAGAGGTGACTTCACTAGATGTTGATTATATATACTCATATATAGCAGAGGTGACTTCACTAGATGTTGATCATATATGCTCGTGGATAGCAGAGGTGACTTCACTTAATGTTGACTATATATACTCATATATAGCAGAGGTGACTTCACTAGATGTTGATCATATATGCTCGTGTATAGCAGAGGTGACTTCACTAGATGTTAATTATATATACTCGTGTATAGCAGAGGTGACTACACTAGATGTTGATCATATATGCTCGTTGATAGCAGAGGTGACCTCACTAGATGTTGATTATATATGCTCGTGTATAGCAGAGGTGACTTCACTAGATGTTGATTATATATACTCGTGTATAACAGAGGTGACTTCACTAGATGTTGATCATATATGCTCGTGTATAGCAGAGGTGACTTCACAAGATGTTGATTATATATGATCGTGTATAACAGAAGTGACTTCACTAGATGTTTATTATATATACTCATATATAGTAGAGGTGATTCACTAGATGTTGATTATATATACCCATGTATAGCAAAGGTGACTTCACTAGATCTTGATTATAGATACTCATATATATCAGAGGTGACTTCACTAGATGCTGATTATATATACTCATATATAGCAGAGGTGACTTCACTAGATGTTGATTATATATGCTCGTGTATAACAGAAGTGACTTCGCTAGATGTTCATTATATATACTCATATATAGTAGAGGTGACTTCACTAGATGTTGATTATATATAGTAATATATAGCAGATGGTGACTTCGCTAGATGTTGATTATATATACTCGTGTATAGCAGAGGTGACATCACTAGATGTTGATCATATATGCTCGTGGATAACAGAGGTGAATTCACTAGATGTTGATCATATATGCTCGTGTATAACAGAGGTGACTTCACTAGATGTTGATTATATATGCTCATATATAGCAGAGGTGACTTCACTAGATGTTGATTATATATACTCATATAAAGTTGGGGTGACATCACTAGATATTAATTATATATACTCATATATAGTAGATGTGACTTCACTAGATGTTGATCATATATGCTCGTGTATATCAGAGGTGACATCACTAAATGTTGATTATATATACTTATATATAGCAGAGGTGACTTCACTAGATGTTGATTATATATAGTAATATATAGCAGAGTCGACTTCACTAGATGTTGATCATATATGCTCGTGGATAGAGGAGGTGATTTCAATAGATGTTGATTATATATACTCGTATATAGCAGACGTGACTTCACTAGATGTTGATTATATATACTCATATATAGTAGAGGTGACATCACTATATGTTGATCATATATGCTCGTGTATAGCAGACGTGACTTCACTAGATGTTGATTATTTATACTCGTGTATAGCAGAGGTGACTTCACTAGATGTTGATTATATATACTCATATATAGAAGTAGAGGTGACTTCACTAGATGTTGATCATTTATGCTCGTGTATAACAGAGGTGACATCACTAGATGTTGATTATATATACTCATATATAGTAGAGGTGACTTCACTAGATGTTGATTATATAGTAATATATAGTAGAGGTGACATCACTAGATGTTGATCATATATGCTCGTGTATAACAGTGGTTCCTTATATATACTCATATATAGTAGAGGTGACTTCAATAGATGTTGATTATATATAGTAATATAGAGCAGAGGTGACTTCACTAGATGTTGATTATATATACTCTTGTATAGCAGAAGTGACCTCACTGTTGTTGATTTTATATATATTCATATATAGTAGAGGTGACTTCACTAGATGTTGAATATATATGCTCGTGTATAGCAGACGTGACTTCACTAGATGTTGATTTTTTATACTCGTGTATAGCAGAGGTGACTTCACTAGATGTTGATTATATATACTCATATATAGTAGAGGTGACTTCACTAGATGTTGATTATATATATTCATATATAGTAGAGGTGATTTCACAAGATGTTGATCACATATACTCATATATAGTTGGGGTGACTTCACTAGATGTTCATTATATATGCTTATATAAAGTAGAGGTGACTTCACTAGATGTTGATTATATATACTCATATTTAGTAGGGTTGACTTCACTAGATGTTGATTATATATGCTTATATAAAGTAGAGGTGACTTCACAAGATGTTGATTATATATAGGAATATATAGCAGAGGTGACTTCACAAGATGTTGATCATATATGCTCGTATATAGCAGTGGTCACTCTACTAGATGTTGATTATATATACTCGTGTATAGCAAAGGTGACTTCACTAGATGTTGATCATATATGCTCGTGGTTAGCAGAGTTGACCTCACTAGATGTTGATTATATATGCTCGTGTATTGCAGAGGTGACTTCACTAGATGTTGATTACATATGCTCGTGTATAGCAGAGGTGACTTCAGTAGATGTTGATTATATATACTCATATATAGTAGAGGTGATTTCACTAGATGTTGATCATATATACTCATATATAGTTGGGGTGACTTCACTAGATGTTCATTATATATGCTTATATAAAGTAGAGGTGACTTCACTAGATGTTGATTATATATTCTCATATATAGTAGAGGTGACTTCACTAGATGTTGATTATATATAGTAATATATAGTAGAGGTGACTTCACTAGATGTTGATCATATATGCTCGTATATAGTAGAGGTGACTTCACTAGATGTTGATTATATATACTCATATAAAGTAGAGGTGACTTCACTAGATGTTGATTATATATAGTAATATATAGCAGAGGTTACTTCACTAGATGTTGATCATATTTGCTCATCGATAGCACAGGTGACTTCACTAGATGTTGATCATATATACTCATATATAGTAGGGGTGACTTCACTAGATGTTGATTATATATACTCATATATAGTAGAGGTGACTTCACTAGATGTTGATCATATATGCTCGTGTATAACAGAGGTGACTTTTCTAGATTTTGATCTTATGTGCTCGTGGAAAGCAGAGGTGACCTCACTAGATGTTGATTATACAATGTATATAGTAATATATGGCAGAGGTGACTTCACTAGATGTTGATCATATATGCTCATGGATAGCAGAGGTGACTTCACTTGATGTTGATTATACATGCTCGTGTATAGCAAAGGTGACTTTTCTAGATTTTGATCTTATGTGCTCGTGGAAAGCAGAGGTGACCTCACTAGATGTTGATTATATATGCTCGTGTATTGCAAAGGTGACTTCACTAGATGTTGATTACATATGCTAGTGTATAGCAGAGGTGACTTCAGTAGATGTTGATTATATATACTCATATATAGTAGAGGTGATTTCACTAGATGTTGATTATATATACTCGTGTATAGCAGAGGTGACCTCAACAGATGTTTATTATATATACTCATATATAGTGGAGGTGACTTCACTAGATGTTGATTATATATACTCATATATAGTAGAGGCGACTTCACTAGATGTTGATTATATATGCTCGTGTATAGCAGAGGTGACTTCACTTAATGTTGATTATATATACTCATATATAGCAGAGGTGACTTCACTAGATGTTGATTATATATGCTCGTGTATAGCAGAGGTGACTTCACTTTATGTTGATTATATATACTCGTATATAGCAGAGGTGACTTCACTAGATGTTGATTATATATACGCATATAAAGTAGAGGTGACTTCACTAGATGTTGATTATATATAATAATATATAGCAGAGGTGACATCACTATATGTTGATCATATATGCTCGTGTATAGCAGACGTGACTTCACTAGATGTTGATTATATATACTCGTGTATAGCAGAGGTGACTTCACTAGATGTTGATTATATATACTCATATATAGAAGACGTGACTTCACTAAATGTTGATTATTTATGCTCGTGTATAGCAGAGGTGACTTCACTAGATGTTGATATTATATATACTCGTGTATAAAGAGGTGACTTCACTAGATGTTGATTATATATACTCATATATAGTAGAGGTGACTTCACTAGATGTTGATCATATATGCTCGTGTATTACAGAGGTGACTTCACTAGATGTTCATTTTATATACTCATATAGTAGAGGTGACTTCACTAGATGTTGATTATATAAAGTAATATATAGCAGAGGTAACTTCACTAGATGTTGATCATATATGCTCGTGTATAGCAGAGGTGACTTCACTAGATGTTAATTATATATATTCGTGTATAGCAGAGGTGACTACACTAGATGTTGATCATATATGCTCGTTAATAGCAGAGGTGACTTCACTAGATGTTGATTATATATGCTCGTGTATAGCAGAGGTGACTTCACTAGATGTTGATTATATACTCGTGTATAACAAGTTGACTTCACTAGATGTTGATTATAAATACTCATATATAGTAGAGGTGACTTCACTAGATGTTGATTATATATACCCATGTATAGCAGAGGTGACTTCACTAGATGTTGATTATAGATACTCATATATAGTAGAGGTGACTTCACTAGGTGCTGATTATATATGCTCGTGTATAGCAGAGTTGACATCACTAGATGTTGATTATATATGCTCGTGTATAACAGAAGTGACTTCACTAGATGTTTATTTTATATATTCATATATAGTAGAGGTGACTTCACTAGACATTAATTATATATAGTAATATATAGCAGAGGTGACTTCACTAGATGTTGATCATATTTGCTCATGGATAGCAGAGTTGACTTCAATAGATGTTGATTATATATACTCTTGTATAGCAAAATTGACTTCACTAGATTTTGATCATATATGCTCATGGACAGCAGAGGTGACCTCACAAGATGTTGATTATATATGCTCGTGTATTGCAGAGGTGACATCAGTAGATGTTGATTATATATACTCATATATAGTAGAAGAGACTTCACTAGATGTTGATTATATATACTCGTGTATAGCAGAGGTGACATCACTAGATGTTGATCATATATGCTCGTGGATAGCAGAGGTGAATTCACTAGATGTTGATCATATATTCTCATGTATAACAGAGGTGACTTCACTAGATGTTGATTATATATACTCATATATAGTAGAGGTGACATCACTAGATATTAATTATATATACTCATATATAGTAGATGTGACTTCACTAGATGTTGATCATATATGCTCGTGTATATCAGAGGTGACATCACTAAATGTTGATTATATATACTCATATATAGCAGAGGTGACTTCACTAGATGTTGATTATATATAGTAATATATAGCAGAGGTGAAATCACTATATGTTGATCATATATGCTCGTGTATAGCAGAGGTGACTTCACTAGATGTTGATATTATATATACTCGTGTATAAAGAGGTGACTTCACTAGATGTTGATTATATATACTCATGTATAGTAGAGGTGACTTCACTAGATGTTGATCATATATGCTCGTGTATTACAGAGGTGACTTCACTAGATGTTCATTATATAAACTCATATATAGTAGAGGTGACTTCACTAGATGTTGATTATATAAAGTAATATATAGCAGAGGTAACTTCACTAGATGTTTATCATATATGCTCGTGTATAGCAGAGATGACTTCACTAGATGTTAATTATATATACTCGTGTATAGCAAAGGTGACTTCACTAGATGTTGATCATATATGCTCGTGGATAGCAGAGGTGACCTCACTAGATGTTGATTATATATGCTCGTGTATTGCAGAGGTGACTTCACTAGATGTTGATTACATATACTTCTGTACAGCAGAGGTGATTTCACTAGATGTTGATGATATATGCTCTTGTATAGCAGAGGTGACTTCACTAGATGTTGATTATATATACTCGTGTATAACAGAGGTGACTTCACTAGATGTTGATTATATATACTCATATATAGTTGGGGTGACTTCACTAGATGTTCATTATATATGCTTATATAAAGTAGAGGTGACTTCACTAGATGTTGATTATATATTCTCATATATAGTAGAGGTGACTTCACTAGATGTTGATTATATATAGTAATATATAGTAGAGGTGACTTCACTAGATGTTGACCATATATGCTCGTATATAGTAGAGGTGACTTCACTAGATGTTGATTATATATACTCATATAAAGTAGAGGTGACTTCACTAGATGTTGATTATATATAGTAATATATAGCAGAGGTTACTTCACTAGATGTTGATCATATTTGCTCATCGATAGCAGAGGTGACTTCACTAGATGTTGATCATATATACTCATATATAGTAGGGGTGACTTCACTAGATGTTGATTATATATACTCATATATAGTAGAGGTGACTTCACTAGATGTTGATCATATATGCTCGTGTATAACAGAGGTGACTTTTCTAGATTTTGATCTTATGTGCTCGTGGAAAGCAGAGGTGACCTCACTAGATGTTGATTATACAATGTATATAGTAATATATGGCAGAGGTGACTTCACTAGATGTTGATCATTTATGCTCATGGATAGCAGAGGTGACTTCACTTGATGTTGATTATACATGCTCGTGTATAGCAAAGGTGACTTTTCTAGATTTTGATCTTATGTGCTCGTGGAAAGCAGAGGTGACCTCACTAGATGTTGATTATATATGCTCGTGTATTGCAAAGGTGACTTCACTAGATGTTGATTACATATGCTAGTGTATAGCAGAGGTGACTTCAGTAGATGTTGATTATATATACTCATATATAGTAGAGGTGATTTCACTAGATGTTGATTATATATACTCGTGTATAGCAGAGGTGACCTCAACAGATGTTTATTATATATACTCATATATAGTGGAGGTGACTTCACTAGATGTTGATTATATATACTCATATATAGTAGAGGCGACTTCACTAGATGTTGATTATATATGCTCGTGTATAGCAGAGGTGACTTCACTTAATGTTGATTATATATACTCATATATAGCAGAGGTGACTTCACTAGATGTTGATTATATATGCTCGTGTATAGCAGAGGTGACTTCACTTTATGTTGATTATATATACTCGTATATAGCAGAGGTGACTTCACTAGATGTTGATTATATATACTCATATAAAGTAGAGGTGACTTCACTAGATGTTGATTATATATAATAATATATAGCAGAGGTGACATCACTATATGTTGATCATATATGCTCGTGTATAGCAGACGTGACTTCACTAGATGTTGATTATATATACTCGTGTATAGCAGAGGTGACTTCACTAGATGTTGATTATATATACTCATATATAGAAGACGTGACTTCACTAAATGTTGATTATTTATGCTCGTGTATAGCAAAGGTGACTTCACTAGATGTTGATATTATATATACTCGTGTATAAAGAGGTGACTTCACTAGATGTTGATTATATATAATCATATATAGTAGAGGTGACTTCACTAGATGTTGATCATATATGCTCGTGTATATCAGAGGTGACTTCACTCGATGTTCATTTTATATACTCATATATAGTAGAGGTGACTTCACTAGATGTTGATTATATAAAGTAATATATAGCAGAGGTAACTTCACTAGATGTTGATCATATATGCTCGTGTATAGCAGAGGTGACTTCACTAGATGTTAATTATATATATTCGTGTATAGCAGAGGTGACTACACTAGATGTTGATCATATATGCTCGTTAATAGCAGAGGTGACTTCACTAGATGTTGATTATATATGCTCGTGTATAGCAGAGGTGACTTCACTAGATGTTGATTATATATACTCGTGTATAACAAGTTGACTTCACTAGATGTTGATTATAAATACTCATATATAGTAGAGGTGACTTCACTAGATGTTGATTATATATACCCATGTATAGCAGAGGTGACTTCACTAGATGTTGATTATAGATACTCATATATAGTAGAGGTGACTTCACTAGGTGCTGATTATATATGCTCGTGTATAGCAGAGTTGACATCACTAGATGTTGATTATATATGCTCGTGTATAACAGAAGTGACTTCACTAGATGTTTATTTTATATATTCATATATAGTAGAGGTGACTTCACTAGATATTAATTATATATAGTAATATATAGCAGAGGTGACTTCACTAGATGTTGATCATATTTGCTCATGGATAGCAGAGTTGACTTCACTAGATGTTGATTATATATACTCTTGTATAGCAAAATTGACTTCACTAGATTTTGATCATATATGCTCATGGACAGCAGAGGTGACCTCACTAGATGTTGATTATATATGCTCGTGTATTGCAGAGGTGACATCAGTAGATGTTGATTATATATACTCATATATAGTAGAAGAGACTTCACTAGATGTTGATTATATATACTCGTGTATAGCAGAGGTGACATCACTAGATGTTAATCATATATGCTCGTGGATAGCAGAGGTGAATTCACTAGATGTTGATCATATATTCTCATGTATAACAGAGGTGACTTCACTAGATGTTGATTATATATACTCATATATAGTAGAGGTGACATCACTAGATATTAATTATATATACTCATATATAGTAGATGTGACTTCACTAGATGTTGATCATATATGCTCGTGTATATCAGAGGTGACATCACTAAATGTTGATTATATATACTCATATATAGCAGAGGTGACTTCACTAGATGTTGATTATATATAGTAATATATAGCAGAGGTGAAATCACTATATGTTGATCATATATGCTCGTGTATAGCAGAGGTGACTTCACTAGATGTTGATATTATATATACTCGTGTATAAAGAGGTGACTTCACTAGATGTTGATTATATATACTCATGTATAGTAGAGGTGACTTCACTAGATGTTGATCATATATGCTCGTGTATTACAGAGGTGACTTCACTAGATGTTCATTATATAAACTCATATATAGTAGAGGTGAATTTACTAGATGTTGATTATATAAAGTAATATATAGCAGAGGTAACTTCACTAGATGTTGATCATATATGCTCGTGTATATCAGAGCTGACTTCACTAGATGTTAATTATATATACTCATATATAAAAGAGGTAACTTCACTAAATGTTGATTATTTATGCTCGTGTATAGCAGAGGTGACTTCACTAGATGTTGATATTATATATACTCGTGTATAAAGAGGTGACTTCACTAGATGTTGATTATATATACTCATGTATAGTAGAGGTGACTTCACTAGATGTTGATCATATATGCTCGTGTATTACAGAGGTGATTTCACTAGATGTTCATTATATAAACTCATATATAGTAGAGGTGACTTCACTAGATGTTGATTATATAAAGTAATATATAGCAGAGGTAACTTCACTAGATGTTTATCATATATGCTCGTGTATAGCAGAGCTGACTTCACTAGATGTTAATTATATATACTCGTGTATAGCAAAGGTGACTTCACTAGATGTTGATCATATATGCTCGTGGATAGCAGAGGTGACCTCACTAGATGTTGATTATATATGCTCGTGTATTGCAGAGGTGACTTCACTAGATGTTGATTACATATACTTGTGTACAGCAGAGGTGATTTCACTAGATGTTGATGATATATGCTCTTGTATAGCAGAGGTGACTTCACTAGATGTTGATTATATATACTCGTGTATAACAGAGGTGACTTCACTAGATGTTGATTATATATACTCATATATAGTAGAGGTGACTTCACTAGATGTTGATTATATATACCCATGTATAGCAGAGGAGACTTCACTAGATGTTGATTATAGATACTCATATATAGTAGAGGTGACTTCACTAGATGCTGATTATATATGCTCGTGTATAGCAGAGGTGACTTCACTAGATGTTGATTATATATGCTCGTGTATAACAGAAGTGACTTCACTAGATGTTCATTATATATACTCATATATAGTAGAGGTGACTTCACTAGATGTTGATTATATATAGTAATATATAGCAGAGGTGACTTCACTAGATGTTGATCATATTTGCTCATGGATAGCAGAGGTGACCTCACTAGATGTTGATTATATATACTCATGTATTGCAGAGGTCACATCAGTAGATGTTGATTATATATACTCATATATAGTAGAGGTGACTTCACTAGATGTTGATTATATATACTCGTGTATAGCAGAGGTGACATCACTAGATGTTGATCATATATACTCGTGTATAGCAGAGGTGACTTCACTAGATGTTGATCATATATGCTCGTGTATAACAGAGGTGCCTTCACTAGATGTTGATCATATATACTCATATATAGTAGAGGTGACTTCACTAGATGTTGATTATATATACTCATATAAAGTAGAGGTGACATTACTAGATATTAATTATATATACTCATATCTAGTAGAGGTGACTTCACTAAATGTTGATCATATATGCTCGTGTATATCAGAGGTGACATCACTAGATGTTGGTTATATATACTCATATATAGCAGAGGTGACTTCACTAGATGTTGATCCTATATGCCCATGGATAGCTGAGTTGACTTCAATAGATGTTGATTATATATACTCGTGTATAGCAAAGGTGACTTCACTAGATGTTGATCATATATGCTCGTGGATAGCAGAGATGACTTCACTAGATGTTGATTATATATGCTCGTGTATTACAGAGGTGACTTACTAGATGTTGATTATATATACTCGTGTATAGCAAAGGTGACTTCACTAGATGTTGATCATATATGCTCGTGGATAGCAGAGATGACCTCACTAGATGTTGATTATATATGCTCGTGTAATACAGAGGTGACTTACTAGATGTTGATTATATATGCAAGTGTATAGCAGAGGTGACTTCACTAGATGTTGATTATCTATACTCATATATAGTAGAGGTGACTTCACTAGATGTTGATTACATAAATTCATATATAGTAGAGGTGACTTCACTAGATGTTGGTTATATATAGTAATATATAGCAGAGGTGACTTCATTAGATGTTGATTACATAAATTCATATATAGTAGAGATGACCTCACTAGATGTTGATTATATATGCTCGTGTATTACAGAGGTGACTTACTAGATGTTGATTATATATGCAAGTGTATAGCAGAGGTGACTTCACTAGATGTTGATTATCTATACTCATATATAGCAGAGGTGACCTCACTAGATGTTGATTTTATATATATTCATATATAGTAGAGGTGACTTCACTAGATGTTGAATATATATGCACATATATAGCAGAGGTGACTTCACTAGATGTTGATCATATATGCTCGTGGATAGCAGAGGTGACCTCACAAGATGTTGATTATATATACTCATAGATAGTAGAGGTGACTTCACCAGATGTTGATTATATATACTCGTGTATAGCAGAGGTGACTTCACTAGATGTTAATCATATATGCTCGTGTATAGCAGAGCTGACTTCACTAGATGTTGATTATCTATACTCATATACAGCAGAGGTGACCTCACTAGATGTTGATTTTATATATATTCATATATAGTAGAGGTGACTTCACTAGATGTTGATTATATATGCTCATGTATAGCAGAGGTGACTTCACTAGATGTTAATCATATATGCTCGTGTATAACAGAGGTGACTTCACTAGATGTTGATTATATATACTCATATATAGTAGACGTGACTTCACTAGATGTTGATTATATATACTCATATATAGTAGAGGTGACTTCACTAGATGTTGATCATATATGCTCATGTATAACAGAGGTGACATCACTAGATGTTGATTATATATACTCATATCTAGTAGAGGTGACTTCACTAGATGTTGATTATATATACTCATATCTAGTAGAGGTGACTTCACTAGATGTTGATCATATATGCTCGTGGATAGCAGAGGTGACTTCACTAGATGTTGATTATATATACTCGTGTATAGCAAAGGTGACTTCACTAGATGTTGATCATATATGCTCGTGGATAGCAGAGGTGACCTCACTAGATGTTGATTATATATGCTCGTGCATTGTAGAGGTGACTAGACTAGATGTTGATTATATATACTCATATATAGTAGAGGTGACTTCACTAGATGTTGATTATATATACTCGTGTATAGCAGAGGTGACCTCAATAGATGTTGATTATATATACTCATATATAGTGGAATTGACTTCACTAGATGTTGATTATATATGCTCGTTTATAGCAAAGGTGACTCCACTAGATGTTAATTATATATGCTCGTGTAAAACAGAGGTGACTTCACTAGATGTTGATTATATATGCTCTTGTATAGCAGAAGTGACCTCACTGTTGTTGATTTTACATATATTCATATGTAGTAGAGGTGACTTCACTAGATGTTGAATATATATGCTCGTGTATAGCAAAGGTGACTTCACTAGATGTTAATCACATATGCTCGCGTATTACAGAGGTGACTTCACTAGATGTTGATTATATATACTCATATATAGTAGAGGTGACTTCACTAGATGTTGATTACATAAATTCATATATAGTAGAGGTGACTTCACTAGATGTTGATTATATATAGTAATATATAGCAGAGGTGACTTCATTAGATGTTGATCATGTATGCTCGGGTATAGCAGTGGTGACTTCACTAGATGTTGATTATATATACTCGTGTATAGCAAAGGTGACTTCACTAGATGTTGATCATATATGCTCGTGGATAGCAGAGGTGACCTCACTAGATGTTGATTATATATGTTCGTGTATTGCAGAGGTGACTTACTAGATGTTGATTATATATGCAAGTGTATAGCAAAGGTGACTTCACTAGATGTTGATCATATATGCTCGTGGATAGCAGAGATGACCTCACTAGATGTTGATTATATATGCTCGTGTATTACAGAGGTGACTTACTAGATGTTGATTATATATGCTCGTGTTTAGCAGAGGTGACTTCACTAGATGTTGATTTTATATACTCGTGTAAAGGTCTTGATCATATATGCTCGTTTATAGCAGCGTGGACTTCACTTGATGTTCATTGTTTATGCCTCCATATAGTAGTGCCAAGCATTACGAGCTGAAATTCTTGGTTTTTTTTATGGAAACTTAAATTAACGAGGTCTCGTGTCACGGTAGGCGTAGCAAGATAAATAATCTGACTGTATAATGCCATCAGCGCAACACATAGGTAAAATTTCTGTAATTTCGATTACAGCTGGCGATGTTTCAATATAAGTGAAATATTCTTGACTTGGACGTTAAACACCATAACGCAACTCTTGACCAGAGGTGACTTCACTAGATTTTGATTATATATGCTTTAATATAGCAGAGGTGTCTTAAGTAGATGTTAGATATGTATGCTTCAGTACAGTAGAGGCGACTTTACTAGATGTAGGTCTATATATGCCCATGTATAGCAGAGATGATTTAAATAGATTTTTATTATACTTGCTCACGTGTAGCAGAAGAGACTTCGCTAGATGTTTGTTGTATTTGCTTTCGTATGAAGAGTATAATTGAAATAAAAAAGAAAATGCTTTCAAAATGTTAAAATATTGAAAAATCTCCCAATATAAAGGTAGTATATAGGAAAAAACCAGCAAAAATATGTTTGATCATCAAAAGAATACTTTATTTTACTAATTTTTTATTAAAGAAGTCTTCTATTTTAATACCATTTAAATTGAAATATAAAACATGTTGTTTATTTAATTTCAAATCAGGTGGAAAGCAAATGTTATTTTTATTCATTTGCCCATGTTTGGCAGCCACGCAGTTCGCACTGACATGATAGTATTTGTTTCCAAAGGCTGTCTGCAGTTTTTTAGTGTTTTTGTTATAAAATACACTGGTTTCTCTATGTCTAAATACGATGTCAAAAGGTGTTGTTATAGGCTTTCTAAACTTGTTCCTGCATCCTTGACAGATTTTAATCTTATTATTTAATTTAGACAAAACAAATGGCTCTGCTTTATACCCATTTTCTGCTTGGTTCTCCTGTTTTGATTCCTTACTTTTTGACGCTTGTTTATCACAAACCTTGCAAAAAAAACACAAAGCTGTCTCTTTTAATTTGTTCAAGAGGTACTGTTAATTGCGTACAGCCTAAATGGCACCACCAGTTACAGTTGTTGCATTGCACCTATAGAAACACCAAAGAGTACATAATTACTAAACTACATGTATCTTTCTCATTCTTTTACTCTTTGCTATATGGTTTTTTAAATTGAAGTAAATTATTTGTAAATGTACTGGGAAAAAAGTTCAGGATCAAAATTTATGATAAACATAAAACACAAATAACTTTTAAATTTAAATGCGCTAGATGTGCACATTTCGGAAAATCATTCATCATCGGTGACACTAGGGACCGAAAAGTTTAATAGATAAAAACGTACGTCAAACAGTTGAAAATTAATTAAAGTTACAAAATTATATGAATCCAAATCCAGCTAAGGAATGCTTGGCATGGGGGAACAAATATTTTTGAGATTATTCAACAAAATTTAAAACACATATGGTATTTGTGTTATGTATTTACTATCTCTGGGCGGGTACCGATGCTGGTGGAGTAAACTCCCCGAAGGTATCCATAACTCTGTATGCAGTACTTTGTGCTTTCAGAAAATATACCATTTAGCAAAATTTTCAGGTGTCTTAATTTTTGAAATTTATCTAAATTAAGGGTATGCAAAGCATTCCTTGATCTGGATTCATTTAATTTTGTAACTTTAAGTTCGAACTTTTCGACCCATAGTGTCGGGAAGATGAGGAACGATTTTACGAAATGTACACATATGGCACATCAAACTTTAACAGGTATATGTGTTATATATATATATATATATATATATATATATATATATATATATATATATATATATATAAGAATTGACTGTCATTTTTTCCTGGGTTATCAAGGAATGAACCAGATTTTAAAACTAGCAAATCTGATGAACTGCGAAGCAATTCTTATATTTACAATATTTTTCCTAACATTCTTTTTACAAACTTCCCGATTGCGTCATACAAATAAGAAAGAAAAACCGGTATATACCGAATCTGTCGGCAATGTAAACATTCTGGGAACAGCCAATATGTCAATCAAAATAATTCCCGCCTTCTCACTGATTGTGTGACGTAATAGACGGTTTAAAAAATAGTACGATGGAAACAAAAAAATATTTCATACAATTTTATTCGAATAGACAAACAAAGTTACAAATTCATATTGATTGTTAAATTACAGCTATTAAACGTTGAATTTGTCAAAAATCCCAATTGTATGGATGACAGGGTATTGGAAACATCAATGCGCGACGTTTTGTTGGACTGTGTTGTGCACAGGTCCGAGCATGGAACCATCACGTGATTATCAGTTGCTGGTAGAGAAGAAGAAGCATGGTCAGAGGCAGAGGGAATTACGGCAGAAGTATTACCAGTGACAGTTGATGAAAGAAGCGAACTTAAAGCATGTTTTTGAATGGTCGAACAGTCGCGAGAGTAGCTCCTGACAGAAGCCTCATTCCGATAACCGCTCATAAACATTATCTGTTTGGTCTCAACACCGGCATCGCTCATAGCTTGTATGGTAGTGGCCCGCAAGCAGTGTGCCGTGTAGCGTTTAGAACACCCTGACGATGGAAATATTTTTAAGTATACAATAAAAATCGAAACAAATATTTTATTTATTTATTTAAAATTCAATATTTTTTCTTTCATTTTCAATGTATATTTAATTAAATAACACTATAAAATGTGATGGCTTGAATGTTAAAAATAGATTGATAAAAGTAGGTCACGGAAATTGCCTAATGTTCTAGATTTTCTACAATGAGTTCATCATAGGAATTCAATAGGTGTTGTAAATATTTTTTATTTTTTGAAAAAATATTTATTTTGCTTTAACGTGAAAAAAACTTGAAAAAAGGAGAAAATATCGAAGTATGTACGTGGTTTTGTGAGATAAAAACAGATAGCTAAAAATAGGTCAGTTAGGGAAAAACCAGAAATGGTATTCATGCGAGATGTGAAAAACCGATGTTTATGCGAATAATGAAAACAAAAATCAAACTGGGTTCAACGTAGAAATTATTTTTCTATTGTAAATATATACAGATAAACTCCAGATATTAATGAAACATTTCATAAGATGTTTCCATGAACTCATTAACAGTTATTTTCTGGGGATAGACAAAGAAAACAACCCCTTGAAGAATGGAATTCAATTAGAAATATTCTTATCAGAAAAATAATGTCATCATTAGCGAGTATGCCCTCCGTGGGCTTGGATAACAGTATCACATCATATTGAAATTAAGCGGCGGATCGTGTTTCATGGTATACTAAGTAGGGCAGTTGTAAGCTCCTGTCTATTAGCTGGAAGTTGTGAGCTTTTCGAATTGCGTTTTTGCAAGATGTTCCAAACGCGCTCCATTTGGTTTAAGTCAGAAGATGGACTCGACCAATCCATGCATAGAGATAGTTACATGTGTACCCAATATTGAATTAAAGTTGATTTTTTTTGACTGGCTAGGTAGTGATTTGTTTAAGGATAATAATGAAGAATAGTTATACAAGGTATTATGCTTGAATCACAAAATTAACGATTTGGCCACACACACATACACACTAAAATATTATTGAAAACCTATTTACCCAGCCATCATTTAGAGCATATCTTGTGGTGCAATTCCTGCAAAATTCTTCAACATTGTCTGCAATTGTAAGAATTACATACGATTTGAAGGTACTATGGAGATGTCTTTACCATTTGTAATATAATTAAATGATAAATGACACTTAGAATTTCAAAATAATTAAGATTTGTCCCTATTATAAAATTGAGAAACTATTGTCTGTATCAACTAATTATGACTTGAATTAGGGTACTTTAAACACACATCTAAACCTGATTCATCAACTACTCAACTTTAATACAGAAAATAAATTATTTGTTATTGGTAGAGTAATTTTTGTTGTAAAATTAAAAATAATGTAATCTGCTGCAGTTAATTTTGCGGTACTATAGCTGGATAAACAGTATAATGATACATGTATTATTTGAAACTTGAACTCAAAAGAAACCTATGTATGCATGTTAATTATGCATTATGAGCATTATATCATTTTGTCTGCATAGTTATTTTTTAGATCAAACCTGCTTTCTACTTATTATATGGCTCACAGTTAATGGTCCTTATATTTTGTCTGATGTATTTACTTAATCACACTCAAAGATTGTCAGGTGTGGAGCAATATATATAACACGAACATACCTGAATTTGCCAATAATATTGCACCGATATCTGCCCTTATTCTGTCCATTTGATTTGTTTGAATATGGATTTTGGTGTTTATATCTATACCATTCTTATAATTTGACATAAGAGCCTCTGCAAACTAAAAAATAGATTTTAAGTTGCATTAGTATGTATGCACTGTCGATGGGCCAACTGATATGACACATTGTAAGTATTTTATAGATTTTTTTTCCATGAACAATTATGCTGTGAAATGCTATGGATTTATATAATCCAATAACTGTCATAACTATGCTTTTCAATGGTTATATTTACGTTATATTACTTATTTTATGATTGTTTTGATTTTTTTTTTACATCAACTTGAATTTCCCGTCTTCAACAAGAAGCATGGTCAATTATTCGAAAAACGTAACAATGTAAACAAAATAAAGTATAACATGAAAAAACATATAACATGCAAAAATTACGAAATATTTTATTAACCTTTTTTAACACATTTTATTTAAACATCAATTTAGTCACTTTCAAAACAATTTTACGAAATTATTGTTATTATAAAAAATTAATAATTAATAAATAAACAATAATTTCGTAAGGCGGATGACGAACTAGTGAACAGTCTCGAAGATTGACACGAAAAATGATTTTTGCGAAGAAACCAGGACTTAATTTATAAGATGACGGTTATGTTATCTGCTTTGGAAAGTCATAGTTTCTGTCATTATTATTTGTAGAACTTGTGGAACTGACCACATGATGCAACCCAGCGGTTACGGCTGCTAGTGGATTAAACTCCCCGAAGGTATCCATAACTCAGTACGCAGTACTTTGTGCTGTCAGAAAATATACCATTTAGCAAAATTTTCAGCCGTCCTTATTTTTGAAATTTATTTAAAACTAAGGTTTGTTTCCTCATGCAAAGCATTCCTTGGATCTGGATTCATATTATTTTAGAACTTTAGGTGCATTAATTTTAAACGTTATGGCTTATGTTTTTATCTATCAAACTTTTCCGCCCCTAGTGTCACTGACGAGGAATGATTTTCCGAAATGTGCACATATGGCGCATCAAAATTTAAAAGGTATTTGTGATATATATACAAACCTTCATAACAAAAACACCACAACTCACACAATTAGTTCGTAAGTCATGCGGTATTGTTTTGATTGTCCATCCTTTGGGTCCTCTCTTTTCTTTACCATTAATAAATCGTTTATTGATAAACGTTTTCCAACCCTTTATTATTATGTTTTTTTAATGATCTTTTTCCCCAAATGAATCCATATAAATCAGTTGCTTTGTTTTTGGTAACGCAGCAATCAGCTCCCAATGACCAACACTATTGTATGGACATAGGATCATGTCATATGTGTCAACACTTTCCTAAATGAATAAGAAAAAATGTAAAATCCGAATACTTAAGCATTTAAATGTCAAGATATTTAAACTGCCATAGCTATACAATTTCTTAAATTACATTATGCAAACAAGGGCATAGATGCTATTAATATTTCTAATATACTACTTAATAAATCAGTACAATCTAAAGTCCATTCTTATTTTAAATATAACTCGCCACCTCCAGTTACCTACTCCTACAATAAACCAAATGCATCCAAAATTTTCAACTATAAACAAACTTTTCAATGCCTAAACTTTTATAACTTTACTCCACCTCCCTCCTCTTGTTCAGCGTCCCTATATATTTACATTTTTTCGTTTGTAAGAAATTCTATGTTGAATGTCTTATTAAGGAACTTGGTTGAGATAGTATATCGGAGAATCCTACTTATACCAAAACTAATTTTACCAAAGATGAAGTTCTTTCGAATCATAGGGGAGTCCTTGAGTCTTTCGGTATCAATTTAAAACAGGAAGAACTTGACCTGCCTTACTTGTATTGGATTCCAAAACTCCACAAAAACCCATAAAAGGAAAGATATATATCAGATTCCTCTGAATGTACTACTAAATTATTATCAGTAATTATAACACAAAGTTTGACAGTCGTCAAAGATGGCCTTCAGACTTATAAAGAAAAAGTATTTTGTACATCTGGCATCAACCAAATGTGGATTATCAAAAATTCTAAAGAACTACCTGACCATTTTGATTCTAATACTCTATCTTAGGTAAAAAGTATAAAAAAAAACTTTTGATTTTTGTACCCTTTACACCACTATCCCTCATTCTAAATTGAAAAAAACTTCTAAACATATCATTCACCTTTCATTAAAAAAAAAAAAAAACGGTAAACCAAGATATTAATATCTAGTGCTCAATAGGGATTCTGGTTATTTTGTAAAAACCATACAGATTGCAAACAAAAATATACTGAAGATACTAGCAAGAAAATGTCAGAGTTTTTGATAGACAATAAATAACACAAATAACACTTAAATTTTGATGTGCCAGATGTGCACATTTCAAAAATTCATTTTTCATTAGTGACACTAAGACCGAAAAGTTTGATGGATAAAAAACATAATCCAAACAGTTTACAATTATTGAATCTAAGTTCCAAAATTATGTAAATCCAAATTCAGCTAAGGAATTCTTTGTATGAGGGAATAAACCTTAGTTTTAAATAAATTTTAAAACTTAAGACAGCTTAAAATTTTGCTAAATGGTACATTTTCTGACAGCACATAGTACTGCCTACTGAGTTATGGATACCCTCGGGGAGTTTCACTCCACCAGCAGCGGTAAAAGCTCATCGGTAGTAAATATATAACACAAATACCTGTTAAATTTTGAAATGCCAGATGTGCACATTTTGGAAATTCATTCCTCATCAGTGACATTAAGACCGAAATATTTAATAGATAAAACGATAAGCCAAACAGTTTAAAAATATTGAATCTAAAGTTCCAAAATGATATAAATCTAAATCCAGCTCAGATTTGTTGTGTTTGGCAATATAATCTTTCAACAAACAATCGGTATACCCATTGGCACAATTTGTGCACTTTGCTTGCTGATTTGTTTCTTTTTCATATGAATCAGAATTTTTACAGAACCTTGTCAAATCTGGAGAGAAAACTCGCTAAATCATTCAATTACACATAAAGATATAGAGATGACGTTCTTTCCATAAATAATCCCCAATGTGGAGAATATGTGAATGACATCTATCCAAGTGAGCTTGAAATTGAAGAAACGACAGATTCTCCATGTTCTGCTTCATATTTTGACTTGTACTTCAATTATGACACCCACGAAAGGTTACATCTGAAGCTTTAAGACAAACTTGATGTCTTTAGTTTTTCTATTGTCAACTTTCCGTTTCTTTGCAGTAATATCTCTGCTTCTCCTGCGTATTGTGTATACGTTTCACAGTTAATACGTTATTGTAGAGCTTGTTCCCACTATAGAGACTTTCTACAACGAAACAAACTGCTTACAATTAAATGGTTGACGCAAGAGTATTGCAAACTTCGGCTAATCAAGGCCATCAAAAGTTTAATGGCTTGTTGATAAGTAAGTAGTCATTGTATCCAAACTTATACTGGATAAATTTGACTTACCATAGTTCTTTGTTCCTTTTATTCTCAAAACTGACTTGCACGTGACTGGTGTAGCTAGCTCACGTGTATAACTAAATTTGCCATTTTCAAAGTTTTTACTTTGTTTTTGGGATTGTGATATGGACAAGGACTGGTATGTTTGTTTTATTTTAGAGAAATAGGAATAGGATAACAGGACCATCATAACCATATTTTAATATTTTATTACTTAAATTTATAATTAAAAAAATATTTTTCTCAAAATAAAAAAAATTAAATCCTGAAAAAAGCAATATTCCATTCATATCATTCAAATACTTGCCTTTAACAAGAGATGTTTAGCTTCATCTGGGGTTTTAATAATTCTACCCATTTCGAAGCAATCGGTAGTCTCTATCCTACTGTTATGTCTTTTTAAAATGTCCAGATAGGCATGAATGATCTGGAAAAAATACAAAATGGATAATTGTGGAATTCCTTTCAGAGTTCAAATCAAAGCTTCAACGTTTTTCATTGCCATCATTTGTGTTGAGTAAGTGTTTAAACGTTTCTGGTCAGTATTGTTGTGATGTATGCTTACCGCAACCTTTAGAATGCTAGCTTACTTGTCCACCAAATCGCAAGAAACATAAATTATCTTTAAAATAAATATAAACAATAAATTAACCATTTTTATCTGCGAACTCCTTGCATTTATTGGCAAATGATTCTCTAATTAAGTACATTGGTATTTTCAGTTTGACATTGTGGCACATGTTTTGGAGAAGAAGTAATACCTCTATTTATTTATTATACATAATTTATTTCCTCTTTTTAAAATTTACCTCATCCGGAACATCCTCATCTGGTCTAAGCATTCCAAAGGATGTTCCTAATAGTTTTCTTTGCCCTATACAAGCCATCAAACACTCAGAATCTGAGTGATGATCCCATACTTCCATTAAATCGGGAATAATTGACTCCTCAAATAAAATTAAGAATTACAGTTTGAAAAATTACGCAACAAAACAGCAATTATTAAAAGCTGAAAAAATTAGCAAAAAGGTGATAAAACACATTTAAAAACTGGATCTTTGCTATAAATTTGATCTCATTATAAAAACACTAAAAGTAAGACTCCTTTGAATTTATTTTTCTGTATTATCATAGCAAGAACAAATTTAATTTCCACCAAACCATATATGTCATTGAAACATTATGTTTAAATGGAGAAAATCGTTATGGCCCTTGACATATACAGGCAATGGCTTTGAACATAGAAAACGTTTTCATATTTTTGTAGATAATAGAATGACCTTCTTCTACAAATCATCCTGACATTTGCATTGCTCCGTTATCTATGTTATATTACTTTCAGATGAAAACCTATTTCAAATGAAACGTTGATGCTCCACATATTTGTGGTCTGACAATGTCTAAACTAAATGAATGAAACAAGTAAATTAAAAAATTTATTAAAGAAAAAATCAGTTACATTTGAATCCTGTCTATTATCTCGTAAGCGACTAAATACCAAATTATCTTCAGGTAGTAGGATATCATCATCTATCTCCACTGCCTGTAAGATAAAATACAACATCCATGTTCAGCTTGACTCGGCTAATATCAATCATATGAGCTTACAAGATCTATTCAAGAAAAAAAAAAATTTTGGTATACAGATATCATATCATCGGTGATGCTCAGTGATTTTGAAGAACAACTTGATTTAAATTATTGTAATATAAACTGTAATACTTTTAAATTAATACAAAAACAGTAACAGTCTTTGAAAAAAATTTCAAATAAAAAAAGGAAGTGGAATTGCAAAAAAAAAAAAAAAGAAAAAAAAAAAAAAAAAAAACAAAACAAAACACACTCTTGAGTAGCAACAACAGAGCCAATAGGTCATTTTTTGGCTGAGCTTGAATAAAGGTCTTATTTTGATTTCAGATAAATGGTTCAAGATCTTTAATCTTTTATTATCCTTCTATAATCATGGTCTTTTGTCCTGACATATTCTTAGCTACCTTCAAACAATTGAGCTTACAAGATTTATACCGGTAAAGAATTTAAAGAATATTTTGGTTCAGCAGCATAAACTATGTTACCCAAGTTATACATCTAGTGAAGTCACCTCTGCTATATATGAACATACACAATCAACATCTAGTGAAGTCACCTCTGCTATACATGAGCATATACAATCAACGTCTAGTGAAGTCACCTCTGCTATACATCAGCATATATAATCAACATTTGGTGAAGTCACCTCTGCTATATATGAGCATTTATTTTTAACACCTTGTAAAGTTATCTCGTCTATACATCAGCATATACATTGTATAATTAACATCTAGTAAAGTCACCTCTGCAATACATGAGCATATACAATCAACATCTAGTGAAGTCACCTGAACTATACATCAGCATATATAATCAACATTTGGTATACATGGGCATACACAATGAACATCTAGTGAAGTCACCTTACTATATGGATTGAAATATAATCAACATCTAGTGAAGTCACCTCTGCTATATATCAGCATACACAATCAAAATTTAGTGAAGTCACCTATGCTATATATGAGCATATAAAATAAACATCTAGTGAAGTCACATCTACTATAAATCTGCATATATAATTAACATCTAGTGAAGTCACCTCTGCAATACATGAGCATAAACAATCAACATCTAGTGAAGTCACCTCTGCTATATATGAGCATATATAATCAACATCTAGTGAAGTCACCTCTGCTATATATAAGCATACACAATGAACATCTAGTGAAGTCACCTATGGAGGGAAAAATAATCAACATCTAGTGAAGTCACCTCTTCTATATATAAGCATACACAGTCAACATCTAGTGAAGTCACCTATGATAAATATGAGCATATAAAATAAACATCTAGTGAAGTCACCTCTACTATACATCAGCATATATAATCAACATCTAGTGAAGTCACCTCTGCTATATATGAGCATATATAATCAACATCTAGTGAAGTCACCTCTGCTAAACATCAGCATACACAATCAACATCTAGTGAAGTCACCTCTGCTTTATGGAGGCAAATATAATCAACATCTAGTGAAGTCACTTCTGCTATATATGAGCATATACAATCAGCATCTAGTGAAGTCACCTCTGCAATACATCAGCATATATAATCAACATTTGGTGATGTCACCTCTGCTATATGAGCATTTATTTTTAACACCTAGTGAAGCTATCTCTTCTATACATCAGCATACACAATCAACATCTAGTGAAGTCACCTCTGCTATATATAAGCATACACAATCAACATCAAGTGAAGTCACCTCTGCTATGTATGACATATATAATAAACATCTAGTGAAGTCAACTTAACTTGATATAACCATATATAATCAACATCTAGTGAAGTCACCTCTACTATAAATGAGCATATATATTCAACATCTAGTGAAGTCAGCTTTGCTATGGAGGCATATAGAATCAACATCAAATGAAATCACCTCTGCTACACATGAGCATATATAATCGACATCTAATGAAGTCACCTTTGCTTCACATGAGCATCTATAAAAAAACGTTACAAAATTTCATGAAAAATTGCCAAACAAAAACAGGTGCATAATAATGTAATCTAGCATTGTTGATACTTTCTTCTATTTGTTATAAATTTAGTTTCATTTTAGATAATTTCACTTGTTAGTAAATTGAATGAATGGAAGTCATAAAATGCTGAAAATTAATGTCTAATTAAAGAATTAATTGGTTACAATAAGAACTATATTGACCAGTCTGTGCAATGATGTATTATAACAGGAAAATCTCCAGAAAAAATTTAACTAATTTTTTCTTGCCACAATTTTAGGTCTTGGTGAGATAACATATGTAGTAGTAAATGTTCCAATATTGATCCATATGTCTTACTTGTAAATCACTATAATTTTTTAAATCGAGTACTAAATAAAAATAAAAAATAAAGACAAACAATAATAAAAAGAAGCCAAATAGGATCTGCAATGCTCAACTGGATTTAATTTGATTTTAGTATTAAAAAAAGTTTCTTACCTTATCATGCTCAGAATAAAAACATAACTGACAATTAATTCAGCTGTATTCACAAGTTTTTTTTCAAAAAAATTAGCAGGCAATGCACATATTATTTTATTTTCTTTTGGATATAGTTATTGTGAATGGTGCCCATCTTTGATGATGTACCCAGTGCCTAGAACTTGATCTTGGGACCTTAAACACCAAATAGGGTTTTAAAGGGTCTAGCAGAAGATTATAATTTATGTGCAGACTGGATTTATAAACTTTATATGAACATATTCAAAGATCATGAAATCGAATGAAAAAATGACAAACAAAACCAAGTGCTTAAAATCTATTTGAGTTTGGACAATTACTCTTGATAGAAAATAGATTGGATGGAAGACTGACACACACACACTTCACCATGCCATTAGCTTAATTGGCTATGGCAAGATGCCAAAAATAATAAAAAAATTAAACATATAAAAGAAAAAGAAATAATTGTTCTTAGTACACATCAGAGTTGATTACAGTGGTAATGAAATAAGGATAAGAAAGCAGTAAAAATTAAAAAAAATATATGCATTGCAGTTAATTTTATAAATAAAATTTATAAATAAAAGAAAAATCAATGAAGATGTTGTACCCTTTCGAGTTAATCACATAAATTTTACAGCTCATTTCAGGAATCATTGAGCTCTGTCAGCTAATTCCATCACAAAAATAACAAGTTATCATTTTCAAAATATTTCAAGAAGCTCCTTTTTACCCTTTCTTCATACCCTCATTCATTTAACTCATAGTCCCTGTTGTGTGTTAGCTTTTAAATTTTTTATATGCTGGCTACTTTTAGTCTGTTACTCATGTAACAGGAGGGAGAAAAATGCAGGGTCAGACCGGGGATCGAACCTGGGACCTCCCGCACTATAGGCGAGTGCTCTACCACTGAGCTACCCAGACCGCTACATTCCTCCCGTTATTCTTGAGTTTCCCATGATCCTATGGGAAATCTCACCCCAAATTCCCTCGAATGGACTTTATACGGCCGAATATATGTCAGTCCATCACTTCCGAGGGCCACACTGGCCACCAAACTGTAACAGGAGGGAGGAAAAATGCAGGGTCGGACCGGGGACCTCCCGCACTATAGGCGAGTGCTCTACCAACTGAGCTACCCAGACCGCTACACTAAAAAATGTAGAGAAAAGTGCTGTTCTAAATTATTTGATTTAATACATTTGAAAAAAAAAGTTAAAAAAACATTACTTCTGAAGAAATAGATGACAGGTCTTAATCTGAAAAATGTCTACTTGGTTATTCAGCAATGCAAGAGATATGAAAGTTCTGAAGTTTAAAGTTTAGTTCTAAGAAGACCAGAACAAAATAATACTGATACAATTAGAAAAGAAGCCAAAGTGTAACATAGAGTGGAAATTTAAAACTTGATGCTAGGATTAAGTTATTAATTTTTTTCAGAGCCAAAATGTATTCCTTTAATAAAATAAAAATTCAAGTGATTTTTTTTTTATAAAATCAGTTGTTTTATAAGTAAATTAGGATTTTTCTCAAACAAGATTTGAGAAAATGACACACTCAAACTACACACTTTAATTTAGGTCCTAAATTAGGAACCTCGTGTGGTAGGCCTACATGTAGCTGCATTTTTCTCCTACCCGTTACACTTACAATTCTTATTAAAATTTTTCTGTACTTTAGTTACTACAAATTGTTCATCGTTCAAGTTCTCTTTGTTTCTAATAGAATTCCAAACATCGAAGATGTTGGAAAATTCATTAACTCTATCCATGTGTAGAAAATTGATTCTCGTTCTTGTAGAAAGCAGAAAGTATCGAATTGTTCCCCTTGCATAGCGCATAAAGACCAAACTAAGTGATAATTTTTAAATATTAAAAGGTGACTTCACTAGATGTAATTTAGCGACATATACAACTATCAACAAATTCGGACCCATTCAAAATGATACCAAACCAAACTAAAACCATAACGTAACTATCTTCAAAACGTACCTAATAAACTATACCCATAGTTTGGACAAAACATGCCATTCTGGGACAGATTATCATAACTCGCGTCAGATTGCAGTATTTTCATTTGGTTTTATTACATATTCACTATTTCAATATGAATTAAGGCATTGTCTTTAATCGAGCGAAGCTTCTCATTGGTGGATTTAGTCGAATGGGGGGTGGGGGGTATTTATACATTGTTGTGCATTATTTCTGATACTTCACAGATTTTTCTGTAGCTAAAATTAAACCAGAATGAGGATTTTTTTTCATTGTCATAAAAAATCGGGAATTATTATATTAATAACCCTTAGTTCTTAAATTAAATTTCATCGTAAGTACTTGCATCATGTCTTATAACATGGACCACATTTTGGATGTAAACGTTTACATTTACAAAGTGTCCAATTTCCTGGAAAAATGAATCACAAATGCACGTGAGTATTCTAAATACATGAAAAGGTGACTATTGAAGGATTCAGAACTGAATATAGTCTATGTCATATTGACCCATTTTAAGAAAAAAAATGTGATTGTTTGCATGGTTGCCATAGAAACAATGTTTTTCCAAATGCTATGCATACCTATTAATGTCATAAATACAGTGTCTTGTCTACATTCTTTTGAATATACATGTATATATATTGTTTCTTCAATAAATATCAAGATGTGGGTGCACGACACTTAATATGTCATATGGCCAAAAATCATGGTAAATGTAACGTATCATTTCACGATTCTGTACTACTACCATTATAAATAAAGACAGAAACTCTTAACCAAAATGCAGTTTCTGATAATTGAAAGTCCGTTTTTTTTTTTTTTTTTTTTTTTTTTTTTTTTTTTTTTTTTGTTTTGTTTCTTTCTCTATCTTTTTTCCACAGAGGGTAATCATGCCTTTTAATGTTGAGATGAGCATTCGTTAAACAAATTCTATATTTTTTTTATTATATTCTATATGTTTTGAAATGTAGACAAATGCTTATAGCTAGCACTTTTTTTAAGTAACTGCTAGAAAGTAAAGGTTGCTAGCAGCTAATTTTTCTCTTACTTTTCTACTACAAGTAGCCAGTGAAGATATTTGTAAACTCGTTTATCGATTGCGAAAAAAACTTCTTTAAACTATTATTTATGTGGTCTATTGATTTTATATATATATATATATATATATATATATATATATATATATATATATATATATATATATATATATATATATATATATATATATACTGACTAATTGAATAGTTTTAATAAACTTTGTACGTTACGATAACTTATTCACGCTTCACAGAGAGAGAATTATAGAAGCCGTGGTTAATTGCCTTTATTGAGGGTTTATAATAGCTTTCATTCAAATTTAAATTGATTTTATAATAACATTTAAAAGCTGTGTCATGCATTGACTTTAATTCCAATAAGAGGCCTAATACATTAATAATTTTTTAAAGTTAAACCGGGGACATATATGATACAGATCTGTATTGAAGGTACAAAAAGCGATTTGTGTCGATGAAAAAAAAATAAAGGCGGTTTTTAATGTAACGACACCACTGAAAATCAATAGAAAATCAATCAATAATTGGTTCAATTATGGACTAAACATGCTCTTGATTCGTATTTGGGTCGATCCCCTGCTGGGTCTGAACTAAGATTTAATTATGGACAATATTTTTTTCTGATTTTTTGCTGAATAAGATTACTTGAAAAAAAAAAAGAACCCTTAATTCTCACCACCAGCGCGTGTTTTGACCATTTATGCAAAGATAGAATTGGCAGTCGGCTATAGTCTAATGTATAAACGTCGCTAATCATATGAAATTTCAGTCACCACCTCGGTGGTTCAGTGGTAGAACTCTTGCCTCGGTAGCGGGAGGTCGTGGGTTCGACCGGGACATACATAATTGTTACTGCTTGGATGCCTGGCCTGGGTAGATTATCGACTCGTTCACCCGGTGTCTGTGTCATGTGACTTGGGAGTGGTGTGGTTGTCTGCTTAATCTAGAAATTAATAAACTTGTTCTCACCAAATAGCTCAAAATTGCTGATGTGACGTTAAACAACGCCACAATCAACCAACAAAATCAATCGCTTGATATAAATTATTACGAGTGTTGTCGGTTCTCCCATAGTAAGCCCCACAAATCTAATTGACTGGGGATTTAAAGTTCGTTACCATATAGAGACAATAGTGGGTTAGTTCAGTCTGGTAGGCTTGTAGCTGTATCTGTGTAACGTGTAAGTATATTGATTAATATACTATATCAAGGAACACACACACACACACACACACACACACACACACACACACAGGTACGTACATTTAAATTGTGAACGTCTGTTATTTACTGTGATATATGCGACATGAAAACATTTCATTTGTTAAAAAAAAATTATCAAGTCGTAGATACTTATAATAGTCAATACCAATACGGTATTATATAAATACAAATAGTCAATATAGATACTATAATATATAAATACCAATACTGTTTCCAGCGACATTTAAAACGCTACTGTATTACAGAGATAATTATATAAATATAGCAGTGCTGAGATAGTGTGTGCTGTTGTGTTGTATATAGTTGGTATTTAAGAAAGGTTAATTGGCTCTCTGGTCCGGATCTTTCAGCTTTGTGTTAGAACGGTCACTTATCACCCGGAAGGGCTCGATCCTTAGCCTTATTAGGTTTTTCTGTCACCTGTTACGTTAGCGCATTGTGGTTAGTCCAATGTGGGAAATGTCAAGATAACGGGAGGAATGTAGCAGGGACTGAGCTAGTCATGGTGTTGTGTTGTAAATAGTAGATACAAAAAGGTGATTTACTGTTCGTCTTTCTGGTCCGGAAGGACCGGGTTCGATCCTTAGTCGGGGCAATCGGTCAGGGAATGTTTTTATTTCAGGAGCACCCCTTTACATGAATAAACATTGGATCTTGGAATCGTTTACATATTAACATGTAAATTGATACTTTTGATTTTCTTTTACTGAAAAAAGAAAAGGTCAAACCTGTGATTGTTGTCTGCAGCAGCTTGTTTAACGTGGTCAGTTTGGTTAAATAGTCCCGTGAACGTTACACCTGTCCATAATGGTCATCTGTCCAATTTATGGTGTTATAGTGACCATTCGTTTTACGGCACAGATAATAATAATAATAATAATAATAATAATAATAATAATAATGATGATGATGATGATGATGATGATGTTGATGATGATGATAATAATAATAATAAAAATAATAATAATAATAATAATAATAATAATAATAATAATAATAATAATGAGAAAGCTTAAGACAAATCCCATGTTGGAGACAATTATCTCCTCTTTACCACAATATGCTATAATGCATTATTGTGTAATGTATTATGCCTGGGTTTTTAGTAAATTTACATTATCATGAATTATTCTTACTTGTTCAACAATTCAAAATATAATTGGTGGTGACTCCTTTCCTTTTGAATTGAACACGATTTTGAGTTATTTATAAAAAGCTAAGATTTATAAAATTCTTAAAAATTATCAACAAAATGATGAATCGAAATTACCTAAAATGTTTTATATTTCTACTTTTAGGAAAAATTAAGATTATTACAATTTACATAATTATGAAATCCAGCAGTAAAAATAAAAAAATAAATAGAAACAGGGGTTCGTTATGACACACATAACATAGGTCTAAATGTGGGGAAACCACGTGACTTCTTGGAACCAAAGAAGGCAAAGACAAATAAGCCCACTCCAGATATGTTTTGTTGCTGTACGCTTTCAATTCGAGGCGTGTCTTTTTAAGACATGTACTAGTATCTCTTGAATTTGAAAATAGGTTGAATTTTATTTTATTTTATTCATTTCATTTAAAAAGGGAATCATGACATTCAAAACCAACAAGTTTAAAGGTACCGTGGCTATCTTCTAAGAAATGACCCGTACTCCGATTAATTTATAAACCAAGACACTTAATTGGCAAAAGTGTAAATATAGAAAGTTTAAGTTAAGATGGAAATTTAGTTCTTAAAATGAGGCTCTACGATTGGTGACACTGAATTGCATAAAATGATTGTTGTATAATTGCAACTTAATTTACTTACTGGTGCCGTGTCGTAATATAATGTTCAAAACTCCATTTTTTCCAGAACTATGGCTGGACGACCGCATTCAACCTCTACTCATACATCAGAACATTCTACAAGTGAATCACAGAAGAACGCAGATACAACGGGATCTAAATTGGTAAAAGAACAAGTACCTCCACACCATACGTGGACAGCGTATTCCGGACCCGTTCTGTTTACAGGTGAGTTTACAAATACCCCCCCCCCCCCCACACACACACACAAAAAGATAACAAAAACTAATATATTGTATTATTATTATCAATAATATTCAACCACCTATTACCTATGTACAGCTTATTTAGATCTTTCACCGTCTAGATTAGAAGATCCTAGCGTGAGGAAGTTTTTTTAATTTGCTTGCCGAATGTCGGTGATTTTCTATGGGCACTCCGGTTTTCTCCACCACTCAAGAACTGACCACCTCGATATAAGTAAAATAATCTTGACTTGGGTTAAAAAAAACAAAAATAAAATATAATCCGATTCAATCCAATGTGTTTTATTTTCCTGTGTTTTTTTTCTGATAACTTGCATCACAAATACTGTTTATTTAGACACTTTCTTATTTACTATTTTACACATAATCACCTTACTAAGTTACTAGTAAATAATCCTAACTTTTAAATAACACATTTGCTGCTTTTACAGCTTATTCAAATCTTTTTAAGTAGTTATGTTTCTGTGATTTTACTTTTTCAATTCAGCTTATTTACACTGGGTATAGCGATTTCTTTATCATCTCGTGAAGTCTTTTGCAGATTTTTTAAAAAGCCGTTTAAGAATGATATAAATGTTTTCTTTTTTGCAGGACCAAGTGGATTAAGAGATCACCATGTTACAACAGCTAGCAATTTTCAAATGGTCGGAATTGGGGATAGATCGAAGGAAGATACCAGTCAGATGCAGTACCTAAACCGACCTCCCCCTGGTCAGAAGTTTCCAAAAGCCAAGAATGGTCAGATTGGTGAAATCGGATGGCCTGTTGAACATTTTAAAATCGTTAAAGGAATATAACGTATAACATACAGTATATGTAATTTAAAGTTCAAAAAGTGACCTTTTCCTTGTCATTTCTCATGGAAGAAAGTTACACAGAATTATTAAGACTGCGACAGAGAAAGAACGATCAAACATGTGTACACTTTTTGACATTTGGTTATGATTTCATTACTAGATCAAACGTAAAAATTAGACAAATAATTGTAAAGCCTTGTCATATTGTACGGAATTTGAACTTAAAAATTTTACAGACATGAAAATGACAGGAAAGCACCGGTTTACTGGTTCTAAATAATGGCTTTGTCCAAAATTGTACTGGATATATTTGACGTCTTGTAGTTCCACTTTCCTTTTATCCTCAATTTTCAATCACACGTGACAGGTGAATCTAGATAGACAGGGGTTTCTTGCCCATCCGGAGCACCCGAACTCACTTCTCCTGAAAGTTCACGTGTTCCATATAATTTGCCAGTTTTTTTTTTTTTTTGTTTGTTTTTTTTTTTTTTTTTTTTATAGTTTTTACTATGCTTTAATTTTTTGATTTGAACATGTACCGTTATGTTTTGTTTGATTGGCACATAGTGTATTACATATATTGCGCATATTGACATATAGACATTGATCCTAGGCTTTGGTGACATATAAACACGTAAACTGACACTAGTTGACATATTCATCCGTGTTGACATGTTTGATAAATGCTGACACGTCAACCATTATCGAATACGTACATTGACCATTGTATAGTAATAGATTGATATATATATATATATATATATATATATATATATATATATATATATATATATATATATATATATATATATATATATATATATACTAGTATATACTAGTTTTGTAAAACTTGTTTACTCATGAACTGACAGAATTGTAATAAGGAAAGCATTTTAAATGTACATGTATTTAACAATACTATTTTTAAGAAATTATGACTGAAGACATATTATCAATGATCTTTATAATTGTACCTTTTTAACTATTCTTGATTTAACTGATGAAATGTGTTATTACTGAATCTCTCTCTCTCTCTCTCTCTCTCTCTCTCTCTCTCTCTCTTGAAGGAAGAGAAATAGATTAGTTTTTTTCTCATCATTCCAATGAAAAGTAGTAAAATTGGAATACGTAAGCAACATTTTAGAATAGATATAAAAATTATGTCGATTATCTCATTACTTTTTAAAATGTCTATTTTTAAGATAAAATTTGTAAATAATACTAAGTGTATTTTTATGTTGATGTATCATCGTAGACGTACTAAGATGTACTAACTCATTTTACCGACAAATACTTTTTATTTAATGATGTTTATATGTTTATTTTTATATTTTCTTACCATCAGTATTATCTGGTTCAATACCTTACTTTGCTCAATAAATATTTTTGTGATTTATTTACGGTCTTCAGCATTCTTTCTATATGTGCAACTTCTGTAAGTTTGATACTGTGTACCAACTGTAACCATAGTAACCTATTTAAAACCTTTTAATACGTTTTAACGATTACATACAAAAAAGTATTTGTATGCAGGACCGAGTACTGATCGCAAATGGATTGCCGCGCTCGAGTTGCTACACGAGCTTTCTGACGATACTGATTTCGAGCCGCTAAGTAAACTTTTTTGGCTTGCTTTGCTCGAGCCGCTACTTGAGTTTTATGCGATTGCTAGACTTGAGTCGCTACATAAACTTTTTTGGGGATTGCTGAGCTCTAACAACTCAACTGCTAACTGCGTTCAAACCGCTACATGAAGTGTTTGGGATTGCTGTCTTCAAACCGCTACATGAGCTTTCTAGAGTTACTGCGCTCGAATCGCGTTATCTAAAATTTACATTATGTATAAATAAACCAGATGTAAAGACATTTTCGTTGTTGATTGTCGTATTTAAGCGTAATTTATTTCAAAACTTAGTAAAAGCAAGCACGTTTTACTGAATTATATCAAGGAATATTTTATTTAATCCCTCTCCTGAAAATTTCTTATTTTCAAATGAATATCAATGGTTCATCTCGCTTACATTTTACGTAAAATTTCGGTTACTAGATGACAGATTCTGTTTATTATATACCGGATACAATTGCTAGTCTGACAAATCTAAACAACCAATAAGTATTTTTAAGTACTTTAAGTAAATATCATTCATTAAATTCTGAGGTGACATAAGGATTGATATGGTGTCCATGGTTTGTGACTTGAAGTTGCACGTTATGTAAATAAAATATTACACGTTACATTCAAATGTTTAAAATCTACTTGTAAAAACGATCATATGGGTATAAAATTATTACAATGGCTCATTTATAACTCAAATAAAAAATTCATAAATTGTTAAGATTTTCATATTGTCACGTGTAAATTTTTTAAAGCGTATCAACTTTCACTCGATTATCGTGTCAAATGTTGGTTTAGAAATCAATCGTAATGGCAATAACGGTCTCCGGAGTTTGGCATCTATCTACCAATAATGTACTAGTGATAACTAAAGGGATACCTAGTTGTCTACAAAGAGCGATTCTGACAAAAAAACGATGTTAAAAACTTGAAATAAAACGGTTATATAGTATAGGGTTCTGGGTGTATTATTTATTGTTTGTTATACCGTTGTCATGGTAACCTGTGATTGTTTTTATGTTGTTTACAATTAATTGACATTTGAGAAAAATAAACAAATATTTAATTTTGAAGACAAATCGTTTTGAAATATCAAAATTCGAGACAGGAGATTGAATACAAAATATTCGTTTTTTATTTTGAAGGGAGTTCACATGTACAATTCACCAAGTGCCTAGTGAGACTGATTTTAAATCAACGGTCAACCATCAAACTTTCACCACCAGACTTAGTGTAATGTCAAACAAATATAAGAGAACTTCATAAATAAACTAACTGGGGATTTGAACCGCAAACTCTGTTCTGTCGCTTTGGTTACTGGCATGTGCAAAAATTTAATTCTGAATAATGTCATATTTCCTCAAACATTTTTGTCTTTTATTTAAATTTGTTGATTTTTTTTGTCATTTCATAGAATAATGTCTTTTTTCAGCTCAACTGAACCATTAACTGCTATATTTTATTATTTTGAATTTGATTGTGTTTAATCTTAAGGAGATTATATAATGGTTCAGTTGAAAGAGGTTTAAGAAACATGACATCCGGTTCTGGATGGCATGACAAAATGTCATTTATCTTCACTGGAAAATGTTCTCTTTTTTGAATTTGTCTTTAATTGTTAATACTCTGTATCTGTTCCGACTTTTAAATATAAGTAGTTTACGCGGTAGCACGGAAAATTCGGGTTACCCTCAAACATCCATGCCTGAACTTTAGAAAAATATATAATGAGCAATACTATATAATTGTATAATGCATATCATATGCTAAACATAAAAATAAATTTATTTGTTTTAAGTTCTGTATTGGGCCTGATTTTGAGAGAAATGTGCAATAATGCCAAGATGATAAAACTAAAAGCATTGTAGTTATAAATACCCAATAAAGGGTTAAACAATGAAAGCTTTCTGGAAAACTATTTGTCACTGAGTGCCAAAATCACAAAAATTGTTTGCTTTTTTTAACTTCCACAAGATATATTCAAAAAGCCATCATCAAAAATGAACGACACCTGGACGAAAAGAAAACAATGAGTTTTGTCAACATGTGATGTATAACGTTCTGTTTATATACACGTTAAAGAGTATTTATGATACGGCTAATTTTCTCCTTAAACCAATATTTGGTAAGCTATCGACGTGTGCTAAGCGGATTAAATAATCTCAAACACAATTCATTATGGTTGACATAGACAATATGCACCATGACACGAACAACATTACAACGAGTGTCTTCCCTAATACATTTATTGAATTTTGTAAACAAGGATCTTAAAGTGATCCTTGATTTAATTAATATTTATAATTTATTCTTCTCGTATTTTATTGTAACTTTCTTCTAATTGTTTGTTATGTTCTAGTATTACTAAGTTAACATACGCTTTTATTTCGCTCTATAATGTAAATTTCACAGAGTCACTAGCTAGTGGAACAGAGGAGGACTTTTAGTTTCGTTGGTGTCAGTGAACGTTTGATTAAATATTTCATGGTGTATATATAATACTACAATACAAATGAAGTTAGAAACAAACATGCAGAATAGACCATTGAAGTGATTTACAGTTCAGGACAGATATTAGATATATTTAAAAAAAAAAAATAGAATCTGAAATTTGGTGTAAAGCGTGATATTAAGGACAAAACCTAATTTCAGCGATTTTATAAAATAGTGATATTGGAAAAATAGTTTTTTATACATTTGTACTTAACACGATTAACATGTCCGATGTTGTTGCTAACAATTTTAGGATAATTTAGCCTTGTATCCTGATACAAATAAAATTCTGAATTTCATTTTTTTTATCAAATAAAAAATAAAAATCGACATAGTGACTAAATTTGTGGAAATATGGTATAAACGTTATAATGTAGAAATGTGATCAAGCTATAAATATTTAAAAACCAGACATGATGTATAACTTATTGTTGATCATTTTATGGACATTGATATGCTATTCACAAGGAGCCAATGAAATACAAGTGGTATGGATGGCTCCAAGAGCCACACCATCTGGAGGTCTCCCTGTCAACGCTTCTACGTCACTACCAGCATTTTCATTCGCTATTGAGAAAATATATAATTATTCAATATTGCCAAAGGACACATTCAAGTAAGTTTATATTTAAGAATTATAAGTGATTAAGAACTTGTTCTGATGATATACCGAAGTTATGATTTTTAACTGCATGTAGCTTGATTATGTATGTACAAGAGGACGCATTATGACAATATAATATTGATACAATATTGAAATAGTAAAACAAATTATAAAATCATACAAAAATATAATACTGATGTAATAACAAAAAAAAAAAAAACAGTTTTATATAATAATACATAATGTATCATTAATACTGTATCTCAGAGACATGCGTTCTACACTACAGCAGACTTTGTGAACTTTTCAATTAACTAAACCTGCTGAAACACTTTTCAAGGTTTTAATCGAACATAAAACTTCTAAAGCCAAAAATAGTTTTTTTTTTAAAAAAAAAAGAACAAGTTCTCTGAAAAACCTTATATGAAACCCAAGAATTATAACTTTTACTTTTTAATATAATAATTAGAAATAAGGTCTTACGATTTGCGTAAATCTGTGAAATTTCTGCTGCTGCTGTTGATGATGATGATGAAAAACTTGCATCTTTCTAGCATAACCCCGTATACGTAATTTCCAATTGAAATAACTTTAAAAAATATTTAAATAAATGCTGTATCCATCATACATATCTTTGTTACTTCTTGTATGAGCACTTAAGCAAATTAAATAGCTTAAAAATTTCTTCGGACAAGTCTAAAACTTTGCTCAAAATTTCGTATTAGACTTAATCATGTATATTATAATCGTGAAAAGAAATGCAAATCCCCCTTCTCACAATTGAATAAAAGCATGACGATGCGCAATTAAAAAACTTTATTTAAACACAAGTCTTCCGACGGTTCTTTTGAAGCTAACGTTCTAACCGTTCGTCCACAAAAGTATAATAATAATCCATACAATTATACATAAAAAAATATAAATTCTATGTTTAAAAATCGCTCTAAATAAATTGGTGTGATTGCGCTATCGGTATTAACTATTTACTTTACGATAGATACGCAATTTTGTGTTCTGTTTCAGAATGGACTTCTCGTTTTCCGATTGATATACAACTTTGTATTTTGGGGGGTTTTTTTGTTTCGTAATAGACCGCGCGTTTCACGACTAATGTAGATCTATGTGTTTTTTTAAATAATGTTCTATGATTGATGTACAACACGGTGCTTTGTTTCATTATGGACTACCTGTTTTAGAATGGGGTGCAAATTTTGATGTTTTTTTAATTTTTTTTTTTTTGAGTGGAATGTTTTACGATAGATATACAATATAGATGGTTTTGTTTCAGAGTGAACCTCTTGTTTTTCAGTTGACCTCCATTTTTTTCAGATCGAATCGATATACACCTTAGTGTATTATTTGATAATGAACAAGTTGATTTGTGATTGATATACAACTTTTTACCTTGTTTCATAGTGAACATCCTGTTTAAAGGTGCATTTTAGTGTTCTTCTTTGATCTTCCTTTTTTTGTTTCTATAGTGGACTTATTGTTTGACGGTTGATATACAATACTATGCTATATTTTGTTATGGACAACCTGTTTTACTATTGAACTCTGAAGAAAATGTTGTACTTTAATTTAAAGTACAACATTTTCTTCAGAGTCATCTTCCTGGTTTTCCAATTGATAAACAACTTTGTGTTTTTCGTTCTATTGTGGATTTCTTGGCTAGCGATAGATATACATCTCATTGAATTTCATTTCACAGTGAACTCATTTCATGATTGATGTACAGTTTATTTATTTATTTTTTATTTTTATTATTATTTTGTCGCAGCGGATAACTTGTTTTACAGAACACATACAACCTTTTCTGTATTTGTTTCAGAGTAAACTACCTGGATTCTGGCTGTGACAGTAAACAAAGTTTGGGAGAATTTACGACATTTTTATTCAACAATAATATTGATGTTATATTTGGACCACCCTGTACCGTAGGTAAATATATTTACACAACATATAATGACAACCAAAACATCTATGTTAATATGTATATGACGCAAATGAAATTTTAATTAAACATTGAAGCTCTCTTTGAATTATTATCTTGTAATTATTGTTTCTTAAGTACATTTTGTTGTAGCAGATAAAGGTTGATAATCTGAAACTGTACGACAAACGTAATAACTTAAGTTTTCCTGGTGCTAATTTTCCCTTTCTTTGCAGTTATATTCCTGCTTCTTCTGAGTATAGTGTTTATGCCACACAGTTAATACTGTGTGGTAGAGCTTGTTCCCATTACTTTCTACAATGAAGTAAGCTGCTTACAATTAAATTGCTGACTCAAGGATATAGCAAGCCTAGGCTAATCAAGGACCTTAAAAGTTTCACGGCCGTCATCACAAAATTGTTCATAAATATGAAGTTACTGTATCCAAACTTATACTGGTTATATTTAACTCACCATAGTTCCTTGTTCCTTTCATTCTCAAATTTGATTTTGCACGTAACGGATGTAGCTAACTAGACAGGAGTTGTTTACCCTTCCGGAGTACCCGGCCTCACTTGATGAAATTTCACGTGTATAACTGAATTGGCCAGTTTTTTAAGTTTTTAATTTGTTTTTGTTTTGGGATAGTCATTTAGTCATTGACCTCGATGTTTGTCTATTTACTTCCTCATTTGTACAGATTAACTTGCAAAGCATATAAAAGGTTTCATTGGCTTTAAATGTCATGTATGATATTTTTAATGGGCTTTAAGATTCAGTTCCTGTAGAATAATAAGAACATTTTTCCTATTAGTTTTGATGTTTTGTGATCACTAGTGTTTGTTTACCTTTTAAATGGATCATCTTATACTAGTAATTTACTAACACCAAGTTGGTAAATCACAATATTTCAAGTAACTTCTCAATTCTAGTTATTCTATTTAATTTTAGACTTGACTTAGTCACATCTCTGATATTTTTGTATTTGATTATCTTGTTTGTCGATATTGTCTTTAGCAAAGAAAACATTTTTCAAACACAACCCATTTAACTCTGAAACTGTTGCATCCTAAATTGTTTTGATCACTGCTGATTATTGTATCATTATGCCTGGTGCCCGCCAATTACCTGTCAAATTTGATAGTTATTTGTTCAGGTATTTTATTTTCAATGCGGGGTTCATGTAATCGTTTAAGACTAACACAGCTAATACATCAAAATGACATACAAAACATAATAATCCAATTTAAATAAATCCAGTAATCTTTGACCAAAATATACAGGTAATGTAAAATAAATTATGATTTAATCTTTACATTTTTTTAATCTATATAAATTTACATGTATGTAAAACAAGTTTACTGAAGTACATATAACTATAGGAAGTGAATTATGTTGATTCATCTATTAACGTATTTCTGTTTTTATTATCATTATTATTTTCAAGGACATTATATTCTTATTAACGTTTTTTTAAATAAAACAAATAATATAATGAAATGTTATTTTATATAAAGTCACTTTTCTTGAACAATGGCCTTCTAGATCTTTGGTATCTATATACTCAATTTTTAAGAGAAGGCATTGGGAGGACGCATATTTGATTTCTAATTAATTTTAAATATGTTTATGTGGTCGAAGTTCCTTTTAAAACAACTTGTGTTTGCAAAATATTGCCTTATTTAGTAAATATCAGTCTCACGAGTGTCTTTATCTGGCACCCATGTATGATCGAATTTTTAATCTGCGATGCAAGATATGTAGTAGTAGTAGTAATAGTTGTTGTCGTCGTTGTTGTTGTTGTTTTTGTTGTTGTAGAACAGACAAAATGTTTATGTTTATGTTTTTTTTTTACATTTCAGCTATGACTCCCATAGCAGAATTAGCATCGTACAGAAACATCCCCGTGTTTGGTTGGCTGTCTAATGAAGAATCTCTTGATAACAAAACAAAATTAGACGCACTGGTTCGCTCCGTTCCTCCATTGTCTGCCTTAGGTTATATTGCTATTTACAATTATCTTTTTTTTTAATTTGTGTTAATTTGATTCAAATTCTTATTGTAGTCTGTCTTTTGAGGTGTGTGTATTAATTTGAGATAAAAGCCAATTTTTATAACAAAATTTCGTTATTTTTTATCTTCGTCATTATATAAATATGATGCCTGTCAAAAGTTTTTAAACCACTATAATAAACTTTGTTTTATCCAAACATTTAATATCAGTCATGAAATATGTGAAAATTTAAATCACATAAAGATATCCATATAGTTTTCTTTTTACCATTACACTCTAAATGATTTTTGAAGTTATGTTAATAAAGATCCTGGACATAGCTAGATATATCTTGATAAGGTACAAATTATAAATGTTTTTTTAAAAAATTTAAATTTAATGTTTTATCATAAATTATAAATCACTTTACAATACCAATTTTCTGAACAGTTATTGTGTTTTTTATGTTTATGTATTATTTTTATTAAATTGTTCCAATTAGCAAAATTTTCAGTGGTCTTAAATTTTGAAATTCATTTAAAACTAAGGTTTGTTCCCCTATGCATAGCATTCCTTAGCTGGATTTGGATTTATAATTTTGGAACTTTAGATTCATTATTTTCTACTGTTTGGCTTATATTTTTTATCTATCAAACTTTTCTGTCTTAGTTTGTGTCACTGATGAGGAATGAATTTCCGAAATGTGCACATTTGGCACATCAAAATTTAACTGGTATTTGTATTATATATTTACTACCCCTGAGAGGGTACCGCTCCTGGTGGAGTAAAACTCCCCGAGGGTATCTATAACTCAGTAGGCAGTACTTTGTGCTGTCAGAAAATGTACAATTTATCAAATTTTTCAGTCGTCTAAAATTAATAATTTATTTAAAACTAAGGTTTGTTCCCTCATGCAAAGCATTCCTTAGCTGGATTTGGATTTATATAATTTTGAAACTTTAGATTTATTATTTTCAATTGTTTGGCTTATATATTTTATGTATCAAACTTTTCGGTCTTAGTGTCACTGATGAGGAATGAAGTTCCGAAATGTGCACATCTGGCAAATCAAAATTTAACTGGTATTTGTGTTATATATTCTCTAAACATGTATTCCTAAATCAAAGACGACGATTTTTAACATATTTGTATCTACATTCGCCTTAACACTGAGCTACAGAACATTATAAGAAGTAGCTTGCCTGTCAAGTGACCAAGATGATGAGATATATAACAAATACCTGCTAAAATTAGCATCCAAAAATCCAGGGCTTCTTTGTTTCAAAATGAAATAAATTCACATAAACACGATATCATATATAAAATGATAAAATTCCAAAATATCAACGATAAACATAATATTTATTTCAGGTGGTATAATGGCTTTGATTTTCGCCACTTTTGATTGGTCCCGGTTAATCGTTATATCATCATCGTCACCAGAATGTGTAGCTTATGCTGATGCTATAGTTAAAACGTTTGAGTATTTGTCTTTTATCGGCTTTAACGTGTTCCATCATTACAGTGGCGTTTCAAACACAATCTCAGATAGTGATTTAGACACGATGTTAACTGCTATAAAACGAGAGGGTAGAAGTAAGTCAAGTAGCAAACACACACACACACACACACACACACACACACACACACACTTTTCAAATACTTTATTTTAAATATTATATTATTTTAATTTTGAATACTTGTCAATTTTAAATTTAAAAATATATAATTTATGTATAATTGTTTAATTATGCTGAAAATGTATCAAAGTAGTTCAAACTATTCAATTTCAAATGCGTGCGTCACATTTTTAAAATTACAAAATTTTTAATATTTTTGTATGAAATATATGTAATATATAAATAAAATGGGACTTTAATACTATATCCAATCAATGTTGATAACAATATATATGTTTTAAGAGCCAAAACAGAAAGTAGCACGTCACTAAATTTAACGAATATTTTAACAAACCTTAATAATATAACCTGAAACACAAGTCTGTGGACTAATACAAGACAAATTGTTCGACAGTATCCATTTAGATAATTTACCAAAGTCCGGCTTTTCCATCCATGTTTTAGATTTATTGTGTGTGTTTGCAGGCAATTATCATTTTGATTATTCCAAAGAATAATAGAGCTGTAAATCTGTATTTCAACTACTTATTTTATATCTATGGTGTTTATTTGCAGTTATCATATTAATTATTCCAAAAGCATATTTAAGACGTTACATGATAAGAGCAGATTATCTCGGAATGACCGGAGGTGATTATCAGTTCCTGTTTATACAAACACTGATTCTAACAGATGTTGAAATACAACAGCTAAATAGTCAAGAATTCTGGAAGTACGGTGATGGTTATGACGATTCAGCGAAACGAGGATTTAAAAATTTGTTGTTTGTAAGTTTATTTTTGTTATTGGTTCATTTAACAACAAATGTTACAGGGTCTCTATCCGGTCAACCACAAGTGTTTAAAAGCAGAATATTATCGTTGCGTTCGCCAGAAATCCACAAAATTTCAGGACATGACATAGCATCAATAACGCAGTAAGAAGGATTCAGAACAAACCTATATAACAAATACCTGCTAAATTTTGATGTGCCAGATGTGCACATTTCGGAAAATAATTCCTCGTCAGTGACACTAGGGGCCGAAAAGTTTGATAGATTAAAAAACATACGTCAAACAGCTGAAAATAAATGAAACTAAAGTTCACAAATTTGTGAATCCAAATCAAGCTAGAAATGTTTTGCATGAGGAAACAGACCTTAGTTTTAAATAAATTTCAAAAATTAAGACGACTGAAAATTTTGCTAAATGGTATATTTTCTGACAGCACAAAGTACTGCCTACTGAGCTATGGATACCCTCGGGGAGATTTACTCCACCAGCAGTGGTACCCGCTCAGGGGAAGTAAATATATAACAAATACCTGCTAAATTTTGATGTGCCAGATGTGCACATTTCGGAAAATCATTCCTCGTCAGTGACACTAGGGGCCGAAAAGTTTGATAGATTAAAAACATACGTCAAACAGTTGAAAATTTATGAATCTAAAGTTCACAAATATTTGAATCCAAATCAAGCTAGAAATGTTTTGCATGAGGAAACAGACCTTAGTTTTTAATAAATGTCAAAAATTAAGACGACTGAAAGTTTTGCTAAATGGTATATTTTCTGACAGCACAAAGTACTGCCTACTGAGCTATGGATACCCTCGGGGAGATTTACTCCACCAGCAGTGGTATATATCTGACATTTTAATAATCTCTTGATATAATTGCCGCTAATTATTATAAAGTTGTTGAAGTGATGAGCTTACAATTTTATTCATCATTGTAAATCAATTTGTAACATATTACAGTATGCGATTGCAGGAGGCAATCTTAGCCATGTTTGTTGAGGTGTTCAAATCTTATCCTTTGCAGCTTAACTTTGGAAATATAGATAACAATGTTGAGGCGTGGTCAGAATTGGCTGTGGATGCTGCAAACAGACTATTTGGAAGTAATACCGACATTCCTCCTGCAGTTTTTGTAAGTAATGATTAAATTGTCTTAAGTCATTGCTGCATCAGATAACCTGTAATTTGTAGCAAACTGACTTATGGGATTTAGTAGGTAAAAAATATTAAGAATGTTTCTGACAATTTGTAAAACAAACCAAACAAGAATTTTCTATTTTTAAAATTAACGCTTTTCTTGTAATTTTTGTAGGATATTTTTTCATTTGTCGTGCAAAAGCAATTAAAAAAAAGAAACAATGTTTTGTAAAAAGGAAATATTGTTAGTGAAATATCTTCAGAATTTTTGCAAGGCCAAATAGGCTCATTTTACATATTTCTATCTCCAATTGCGATTTGTTGGTTTACGCATGGTATTAATTTCGCATAATGATAATTAATCAGTAACAGTATAGTCCGTTTAATTGCCTTGTCTAACATGTATATTGTCTTCAATAACAGATGTAAGGACAACTTTGATGCCATAACCTTTATAAGGCTGACGTCGTTGCCAAGGTGCTTTGCCTTTTAATTTGTAAACCTTGCCGAACAAACATATTGCCAAGTATCATACTTAACAGAATAACATGCTGACCATTACGCCTTGCATAAGTTATAAATGACAATCTGTAAGTCCAGTAAAACATAGATATTTTTTTTAAATATCATGCTGACAAAATATATTGTCAATATAATCTTGATGCCTCGCCCAACGCAATCCATTGAACTAAAAATGAAACTCAAATATTTATGAAAGGCTGAGCGCTAAAAGGCATATTGACCAGTGATTACTAGTGAAAAAAATGTTTTGAATGATTAGAACATTTTTAATGCCGTATTTATTTATTCTTTTCCGACATTATTTTCTAGCCTGACGTTTATTCTGTTTTCCTACACGACGCTGTATATCTCTATGGATTGACTTTAAATCAAACAACATCAGTGCCACAATTTGTAAATGGAACTACGATAGCCAAAGCGACACAAAGCATCTCTTTTCCAGGTAAATATAATACAGTAAAACTTCGATCTGTGATTAATATGACCGATAATAACTTTTAATTTTTATTGTTATTAAGTAAGTTTATTTTGCATAATTACTTATTGAAATTAAAGTGACATGTTCTAGCCCCGTGGCCATAAAACATCATACGACAGATCGCGGGTCAACAACATTGCCGAGGTATCATGATGAATAATGGATTTTGTATTTTTAATTGGCAACTTTCTACCGTTTCTTTATCAATGAATTTTTAATATTTCAAGTTGGATACTGCACTTTTAATTCGGACATTTTATTATTTGACCTTTAAATAAATTTATATGTATTACAAATTTAAAGATTCTCTGTCCGTCGATAATCACGAGAACCTGAGCTTCCGATGGTATCTCGATGTTCGATCGCTCGAACCCCCCGATGGCTCGAATATTTGGTCAAAGTCCCTTGGACTTTGAGCCATCGAAGTTCAACTGTAATATATCATTATTCATAAATAACTTGTCCAATCAATTTCTAGTGGGATTGTTAGATGTGAAGTGAAGTGTTAACAATTGAAATGTTTTAAAATGATGTCCATTGTCAATATGAATGTAAAAACTTTGCAAGCAAATGAATAATGCACAAACGCATGTCATAATTGGTTTGCCTTTCAAAAGAATTTGCACATTCATTATGACATTGTACATTATTTTCAAACAGTTAATTATTATATTTAAATTAAATATGCCAAAAATTGATTTCATTTATTTAGAAACTTAAAAATTACCTTACGTAACATATGCACATCAGGACGAGTGCAGTAGGCGCAACAGTCACGAAGAACGCGCACATGAACATGAACATGATTCTTGGTCAAACTAAAGTGGGTTTTGTGATTTATGGTCTGTATGAATGCAAAGGCTTTCGGGTTTGGAGAAATAGGAATTTCACATGGCAAATGAAAATATTTCGAAATAAAACTATGGGGACTTTCTATTCTACAACGAAGCAAGCTACTTACAATTTAATTTCTAATTTCTATGGCCGTCATCACACTATTGTTGATAAGTATGAAGTCACTGTATTCTATCTTATACTGGATATATTTCACGCCCCATAGCTCCATGTTTTTTTCATTCTCCAGTTTGGTTTTACAAGGGATGGATTCAGCTAGCGACCTCACTTCCTTGAATAACGTTCACGTATGTAACTAAATTGGAAAGTTTTAGTAGTTTTTATTTTAATTTTTTCGGGATCGTGATTTGGAAAGGGACTGTTATGTTTCTGTTCTATTAGTCCTTATCGTATCTAAAGTTATCAGTGAGTGTTTTGTTTAAACTCTAATAATTTTTTGTGCCGAGGTTTGATTTGCTTTTTCAAATTTATTATATCATTTTATTTATTTATTTATTTATTTATTGTTTATTTTAATTTTATTAATTGTTTTATTGAAATTGACTGGTACTTTTGATCGGGTACATAAGATAAAAAACACAAATATACCAGTCCATGTCCAAATCATAATCCCCCAAACAAGGAAATAAAACTTTATAACTGGCTAATTTAGTTATTTGATTTTTACACTAAGTGTTATACTTCAGGTTTATCTGGTGATGTTGTTATGTCGTCTGCTGCCGACAGATATCCTTTTATGCAAATCTACGATCTAAACAGCAGTGATATTATGGAAATGGTTATGACGTTCAGTTACGCCATTGTTAACGGTGGCATTACTACGGTATTCTCCCTTTCTCACCAACATACACACACATACACACAAACATGTTAGCGCTTGTGAAAAATTATAACACTGGCAACATATTTGCAACTCAGAAAACTAATTTTTATGAAAATCAAAGGTATTTTAAAATTTGTTTTGATAAATCTCTATATTGTAAGTAAGTTTTTATGTTCTATAAATATATGATAAAGACATAAAATACTATGTTTTAAAATTCTGAAATTAAATTACTGAAGTAAAATCGTATATGTTTTTCTACTCTATTTTGACGTAGGTTTCTGAAACGTTTCCTATAACCTGGGGTAATGGATTGACGAGCGATACCTATATTCCACCTGATACACCAGCATGTGGATTTTATGATGAATTCTGTCCTGATACATGTAAATATATTAAACATAACCACTTTGCTATTTTATGTTTCTAAATGTGCGTAAATAAAACAAAAATTTTTAACTTTTTAAAAAAAATATTTGTATTACGCGCAAAATTATGGAATTGATTATCAGATTTTGGTAGGTTATATTAAATTTGAAAAAAAGACATAGTAAAATGCAAAACAAATAAAAACTAGTACAAAAACTATATGACAAAAGAGAACATTTCCCACAAATTGTAATTAGCGTATCATTTATTAATCGATGTATGGCATTAATTTATTACTTGGATAAAAAAGATTAATATTACTAAAATACTTGATTTCTACACTGTATTATGTTTAAAATAATAAATTATATATTTTTTTATTTAACAGCAAATCAAGCAGCTATATTTGGCGGGGTTGGTGCGGGACTTGTAGTTGTGTTTGCTGCTGTAATAATTGGTTATATGTGAGCATATTTCTATTTTCCTGACATTATTAGAAAGGTTTTTGAGAAAGACTTAATATTATTTAATCATTTTTATCTAAATTGTTTTATACCTTATAAATTTTCACGTGTATTTTATTTTTTTTATTCACGTGTGATTGCAACCAATCAAATGGCTTATAATGTGTACATTCAAGAAGGTACTGGTAGTAACTGTAACCGTTAATATGTAAATGACTTTAAGATTCTAGTTTGCGTTTGGAACAAAACATACAAAAACCTAAAACATTGTTTGTTTTGTTTCCAATATGAGCATGTTACTATACTTACTATGTCAATTAATATTGTTTATAAAGAAAATGTAGATTTCATTTCATCACTTTTAACGTTTTAAAATAAAAAATAAATTATGAAAGTTTTTCACATGAATATCAGAGAAAGAGTTCTGTGAGACCAGTTTGAAGCAATTCATGTTTTACTAATAACGTTGCAAATAAAATAATAAAACTAAATATAGTTTGCAAAAAGTTTTTGTGTATTTACAACACAAGTCAGAACCAACTCTTTCCGTAATAAATTGTTTTTGTTGGTCAAAGCAAATGCATACTTTTAGCATAGCAGTATCCAAGGTTTTGTTTGTTTAGGACTTTGTTTGAATGATAATGTTGAATAAGTTTTGACTTCGATAATTTTTTTAACAATTGTCGATATTAGATTTAAAATGAAACATAGCTACAAATATCATTACAATCTTAATTGCAAACAACAGATGATATTCAAAAGTTAATTGATAAATTATCTGTTTGATTGTTCTTACTTCAATTATTATATATCCTAAAAGACGAAAAGCTCAGTAGTATTAAATCAAATATAAATATCGGTGCAAATTCATTAGGGGTATATTGTTGTTTAAGGTTATGGAGAAGGGAACAAGAACTACAAAACATGGCGTGGAAGGTAAAACATGAAGATTTAGATTTCAATGTTGTTCTACGATCCAAATCGTTTATGGTACGTTTTTAGTAAAAATTTTAGTACCATGCATGGCATTGACAATGTAAAGTTAAAAACCAAAAATCATAAGAAAGGTTTAACAAAGAATATTACCCAAAATATTTTATCTTTGCTTATCGAAGGTTTAAAATAATAAATACAATTACTAGTCAGTTTTGTGGCGTTTTATTTGAATACTAGAAGCCATGTGTATACCACATTACGGCATTTTCCCTCAATTGTTATTGATAAATTATAGCCTAAGTTATTATTTTTTAAAAAACGTTTCAAAAAACTTTTGAGTTAAAATATTTTTCTTTTTATTATGGAAAAATTATCTTTATTTCTGATAAATTTTAGAGATTTTTTTAAACAATAAGTTAATGCATGATATATGTTTATAACTGAAGCAACAAAAATAACACCATATTATAAAAGAAAACTTAAAACTGTTTGTGTTAACTATGATTAAATTAAAAAAGCCATATAAAATTAAGACATCATAATAAGTGAAACGAAAGGGAATTATATTACAAAACTCTAAAAAAAAAGCCACTAACAAAATTTGTAAACTATATTTTGGTTAAAAAATAACTTGTATTGTTGAAAAATTGGAGGGATAGAGTATTTTTGTATAAAAAGTAAAAAAACCAATGTAACAAAACTATGCCACAACACTTTTTAAATGTATCTTTTCAGAATGTATCCAGTACTTTCCCAAGAAGAAACAGTACTTTGACACAAACTGGTACAGACAGTTTAAATGCGCAAAATACTATGAACGACACACTTTCAAATATTACAGCATTAAAAGGGGAGACTAATGTCATCATAGCTAGATATCGTGATAATACAGTTGTAGTCAAATATTTAACAAAGAAAAAGATCAAGTTGGATAGAAAACTTCTTAAAGAAATGAATACGGTATTAAGACTCATTTTAGTTATCAATGCCCAGTTGCTAGTTTAAGCCAATATTTAGTGAAGATTTAAAATGTTCTTTAATTTAAATAAGTTTATATTGGATATAAGGTTTTAATTTAAATTGTTTTTGATTGATTGAAAAGACTGTTTGCATTAAAAGTTAAACAGATATGTCAACATATTACAAATACACGACATTTACATTTTTGCTCACTTACCAACTGGTGAATCTGCTGGCGCTTAAAACTGTTAAGCCCATGTGGGCAAGAGATACCAATATATAGATGGGACAATGAAAAACTAAAAAATATCATAAACATTAAAACAATATAATAAATAATCGTGACTAGCGTTATTTAAATGTGGTATGTCTGTCTTCAGGGATACGCAGTGATAATATTTTACGTTTTCGGTGAAAATATTTTTAACAAAAATTACCATCAAGTGATAATTCTTAATGATTCTTTTTTCATGAATATTTTTTGTATGTAATTAAGTGTGAATTTAACTGCAGATAAACGATTAGAAATGAAAAGTTTTAAGGATTGGGATTTTAATACACGAAAATATAACATTAAGTTAATTCAGGTGTGATTATACACAAATAAATAGCAATTTTTCTTTTATGTTTTGAATATTTGGTCAGTTTATTACTTTCCAAATGTTTTGATTATCTTTTCTTTATCTATGATGTTTTTCGGCCCTCGTGTCACTGATGAGGAATGAATTTCTGAAATGTGCACATATGGCGCAGCAAAATGTAACAAGAATTTTGTTAAAAAAAAATTCATTAAAGATATATAACGGTGTTATATCATTTTCCAATTACTTCCATCTTTCTTTATATACAGTGCTCCGTATAACGTTATTATGTATTGATTTGATTTACCTTTTATTATAAATACCACAAGAAGTAACCGCAAAATTAACAAAATCTGTTTTATCTAATAGGCTCAAATTTAGTACTTGATTTTTGTTTTTATTTAGTTGTACCCCAGTTTTTTGATAAAAGATTGGAATGTTATTAAATTAGGAATAAAATAAATAAAACAAACATACCAGTCCTTGTCCATATCACAATCCCAAAAACAAAGCAAAAACTTTTCAAACTGGCAAAATAGGTGATACACGTGAACTTCCATCAAGGAAGTGAGGCCGGGTGCTCCGGAAGGGTAAGCACCTCCTGTTTAGCTAGCTACACCCGTCACGTGTAAGTCAATTTTGAGAATGAAAGGAACAAAGACCTATGGTGAGTCAAATATATCCAGTATAAGTTGGGATACAGTGACTACATACTTATCAACAATATTGTGATGACGGCCATAAAACTTTTTAAGGGCCCTGATTAGCCTAGGCTTGCAATATCCTTGTGTCAACAATTTAATTGTAAGTAATTTGCTTCGTTGCAGAAAGTTCCCATAGTGGGAACAAGCTCTACCGTACCGTATTAACTGTGAAACATATACACCATACGCAGGAGAAGCAGGGATATTGCTGCAAAGAAACGGAAAGTTGACAATAGAAAAATTGAAGTCATCACGTTTGTCGTATAGCTTCAGATGTAACCTTTCATGGGTGTCATAATTGAGGTATAAGTCCAAATATGAAGCAGAACATGGAGAATCTGTCGTGTCTTTTATTTCAAGCTCACTTGGATAGATGACATTCACATATTCTCCAAATTTGTGATTATTTAGAGAAAGAACGTCATCTATATATCTGTATGTGTAGTTGAATGATTTAGCGACAGTCTTTTTTCCAGATTTGACAAGGTTCTGTAAAAATTCTGATTCATATGAATAAAGAAACAAATCAGCAAGTAAAGGGGCACAGTTTGTACCCATTGTACCAATAACAAATTCTTCATTTGACTTTACAGTTAACAAATATCAAACACAGTAACCTTGCAGTTATGATTGGATTATGTACCGATATTAACAACGTCTGTGTTCTTTGGGAATTTTGCAGTAAAGGAAGCTTACAGGTAGGATGTCACAAGTTAAACAATTTTTTATGGTAACTGTTATAAAATGGAAACATAACGAGGGATAAAAATGTTCGAATAACATAACAAAAAAGTAAACGACACGATCTCGTATATGCTATTTTAACGAAGATTAAATGTCTCTTTTTTAAATTGAAGCTGAATAACATTGTTTCGAAATTTCAAACTTTGACATTAAATCAAGTTGTATATAAAGCATATGCTTCACTATATTTATGTATATGCACAGAAGCGGTATTAAAATTAAGATTTTTCATCAGTAAACATCAATGAATAAAATAAATATTAAGAATGAAAAACAATTAAACGTATTTTCTCTAATGAATGTAATTTCTCATATTGTATAATAAACTCTTCTGCAAAAGGTAGTGTTTAAACGAAATTTATTCGCCTGATTACGCAATATCAGTTTTCAAGATCTATTTTCTCTAAATATTTCCTTTTCAAAAGAAAAATACCGCTTCATCAATCTAAATAAACTTTATATTATAAAAATAGGATATACGAAAGAGCGACAGTATAAAGCTGGATACTATGTTTAAATTGTCCATAGCAACAGACATAGCAAAGGTAAATATTTAACAAAAAAAATTCTGTTTAACAAAAGTGCACATTTTTGGAAATTCAATCCTCATCAGTGACACTAGTGGCCGAAAACTTTGATCAATAAAAAAGATAAAAAAAATCCAAATATTAACAAATGAATTTCGCTTACAAACAAAGCAAACTCACTTGTTACTCTGTCACTGTAATGAAAAAAAGATGCTTTAATCTGTTATAGATCTTTTAGTCAACTGTTTATAACTTTGACTGTTAATAGATTCGCTTTGCATAGTTGTAATAAATAAAATGAAGAACAACTGTCTCTTGAGAAGCAAAATCCTTCTCTTCATCTCTCATAAACCTTTTTACTTTGACGTTTGACCTCCATACGCTAATACGGTAAACAATACATCAGATCATTTTAGTATACATTTAAATCAGGTTTTATCAAAATTCATCCATAAATGGTGCACAGTTTTGGAATTGATATCAAAGTGAAGTCCATGTACTTAAAGCTGCAATACGTTTTCCAAGGAAAAAAATCAAACGATGCTGATCTAATTAACGATGTTCCTAATGAACAATGTTACATATAGTTCAACGATAAAAGCTCAAATAAATACAGAAATAAAAGCGAGATGTAACATGTTGGATCTTATATTAGAACATGGTTACGTCATAAAAACCGGGTCATTTAAACACAACTTACAAAACGGTGAAATATGATAAATTAAACACAGAACTTCATTGGATTTGTCATTTGTTACTTAGTAAGGGATATTTAACACCATTGTGAATACATCTGGATATTAATTACGGAATTAATACATTTTTTTAGGTTTCACAATCGATTCTTGCACATGCTCAAAGATCATAATAATCATCGTTAAACGTTGACCAACCGGTTAGAGGATTCCGTTTATTTACAGCTAAAAGGAATGAAATTTCAGAAGATGAATCTCACGGATCGTGATTAGAAGTTATCTATTTAAAAAAAAAATCAGAAAATTGAAAAACTTAATGCAGCTTTAAATATAGAAAATCTACCCTGTCGTGTCACATAGATTCATATTACTGAGTACATGGACATTTATTACTTAATGACACAATTTTAAGTGGAAAAAACATAATATTTATTATTACATAATTTGTTTGTCGACTTCAGAAATTATATTTTAAATATTGTTTTAGTAGAAAGTCGCACTTTTTTGTAACAAAATGATTATTTTTATTTTTATAAGGGCTTAGAATATCTACACAAAAGTGAGTTAAAGTATCATGGGAATTTGAAAAGTAGTACATGTGTAATTGACAGTAGATGGACATGTAAACTCACAAACTTTGGTCCGAAAACTTTACTAGAGAAAGACCTAGTGGATATAAGCCATGCTGAAGAGTCACAATATAAAGGTAAGAATAAACAAAGTGTTAGCAAGAGTCATAAAGTACCACACACACACGCGAAAATTTTGATGGGTTAAAAAAATCCATTTATCTATTCAAAGATTATGAAATGTTTTCTCGTCGACTTTTTTTGTATATTGTTACCTATATATATTTTGCATGTACTAATAAATATTAACACATTATGTAATACATTCTAGAAAGTGCAATGCGTTTGTATAATTCAACTCGTAATTAATTGTCAGTTTGTATTGTTGAGATATTGATTTATTCATATACATCATATACAAGCTGTTACAGAGTCATGGTTCTCATTACATAAATATTTAACAATAATACTGAATAAATACTCTATAGTTAAATTTGGCAGTGCCATATATGCACATTTCAGAATCCATTCCTTATTAGTGACATTAAGGGCTGAAAAAGTTCATAGGCAAAAAAGAAAATCAAAACATTTGAAAATTAATTAATCCAAAGTTTCAAAATTTTATGTATCCAAATCCAGCTACGAGATGCTTTGCAAACCTTAGTTTTAACAAGTTTTCAAAAATCAAGATATAATAAATGACTGTTTCAGAACTTTTCTGGACAGCTCCAGAGATTCTTAGACAATTCAACAATCCCGAACAAAAGAACGGTTCATCGCATGCTGACATTTATGCCTATGGTGTTATATGCAAAGAATTGCTAACAATGACTGATCCGTACTCTTTATATATGGATTTGACTGCGCAAGGTAAGCTCTAATACGGATTAACTCGATATGTCACTTTTGAAAAGTTGTTTCAATTAACTTATTGTGTTTTTTTAAAATTATTCTTTCAATTAATTTGTTGATGTTTTGCATTGGTTTGTTTTGTTAATAGCTTTCTCATTAATACCTTTGCGAAAAAAATGAATAAACATTATTTCTTTAAAACTTTAAAGTTTTTCTAATGTAGTGGATGTGTTTTTGTTATTATATACTTGTTTCTCGACTGCATTCTATATTTATAAATCTCTAACAAAATATCCGTTTAATATTGATGTGCAATTCATCACATTTGATGTGAAATTCATTCCTCATTAGTGACACTAGGGGTCTAAAAATTGATAAATAAAAACGATACAATCAAAACGTAACGTAAACTACTGGATAAACTGTTAAATAAGAATAAAGTGTGAGTTAACAATTGTAAAAATCTATCTAATATTGATAAATGGTATAAAAGTCTGTTGAAAGTCGTCATTGTTAATTATCCCCACAAATTTGCCATTCTGAAGCTGAATACAATTGTGAGGAACTTAAATCATAATTCCAGCAAAAAAACTATTTTATATTTTAATATTTAATTATTAATGGTTTAAAAACATATGTATCTTTCTAAATAAACCACTGACATATGAATAAAATCAATGTTATCTTAAAAAGATCTCAAATTAAAAAATTGCTTAGTGCATTACTCAAAGTATTGCTTTTTTCATTTTTTATTTTAGAGATTATCGAGAGAATAATAAATCATGTTGAGGGTAAAATATTTCGACCGAAAATCGTGCCAGAAGAAATTCAAGGATTTCAAAGCACAAAACAAGTTTTTTCAATAAGCAAGTTGATAGATAAATGTTGGGCAGAAGATCCAAAAGTGAGACCCTCTGCCAAAGCTGTGCTTCAAGGTCTTCATAAAATAAGCCCCTTTAAGTAAGTATCCAAAATATAATAACAAGTATTGTATATTAATTGCTATTGTAATAGTCAGCTTTATCTTTTTTTCTCCTCATCATAACCTTTCTCAAAGCCGTAAACATCACAACCATCATTCCTACCACCTGCACCCCCAATTCCATCACAAACACCGTCATCATCATTGTAGCCGCCATCTTCATCATAATAAGTTAGTGAGGCCCTCCAGTAAATCGAAACACAGTGCTTTTGGAGTAAATCTTCCTAGAAAATATTGATAACCATCAATAGAAATGTTATAGTTGACAAAATCAAGTTCAGTAAAAATTAATATTGTGGGGTTCTTTAAATTTTTGAGTTTGACCTGTATGTTGTAAAATTGGTATATCAATGTTTTTAAAAAATCCTTATTTTTGACATCGATTTTATCAAACAAAAAGTTTAATTCTTGAAATAGAAATTTACATAGAGAAGGACATGTTCTATCAAGTAAATTGGTGGTGTCTGTTTTATAGAAAGACAAACGTCATTGAGAATATGATTACAATGATGGAAAAGTACTCGAATCAGTTAGAGGATTTAGTATCGGAGAGAACACAGCAGCTAGAGGAAGAAAAATTAAAAACAGACGCTCTTCTTTACAGAATGTTACCTAGGTAATATATAATATAAAACTTTAAGTTCAAATTGTTTCATCTCAAAAGATAAACCTTGCATCATTGACCATAGTTTAATAACTTTAAAGGAGTGTGATTAATTCTTAACCAAATAAAAGGAATATATCACCGTTGTTATTAAATAGGACAAAAACATAGCAGTCCATGTCCAAATCACAATTTCTCTTTAAGAAAACAAAGTAAAATCTTTAAAAAATGACCAATTCAGTGAAACAAGTAAACTTTAATCAAGGAAGTAGGGCCAGGTGCTCCAGAAGGGTAAGCACCTCCTGTCTGGCTAGCTACACCCATCACATGGGACATGGGGCTATGGTAAGTCTAACATATCCAGTAAGGTTATCGTGACTTCATACTTATCACAACAATATTTTAATGATGGCCAAGATTTTACTGCCTTGATAAACATGTTCTAAGCAACAGCAAACAATTAAGAACATAATGCAATATAATATAAACAATCAAACATAAGACAGGAGAGCCAGCACATGTTGAAACCACTGCATATAAAACTCTTGACTTGATAAATTACTTTTACCGAATGTGTCTCGACATCCCTTGAGCTATCCTTATTTGTTCTTTATAGTGTAATATTAATCTTCTTTAAATTTTATGTAAGCTTGCAAACAAAAAAAGTATAATGCGCTGAAAAATTGAGTACATTTACTACATCTTTTATCAATGTCATAGCCGGTTTAATTCGTCCCCCAATCTGAAAAAAATCAAGGAACCTAATTAATTGTTAATAAAAGTTTAACACGGACGAAAAATGTCTAGAAAATTCGTTTCGTAGTACATACCGCGAATATATTATAATTTTTGCTGTCATAAATAAGAAAATTTTGTTTGGTTTAACTACAGATTGCACTCTATTGGCAAGTGGAGAGTACTTTACTCGTGGTTTTGCTGTAGAATTTTTAAAGATTTATAAACTACATATATGTTAACACTATTAAAGTCCATTGATTATTTCAAAAATTTTGTCAAAACACTGAGATAATTTTGATTTTACTATAAAAATTATATATTTACTGATTTATTTGTAAAGAGGATTAATGTATTATCATTTAATAATGCTGGACATTAAAAAACATGATTTGTGTTAAATTCTCATTTAATTTTTAAGAAAAGTAGCAGAAGAACTTAAAGTTGGTAATCCTATTACAGCCGAATCGTTTGAATTGGTAACACTTTACTTTTCTGATATTGTTGGTTTTACCACTATTGCCGGTGAAAGTACTCCTATTCAGGTGAGAAAACATTTATCAAGCATGTAAGGGATCGCGCAAGATAAAAGAAACTGTATAAAACACTTTCATTGACTAAAACCAATGTTCTCTTAGAGATAGAATTTTCTGAAAAGTACAGAGTTTTTATTACAGCGACTTTTTTGTTGATTCATTATGGCATTTTATCTTTGGAAGATGTACAATGTTACTGTAAGAATGCATTAAGAATAAATGAAGTATTCTCTGCTCGATTAAATTCTCATCGTAGACAATGTAGTTGGTTATATCACAAAACCCTAGGCTTTTTAAATATTTTTAAATCAAAGAATATGCAAATTAGTTGTCACATAATTTCTACTGAAATCTAATAAAGACAATATAATACGCTTGCACGAATATAAGTAGTATATACTAAACAAAACAGCTTGTCAACTAGAAAAACAGGAAACTATGTCATTTGTCTTTTTTGCTTTCCAAATGATGCAACTATGGGAAAATGTATCTTAGTAGTATTAATTCATAAATTTGACAACTGTAGACCAATGATTTATTTGTCTTAATAATAACCCAAGCATCCGATTTTCATTTGTTAGAACTTTGTTAATTTTTGAAAACTCGAAATCATATGTTAATTGTTAATATTATCAGTAAAGTCTTCTCCGTAATGTTTTTATAAAACCAACGTTGATGTATATTGTAATATTTATTCCTCAAACTGACAAACCACACGTGTTAACTAGCCACTCTATATCAACTTGTCATCTTATTTTTTCAATATGTATTTGAAACAGGTTGTTAATCTTCTCAATGCATTATATACATTATTTGATGATACAATTCAGCAATATGATGTTTACAAAGTAAGTAAAGTTTAAATTTAAAATAGTTAAAACTGTTGTAATAGAATAACGTTGAAATTAATATGCCGAAAAACTATTTCTTAAAGTAATTGCGTTGTTTATTTTTAATCTGGTTTAAGGGATATTTTACCTTGGTACTTTTGGTACTTTCTTTTCAGTATCAAGTTCTCAAAGCTGTAAGCATACGTTTGTAGAATATACTTTGTGTTCAGTGCCCACAGTTCTTACAGATTTGAAAATAGACTCGATAATATAAAATATTTTGCAGCTAATTAATGTGTATTCAGTGAAAGCCAACATTCCCTTTGTATTTTTGCAATGTTTGATGGTCAACCCGAATGAAACAACCGACAATTTTACCTTTTACAACGATTTATTAAATGATTAAATAATAAAACACAAACATGCCAGTCCATGTATTGTTTGTTTAGAATCGAATTAATAAGTTTTCTGAAAAAAACGTCTTTTTTATGTTTAAGGTTGAAACCATTGGCGACGCATATATGATTGTAAGTGGATTACCAGAAAGAAATGGCAATAAGCATGTAGCCGAAATTTCAGCAGTCGCTATTAAACTCCGTGACAAAATTGTTTCTGATTTTAAAATACCACATCTACCAGAAAAACGTTTACAGATACGAATAGGTACAATGTTAATGACATTAGTTTGTATATAAAGTTAACTTATATGTAAATTAAATAAAAATGTAAGTTTGTAATTCTATTGTATATTTTGTAATAAGAAGTTAATATTTTTTATAATTAAATCCAAATAAAAAAAATTATTTAAGAAAATTTTTGTTATATTATGTGAATTTTTCATAAATATATAACACAAATACCAGTTTAATTTTGATGTGCCAGATGTGCACATTTCGGAAATTCATTCCTAATTATTATTAATTGTTATCAAAACACCAGTAATTTCCGTTGTTTTATGGAAGATTCATATGAATGTGTGATAAACATTTGATATCTGTATTTGAGATATGTTGAAAATGACATTTTTGATAATGAAACAATTTATGATAAGACGTCATGTAAACTGGTGACTATGGTCAAGTAATGCACATTATTGACTGCACACACACACACACACACACACACACACACACACACAATAAACTTTTTGATTCAATTTAAGGGCTACACACGGGTCCAGTGGTTGCTGGAGTTGTCGGTTTGACAATGCCTAGATATTGTTTGTTTGGTGACACAGTAAATACTGCTTCAAGGATGGAATCAAATGGACAAGGTACTATAAAGTTAATATTTTAACCAGCATACGCACAATTTACGACTGTCCATGCATCATTTCAGATGGAATGTAATAGGATTTGCAGTGTATCAAATATTCCGTTTTAATGTATACTTACAATATTGAAACACTCATTAAGAAATCATAAAAATCTAGATATTGATTTTTTATACGTTTGAAGGAATAACCTGAATCATTTATGTTCTTGCAAAATATAAAAAAATGTGTTTTGAAGTAACAATTTATTCAATTTGTTTTTATATTTATTTTTGACAAGTAACCAAATGCAGAAAAAATCTCCTGACTGTGATGAAACATTAGATGTAACTAAGCGTCATTGAATTATTTTGAAATAGTTTAAATTTTGATAATAAGATATTTTTATTATTTAGTCTTTTAAAAATGCAGACATAAAGCATTTAACCAAATAAGTATTTATTGATTATTTTACGTTTTTCAATAACTCAAATATTAATTTTTATTTGCCCAATTAATATGGTAAAATTTTACAGCGCAGAAAATCCATGTAAGTGGTTCAACATATTTCCACTTATCCCTGCATGGAGGATTTCAGTTATCTAGAAGAGGAGAGCTGGAAATTAAGGTACTTATAATGTATTCTGCTACAGACTGACTATTCTGTCTGTGTTAATTGCTGTCACAAAGAAATAAAACGAACATACCAGTCCTTGTTCGTATCACAATCCCAAAAACAAAGTAAAATCTTTGCAAACTGGCAAAATATGTTATACACGTGAACTTCCATCAAGGAAGTGAGGCCGGGTTAAATTAAAAGAAATTAAACGATAACTTACCGGTTCATTTTCCGAATGCAATCCCGAAAGCAATGTTTAAATTTAAAAAGTGGCAATTTAAGTTTAACACGTGAAAGTTTATCAGTGAAAAAAGGCGAAGTGTTCTAGAAAGGCTAACTTGCTAACTACGACACCAACGCGTGAATGAAAAATAGAGAATAAAAGTAACTTGCAAATATGGGACATCCAATGCCTCTTCTTAGGAGCGAAGACAGTCATAAGATTCATAAATATCTTCGTTTACAAATATGTTTTTATATAAATTATAGAACTTTCTACAGTTTCCCTATTTAAAGTCTTTTTTCAATGTTCAAACAAATAAAATGCTAATTTGGCTTTTTTTGTAAGCTACCTTGTATATTCGTAATAAAATTGATATAATCTATGAAAACCAAGTTTTGAGCTAATAAAGAGTTTTATAACCCTTCAACTAACCAGGACAATAACCCCTGAACAAAACAAAATATGATTCATACATTTTTGTGAAAGTATATGACGTAACTAGTGTCTAGTTTAAACGTTTCTTGTAGAAGTGGTAAGATTGTGTTTTTTTAAGAATCATGAGCAATTATTTGTAGTTTAGTTTTCAAAAATAATTGCAAATAGATTTAATGTGAAATGCCTTATTGTCACATTCGAGATATTTTTTTTGTTCTCTTTAAACATCACATAAACTGGGAAAGAACTTATGTATAGTCTCGGAACAAGCTTTATCTATAAATCATATAAATATGTGAGTTAATCAAAAAAGATTCAATGATTATACACATGTAAAAATATTATTTCAGGGAAAAGGTACGATGGTTACATATTGGTTAGATGGATGGAAGCAAGAGGATTATACTTGTGATCAATCCGAGAAGGGAGAATCTCCGACTATTTCACGTATCAATACATCTGATAGTTTTATTGATGATCTCGATAACAAAGCTAAAATACTGAACAGCAATTCTTATTTCAAATTACCTTCTATGCCAGATCCTAACAATCTGTTTTCTAAAGATTCCTTCGATTTACTGGATTGACTTTTTTAAAATAAATAACAATGCTTTTGTTTTAAATTCCCTGTAAAACCCGCGCCTTTGAAAATTAGTGTGAATCAAAACTGATACTTCACAATTTGTTACGTTGTTTTACGAGAGAATCTCTGTACACTATGTAATATTCATTGTTCAAGTTTTTTGTTTTGCAGTTAACAATTGACTGTAAGACTGTAGGTAAAGTCATCTCTGTCAAAACTGGTTAGAAAAATAAAGAACGAGAAATCGAGAATCACACTGTCACAACGTACATGTTTAACTTATTCAAGACATTTTTCAGTTTCGCTGTTGAAAAAGGTGACCAAGTGACACCATCAATGCGTCAGTAAATACTTAAAATACAATTGTCTATATGCCATATCCATTCAGGCCTGTGTAATACAATGCTCTTACATAATGGATATTTCGTAATCAAACCTCCCATCACAACTCGTCATTCATCTGTGTTGTATCACATTTAGAATCCTTCCTTGTAAAAATAGAAACTGGATGTTAGTTTTCATAAGTTACAAATATCATCGATCGAAACGTAAATTGAGACGTTTTTCACGATGGTGTGTATGTTGGAATATTTTTCACAGAAGTGATTAAAGACATAAAAGCATGTTTTGTTCCGTTAAATATATTCAAAATCTTTAGTATTTAGGCAAAGTCAACATACTTTCAGTAGCAATTAGTAATACCACTATATACTCTAATAAACCAATTATTACTGCAGCTACTTGTTCGGTGATTAAATTACATTAATGAAGATATACCAGTTAATTAAAAGGCTCGTTTTGCCAATAACGTGTGCCACATTGAAACCGTGAAATTTTTAAGAACAAAAAACGTATAATAGCAATACAATGGTGCTGAAACTATTTAAATACTTTAAAAGCAGGCTGTAAATATCGACTTATTACTTATATAATTATTGCATGTTTAAAACTAAGGTTTGTTTCCTCAAACAAAGCTATTTTGGAACTTTACATTTAATAACTTTTAAATACATTTTATTTAGATTATCTTTTTTATTTATCAATTTTATCGGCCCTATTTTCCCTGATGAGGAATGAATTTCCGAAATGTGCACGTATGGCACATTAAAATTAAACATGTATTTTTGTTCCATATTTGTTTAATCTAAAGTCAACAAGTTGCAGTTTTGGTATTCCATAGAATATGTATAATGTAAAACTATTCTTAAAAAAGACTTTATGGTGTTTTTGATGATAAATTAAATGATTCCCTTTTGAAAATTATATATTATCGGGTTTAGGGGGGAATAGACAGTTCCCTGTATGAGTGAGAATCGAATTCAAAATATTCAATATGTGCCGGGTTATGAACATAATATTAAGTTTACGATGCGGACTGTGAACAATAATATATCCGACTACCAACCCAAGGTAAACCAATAATCCTTAACCAGACTGAAAGAATTGTTATATTTCAAAACAAAAGATCGACGAGTCAATTTATTCAGTACATTTTTAGCATATGTATGATGAATTTCACTAGAAGGTAACTTTTTAATACAGATTAATTTGCGACTTTCTTGGTTTTGAAGTCATATTGAATTCAAAGTGGGCTGATTTTTAGCTAATTTGTGTATGCTCCTCATTTTAAACAAAAGCTTCATATTTGGTAGTTTTGTATCCAGTCTGGTTCAGGATCATTGGTTTACTTTGGGTTGGTAATCAGATATATTATTATTCACTATTCCCTTAATATTATGTTCATAACCTGGCACATATTGAATATTTTGAATTCGATTCTCATACAGGTATTCTGTAGTATCTTGCTATAAAACTACTGCACAGAAATCTCAGCTTTCTGTGAGTTGGTCCATGGAAAGTTTTGTTAAGCATGTCATTTTGTACCAACGTTCAATACATGGCTTTGTTGATAAGACAACTAACTGAATATTTTATTAATCTGTCTGGAATACAAGTTAGTAGTTAGTAAAAAAGACATAATTAGAATTTTTCATTTCAATAAAAAACGCTACACGTTTTTAACATATTATTCATAATTTATTATAGTTTAACATATAAATGCAGATAATTCAAAGTATAAAGCAATTTGTTAATAGAAGTTCATGTATATTTACTTCCATCTTGTGATTTTTCCTCAATAACAGACTACATGTAAAATAATTTGTACATTTTAACCTTTATATTTCTTTATTTCTTATTTGGGTTAAAACTTTTATATAACACTATATAGAACATTTCAATTTAGACTCGCAGGATAATAAATCTTATTATTTTGAGACTTTAAGGATTAGAGGTATCAATTAACCAACAAAAACAAGTGAATCAATGAACCAGTGCTACTCAGTATATAGGATACCAAACTGAAAATCTATCAATATTGGGTATAAACAAGAAGTACTCATCCATATAGGAAACCCAACTAAAATGTTTCACTATTCATTTGAATAAACTAACTTGAGCTTTAAAACCAACACATAGGTGAGCTACAAAAATGGTTTCTAAGGTAACGAAGCGAATTGTTAAGATATAGAATAATAAATACAAAAAAGCCCTTGACCTATAAAGCCACTGAAAGTTCCAAGTTATCAAAATCTTTTTCAATTTTAATCATGAATATAAATTGATCAATGGCAGTATACCGGAACGCAAAAGATATAAAATAAACCACAAATACTTAACCGTTTCAAATAAAATGTAACACAATAGTGTATGTCAATGCCATTTAATTACAATCATTATTTCAGATTTCACATTTATAATGTAATTATAAATTAATAGTACATCAACTTATTAATCAAAATAACTTTTAAAGTATATTTATATACATTATTTAAATAAAAAAGATACAAATTCATTTACAAAAGAAATATAAACATGGAATTTTGTTCTATATAAAGCATGTTTTGAGCAACATATACTGTATAGCGTTTATATTCACGGTGTCAAAATTTTGCAGAATACCTGTCAGTATATCTGCGGTGTTTAATTTCGCACTGTGAAGTGTGTTAGTCTAGAGTAAAGTAACTTGTGTTGAAGTGTTAAAACATAGCAAATATTAGGTGCTATACAGTAATACAAACATAAACTTCAGTAACATTCTCTAATATTTTATGTATCCACCAAAAAGCTTGACAACTGTCCTCTAGTAAACTTATAACATATAACTCATACAAGCATCTTAAAGAGATCCCACAAATACCATTTAAATTATCTCATACATGCATCCACAAAAGATCTGATAACCATCTTTTTATAAGCTTATTGCTCATACAAAAGCCAAGAAAGACATAACAAATAGATTATATATGTTTATAACTAGTACATATCCTTAATCATAATTAACATTGAAACCATTATGACATTTAAACACCCAAAAGCACCCTCCAATCAGCTTCAAATCCTACATATCCTACAGGCTTGAACTGATTGTAAGAAAAATGAAATAATAATAAAAATTTGTCAACAAGTAAAAGGCAGTAAAAGATCTATTGAAGTTTAATTAGCACAATTAAAATAAACAGTTAATTAAAATATAAAAATGGAGATTATAAAATAGACTTGAACAATTAGTTATACATTTGTAAGTTGCATCTGTTATATGAAATGTAGAAGCAGCATGATTCAATGATATAATGATACACAGCTCCTGATAACAATCAGTGTTTGACTTTCAAATATTTTTCATTTGAAGAAATAAAACACTCTGCAACAATGTAATTATTATACTAGAAAACTTGTGTGTTTACAAAACAAACAATGACTTTGATGTTGTTCCATTGGGCAATGGTTTGACTCTCAGTGATAGTAACTAATAAACATTTTTTAATTTCATTTTTTTTAAATGACACAAAATAAATAAGAAACTTAAGTATGAATGTATCCTTGATTATAAAACAATTAGAGTTAATGAAAGAAAACAAAAAACAGTTCAGATCAGAAACTATTTATGCCATCTGCGTATTTAAATAGATATTTTCCCATTGGTAATTCAGATGTGTACTTATTTAAATATCTAGTTATGCAAAAATCTAATTATTAGAATAATATCTACATGTATGCAGTTGATTTATACAAATAAGTTAAAACAAAATAGGATAAAAGTATGTTTATACAAGAATTGTTGAAGAATAGTTATTTTTGTTGTTTAATGAGCGTAATCTACATGTAAATGCACAATAAATACATTCTAGTGTGATTTTATACCTGTTGGTTATATCAGTAGTCTTTATAAACAAATTTCATTGTAATACTGATTAACATTATACTGTCATACGATTTTTTTTTGGCTTAATTCATGATCATTTATTTTATGTGAAAATTTATACAAAGCCAAAATTTTTTTATATACTTTTAATAAATACCAAGTTACTGTCCGTTAAAAAAAACATGACAAATTAAATACCCGAAAAGTTTCATTTCAAAATACCACAGTAAATTCATGTAAAAATGTTTACAGTAGTATTATTTATATTAACTGGTAATGGACAAGAGAACTTCTTATTGTTAGTAAATAATGTGTAAATAATAATGATAAATGTGAAAACAAGATTAGTTACAGCACTATAGGATTAAATTGTACACATGACTACTGAAATGTGTATAAAACATAATGATATACCGGTACTAAAAATTGAACCATGGAAGGATCAGATTAGGTGTTATGACAAAAAATATATACATGAACAGATAAACAAAAAACAATGACAAAAGATGAAGCTTTAACATTCTCCAAAACAAAAGATTTGTTTGACCAATCAGGTTTAACAAAAGATCAGTCTGACCAATCAGATTTAACAATAATCAGTCTGACCAATCAGATTTAACCAAAGATCAGTCTGACCATTCAGATTTAAACAAAGATTAGTCTGACCAATCAGATTTAACCAGTCAGATTTAACAAAAGATCGGTCTGACCAATCAGATTTAACCAAAGATCAGTCTGGCCAGTCAGATTTAACAAAATACCTGTCCATTAAATAACAGTTTAACAATGAAGTAGTTTGTTGTGACAAGTCAAATTTTAGTTAGAAATGAAATGTGGAATAAAAGAAGTTGAAGAAAACAAGAAACAAAGTACATGTTTATTATAATTTATACCAATATTCAAATGGATATGATAAAATCAATTAAAATTATTTACAAAATAAAAAAAAAAAACTCATTTTGTTCAGTCACATACAAATGTAAAACTTTTCTATTGTCATCAGTATTGGGCAGTGTGCTATTTATAATGGCATATTACTGGTCATAACAAAGAAAAAATCCTTTTTAACAGTATCACTGTGGCAATATATACCCCAACAGATACTTCAAAACTCAATCCAAGCATCAAAAAAGCTTTATGAAATTTGCCATTTCCCAAAGTTTTACAAAAAAAGACAGTGCAGTAAAAAAAATTGTGAAAATGATCCCTTACTCATGGTATTGTTCTTAAGATATTCCAATGCATTGCAAATTTTTGTTTTTCTTTATTTTTGTTATGCCATTTTAAGACATTTATGACACATATTTTTATCCTGTAAATTTAGAGTGTAATGAACAATAAACAAATTTTGTCACAATGTAATATGATTTATCATCCTCCAAAGTAAAAAATTTCCTTTTTTCTACTTTTTTTTTTTTTTTTTTTTCTCTTTCTTTCTTTTTTTTTTTTTGCCCTAATTCATATTTTCTGTCAGGAAATACATGTACTATCTTAAATAAGTCCTGAAGTTCCATTAAATAATGAAATACATTTTGTAAAACTTGTGATTTTATTTTCAATCAAAATCATAAAAGTCATGTTGTCAGATATATTTTTGACTTCTGAGAATACTTCTCTAATTTTCAATTTTCATTGTAATTCTGGGCCAAATATACATACATACATGTAATTTCTTGGAATAGTTAGTTTGGGGTGAAAAATAAAATGTACAATGTATAGGCACAAAAACTTAAGGAGCCACTGGCAGAGCTAAAAACATGTGATTGACAAACAGAAGGCCAAACAAAGTGCAAAAAAAGAAGTTTTCTTCAACATGCCAGAATAGAACTAAAACAATACATTGATCTTACTGTTACGAAATGTTATTAATGGAAGATGTACAATTATGAATTACTTTTCATTGTCCATACAAACAAAGATATTATGAATCCATCAAATGTACAGCACTATAAAAATCAATTACATTGAGTTTAGTTGGTTTGCAGTATTTCATGTTTAAAGATTGTTAACTTATGCAAACTATATATCAACATATTATAATAGCATGTCATATAATTTTTACAAGTTTATTACTTTTCTTGACTTGTATAAGGATGTCATATAATTTTTATGAGTTTATAACTTTTCCTCATTTATAAACAGTCCAGAAATACTGCGAATGAACTTCATTCTTCCTGAACACAACACAGGTAAAAACATGAATGTATACTTAACATGTACCAATCTAAAAAATTAAAAAACACTGCCGAAACTCGCCTACTTATCTAGATGATACCTTTAACCTAGATCACAGATAATGACAAAAAAATGTTCTCGTTTTCCCTGTGAAATATCCACTTTAACACTTCCTTGACAACGATAAAGATAAACAATAAAGTGTGTAAATTGTAGAGAGCTAATTCAACGAAATACAGCATACAGAAAATTGTGTACAAGTGAATCTCTTCACGGATGAGCTCACCGACACAGGATCTGACCTCTTATCTCCTCTAATGAAAGCACTGAGAATCACATGTCAATGGACTAGATTTGAAAAATTCAGTTATGTTCATGAATCAAGTCATCGACTAACACTGCTTGTCAATCGAAAAAATCTGACAAATTTTAACACAAGTCCAATGATAAAAAACCACATATTTCTTGCAATTTCTGATCTTGCTATCAACAATCTCCATGCAGCTATTATCACAAAAGTATTGAAACAGTAACGGATATTTCTCAATCTGAAATAAAAAAAAAACAACAAAAAGTAGAATATATATCCATTTGTATTAGTGTGTTAATAGTTTACATGTCTATTGATAAAGCATCATTATTACAATGTACGGAGAAATATTGGCTACAATTGGGGAAGGTTTGCTGATATAAATGAAAGGAATTAAACACACAATCACTAATGAGAAATGTGTTATATGATTTTTTGAATTGCAACAAATAACTTTAGGTGACGAAATTAATACATTGCTAATCAACATTCTTTGCTTCAGTAAGAAAAGCATCAATTTAAATGATTGGTTAGATGCATCAGCAATTTTTCAGCAAGTTTATTAATCTCTAAGGATAAATTTAAGAACAAGTGTTTGTACATGTTAGAGGACGGAGGATGTATTAAAAGACTTTTTTACACAAGCACAAACTCGGGGAAATCTTTTGCGTCAGGTATGATTTCAGAGACATGGAATGCGAAGACAAGCATACCCTTTCACAGGTCACATTATTCCGGTACCACGTGAACAAGTTGACACTTTGTTCTTCTAGCGCTGTGCACCAAGCGATAATGCAGTACCTCAAATTAGTCTTTTAAATGATCCAGCCAGGATTCAAACTCATGACCTCTGCTTGATCAAACACATAACCTCTAAGCCTTGATGTAGATGCTAAACTACTAAGCCACTGACACGTGACAGTTTAAATAAAGTTTACATTATAGGTTTTCGATATTAAAGACTTATATCAGTTTCTAGAAGACTTTTTAACCATTTGGTGTAATAAAATGAAAGAAAATGAGAGTTGACAAAAAAATTAAATTGAGATGCAATATCGCCTTTATATAACCACACTTACCTGATGGTTCTGGGTAAAAACAATACGAAAAGATAAGAAAACATATACAAATGTACCATATATATTCCATTTCCTGACCTTTATATCTAATTTACAAAATTCACACACACACACACACACACACACACACACACACACACACACTGCAAAAATTATAATGAACATGTAAAAATGAAGTGATAAATGTATTTTAAAAAAAGGCATGCAAACACATATACATGATACATCTCTTTCTGCCATAGGACCTAATATAAGTATAAAGTGAATGCTTACGAATCACAGTGCCTCCTACTGCCAAGGTTAAAATCCTAATCAGACATATTGTGTGAGAAAGTTAAAAGTTGACTTTCAAAACGTCAACAATTATCTCTGGGCACTGAAGTTATCTCTGCCACTCTAGAACTGACTCTTCCATATAAGTGAAAGAATTTTGATTTGGGCATAAACAACATAACTTCACACCCCACTGTCTCTCTCTCATAATTTTTATCATCCAACATGAAAACACAATAATTTTATACCAAAAGAAAAGGAATATAGGGATATCATTAACATTTATAAATACACAGGGTTTTCCCTTCACCTTCATGCAAAGCTTTGCTATACATTAATTTGTGTTCCTAAGAAAAAAAGAGGCCTTAGGGTCTGATAACTCACCTGAAGGACCTGATAAATATCACTTGCAATGTATCACAGTTTTTATAAATTAATAGCACTGTCAGAATTTTCCTGTTCAATTTTCAAACTTGATTAAAATCGATCCAGCAGTTTCATAGTAGAGAAAAAATGGTTACAGCTGCATGCAAGGCTTTAACTTGCCATGCCAATGCGAAAAGTAAACTGTTGTGACTGATTAAAGCAACATTTCAAATCTTTCTTTCATTTTGCAGAATTAAGAATTTCAAAGCATTTATTTTTAATAATCAACAGTTGCATAAACAATTCACAGAATGCATTTTATCCACCACATTATTAGTTTATTTTTCAATAATTTTAGTACACAAGTAACATTTTTGAATCATTTACTACCCATTATGAATATCACACATCATACTTACTTCCGTAAGTGGGCCCTTGCTGCAGGTAATCCAGAAAGATCTTCATTTAAAAGGAATTTTTTAGTTCCTAGGCAGTAATTTTCATAATATGCCGGCCAATGTAACCCTCGGATATCAAAGTAAAATGACTACCAAAAAAGGAGAATTATGTCCCATTAAAAATAGCATGCATGATGAAATATTTCAAAATTTTACTAAGCATAGCAAAAATATCGCATGCTAAAAGGAATATATGATACAGCATAACTTGTTTGATGTTTATTTGAATAATAATCTCTGAAAGACTTGCTACTTTATAATCTAGAAAAATAGTCTCAATTTAATTCAAAGATACATGTAGATCTTTTCTTTAAGTTTTCATGTTTTTACAAGGCTGAAAAGATAAATAAAAAAATTTGGAGCCTCAAACATCTGCATTTGACTATGACCCTTTTAGAATGCAGACGAAAAAAAAAAAAAAAAAAATGCCAGTATTCTGGAATTCAGGTATATCTGGTCCAGATTTTTCCCAAATAATACATCAAACAACCTATGATATACATCAATGATTGACATAAAATATCAAATTCTAGCCTGAGACAGTAAAGAATACAACTGTTACCTAGATGTCTGATGATGATCGTTACCCCGGTATATTACAATCCTATGAAATCATACTAATTATCATGAAACAATAAACTGCAAATCTATCAGCATATTGAATGTGATGGAATTTTTTTTTTTTTCAAAACTGTCCTACGATGACACACTCTCACTCAAATTGGAGGACTGAACATGTTTTTCTCCTGCACTTTTTTGTGACTAACTAAATAAGAGTTATGAATCAAGTACATATATTTAAAAGAAAGGAACTCTAGCATATTAATCAACTTCAATGATTGTATACACAAATCACAGGTAAAATATTGTCTAAATAGGCATTGCTCAGCTTTTTTTAATATATACAAACATAGGACTAGTGCAATACTGGTGAACCTGGATCATCATTTTTACAAGCTGGCTATGGTATGCACACTCAGATGCATATGTCATACTTGGGCCATATTTTCATACTATTTTCACTTTCATTTATTTACTTGTAAACTGCTGTTAAAATACAAAAATTATTCACGTTTTTAAATTTATCCCTTAAGAATTTTATTTGACTCTCAACATTTTATGGCAAAAAGACACACCCTGGTTATTTATAAGAAATCCATTATAAATCTATTTAAAGTAGGCAACCATGTCATTTGACCTATGACCCAAAATCTACACAAGAACATCTATTCATGTATTAAGTGTAATGATATTCTACCAAGGCAAAATAAAGTTATTGCTCAGAAATCTTCTAACTCTACAGTTACTGTGACCTTGACCTTTGACCTTCAGACTTGATCTTTGACCTCAAAGCTTTTTCTTTCAAGACTATCTATCAGTCTTCTATTACAAATAAATTTGAACACTAAAACCAACAGCTATGACTCTGCAAAATTAAAGATAAGATTGTCAGGTAGAAATGTACACGATTGTTACTGTCTCTGCTAAATATATTCATTTACATCATCAGACTTGAATCAAATATATTACACCAATCATCAAATGAAAACTGAAGCATGTTGAAGCACAGGTATAGTATACTTAATCATGTTTACATAACGCATACCAACATGTAAATAAAAGCAACATGCACAGCTTTAAGTGTTCACATATACATGTACATACAAGAAAATACCGAGAAAAACAATAAATAAATAAATAAATAAATAAATAAATAAATAAATAATAATAATAAAGAAATAAAATAAATAAATAAATCATAACCACTTATATTGGAAGTGATTAAATGTGGTAATAGTTTTTAGTGTGGGATGAAAAGAACTATAATACGTTTAACATTTAATCACCACCCAATATATCTAATGCTGCATGAATAATGTACATGTACTAAATAAAATACTTAAAATACTGACACCATTTACAATACTGTAATGTGACATCACAACAATCATCCAGGAAGTAGGGATAATAAGGACTAAACATTTCACAAGCATGTATACCCAAGACTGCATTTCCTATTGCAAGCAGATACCCATAATTCTACTTACTTCCTGATGTGAGCACGTGCAGCAGGCAGATCGGACAGATTTTGTTTCAGAATGAATTTTTTGGTACCTAACAGACAACTTTCTATGTATGTTGGCCAGTGTAAACCTCTTGCATCGAGATAAAACAACTGACAATAGAAAGAATGATTTTATCAGTCCTCAAATATCAAGTATGTAGAAACAAATATTAACTAATGTACATGTAGTTACAAATTTAAAATTGAAATATCTGATAAACCAGAAGCTTTGATTAGAAAGCAAAAACAACAAATATATTTAGAAGCATATGAACTAAAATGTCACAAAATAACTTCAACTAACACATCTAATAAAGACAACGTCCGATTATTACTTTAGGCTGGTTATGTCAATATTACAAATACAGATATGCAGTAGACTGATTGTGTGTGTTTAAATAACTTTTAACACAAAAAAACAGGTACATGATAAGCACAAATTCAACATATATGTACATGTATTAATGAAACCAATACATCTGTATCAAATCATTTTTTTTTTTTAAAATGCTTCCATCTGATAAAGATGGAATTTCTGTTCAGTTATAATCTTTTCCAAAGAAATTTGGTAATACATATACAAAAAATAAATAAATAAATAAAATAAATAAATAAAAATAAATGAATAAATAAAGTAACTTTGACTAATCAATAAATCAAACTAGCTAATCGAACAATTGGACTTTTTTGATTATGTCGAAAAAAGAATGGAAACAGCACAAATACTACTGCTTGTGGTCTGCTTATTGCATATATGTATTCTATATAAATGTTTTAAGTGTTTTTTTTATATTCTAAGTTATTAATTCGCAATGATTAATAAACAATTAATAAAGTACAATAAAAATCATTTCCTTTGTTTAGATCTTGTCAAATGACAATGATGAATTTACATATTTTCTGCATATATTAAATTATAAAAATTGATGAACATCAATGTAAATGACAAAATAAAGGCAAAGAATAAATGATAGACACAGAACTTTACTAGTTCTATTAAGATTTTCTAGAATAAATTAGTACATTTTTACTTGCATGGACGATGAAGGTACATGTACATATATTACAATAGAACTCGCCAGCGTACCACGTGATCGATACCTCTTAACGTTTATGTGGAATGAAATGGAAAACGTCTACATCAAATATTCCTGAAAAAATGCCGATATTACGGGAAAATGTCGTTTTATGCGATTCCGTTGTCAATAGAAATAATTGTCCCGCACAACACTATGAGGTATCACATGGTGCTCTGGTGAATTCCATTATAATCTAGTTCCACAAATCATGAGAATTATTGTATAGCAAGGAGTTTTAAGTCAACATAATTTTACTGGTGGTGATAGTTTTGTCATAATTCATCCATTTTAATCAGGAGTACATCCATCTTTTTGAAGAAATACATCCATCTTTTTGAAGAAATTAAGTGTCATACTGAAGGCATTTTTTTACACTTCCCTAATTATAGCAAGTGTATAGTGTGTTACTAGTATATGTCAAATCCTACAATGCCTCTCATTGCCTAGGTTCCAATCCTTCTCGGACAGATCCTAGTGTGTTATATGTCACAACTTACAGTGCCTCTCATTGCCAAGGTTCGAATCCTTCTCAGACAGATCCTAGTGTGTTATATGTCACATCTTACAGTGCCTCTCATTGCCAAGGTTCGAATCCTTCTCAGACAGATCCTAGTGTGTTATATGTCACATCTTACAGTGCCTCTCATTGCCTAGGTTCGAATCCTTCTCAGACAGATCCTAGTGTGTTATATGTCACAACTTACAGTGCCTCTCATTGCCTAGGTTCGAATCCTTCTCAGACAGATCCTAGTGTGTTATATGTCACAACTTACAGTGCCTCTCATTGCCTAGGTTCGAATCCTTCTCAGACAGATCCTAGTGTGTTATATGTCACATCTTACAGTGCCTCTCATTGCCTAGGTTTGAATCCTTCTCAGACAGATCCTAGTGTGTTATATGTCACATCTTACAGTGCCTCTCATTGCCTAGGTTCGAATCCTTTCCAGACAGATCCTAGTGTGTTATATGTCACAACTTACAGTGCCTCTCATTGCCTAGGTTTGAATCCTTCTCGGACAGATCCTAGTGTGTTATATGTCACATCTTACAGTGCCTCTCATTGCCTAGGTTCGAATCCTTCCCAGACAGATCCTAGTGTGTTATATGTCACACCTTACAGTGCCTCTCATTGCCTAGGTTCGAATCCTTCCCAGACAGATCCTAGTGTGTTATATGTCACATCTTACAGTGCCTCTCATTGCCTAGGTTCGAATCCTTTCCAGACAGATCCTAGTGTGTTATATGTCACAACTTACAGTGCCTCTCATTGCCTAGGTTTGAATCCTTCTCGGACAGATCCTAGTGTGTTATATGTCACATCTTACAGTGCCTCTCATTGCCTAGGTTCGAATCCTTTCCAGACAGATCCTAGTGTGTTATATGTCACAACTTACAGTGCCTCTCATTGCCTAGGTTTGAATCCTTCTCGGACAGATCCTAGTGTGTTATATGTCACATCTTACAGTGCCTCTCATTGCCTAGGTTCGAATCCTTCCCAGACAGATCCTAGTGTGTTATATGTCACACCTTACAGTGCCTCTCATTGCCTAGGTTCGAATCCTTCCCAGACAGATCCTAGTGTGTTATATGTCACATCTTACAGTGCCTCTCATTGCCTAGGTTTGAACCCTTCTCGGACAGATCCTAGTGTGTTATATGTCACACCTTACAGTGCCTCTCATTGCCTAGGTTCGAATCCTTCTCAGACAGATCCTAGTGTGTTATATGTCACACCTTACAGTGCCTCTCATTGCCTAGGTTCGAATCCTTCTCAGACAGATCCTAGTGTGTTATATGTCACACCTTACAGTGCCTCTCACTGCCTAGGTTCGAATCCTTCTCAGACAGATCCTAGTGTGTTATATGTCACAACTTACAGTGCCTCTCACTGCCTAGGTTCGAATCCTTCTCGGACAGATCCTAGTGTGTTATATGTCACACCTTACAGTGCCTCTCACTGCCTAGGTTCAAATCCTTCTCAGACAGATCCTAGTGTGTTATATGTCACACCTTACAGTGCCTCTCATTGCCTAGGTTCAAATCCTTCTCAGACAGATCCTAGTGTGTTATATGTCACACCTTACAGTGCCTCTCACTGCCTAGGTTCGAATCCTTCTCAGACAGATCCTAGTGTGTTATATGTCACACCTTACAGTGCCTCTCACTGCCTAGGTTCGAATCCTTCTCAGACAGATCCTAGTGTGTTATATGTCACACCTTACAGTGCCTCTCACTGCCTAGGTTTGAATCCTTCTCAGACAGATCCTAGTGTGTTATATGTCACATCTTACAGTGCCTCTCATTGCCTAGGTTTGAATCCTTCTCGGACAGATCCTAGTGTGTTATATGTCACATCTTACAGTGCCTCTCATTGCCTAGGTTTGAATCCTTCTCGGACAGATCCTAGTGTGTTATATGTCACATCTTACAGTGCCTCTCACTGCCTAGGTTTGAATCCTTCTCAGACAGATCCTAGTGTGTTATATGTCACACCTTACAGTGCCTCTCATTGCCTAGGTTTGAATCCTTCTCGGACAGATCCTAGTGTGTTATATGTCACACCTTACAGTGCCTCTCATTGCCTAGGTTTGAATCCTTCCCAGACAGATCCTAGTGTGTTATACATTGTATGTCACATCTTACAGTGCCTCTCATTGCCTAGGTTTGAATCTTTCCCAGACAGATCCTAGTATGACAAAGTTTTTCAGATTGTTTTCTAAAGGTGTGTTTTTTTCAGTGCAATCCATTTTCTCCATCATCCCAGTACTGACCAACATGATATAATGTAAGTGGAAGAATCTTGAATGTGGCATTAAACACCATTACTCCACTCCAATCCCTAATTGAGGTGGAATTAGTGACAACATGTGGTTTATATGGTGAAATTAGTGACAACATGTAATTTGTCACATATTTCATATCTCATACAACCAACTCAGGTGTGATAAGCTGTAGTTGAAGAATTTATAACATTTTTGCTATCACTACACCTAGCAGCTGGGTTGGAATTTGTGATTATATAAACTTTAATATTATTATAAGTTATATATTTTCTATTATTTTCCCCATATGATGTGGTCTGTATGACAAGCTATAGTTATGAAGTTATGTTGATTTTTCATCAAATTGTAATTACCTTTTTATCCTCGGGACTTAGACTGTTTTTAAGCAGTTCCGTATTACTGTAAGACCATTCCCACGAGTGCATTGTGAAGTATGTCAGTATGCTGATAGCTTTATGTAATTTATTGTAAATTTTAACCATTCTGTTGAAATAAAAGACATAAACAAAATATAACCAATGAATTATCTCAAATTAAATGTGTATGTACATGTACTTGTATATACCGAAATTTTAGTAAAATAGTGCCTAAAATACTAAGTTACAAATTGTACCTTATTTCTAGCTTAATCCTGCTTAGTATTTATTGGTTAAAGATTGACATGTTTTGCATTGCATAGCATCTATGCAGGGCATAATCAGATTCCACCTCTTAAAAAGACTCAACTGTAATTTGTACCTTAGGGGTGTTGGTTCTCCCTTCTACAGTCTTAACCCTGCTTTGGAAAATTTGCTATGGTTAAAAACATACAATATAATAAGAAATCCACGAAAAGTATTTTACAGAAATACAAATTTTTTTAAAAATATTTTACAAGATCAGTGGTGATACTTACCTAGGTCTTTTACCCAGAAGACAAAATCCTAAATCAGCAATATAGGCTGGTATCATGTGACTTACAAAAACCCAATAATCATGGACTAACCTGAAAAATATAAGAATTCAAAATTATGCAATTTTATGTATATACTATCTCCATTGATCAGAAGATACATTGTCCACTCAAGAACATTTAGTTATTTAAACCTATGGAAACTACAATGATAAATCAAATGCTTTTCCTAAAAGAAATAAAAATGCACTTCTTACTCAAGTCTTTCCCTAAAGATTTGAAGAAAAATTTATCAATTAATTTACACTTCCTATTGGTTATGCTTGTTTGGGCTTTAAACTAAAATAATTCTGTGGAGTTTGATGTCACAGGTAACTTTTATTTAACATCATGCCTGCCTTAATAAAAATTAGGCTTTCAAATCTGAAATCTTTTGACTCAGGAGGTAAAATTTAAATGTTGCCTTATAAACAGACAAACAAAAACAGTAGTTTTAAACAATGATTAAAATGACACAGTAATGCAGAGATAAAACACGTGTTTTTTTTCTGTATATAACTTTAAAACACATACCCGTTCTGTGTAAGGGCGACTTTGGGTCGTCTGAAGCAAGAGTCTAATGGGACTTTCTTCCAGAAATTCATAATGACAGGTTCTATAATAAATAGAGAGAGAAGCTGTACATTTCTTAGTTATAAATTACAAGTGCACATTTATTCATGAAAACAATTTGTACATTTTACAATAAAATATTTTATTTCAGAATATTAAGTACTTAGCAATCAAATAGCATGGCTCTGAAGTCTCAAAATTTTTGTGTTTCTAATTGTTTATTTGTCAAAATATAAAGCAAATGACATCATCTTAACTGTACAATTATTATGTCATACTACATGTATATCATACATGACACATGCTGAATTCTAAGATTCTACTTTTGTTAAAAAAAAACTGATTTGATTTTAATAAAAATGGAGAATAGACAGTAACAAGTGAATGTGTCAACTGTTACCGTAGTGATCATTATTACAGGATAATTAATAGCATCATAATCACTTATATAAACACTGTCATGCATCAATCTTGATTGAGGTACTTGAAGAATAACAAAATCTTATCATGCTAATACCATCACCAAATCAAACTGCAGTTTATGAATTGATAACGCTCAAGTTGGTCACATATCTTAAGCAAGAAAGTTAAAAATATTACCCAAAGTTTGCCAAAATTATAATTATAATTACACGACTTATCATTCCATAACCATTGACCAATCAGGGTACAGTATACTAAATAATTATGAGTAAAATTTTGTCACAAGTCAAATCTTGCCAAGGACATTTGATAGAAAACACTTACTTAGCTTGATCAAAATCCATTTTATATTAGAGGAACTATTATCTGGAAACCACTAATCAATCAGATATCAAAAGATTAATCAATTATACACTGATTTTATCCAACTTAACAGAACTTTTCAAACCGAATTAAAATAAAAACTAGAAGTTATCATCTGGAAACAACTGACCAATCAGATTACAGATCATCAGAGGTTAGTATTGAACAAATCTATTCTTGTTGTAACCTCTATTGCCTTACTGATATTATATAAATACAACATTCATAAGAGGGTGATATTGCATATTTTCACCCTGAGGAACCATTGTCAACCATTGCTTCGCCTCGGTTGACAATGGTTCTTCAGGGTGAAAATATGCAATATCACTCTCTTATGAATGTTATATTTATTTTATTATGCCAAATGTCTTTCTCCAGATATTCTCTTAAACTGAGATTCTCTGTTACTTAAAAAAAAAAGATTACTGTTCCAATCAACAGTTGTCGTCTGTCGTCTGATGAAAGGTAGTCTTGATCAAGGAAACGCTTGCATATGAATAAAATGTATATTAATAAAAGACCGTATCCATCACATGTTTAGCTGCTTGTGATCAAAATGCTTTCGATTGTGTGATTTAGGACTCCTTTTGCGCATGTGATATTTTTTGTAATATTACCCGTTACCATAACTCCTCAACTAATGTTACCCTGAAGCATGTGTGCCATTATTTATTCTTAGTTAATGTAAGGGTGATATTATTTTTTTTTCAAACAGTTAGTTATCCAATCAAATTACTTGAAAATTACATGAGGTATAATAAAATAGTATATTATGTTATTTTATAAAACCATATTCATTGGTTATGAGTAATAGTTTCCGATATTCATTGAACATTAATCTCATTCAAGCCTGTTAAATGTCACTTTGGTTAAACTATAACTGTTACATAAATGTAAGCTATATATATTTACCCATTTCACCCCAAGTAAACGGGTTGACATTTCCTGTTGTAGAATGATAGATAAGAACGTTGCTGGGTTTAGTTACAACAGTATGCCAGGCTACAGCGATCATGGCATTTACCGGAATATCCACTGGGATTATATCTGCTACAGCACTATGATCTACCTTCATAGACCTTAATATACCTTTACCAGACTACAAAACACAATTGTAAATGTTTACTATAATTAAAATAATGTATTAATTAAGGAATAACTCGAGTCATAACCTGAAAAACAGAGTAGCATGTTATGGAAAAGTGTACACACCATTTTTCAGGTTATGAACAAACCAGTTATTCCTTATAATTTAATTTTAAACACTTATACTAAAACATAAAACAATGTTTTGTTTCATTTTCTAGGTTTTTTTATCATTGAAATAAAATTTCCTCTGTGTTTGAACTGTCATCAACAAACAATTTTAGCCAATGAAATGGAACAAGACATAAATGTAAGCCAATTCCTTTACATTAAGAATTGCTATGGTTGCATAGTTCATTGGAGTATAACATGAAAAATGATTGATGAGTTTATATTTACATGAATTTGCTCTGTGATGTAACTGAATTTAGAAATTAAATTGTTTGTTTGTGAAGTTAAATATGATCTAATTTTAAGGAAAATATCATCTTGTCCAGTTACTGAAAAATATAAAGAGTATGTACATCTGATAGACTCATCTACATTGTGTGAGTATTCCTATTATTTAGAGTATTTTATAAGAATCTCCGATTGGTTTATCTACATGTAAATAACAAATACATTTCTATGAGATACTTGTGAATGTTAGGAGTCTAAATGACTTATCTACAAGTAAAAGACAGATATTCTGTAATAGAAAGATGTTTTTGCATTTGCACCGTACATTAATATATAACTTACAGCAATGTACAATCCACTAGGACCATTGTAATTATCTATCCAACCCTGTAAGATACAATTACAGATTATCAACATTATAACCTGATATATTATACATGTACATGGAGAGTGAGTTGCAATATTCTTTAAATTACAGCAATTAAGAAGTTAAATATGGCTATACATCTTCTTTCTATAAACAAATTTGAGTTTAGCTGGTCCATAAATAAATCAGTGATAGCTTCATATTCTACTTATTGTAATAGCAGCTACATGTATCTTTGATCTTTGACAACCATCTAATACACAGCACACAAACATTTAAATGTTAATCTTTTTATTTGTTCGGATTTCTCACCAATCACTTTATCAAAACAATAATTATCCAGATTTGCTTTCCACGAACTAAAAAAGTGAAAAGGAAGTGAATTCAGGAAGCATTCATTGTAAGAGTTGAGCCGAGTTGAGTAATGGTGTTTTACACTCGTCAAGAATTCTTTCACTTATATCAAGGTGGTTGGCTCTAGGATGGTTGAGGAAACCCAAGTGCCTGAAGAAAACAACCAAACTTTGGCAAGCGAACTGACAAACTTAATCACACAAGGACCTGCCCTAGTGGGATTTGAAACAAGGCAGTAAGAGGCAGTTACCGGTATCTGTAAATACATACTTTAGACATTCAAGACATGGTAAGAGATTTTATTGTACAGCCATAAACATAATTTCTAATTACTTACAGGTAGAGGTTCTTTCCATGCAGCTCCAACTATAGATGGCCTGACAATGGCAAGTGGTAGATCTGCTCCTTCCTTTACAAGTAAATACTCTGCTAGTTGTTTTGTGTAGGTGTAAGTATTTGGTTTGTTCCCTATTAACTTTGGGGTAATAGCTTCTATCATTTCATCATCCATCCACCTGGAACGTAAAAAATGTTTCAGTTTCATCTTCAAATTTCCTAACAGTTGGAATGTTGTATTTCAAAATGGAGATAAAATGCAGTATAAAAGTGAGTCAAGATAAACAAATAAAATCAGGAAACCTTTTTTAAGGGGTCATTTAATGTACATATTACTTCCTGTACATGTACATGTATCTTTCTTCCTTCCTTTGAAAGATCACAACTACATCTGGTAGTAATGTATTATTCTGAGCAAATGTTTATAATGTGTTTGACTGTTCAACTGTAAAATCCAGCAGAGGTCTGTAGTGATTTTGGAGTACTTGGAATAAAAATCTAGTCTGAATTCTATGATTATTTGACAAGTTTGACCATAGGTCAATATTCTCAAATAGAATTTTAGATTACGTAATTAAGAATTTCTTTACTCACTCAATTGCATCAATCAACTTCTGAGGCTCCACAGGGGGATTATAAACAATCTCTTCAATAAACGGACGATCACAGTTGGCATAAGCAGTGGATATATGTACGAAAACCTGAATTAAATAATAAATTGATGTTACATAAGCCTATATATTTATATATATATATAGATACAGTGTGTGTGTGTGTGTGTGTGTGTGTGTGTGTGTGTGTGTGTGTGTCCTTTCATTTGTTCTGTGTTTTATATTTCCCTTTGTTTCAGAGGAATGACATTTATAGGACCAGATATGCTGATTATCACATGACCTTAAATATGGTTAATTATGATAGATAATTACAGTTTTATTTCTGACTTCACTTTTTACCAATCAAATGTAGTGATTTGCATTTCTTTGAAATCACAAATCACATTGTTCATAGCAAAAAAAAATAAATAAATAAATAAATAAATAAATAAATAAATAAATAAATAACAAAATAATTAATTACAAAATCCTGTTATTAAATTATTGCAAAATTAGTTTTTGGAGTTGTATAATGATAGAGAATGTTTTTTTAGGAATAGTACTTGTGACCTTAAAGAAAAGTTCACACGTCAGACAAAACATTGTAATCAACAGAGGTCCTGTTCAGTTATTATGTAAACTGACAATAAATTTGATATACCAGTACCAAAGATGAAAATTTCACAAACAATAAAAATGTGACATTAATTGCTTTTTAATACATGGTCTGATAACATGAAAAACTTGTCACCATATAACATCAAAGCTGTTACACTGTCATGTATTGATCTTATAATATAACTATTTTTATCTGATCTGTATGAATGTTAAACATCAAATAATTACATATATCATAACAGCTGTAGATTTATGACGAGCTTCCGGTACACCGACAGCTAACAGAATTAAAGATAGATTACCTAAAACTAGGGAATATGATAAATGGTGTTTACACCCAAGTAAAGATTCTTTAACTTCAACATAAAGGCTGTAAGTCCTGGGATAGTGGAGAAAGCTGGAGTGCCAGGAGAAAACCATAAACATTCAGCAAGGTCAAATTATTTCTGTGAAAAAGCAACTTTTATCCAGGCTGTCAGTTCTGAGATTGTTGAGGAAACCTGAGTGCCCTAAGAAAACCACCAACCTTCAGCAAGTGAACTGACAAACTTTCTAACACTACGATCTGTTGGAGTGGGATTCGAACCTAGGTAGTGAGAAGTACTGTAGAGTGGAGGAATACTTCCAAATCATATATATATATATATATATATATATATATAGATAGATGTAACAAAGCAAAATGCACACATAAAGAAAAAAATGTCAATGTGTGCTACTATATAAGGCAGATAAATACTCTCTAAAGCTTCCATCCAATGTCATTATGAATACTGGATAAAGTTTGATAAACACACATAGAGAGAGAGAGAGAGAGAGAGAGAGAGAGAGAGAGAGAGAGAGAGAGAGAGAGAGAGAGAGAGAGAGAGTTTCAGAGGGGACACATTATATCATACATGCATGTAATAAGAGGATTACAATGTTTATACTTACTTCTAGATTTTTAAATTTTCTACAAATATTCACCATCTTCCTGACAGCTAAAACATTCATATTAACAGCAGTTCTGAAAGTACATTTACAATCTTAACAATTTAAAGATCTGTATATATATATATACAGTAGAACTTCGATAACTCGAAGTGCACGGGACTTCGGTGATGACTTCGAGTTATCGGGGTGTTCGAATTATAGAAGTTGAAGAATGACGTCATCTTGTTATATGTTTTTCACTTCAGAAATCTTTGATGTTGTAAATAGTTACAGTTACTCGAATGTAATGCAATAGGGAAAAAACTAAATACTATATAGATACTTTCGAAATACAAAAATAATAATCAATCTATTAAAGAATTGATATTGACAGCAAAAATTTAAAAACATGTTTTTTTATTTTAAACTCAAGATGTATACGAAAAAACAGAATCGGAAAACAGATATATGTATATAAGCAGTACTTAATTATTACATTTTTTAAAAAATACAAACAGATAGTTAATATTAAGCGAAAGCGGCAGACTACTCGGGTATGGGGATTAGCGTACCTGTTAAACTTAATTGTCCGTGACGGTACTTAATATTAATCCGTTAATTGATACTAATTATTACGGTTAGATAACCAGAACTACTCTATTCACTTCTCCAATATAACGATGGCCTAATTATTTATAATTCCTGTGATTTCCTCTGATCGTGTTATTTAACGGGCCATTGATCACGCATTGTTAGAAAAAAATTCGAGTTTTTGAAGTTAATTTTTTATAGATTTTTTAATTACGGACCAAATTTTTACTTCGAGTTATCGGGGGTATTCGAGTTATAGAAGTTTGAGTTATTGAAGTTTTTCGAATATAGTTTATGAAGAAAACAGGTTGGGACAAAATAAAGACTTCGAGTTATCCGTGGTATTCGAGATATCGAAGTTTGAGTTATCGAAGTTCTACTGTATATAAAGAGTATGAGTTGTGCTTTTGTTATATACGATATGGAATACACTGACCAAGTTTCATAAAAACTCAATACATATAAATATTATAGGAATTATCATTCAAATCCACCATGCTCCATTTGCCATGCCATAAGACAAGATGGCTATAGCCAGATTATTTTGGCAAATTTTCACCCAGGCATATAATGTTTATACTATATATTATAGTATTATAATATTATATTCCCAATTTGGTAACTCAAAAACTGATTCAGACTTGATTTATCTATAAAAATACCCAGTAAACTCTGATATTGATCATCTTGTTAAATCTTACCTTAAGTGTTCATCAAATCTTATGGTAGCAGCACCATGGAACACTATGTTGACTTTTTCCTCAAGAATTTCTAAATCTGTTTGTTTAATACCAAGTCCTGGTTCACAAACATCCCCGTGTATTAAACATATTTTATCTTGAAAATTTGGTTGCTTCTCTCGTATTTTATCATAAATCTTTAAAAGAAGTATAAAAACTAATAAGATATTATTCTGCCAAGTTAATATTTCTCTATCTTGCACAACAATCAACAGGGTAATAGTCTTAAACATAACAAGAGACCATGTTGACCGAGTGGTCCAAAGGGTGCACTTACGGATCACAGTACCTTGATATTAACTAATAAATCTTGACCATTGCATTAACCACCATTAATGAACTTAACTCTTCCACACAACAGGTAGTGATAGATTCTCTGTCTTCCATATAATACTAAACTTTAAGTGGTCTTACAACATTTAATTGAATTTCTTTCTCATAAATGATTTTTTAATGAATAATCATAATATGCATTGTAATTAATGATTTTTGATATCATGTTATACAGCACATATAGCTGATGATAAAAAAAAAAAAAAAAAAAAAAAAAAAAAAAAAAAAAAAAAAAATACATGATTAATGTTCCATCATGTCAGGCAGCATGTGTAGAATATTGAGACATATAATAATTAGGAGTCTGGTATCAAAGAGTATGTTAATTGATTACAAAAACTTTTTGACTTTAGCCAGGCATCAGATATTGCGCAATGAGGCCAAAGTGTGGCGTAAATAATTTTGCAGCTGGCTGTAAGTTGTCCTATTCTTTTTTCAGACAATGATTCTGTATAATGTCCAAAAAAGCCTCACCAAATGCTGATACATATTTGTACTATTGATTATACAATTTCTGACTTTGGCTGACACTGGACACAATATCACTAACACCATAATTAGCATTTCCTTTACGGTTTTGTTTGAAAAATTCTTGCAGGTAAATTTCATATTTGGACAAATGAAATCTATTCCCACCTGTCCAAACAGACAAGCATAATAAGAAGTTATTGTAGATCCCTGGTTATATTTTTAAAACTTATAGAATACTTACTGGACAATCAAACAATTCTTTACATCTTTGATAAATATCTTGATTTCGTTTTGGTCGAATTAGAATATAAATGTTTCCAATATCTGGACAACTTCTTATAAGTTTTTCGATTAACACTTTTCCAATAAATCCTGTAGCTCCCGTAATAAAGACATTTTTCCTGGCATAATATTCAGCGATGGTTGGTAGAACCTCTTGTTCATTCATGTTTATCATGTTAAATATGTAGATGTCACTGTAAAATATATTTCAAATAAATTATGCAACAAGTCAATCATCTAGATTAATTGTTTAACAATTACAAGTGAAGTTGTGTGAAACAACCTTGAGGCAATCATTAATGTGACCCATGAAATATGTTTATCTTCATAACAATGTTTGAAATAATAATTCTGGGTACTATTTGGATACTTAGTAGTAAGTAATTTCTAATTTATGGATTTGTCTAAAATTCCTTGCAGGCACATGATTTATTATAATAAAGACATAGATAAGCTTCACAGGTTTTTTCCTGTATCATGTCAATTATGTTTCACATTCCTGATTTTTTCACAACTACAGGAAAGAATTCCTTTTGTAACCCCCACCCCCAACATACACTTATACGACACAGGTAAGATATAACATATATATACAATATATTTTAAGTAGAGGTAGGAAACGAACTCTAACCCTAACTATGTTTGTTTTACACTTGAAAGTTTGGCAAAATACCTAATCTTCAATGATATCGATAATTATCTACAAAAAACATGCTTTAATAAGGTAAAATAAAACAGCAAAAGATTAACATCCCAACTGAGGTGAATTTCCTTGTACAAGTTAAGCTCAATATAGAAACATGCTTTCTGTATATTTTAACTAAAGACTGTTGGATCTGGAACCTGACACACTTTATAACATGAAATTTGTTGTTGTTCACATCCAAATATGATAATAAAGTTGTGTGAAATAAAAGTGAAATATCTTATTCTTGTAGTTTAATTTTGTTATTAACACAATTCATTTTCTTTAAATTTGTCTTATGATATCCCATTGTGAAATAACATCAATGCTTTGATAGTTGTAACTAAGTAGTACTGCAGTAGTAGTAATAACACACTCATTCATTGCCAGACTCTGGGCAAGATCTTTAAACGTTATGATGTAGTGCTCATTATCACCCGGAAAGGTCAGGGTTTAATCCCTTAGACATTGAGGAAGTGGGGGTTTTCCTCCTGTTCAGTTAAACAAAAATTTACACCGCTACTAGGCTATATGAAATATTTCAAATAAACCGACTACTTACCCAGTGATTTTTTAGAAAAAAACACCAAACCGACTGTCAGTTCTTACTTTGTCACAGTAATTTAAATCCAAATGTTCATTATCGATATATTTTTTTTATTTACTAGCAACGGCAAAAACAACATGGTAAAGGGAAATAACTCACTTAATAAAATCTTAACGGAAAACTGACACTCACAATTTCCTTCTAAACCATTCTTATTTGAAACCAACTTAATAATGTTAAACTGCGTAAATATCGTTTAAGGTGTTGATGCTGACAATAAAATCAAATCACTGACAAATGCCAAGACGCCGGCAAAAGACGGTATACCAAGCCCCGCCCTTTTTCGAGATTTCTGCCGCAGTGGCGAACAGATAAATCGATCTGCATGGAATGGATCCGTTCACTTGAAGTACAATGAATAATGAAATCTTACCTTGATTAAAATAAATGTGAACGAGACGATCAGATAATAAGCCCAAGATCAACACAACGTTCGAACATGATGATCTGTCGACAAAGATATCAAGGTTAAAGTTGAAACATGTGCCGGAAAAATGACCTTATGCTAATCAAATCTGACGCTAAAATTATGAGGGCGCTGATTGGTCAATATACGATGGGCATATCATGCAGGTCAACCGTGAATAAAGATCGATTTTTTATGACAGTTTTATTCATGATACATATGCGTTTATTATGTATTTATAACAGTATTGATTGTATTAAATTCATTCCCGAGATGCTTTGCAAAAATGGATGCGCCCATGTGTTGTTTCTTCAAAACATTGAAAGCAATATTTGTATTTGAGGCATTGAGCTAACTTGATCTTGGTAAGCAGATAACTACTGTAGACCAACTTGTCTAGATCCACCCTGTCTTCATTGTTTCAACGTATATGTGCCTGTATATTTCCATGAATTTTTATTTTTGTTATAAAAACTATTCCAGTGGCACCTGTGATTTAACGCCACATCAGCAATTTTCAGTCATTTATAACGAGAACAAGGTTATTAATCTCTATGGATTAACTTATGAACAAGTTCATATGTGTCTGTTGTTACAAGAGTGTACTATGTCCTGCCATGTACGCACCCACACTTGACAACATTTTAATAGTAACGTGTTAGCTCACTGAGTCAGTATGCCATAGGCAAGCATAATACTTCCACATTCCATTATCCTGCCACCAGGTGAACGACCAGAAGAGGCAGCAGTATCTGGGATTTTAAAGTCTTAAAGTGAACAACCACGACCTCACACTTTTGCAATTTGTCTCAATATATATTTTTATTGCAGCATTGTTATAACTGTAAAATTTATTAAATTTAAATGTACAAAATGCATTCATTTAGTCATTATTATGAAATAATGTAAATACTGCAATGCCTACTTCATGTTCAGTGCCCCAAGGATGATCAAATTACAATATTGGCAAACTTGGGGCTTGAAATATATAAAATGTCAATACAACACTGTAACAGAAAAGGGAAAAATTGCAGCACCAAACTGGGACTCGAACACTGGACCTTCCAAGTACTAGGGAGATGCTCTGCCAACTGAGATAGTTTTCCACCTATTAAGCCCAGTTTGCCACATTCTCCCTTCCTTTTTTTGTGATTCAGCTACTATGAATTAAAACTATCAGGTTCCACCCTGTGACCAACCTGTTGGTCAACCACTTCCCAGGGTTGTACAAGCCCCCAAATGTAACAGGAAAGGGAAAACTGCAGCGGCCAAACCAGAACCCAGGACCTTCCTAAAACTAGCACACCACTCTACTAACTGAGCTACCCGGCCACCTATCAAGCCTGGTTCCCCCACAACTCTTATGCTAAACAAAAGGGATACCGGTATTTGCTTTTTCTGAAAAGCTGATAATTCTTGAATTAAAAACTCTGATATTCTGAAAAAAAAGAGAATTTAATCTACTTCTTCAAGTACTTGTGAATGTAATGCAGTGTGATTGAGACTAGATTCCCCCATATGGAACTTGAGAAAAGGCATGCACATTAGTTTGTCAAATGAACAAAAAAAAAACACTGTTAAAATAGGTACGTAATGTAGGTGCTCAATCCAAAAGTTTTTTTTGTGCTAATTTAAATCCATGTGAATTAGTTAAGATTGTAAATTGCGCTAAAATATGTACATGCTAAAATTAGTACGTTTACAGTATCTCTAGAGCAACTTGTATAAAACATTCTTTGTCTCTAGTCTTTTTCAAGACTTTGGCCACTCACGGCTATTAGGTCTCCAGCCCATGGAACTCTTGTTCTTCAAAACTAATGAGAAAAAGAATTTTTCACTGCTGTTAATGTAAGATCGATTTTGCTTAACAAGATTATTGATAAAATGATTCTACTTAATTTGGTAAAAGATAGATTTTTTATTTATAGAGTAATGTAATATGTTAGCAAAGACAATATTAATGTTTGTTTAATTTTTTTTTCATAATTACAGAAAGTAGATTGTTGTGTTAGATTAACTATGGATGAGGATGAAGATGATTTTGGTGATTTTGGCGGATTTGAGGTGAGAAATTTAGAGAAGGATGCATGCTCATAAACAAATTATAATGTCTTCTGTCAGCTCTATTAACCTATTACTTAACAAATTATTACTATAATAGTCAGTGTCAAGTTGTAAGGAAATAGAACCAGATTATGTAGTTGATTTTAAAACAAATTTTGGACAAATATATTAAACTATTCTTGAAAATATTTTTAAATAAATAAATAAAATATGTTAAAGCTAATGGTTACTGACTGCCTGATTTAACTTTTTTAAAACTTAATTTCAGGCAGCTGAGCCAGTATCTCCAAATGTAGCACAAGGTGGACCAGCATTTCCATTAGAAGCTAGTCCAACTCCATGGGCTGTCCTATCTACAGGTTTGTAAAACAATTTTAAGGTCACCTTCATATAATTAAATTTGACAAATTTCTATTGATTTCATTTGTTAAAAAGCGAAAAAAAAAAAAAAAAAAAAAAGAAAGAAAGAAAAAGGTTCAGGTCATTTCTCAATGACTTGAACATAAATTAGCAGAGCCCACTCACATGCCAAAGTGTTTGTGGGTAATCTAGAACTACTTTAATGCGCTTCATTTTACCTTTTTTAAAGCCAAAATTACATTAAGTTATTCTGTCATTTGATTTAGTTGTCTTTAAGATTTTGCTTTGCAAATTACACATTGTACACAGCGTCCATTCAGATTATTTCTCAATGACCCGAATAAAAATCAGATTCAATGCTTAAATGGAGAGCTTAATATATTTAGAAAATCAATTTTCCTTTTTTTTTTTTTCTTGTGTAAATACTGGTAGCCAATATCATTGAAGGAATAACAATATCACCCTACATTTGTAAAGGTTGACATCATGAAAAAAAAACCAAGAAAATAGCAATAATAAGATATCATCCTTACATTTTTTAGGGTGACCTTACCATGATAAAAACAAAAAAGCAAAGAAAAACAATATGTCACCCTATGTACATGTAAGTTTAGGGTGACATCATGGTAGCAACAAGATAACAGAGCAAAACAGTTTGTCTTCCTACATCTGTTTTGGGTAACAATTTTATGATAATGAAAAGATAACAGAGCAAAACAGTTTGTCGTCCTACATCTGTTTTTGGGTGACATCCTACATTTGTTTTGGGTGAAATCCTACATCTGTTTTGGGTGACATTATTATGATAATGAAAAGATAATGGAGCAAAATAATATGTCATCCTACATCTGTTTAGGTGACATGTTATGATAATTAAAAAGATAATGGAGTAAAACAAAATGTCATCCATTAGGTAGGACACAGTAAAGAAACTATTTGAAATGCATTTATGACCCTTCATTAGCATTTATTTTTATTGGCTGCAAGTTCCAAAATAGGGAAAAAAGTGAATTTTATGGATTATTTGAAATTCTCCAGACAAAAATGTGATAGAATTTCGAATTCACAAGTGTTCATGCACAGCATTTTCTATAGAATTTCTGACTGTATTTATTTATTTATTTATTTATTTACTTATTTATTTAATTTATTATTATTATTATTATTATTATTATTATTATTATTATTATTATTATTTTGTAGATAATACAGTAGGAGTCAAACCAGATTTACTCTGTGGACAAAACAAGTTCCCTCCTATGTTAGATCCTTCAGTTCCTGTAGAGGGAACAGATCAGAATAATTCATATAACTTAGGGAGTGAAATCATGCCTGACTTCCAAGCAAATTTCGATCAAATATCAGGAGCTGGTCCAAATGAGGTACTGGTACCGATACAATTTTCAGTTGAACATAGAAATATTTTCTGTGATTTAATTTTTTACATTTTCAATTTTGCCAGACAACACAATTGTCAAAATGCTGTACTAGACATTGAGACCAGTAGCTTTTAGAAATCTAATTGAGGATAGATATTTTTAACTCTATCTAAAACTTTTTGTATGCAAACATGGGACTTTTCATCTCATTTTCTGGATGTTACTATCTTAGAGTCTTTTCACTGAACACAAGAAAACATGTGAATATCATCAGAGCTTTGATTTCCTAATAAATTTACCAAATAATTGTTTGGATTTTTTTTTACTCGCATGTATGTGTATGTATATTGAGGTAATGGTTTGTCTGTAAGGGAGTGTAATGGAAGTGGAGTAATGGTGTTTTATGCCCCAATCAATTGTCTTTTCTCTTGTATCAAGACAGTCATGTTCTGGGATGGTGGAGGAAACAGGAATACCCAGAGAAATCACTGACCTTCGGCAAGAGAACTGAAAATATTTCTCATTGCTAGGATCTTCCGGAACAGGATTTGACACTATAAGGGAGTGTAGTTGTGGAACAAAATCAAAAGAACTGGCTTATAAGCACAAAACCTGTGAAATATATTTAAACCAGCCTAAAAGGTCATCTCTTAATGAAGCCAACTTAAGTTTATTATAAAAGTTTTTTTTAAAAGCTAAAAGTCTTTTGGTTGCCTTAAAGTTTTATCCAAAAGTTTCAATGTTTTATATAAATAGAGCACTCTGAAGAAGCTACTGGTGCATTGGTTGGTCTTTATCTATAGAGTGGAAATTTTGACATTAATTACAACATGTATTTACATTAGGTTCCAGGTTTGGACGAAGCAAAACTAGCTGATAATATCCTGGACGGCAGTTTTAACTCTACAACAGCAAGCAGCCATTCCACTTCTGAGAAATCAATCAATCAATCAGACTCTGTGACAGACAGAAATGAATTTCCCGACACAAAACAACATTCCGGATATTCAGGATAATGATATACCTGCTGATGTAAACAACTGTAGTGTAGGTGTTAATCTTAAAACTGTAAATAATGATACACACTCAGATACAGCAGGAATAAAGTCAACTGTGTCACCACTACAAAACAGTACAGAATTAACTTCACAAACTGAAAATAAAACTGCTATAAGTGACTTTAAAATAACGAATTCATTATCAGGACCTGAGAAGGCAAGATCAAATTCCAGAATATTAAGTGATACAGGTGATAGTGCAAAGAAAAGTTCAAGTAAAAAGTTGGATATTGACAAGGACGATATGGTAAGATACATGTAGCTTGGTTTATCTAGTTGTTTACTCATAATTATCAACACTCTTGTAATTTGTGATTGGCTTATTTAAATTAATTGGTTAAGCTGTCACTAATGAGTTCCTATAACACGAATATGTTTAGTCTTTGTTAAATGGATGAAATCTGATGGAAATTAAAAATGAGTACCATTAATCATTTATAAAGAGGCATACATGTATCTCATATGACAAGGGCTAAAACTAAAATCAAATTTCTCCAGGTTAAAAAAAACTTAGCCTGTAAAGGAAATTTTAATCCAAACTTTTTACATTTAAGAGGCATCCCCCAGCCTCTGTTTATTGCATTCAAAAGAATCACTGATTTAGTTTGCCAGTTAACACTTTTACTTCCATAACATTCAAAGGACAGTAAACAGTACAAGGTTACCAACAAACCACAACAAAATTTATAATAAGAAGAAGCAGTAAGATTTTATGTGCCTGTTTGAAAAATGGGTATATGATGGTACATTCCTTTCCTTCTGATGGTTCAGTTCTTTCCATCTAATTGTACAGCCCTTTCCTTCTGGGGACTGTTGTATTCCAAACACAACAGACTGGTTTTAATTGGATTTTTTAAAATTTGAAATAAGTAATGCTTGTGTTAAGTTCAGATTCAGGTAATGTCTGTCCATTTTCTGAAAAGTTATGCCCCTCTGACTAAAAAACTAGAATAAAAAAGATAAAAATAATTTTTAAAAATATTGAAACACTTGACAGTAGGCTAAATCAAATTTGTTGTTTTGATTCTGTACCCTTGTAACTTTTTATTTGTTTATAATTTGAAATTTCACTGAAAATAAGTTACATTCATGAGATGTATGTTCATGTATCAGTAAATACAAAATGTATATGACTTATAATTACTTATAAATGATCTGACTTTATTATCAGCAGGGTAAGCCGGCAGTAGGTGGAACAGATGGACTTTTTGAAGATTTAGCTTACATTGATTCAGCAGCTAAACTAATGAGGCAAATTGAGGTAAAAATTAGTTTAAATAAATATAAGAAACTATTTAAAAAAAAGAAAGTAGGGTCATGTGACCTGGAGTCAATTGTCAACATGAAAGAATTTCAAAATAGCTAGTTGCAAATCTTGTTTGTGCATATGCAAAATTTTTAATTTTATAATATTTTTTGTCTTTTAAAAAATCAAACATTTTGCTGAAGACAATTGTAATTCATGAATACACTCAGCTTAGCAATACAGGCCATTTATGGCCTCTTGTTGTGGAATGGGTATTCACAAATATCCATTAAAACTTAAAATAGCCTATTACAAAATTATAATTTGTCTCTTTATTTTATACAGAGAGACACTGAACAGAAGATATACAGATCAGTCAAACGTGTTAAATGAAGAATTAAAATCAATAAGAAAAGAAAGTCATCAGGCTGTAATGGCTGTTATAGAGGAATACAAGGTTAGAGTAATAGTGGTTCAGGGGTTTTATTAAAGACTTTATCTGACATTGTCTGACATTTTAGCATTCAGGGGTTTTATCACTTCTTAATCTGCCTTTGTCTGACTTTTTAGCATTCAGGGGTTTTATCAAGATCATTTTCTGACTTTGTCCGACTTTCTAGGGTTCAGGGGTTTTATCAAGGTCTATATCTGCTTTGACTGACTTTTTAGCATTCAGGGCTTTTATTAAGATCATTTTCTGACTTTGTCTGACTTTCTAGGGTTCAGGGGTTTTATCAAGGTCTATATCTGCCTTTGACTGACTTTCTAGGGTTCGGGGGTTTTATCAAAGACTTTATCTGACATTGTCTGACTTTCTAGGGTTCAGGGGTTTTATCAAAGTCTTTATCTGTCTTAGTCTGACTTTCTAGCATTCATGGCTTTCATCAAAGTCTTTATCTGACTTTGTCTGACTTTCTAAGGTTCAGGGGTTTTATCAAGGTCTATATCTGCTTTGACTGACTTTTTAGCATTCAGGGCTTTTATTAAGATCATTTTCTGACTTTGTCTGACTTTCTAGGGTTCAGGGGTTTTATCAAGGTCTATATCTGCCTTTGACTGACTTTCTAGGGTTCAGGGGTTTTATCAAAGACTTTATCTGACATTGTCTGACTTTCTAGGGTTCAGGGGTTTTATCAAAGTCTTTATCTGTCTTTGTCTGACTTTCTAGCATTCATGGCTTCTATCAAAGTCTTTATCTGACTTTGTCTGACTTTCTAGGGTTCAGGGGTTTTATCACTGCCTTTAGCTGCCTTTGTCTGACCTTTTAGCACTCTGACCTTTTAGCACTCAGGTGTTTTATCAAGATCATTTTCTGACTTTGTCCGACTTTCTAGGGTTCAGGGGTTTTATCAAAGTCTTTATCTGTCTTTGTCTGACTTTCTAGCATTCAGGGTTTTATCAAGATCATTTTCTGACTTTGTCCGAATTTTTAGTTACCACATTTTACTGTTCTGTTTTTACTGACTTTAAACTTTATGAAAGTCCATAGCAGTAATTGGTGGCGTTTACAAGTTAATTTGTCTTATTATGTGTACATAATTCTGTGTAATGTTTGATTAAATATGCTGTTCCTTCCATAAACTTTATGTCTCCCACTCTCCCTGCTTTAATTTACCTATTTATTTCTACAAATGTTGGCTGATAGGCCAGATAGGTAAGCATGTTCTCTGGCTTAGGATTTTTATTAAATTCTCCTACATGAGCTAGACCATGAAGTTTAGTTCACCTGATCAATTTTAAGGACGTGATCTTGCGTCATTGTGCAATTTGTGTATTTTGCAGTGCTTGCATACAGTGGTTATGAACACCTATTTTCATTTTCTTTGAAATAAGGTAGATTTTGAGTGAAACTTGTTAAAAGCATATTTTGCTCTGTGCAATTTGTGTTTATTGGATGGCATGGCCATAGCAGTCACAATATTTAAGTGAAAATATTAAAAACAACTATTTCTCCAAATCTTTGATTTAAAGCAAAATTAAATGCTACATTTGGATTCTCTTGGGTTCAAAAATTGCAGTCACAAGTGTAATTTCAAGGTCATGCATGTCATTTAATTGCATAATGAAACTGTAAAAACCAAAGTGTTATATTTGCTTCGATAGACTATTTAAGTTTCTTGTTCTTTATTCAAGGATTTGCTGAAAGTAAATTTAGAATTGCAAAAAGAATCATATGATCAACAGTTAGCAAAAGCTCTTGGGTTCCAAAATTGCAGTCACAATGTGTAATTTCAAGGTCATGCATGTCATTAATTGCATAATGAAACTGTAAAAACCAAAGTGTTATATTTGCTTCGATAGACTATTTAAGTTTCTTGTTCTTTATTCAAGGATTTGCTGAAAGTAAATTTAGAATTGCAAAAAGAATCATATGATCAACAGTTAGCAAAAGCTGTAGAAGAACAACAAAAATTGTTTCAGGAAAAGTTTAACGAACAGGTAATCTTACAAATATGACAAAAAATTGATATTACATGTACATCATTACATCATCATTATTTTATTGATACATATAAGGGTGCATTTAAAAGATAAAAAATAAAAACTAAAAAAATTAACCTGATTGAAATTTTATTTTTTTAATTTAAATAAAAGCTAGAAAATTTTTATGTATCTGCAATCTAAAAAAAAGTCTTCATTGATTTTTTTTTATATTTCATGTATTTAAACACACACACACACACACACACACACACACACACACACACACACACACACACAAAATTGGTTTGATTTTTCTTCCTCCTCTTCCTTTTTCTTCTTCTACTCTTACCCTTGCCAGAGTGTTTCTGAAACAAATTTTGAAATAATTTTTTCATAAGAGGAGTTACAAGGGGGTCTTGATCAATTTCAACCCAAGTAAATGTTTTTTTTTTAATTGTTACAATTAACACTTCTAATCTAATCAAGTTATGACAATTTTAAATAAATGTACAAGTATATCACAATATGTGAATTTCTTACCAGGTTCATTTTTTCTTTTTGTTTTTTTTTTTCTAACATGCAGAAAGACTTTTAGATCTGCAGTTGTAGTAAACATTTTACGATATTCAAAATTAAAAAGTGGTCATTGAGTGATATTTAAAAGAAGAACTATACAAAATGTTTTACACACAACATGCACAATACATTCAGTTTAGAAACAAGTTTTTTTTATTAACCTTCCTGAAATCAATGTTTTAGAATTCTTACATGTACACGATACATTTAGATAATTACATGTGATTATAATTACGTGTAGTTCAACTTCTTATTACAGCAACAGAAATTTGAACAGATGCTCAAGGAGGAAAAGGATAAAATGGAGGAAGAATATAAAGTAGTATTTAATAGTCAGGCAGAAAAACAACAGGTAATGTTAAATTTGAATCAGCCCTAAGCAAAAGACCCTTAGGGCATAAGATATCAGCTATACATGTAGCTCTTTTGAGCCAAAGACACAGGTGATCTATTGTAGTGCCAACCAGTTCACTTTTATTTTTTTTTTAAATGTAATTTATGCACTGATAGATAATACTGAATGAGTTAAGTAATGGTGTTTAATGTCCCAGTCAAGAATATTTCACTTATATCGAGATGTCGCCAGCTATAGACGAAAGTGCAGAAATTTTGCCTGTGCATTGCACTGATGGCATTATACAGCAGGGTTCTTTATTGTGCCATGCCTGCCTTAACACAGGACCTCGTTTAATTTAAGTTCCCATCCGAAAGAACTGTGACTTGCATTTTGTAATGCCTGAGTGCTTGGCGACAGAACAGTCACTACCCACTTTCAAGTGTTGGGTAAGATCCAGCCAGAGTTCCAACCCTCGACCTTCCACCTAGGGAGAAAGCACTTTACCAACTGAGCTACCACAGTGGTCAATATTAAAAGAGAGAAGCCTTTGGATTATGGAGGTCAACAGTTTGATTTGTTGTTGTCATTGGATCATCGCAATCTTCACATTTTTACAGGAACAGTTTGATTTGTATATACAAGAAGAAAAGGTAAAAAACAAAGAAGAGATTGATAAAGCTGTACAGGTATACTATAGCATGTTTATGCCCTTTAATATCAAAGTTTATCTTGATGGATATATTTACATGTTCCTACCAAATTTCTTCCAAAAGGCCTTTTAAGCTTATTGCATAGCATGGCGAGTATATGTTTCTCTCCAAAGTTTATCTTGAGTGATATATTTACATGCCCCTGTCAAATTCCTTCCAAAAGGCCATTTTAACTTATGGCATAGCATGGCATGGCATGGCAAGTATATGTTTTTAACACGTGTTGTTGACACATATTTTCAACTTCACTAAACTACTTAAGAGATTTCAGTTAAATTAAAAGACAGAGTGTTGTCGCCTTGCCGAGAGCCTGTCATTAATTCCCTTGGGTTTGAGCGTTTTTAATTTGAGGATCCAATAATCCTCACTGTCATCCCGGTGTTTCTGGGAGAATGTATCATCTGGGTCACTTGTTAGTACTTGTATGATCTCGAAGATCGCATCGTGGAGACTGTGATCCTTTAAGTTAAAGTGTTTACCTGTTGGTTCATCTAAGTTCTTGGTAATGTAACGAATGTAATGTAACCAATATGTTCGTACATTCTTTGTCGAAACGATTTCAGTTAAACTTGTAGATGTTAGTTAAGTTTTCGGACATAATTTGCAGTTAGAACCAGCCATTTTCCATGTCTTGTTTTACTTTGATGAACATTTTTATCCAGTTCTTTCTATCTTTTTGTTGTCTTTCGTTCTCTTTTTCTTTCTTTTTTTCTTGACTGACAAATGCCACCATAATATCATATCAAAATTTTAGAGAGGTAAATATACAAGAAATTCAAGATAATGCCTTAAAACTTATGCATGTACTAAAATAATCTATCTTTGTTGTAATTCTAATATTCTTTTTTTAATGATAGTTTAATTTTTTCTATTATTTAATTTAAAAGGAAGAAAGAGAGAATAGTATTGAAATGGTAAAGGGGATATTAAAGGAAGAAAAATCAAAGCTAGATGAATACCTTCAGGAAGAAATGGTGAGTGTGCATTAATGATACTCTAATAAAAAAAAAAGAGTCATTTATCATTTATTTGATGAAATTAAAGTTTAAAGGGTGCATACATTACATTGTACATGTATATGATGTTTTAATGAATTGACCTTTAAAATGGAGTCTATATGTTTGTGCAACCTATAATTTAAAGTTTTTTTTAGCTTAGACACATCATACTTGATAGATTTATGCATCTCAGATAGTACTGGTAGATGACCCCTATTGATTTTAAGTTTAAAAGGTCAATTTCAGTTCCATGTACACTGCCCATAATGTATACTGCCCATAATAAAAGCTTGTGCACCCTATAATGTCTGCCCAAGAAGGGGGGCGGCGGAAGTGTTTCACAAACATCTCTTGTTTTTTTGTGTTTTTTTTTTAAAATTTCATTTGAAAACATAAATTTTGTATAATATTTTTATATTGACAGTCTAAAATGGAGATGAAGTTGCAAAAAGATAATCAGAAAAATGAAGAATTAATGAAAGAATTAATTGAATCTGAAAAAGAAAAATCAAGGGTGAATTCATTATTAATATTAACATCTCTCTTCCCCGCCATTGCAAAATTGACCACATCAGCAGCTCAGTGGTAGAGCATCTGCCTTGAGAGTGGGAGATCGTGTGTTCGAATCCTGGCCAGGTCAAACACAAGACATTGAAATTTGAGATTTTGCTTCCTGTGCTGGTGATCGGCATTAAAGAGACTGAGTTTCGACTGGTTCACCCGGTGCCAGGATAATGGATAGGGGGAGTGGTTTGGCTGTCTGTGGCATACTGACCTGGTGAGCTAGCACCTTACCAAAAAGTATCTCTAAATGCATGCTAATACATGGCAGACCATAATACACTCACATACATGAACTTGTTTTTAGATTAATCTTTAGAGATTAAGGACCTTGCAAATGTTGCAAATAACTGAAAAAATTGCTGATGCGACATTAAACAACATTACAACAACATTGCAAGAAGTTTAGGGGTATACAGAAATAAGCTTGTCTGTCTGTACTTCTACACAATTTCACAAATATTAATCCAGTTTAAAAACCAAATTTGGTGTGCACTTTAACTGCATAATTGTAAAAGTCAAGTTCAATTTCCATGATATTTTTTCATCGACAAACCAGCTATTTTGACTTTATGAAAAAATTAAACTTAAGACAAAAATGGCTTGATATTTGATTTGTTTGGTTTTTACAGTACATATGCATGTACATGTATACAGTTTTTGTGTTTCTTGACCCTTTTTAATGTCCCAGTGATTTATATAGTAAAACATTTAAACATCTTCTTGTCATGAACCAAATGGCCTAGGGACTTATTTCCAAAATTTTGGAAGTGTTAACTATGTTTTAAACAGATGGCAAAATGAAGGGCTAACAAAGGAATTACATTATTTGGATCAAGTCCTTATGCCAGAGAAATAGTGCTATAGTCAACCAGTTAAGGTGTAATTTTGTGGTACACATCTTGTATAATTAAATCCTGTAGGCTCACGTTAATTTTTTTGACAGTTTTCTATTTTATATTAACTACAGGAAGCTATACAAAAGGCAGTACAGGAAGAGAGATTGAGAAGTGAAGAAACAATAAAGGTTCTAACTGATTCAATTAAAGAGGAAACAATAGCACACCTGGAACAACAGAAACAGGTAACAGGGGCAAGCATGTAGTGTTGATGTAAATTTGTATGCTGAGTTAAATTGCGATAATCACCCAAAAAATAGGTCTTTGGGTCGAAGTGGAATATTCTTATATTTGTTATAATTGCTAAATGAATTCAACGTCATAGTATTTTGCTTATATGATAAATGGAATTATATTGCATGTTCATAAATTTATCAGTTTGTAAAATTTTGAAGAGACCGCTCTTATAATGGCCTAGAGATTTCGCAAGTTATTTTGCCTTTTATTGATACATGTACATGTACATGTACTTATATATCAAAATTTGGTAGCTTCTTGGCTAGGAACCTTATGTATTGGTATTATTGTATCAGTCAGGTACACATTTTGTATGATCAGATCCTGTAGGCTCACATGAACTTTTTATGTCAGTTTTTAGCCCTGAAAAGCTTAGATATTTTTACATTTCAATTGACTTGTGTAAAAATATATGTACATACTTGGCTGTGATTTATGACAATGTCTTGAAATTTTCTGACCTATTTTTACAACCATATACATGTAGTTTATGAATCTGAATTTCTCTATGTTTAGCTTTTGTGTTATATTCTAAACCTTGAGAACAATTAAATACATGCACATGTATGTATTTGTTGGATGGCTTGCATCAGACAATTTTATTTCTCGTATCTTTGACAATTGATACATACTTATTAAATATTTTATTAAGTCATCAACAATAAAAGTCATCAACAACAGTAAAAGTCATCATGTAATCCATTTATTTGTGAGAATGAAAATGTATGTTTTTATTTTTTTTAATTTTGCAGTTGGATCAGGTTTCGAGACGGAGACAGTTAGCCAGTTTAGATGTGTTCTTAGAAAGTGCGAGAAGACAATTAACATTATTAATGGAGAATGATTCTCAAAGTAGTAATGACAATTACTACCCAAATCATAAAATACATATCAAGATACTTCAATTTACATTGCTTTATTATTATTAATAATATTATCATTATTATTTATTATATTATTATAATTATTATTATTATTAATTGTTATTATTTTTATGTTCTCTTTCAAAGGATGTATGTTAATATGTATATCTTGGGAAAATACAGGTTTAAGGTAACAGTCAGTTATGTCTTAAAATTCACTTCATAAAACATTCAGGGGGTCTAAAGCGCACGCTTATGGATCATGGTGCCTCCCACCGCCTGGGTTCGAATCCCACTTGGGACAGATCCTCATTTGAGAAAGTGTGTCAGTTCGCTTGCTGAAGTTCTGTGGTTTTCTCTGGGCACCCTGGTTTCCTCCACCATCCCAGAACTGACCGCCTCGAAATAAGTAAAAGAATCTTGACTGGGGCGTAAAACACCATTACTCCACTCCACTCATAAAATATTCAGGAGATTTTGACTCTGTTTTAACCTCCATGATCTTACATGTATATATTTAATACTAATTTTTTTTTACTTTTACATGTATGTTCAATATATATGATTTTGTCAATATGTTTATCTTGAATGCACCATTTTAACAGTCAGTTATGCTTTAAAATTCCCTTGATATTATTTTCTTCATGATCTGATGGTAATCTGATATATTTTGAACTTGTATGATCAGTATGCACAGAAGTTACTATGCAACTATACAGAAGTGTTTTGGTAAAAGTAATTTAGAATGGTAATTTCTACATTTAACAAGTGCTAAGTGTAATAGGATGCCATTACTATATCCCACAAGAAAAAAAAACATTTTGATCCAGGCTCGAGTCCAAAAGGAATATGTGTAATATAAGGCAAAATTACTGTTACACCAATCACTTATCCCTATGGTGTTTTAAAAAATATCAGACAAGCTATCTCTTAAAATAATTTTGTTATCATGTACATGTAGTTCACATTGAGAAGATACTTAAGGTTAGCTATTTATGCTTTATTCCCCATCATCTAACAACTATTCATGTAAATTATTTCTTCTCCAGAACGACAAAAACTACAAAATGTATCTTGTTGCTAGGCTTGGGCCCTTTTAAGTTTAAAAACCTGAATGACCTTTACCCTTATTCAAGGTCACAGTGACATTAAAACATTAAATGTCTTATTGTTTTAAAACCGAGGCCCATTCAAAATACAATATGTATGCTTGCGCATTGACTTCAAGCCATTCAAGAATGATTGTATGTGTGAATGCATACAAGCGAATGCTATCAATATCTTACGGTTGTTCACCTTAGATTCAAGATGGCGTCCCTTGGACAAAGTTTGTAAGAAATAGCATAGATAAATTCTGATACCAGCATGCATTTCAATTTATACATGTACATGTATTTCAGTGCAAGTGTATGGTATCTTTCTAGAAGGGATTTGAATGATATGATTAGTTAAAATTTATGTACAGTTGCCCGATTTAATTTATATTTTAACATTTTCTCTCCAGCCAAGTGTCGGTGTCAAAATCTAAGGGAGATTATTTTAAAACATCTACATGATTATGATAACTTTTAATGCGAGTACCCGATTCCGTTCAGTAGACATACATGTATAAATTGTATTTGCGAGCACAGTGGAAAGCAACTTGAACACGTCTCTGGAAGGCCTAGGAACTTGAAACTCTTTAATACATTTTATCAATTGCATTATGGTATGATGCACCAAGTTGGTGAGGTATGACACTAGCAAGTTGGTTAGGTTGGTTGACTTTGACCCAATTCAGGATCAGAGTGACTTCAAGATGTAAAACTTTTAATTTTTAATACATTCTTGAAACTAAATCATTCTTACCAGTGAATTCATATTATTATTCACAGTCTAGTTTACATAATGGTTATGATCTAATTACTGCAGTATCACCTTTTTTAATTGAATCATTTGAAAATTTGAGTTATACATTATGTTTAAGATATTTTTAACTTGTTATGTTATACATTGATTATTTCGTACTCGGAGTGGAAATTTCAAGGTAAAAAGCTTAAAAGCAATAAAGTCTATAATTTATCAAATTACATTGGTTTAGATTATTTTGTTAAAAATCATTATTTAGTAAAATCTTTATTTAAATTGACCAAAATGAGCCAAAGATAAACTAGAAAGTATATGTATCTGTTGTATTTTATTTCTGGATGTCCTGCTTCAGTTTTTACATCTATCATTGCATGCATAATCCTAACTAGATTTCAAGATTGGAGTCGAGTTGAGTTATGCCTTTTAACATCCTAGTCAAGAATATTTCACTTATATCGAAAAGTTGCCAGCTATAGGGCGAAAGAGCAGAAATTTTTGCCTTTGCGTTGCACTGATGTCATTATACAGCAGGGTTCTTATTATAGCCACACCTACCATGACACAGGATATCATTTGTTCAAGTTCCCATCTGAAAGAACTTACTTTCATTTTGTAATGCCGAGTGCTTGGGGAAAGAACAGGCACTACCCACTTTCAAGTTTTGGGTCAGACCTGGCCCCAGTTTCACAATCATTCACTCAACTGAGTGTACACTCAACTCAAATTAGGGAATACTTCATTGTCAATTCTTAAGACATTACACAGTTAAAATTGAATATCTAATGTTATATTTAAATTGTTTGGTGTAGATTTGTTGAACAAAACAAATTATTGTTTCATAAAACGTAATTTTTATTAAATATTGATGAGAGAAAAATGGAAATATTTGAGTTGAGTGTACACTCAATTGAGTGAATGATTGTGAAACTGGGGCCTGGTCTGGGTTTGAACCTACGGCCACCACTTATGAAGCAAGCACTCTATCAACTGACCTACTGCAGTTGTAGATTTCAAGTTTGGATCTGTAGCTTATTCCAAATAGATTACAGAGTAACTATTGAAGCATTATAATAAAATTTTACAAATGTACAAGACTGTCTCCATATCTTACAATAATGTTAAACTTACGAAGATATTCTAAGGAAATAAAAAGCAGACCTATGATAATAGATTTATGGCTCATCTGGTTAAAAGCCAGTCAAGGTTATGGCTTGGTGGAATTTGTATCCATGCATGCATCCATTTTTACATACATGTACATTTTTGTTTTACATGTATATAAAGTTATCAGTTATCACTGTGTGATGTAGGTAAGCCTTGTTGCATCTTCAGAATTATTTAATTGCAGGTTTAAATGTACTATATTGTACCAAGGTCAATATATTTAATACATGGTTCAAACTTTAAAATATACTGGCTGATTTACCATAGAATAATTAATATTACTTGGGTTATAATTTTGCTGTGTTTTGCTATTAAAAAAATTGGAGAAAATTTTATAAAGTTGAGTTTTGTGAAAACAAATCCCATTTTGGACCCTTAATATTTATTTATTATTCATTTTTTTTTATATTAAGTTCTGTGGTTTTAACTAACCCATAAAAAAGTGAAATTTAACACCCAACAATCATTAGGGATTTTACAATATTTTTCACATTTTATAACTTATCCTGGCTCAAATTCTTTGATGACTTTCAATTCCTAGTACATGTATTTAAAAAGTGAATACTATTTGGAGAGCATACTTATCTCACATTTAAAGATATTTAAATCTTAAAACAACAGCTATCATGACCTACTTCAGCAAATGCTTAGTATGCACCAACCCCTGTCAATTCCCCCCCCCCCCCCAACCCTAAAAATATTCTACAGCTGAAAATTGCATCAAGTGAAGCTAATCAATATACTAGCTCTACTACTATCAGCTCATTTAAACACATAACAAATCTTTTTAAGCAAAGCTATTTTTATTAGCAAAATTCCATTAAAAATATCCAGCCATGATAAAAACAAATCATTTTTACATCATCATCTAAACTATATCAAAATTCATGTAAGCCACAACTAACAAGCAAACATGTAACATCACTCTTGACTAGATACATTAACTAAACCTGAACATTTCTCTGAGGTGTCTGAGGGCACTTTTTGTGGTGTACGAAGGTACTTTCTAAGGTGTCTGGGGTCAGTGTCTGAGGGAATTTTGTGGTGTACGAAGGTATTTTCTAAGGTGTCTGGGGTCACTGTCTGAGGTGTCTGAGGGCACTTTTTGTGGTGTCCGAAGGTACTTTCTAAGGTGTCTGGGGTCAGTGTCTGAGGGCACTTTTTGTGGTGTCCGAAGGTACTTTCTAAGGTGTCTGGGGTCACTGTCTGAGGTGTCTGAGGGCACTTTTTGTGGTGTCCGCAGGTACTTTCTAAGGTGTCTGGGGTCACTGTCTGAGGGCACTTTTTGTGGTGTCCACAGGTACTTTCTGAGGTGTCTGGGGGCATTTTCTGAGGTGTCTGGGGGCAATTTCTGAGGTGTCTGAGCATTTTTCTCTACATTTCTGCCATGTCCTCATACCTGGAACAACAGATTTTAGGTGTAAAAATGTTACACACCAAATCATAACTTGTCACTGGTGATTTATAGCACATGAAATTGTAAGTACACTTCGAGGTGTACTGGATAAAGCTTTCTATATTCTTTTTTAAGTTTGACACCAGCCCTTGTCCTTTGTCAAAATTATTTTAATTTTTATATATTTACACATAAAATCTTTAAATATTGTAACCAATTTTATACATGAATTATCCTAAGTGAAATGAAAAATACATCAATATTCAGGATATCAAATTTAAATATTAAATAACAGATTGGAATGGCTTAATACAATGTACTAAATTAAGATTCTGAAAACGATATATAAAGATGCTTAGTTCTTGAGATGAGAAGGAAACTTGAGTTGAGTTGAGTAATGGTGTTTAACGTCCCAGTCAAGAATATTTCACTTACATCGAGACTGTCACCAGCTATAGGTGAAAGTGCAGAAATTTTGCCTGTGTGTTGCGCTGATGGCATTATACAGCAGGGTTCTTTATTGTGCCATGCCTGCCGTGACCCAGGACCTCGTTTATTTTAAGTTCCCATAAGAAAGAACTGTGACTTTCATTTCATAATGCTGAGTGCTTGGCGAAAGAACAGTCACTAACCACTTTCAAGTCTTGGGTCAGACCAAGCCTGAGGTTCAAACCCACGACGTTCCACTTAAGGAGCAGAGAAGGAAACTGAAGTACCCACAGATAAGATTTTGGTTCAATTCTAATTTGAAATTTTAATAAGAAAATATGTGATGTGAAATAATTTTATAGAAATTTTATCCTTCGACTGACATTTAAAAATTAATATTTTTTACAAGATGTTGAGAAATCTGTTTATACTTGAGTAAAACTTGATAGACATATCTCAATTTATGAAGTTCAACACAAGTATATATTTATATGTGATTTGATTTCTTGAAGAAACAAGAGAAAATAAAAGAAATTTGTATTTTCACACAATTCAATTTTTTTGTGATTTTTTCAAAAAAATCTATGTATCTGGTCTAAATAACATCTCTAGTAATCTGAAATTCAGAGTGCAGCCTAACTTGTACGAGTGAAATATGTGCAAAAAAGTAATTATAATAATTATATTAAATAAATAAATCAGAAAAATCCAGTGAAACAGCGAACTTTTATATAATGGAATGTATTTTTTTCTTTTCACATTATACTTATGGTTCTGACTTGTAAAACATGTTGATCAGGCCCCAGTTTCACAATCATTCACTTAATTAAGTGTACACTCAACTCAAATACATGTACATGTATTCCTGTTTTTCTCTCATCAATATTTTTAAAAAATTAAGTTTTATGAGACAATGTTTTATTTTGTTCAACAATAGCTACAATAAACAATTAAAATAAAACAAATATATTAAATTTTAACTGTGTTATGTCTTAAAAATTGACATTGAAATATTCCCTAGTTTGAGTTGAGTGTACACTCAGTTGAGTGAATGATTGTAAAACTGGGGCCAGAACCTTCACTGTCAATACTTTTAATAAAATTGATTATGTTAAAACTTCATAATGCATAGATAGAAAAAAAATCATCTAAAAACTGTCAATGAATTCATTACCAGTGTTCATTATTTCGTTGTCATCAGTCCTGAAAACTATTCCCATTGGCAAATACTTCAAGTTCTACGTCTTGAATTAAAACAATAAGTTTCTAAATATAAAATTTAACTAAATACTGACCTGCAGCTAAGTTACATGTATGATCAAATTTTTATTTTAATAAGACAATTTACTATTACTGGTAATATTTTGTCAATTAATTACAAGATACTGTCACAACAAAATATTACAGCCAGATTTGAGACCGTGATCTTAAAATTAAAATTGTAAAGGTACAATACAATTGTTACCAGAACAATATAAAGGTAGCTGATCTGTAATAGAATAACAAAGTCGGAGTTCAAAATACTGAATCACTGATTAAAAGAAGACTGTTAAAAATCAACTAGATTACAAAATCAGGAAAAATGAGAAAAAATCCGCAAATAATTCCATTAAGCACACCCTTTATATAATATGTAAACATTCAATGATGTTTTAAAATTCTTGGTTGAAAGTAGTTCTGAAAATAATAAATCTTATTTTTTTTGAAGATTGCTAAAAACCATCTAAGTTTCAAAGTCTGAAACAACGGAGGAAAAATTCCACAACAATTTTATCAAGTATGGTACAAATCTTTGCTATTAATATGGATACATTTGGGATGTTTTCAAGGTTCTTGGTTAAAAAGTAAAAGCTAAATTTCATCAGCGACATTTAAAACAGGTAGTTGGTTTCATAAATTAGGGTTCCAATTTTTAGTAATTGCTAAAAAATAATTCATCCGATTAGAAGACTTTTGTTTTAATTTCCCTTCCCCCCAACCACACACATCTTCTGATTTTCAGATCATTATATGCATATGGAATAGTTATATGTTTTTGACAAAGTCTACTTTGTTTGTTTATATTTAAACAACAGCTACAGTGGTAATTGTTGTGTTGAAAATTATAAATTGAGGTGAAAAAAATGAGAATATAAACCAGAGATTAGTATATATATAAAAATTAGAATGTAAAAAAGTAAATTGTATAACGTTGTCCTGATGACGGAGTCTTAGACTCTGAAACATGTCAACACAATAAAGTTGCTGTTTCTCTAGGTGTTGAGATCTATTTTTTAATTTTATAAATACAAATTAGAAATAAATCAAAATAAAGAGTTAAAACTGGATGTGTTTAAGGTACTGTAAAATCACAAATATTCATGGGGGATGAAATTTCGTTATTTTCGTGGGTTACTGAAAACCACAAAATTAAATGTCATTGAAAATTTTTAATTTCCATTGCCCTCAATGGGATTTATTTTCACAAAACTGAATTCCACGAAAATTTCTACCAATAGAATTTTTAAAAAATGCAAAACCATGAAATTTTAACCCAACAAATATTAATGATTCTACAGTATATCTGATTATGATTTTAATACCATGTGTGAAATGTATGTCTACATGTTGATATGTTTGGTTCAGAAACTTATATCTTATTACCTATATTTGATCATATAAGTATAAAAAAGATTATTATAATCTACCTTATACAGAATGTCAATTGTAGCATTTGAAATTGGTAATGAAATTTTTTTGTTTTTTCCATTAAAAAAGCTGAAATTAAGTACGGTAACAAAAAGTTTCAAGAAAAATTGTATATAAATATTTTTGATTCAATTTGAAACAAGAGGCCCATGGGCCTCAACGCTCACCTGAGGATATGGCCAACCTGAGTATATATCCAAAATCATTTGCAAAAATACATAAAATATTCTAATATACATGCCTATAAAAAAGTTAATAGTTTTCAAGACAATTAACAATTTGAGTCTTTTTATGCATCTATGACCTTGACCTTTAAACGTAAGACTTTGAATCTTAAATCAGAATAATCGCCATATTAATTCCTACAATATTGTAATATACATGAAAATACAAAATGTTAAAGTTTCCAAGATAATAAACAATATCAGTTTTTTTATGCACCCATGACCTTGACCTCTGAACATATGACCTTGAGTCACATATCAAAATGATCATCATATCAATACCTACAATATTCTAATATATATGCCTATGCAAAAAGTTAATGGTTTTCAAGATAATTAACAATTTGAGTCTTCTTATGCATCCATGACCTTGACCTTTAAATGTAAGACCTTGAATCTCATATCAGAATGATTACCATATCAATTCCTACAATATTCTAATATACATGCCAATACAAAAAGTTAATAGTTTCCAAGATAATTAACAATTTCAGTCTTTTTATGCACCTATGACCTTGACCTTTGAACGCATGATCTTGAGCCATATATCAAAATGTTCGCCATGTCAATACCTACAATAGTCTAAAATACATGTCTATACAAAAAGTTTATAGTTTTCAAGCTAATGCACAATTTTAGTTTTCATTGGCAGAAAAATAACATTTCAGGGGCGACAACTCCTACATGTATTATCATACAGTACGAAACTTTGTACCTTTTTACATTTTGTCATGCTGAACATTTTAACAATGTTTTGATATTATATATCTCTTAAAATTTTGAAGAAAATAGCCTAAAACTGTACAAATTACAAACTAGGTCATGACCTTGAACTTTGACCTTGACCCCATTTTGAAGGTTATTTCAAGAAAAAGTCAAAACTGAAAATCCCATGTCAATATCTATTCATATAGTCAAGTTATAACAATTTGAAGCTATTTTACGAAATTTTTAAAATTAAACGCAAAAACGCGTAACCTAATTTTTTACCAAATTTCACGAAATGAACAATTTATAAGCTTAAGACCCTAGGGAAGCCAAATATCACATCAGATTTTTTCTACCATCTTCGCTTTCGGAGAAGAAGATTTTTTAAGTTTTTTGGAACCATAGGTCACCTTGACCTAGTTTTGGGAGCTAGGACAACGTCATGAACAAATCTGAATTGCACTGGCCCATATATGCATCTGACCAAGTTTCATTGAAATCCACCTTGTAGTTTCAGAAAAGAAGTCGAAAATGTAAAAATTTATGCCGCAGATGACGACGACGATGACGACGACAGACAAATTTTGATCAGAAAAACTCACTTGAGCCTTTGGCTCAGGTGAGCTAATAAAAAGACACATTAACAATTTGGAAATATCTATTTATATGAATTTGTTTTCTGCTTTTATAAAAAATATTCAGCTACAAATCGGCTGCCAAAAAATTTGAAACCAACAATCTTGTATGTCAAGTACAGCATGGCAACGCAGTCCATCTTGTGATCTTTGACACAATTAGCAAAGAGAAATGACATACTGTAATCATGCTTACCATGTGGTATATTTCAAAAGTTTTAGCAAAGATGGGAAAAAATAGAATAACATCATTGCTGCCAATAACAATTGTAAAATTATACCACTTACAGAACCAGTTATAAACCTTAACAATGAAGTTTGATTACAAGTTAACTTTAAGCCAAACATTTGGCTAAAAATAAACATTTATTAACATACATGTATTATAGATACAGCATACAAACCCACATATAACTGACTCCCAACTATATGAAGCAGTCATATCTAAATACATAAAAACATTCCCCAATATAGACAAAAAACATATATAAATAGACAAAATACTGTTAATCAATCAGCCTTTACTTGAATGTAATACTTCCATCTTGAAATCCATTTATAAATATATTTTTATTTACTTGATTTCATTTTTACCAGCAAACATTGATAAAAACTTACTCCAGGAAATCAAAATACTTCAATATACTTAGTATATCTTTACTGAAAGACATTCACTATTAATATTTAAAAGAATTAAAACAAATGAAATAAATTAAAAATTTATCTTTATTTTATAATACCCACATAAAATAAAGCATAAAAATATTTTAATACATGTAATACCTACATAACATAAAATAAAAAACATACTGCTTTTTAAAAGATAAAAGGAAAAAAGATTAAATCAGGGCTATTCAAACTTATTATACATAAGAAATGTAAACTATTATATATACATGTATATCACTGAATACAGATGAGAGATTAAAATGTACCGGTAAATAAACCATAAAATCAATCACTTAGCAGATCTTTATCAAATAATTTTGTTCAAGCTTCGTCAAATCAATTTGTTCAAGCTTCATCAAATCAATTTGTTTAAGACACAAATTACTATTATAGAGTCAAATCTGAGGTTACCTGGGATATTGTTTGCTGTCATATTTCTCTGGACATAACCAAAAAGCAGTCAGTAAACAGTACCCAAATAAGTACATCATGAACAATACCTGAATCAGTCAGTCATGAAAAATACCTGAATCAGTCAAGTCATGAACAATTCCTGAATAAGTCGGTCATGAACAATTCGTGAATAAGTCCATCATGAAAAATTCCTGAATAAGTAAGTCATGATTCATAAACAATTCCTGAATAAGTCAGTCATGAACAATTCGTGAATAAGTCCATCATGAAAAATTCCTGAATAAGTAAGTCATGAACAATTCCTAAATAGGTCAGTCATGAAAAATTCCTGAATAAGTTGGTCATGAACAATTCGTGAATAAGTCGGTCATGAAAAATTCCTAAAGAAGTCAGTCATGAACAATTCGTGAATAAGTCAATCATGAAAAATTCCTAAATAAGTCAGTCATGAAAAATTCCTCAATAAGTCAGTCATGAACAATTCGTGAAAAAGTCCATCATGAAAAATTCCTGAATAAGTCAGTCATGAAAAATTCCTAATAAGTTGGTCATGAACAATTCGTGAAAAAGTCCATCATGAAAAATTCCTGAATAAGTCAGTCATGAAAAATTCCTAAATAAGTTGGTCATGAACAATTCGTGAATAAGTCAGTCATGATTCATAAACAATTCTTGAATAAGTCAGTCAAGAACAATTTGTGAATAAGTCAGTCAAGAACAATTCGTGAATAAGTCAGTCATGATTCATAAACAATTCCTGAATAAGTCAGTCATGAACAATTCATGAATAAGTCCGTCACAAACAATTCCTACATAAGTCAGTCATGAACAATTCATGAATAAGTCAGTCACAAACAATTCCTACATAAGTCAGTCAAGAACAATTCGTGAATAAGTCAGTCACAAACAATTCCTAAATAAGTCAGTCAAGAACAATTCATAAATAAGTCAGTCACAAACAATTCCTAAATAAGTCAGTCAAGAACAATTCATGAATAAGTCAGTCACAAACAATTCCTAAATAAGTCAGTCAAGAACAATTCATGAATAAGTCAGTCACAAACAATTCCTAAATAAGTCAGTCACAAACAATTCCTAAATAAGTCAGTCAAGAACAATTCGTGAATAAGTCAGTCACAAACAATTTCTGAATAAGTCAGTCATGAACAATTCATGAATAAGTAATATAGTCGTGCCTAAGAATGAAGAATTCAGTCAGTGAACATCATCTAAAGAACACAGTTAAATGGTATGATAATTTGTACTTTAACAATTTCATAATGGTAATATTTCTTTCAAATACATAATGAAAAAGGTATTAGATCAGTCTTCAAAAAAACCTTATTTGGCTTCAAATGGTTTACGTACATGTAGATTAAAAGATTTTTTTAAAAATCGTAAACAAGATAAAATAAATTTAAAATAAAAATCAAAGTGCAATAGGGCCTGTATCCCTCACCTGAAACAACTCTGAAATTTTTATGTTTATTTATTTATTTTCTGGTTAAAATTGGCCATTCAAGTACTTTCAAAAAAAAAAAAAAAATAAAATAAAAAAATAAAAAAAAAATAAAAAGATTTTCAAAAATTTCAAACAAAAATACATGTACATGCACATCATATTTGTATATTGTATAAAAAATTTGGCAAACAAAAAATTATGAATTGAACAGCAAACCCTATTAAATTATTTAAATACTTTTTAGTTCTATTTTCCATATTTAAAATTTCAACAAAATCAGTACATAAATAATGCTGTTATGGCCATTTACAGCTTTTTACTTTTTAATGTAATGACTGCCATCTTGGATTTCCCATTGGCCATGTAAAATATTTTCCATTTCTTTAGGTACATGTATGATTGTTTGAGAGGAGAATACTTAATTTTAAGTTAACATGGATGCACACACACACACACACACACACACACACACACACACACACACACACACACACACACTTTACCATGCCATATGTCCATCCTGGCTTTGCCAGGTTAATCAAAAATACCTATGAGAATATCGAACTAAAATTGAGCAAATAAAAAAATTACATTACCCCATTAATATCATACAAGCAAATTTGGTGAATAAAAACCAACCAGTAACCGCTCTGGACAGGAGGTTGGGATGGACTGAAAAATGGATAAAACTTCCAAAATTTATATCCCAATTTTCTTCAAAAGACAGAAGATAAAATATGCAAAACATTTAATGTCTATATTTTAAATATTACACACATCAGTCTATAAGGGGAATTTATATTTTCTATTGTTAGTAACATTGGCTAGTTCGTACATCAAATCTCGCAGATGTGTATAAAGTTTACACTATTTAGACACTGATAAATATTACACAACGAACCTATTAGTTTCATAAATATGATATAAATTACAGAAAAATGAACATTTTACCATGTCCCTGTGCACTGCAAGTATTATTGTTTTTACATAATCATATTGTGGTAAGTCAATTACTCAATTTACAATAATTTAATATTTCTCAGGATTAAAAATATCTATATGTACATCTAAAAGAGTTTTTTTCAAAACAAAATAATCTCAATTGGAATTCAAAAATTAACAGGAGGCTCGACAGACCTGTTAAAGAAGCGCTAACTGAACTAACAAATCCCTGATCTGTGTATAAATAAAAATGTCAAAAATGGTAGCTTAAACTTTAAAAAAAAAAAACAAACACGTACATGTATTACAATGCATTCCCAAAAAATATTATGATTTAGATAAAAAATGGTTTTTAATTAGTAATACCAGTAATCACTTGACCAACAATGAACCTGAATTAGACTTATTAATAAAATTGCAAGTAAAAAAAGCTAAAAACAAAATCCCAAATGGGCCTGTAATGCTTACCTAATACAGAAATACCAAATACAAAAGTTACTTTTTTTTCTGTGAAAAAAATAATTTTAAAAATAGCTGTTGATTTTTAACCTCATTTTGATGGACATTTAAAATACTTAAACCCTTGAACTTCAGTCATTATTTAAACATGAATTAAAGATCAAGCAGTTTAAAGCTAGTTTTCTAAATAATATTATCAGTAAATTTGAGCTTGAACTTTAACATTCGCTTCATGCTGAAAAACACTGCTTCATAATGTTAGATATGTATCATAATATCTTCAAAAATAGCTAAACATTGACAAAGGTATGTATATACATGTAGATAAAATCTCTTTAGTATAGGAAATCAATGAGTACACACGTATTCAAGCACATGTATTCTAACATTGGTCTAATTCTTCAAATATCTGAATGGTATAAACTTCAGATTGATTTTTGTATTATCCATCTTCTATACATAAAATTCTGCAGCAACACTGGAAACTAAACTTAGTAGATGAACATCTCCAACCAAACCAGAGATGGTGAGTTATTTTGCTTACATTATAAACCTATATCTTTTCTATTCAAAATTATACTGAGAAAAAACTTAATTTATGAGGGTTATAAGTAAAAAAATATTTGACCGGTAAATGAAAAATATTATTTTTTATAGCCTGCTTTGCAGGTTGTTTATTAAACATATTCTTAACCTTTTATCTCAATCATTTTAAGCCAATGAGACCTGGTGTCTTAAATCAGACATTGCAGTTAACTTAAACTGCATGAACACCAAGTGCTGATGAAATCTTTTCAATAGTTTTGGAGAATCTATAAACACACACATACATTAACACAATCATGCTGTGCCAAGTCATAAGCTAACATGGCCTTTCGGTCAGGTGAGTTTACCCCAAAAATAAAAAAACAAAATATACAATTTTCAAACATGATTACAAGAAGTATATCACATAATTTAGACCTCTGCATAATAAAATCATGAAAAATCAAAATCAAACAATTATATTAATTAGAATGATCACAGATTTATGATAATTGTCACAGCTAATGCGAAAAAACCATCTGAGACACAGATACATGTACATAAAATATCATTCGAATATAATAACTAATATATTGACAACAAAAATGTATTTACAATCAGCTGATCAATCATCTATAGTTTATAAGAAAAACATATGGACATATAAAAGTAAAACAGATAGGGAATGCAGATTTATAAAGGATTCAATAGCTCACCCGTAAATTTGAGATTCAAAATGCATTTAGCAATAAAAAGCCTAAAAAGGACTGTATCATTTTTATATGGCCTCTTACATGTATGTTGGTAATGATTTGTTAGTACATTATATGGTACATATTTCCAAGTTTTAGATAAAAAATATACTTACTGAGCAAAAAGACGTTTGACATAACAATGTCACTAAACCAACAGTGATCAATATTAAAGATTTCTCAACAATTCAACGATCAAATGGCAGCATTTTCATTAGCTAATGTAAATTTTGTCATATATCAAATTTGATAAAGATACTTCCGTAATAAGTACTTTAAAATAAGTTTTATCCAAATGAAAAAAATCTGATTGCAATATCCAATTAAATTCATCTACTGATTTTTGTAAAATGTCATTTGAAAAGGAAGGAAATTTTTTTTTTTAATTTAAAAACATGTGGATGCACCTTTGACTAAGTCTTCTTGTCAAATGTGAAGCTCCATAAAAATAGAATCTAGATACCTCCCTTGCTAAATGTTATTAAAAAAAAAAAAAAAAAAAAAAAAAAAAAAAAAAATTCTTAATTCCACTTAGAAAAACAATCATTATACTACAGTACTTTATAAGTGCTGGCAAAAAAAAAATTTCGCAAAGCAAATTAAAAAAAATGCATTGTTATTAACTGAAGTAATGTACCATGTTTTAATTCTATGAACTTCGGTATACGTGATATCTATGTCTAACTGTTCAACAATGACGGCGGAAAAAGTGCACCTGCTAAATGTCCAGTCTAATGTAATGTTAAAAATGCATGTACTAGTTTTCTAGACAAATTAATGACTTTCAAAATTGATTTCACCACCATATATGGCCATCAGTAATAAAAGTCCAAATCCAATTAACATCCCCAAATTCTGTAAAATAAAGATTTTGACGATGCCAATTGTTTTTATCTTCTCTTCACATTCTGCAGCACTATTCATTTCTGGCATCTGAAAAAAGGTAAATTATCAAATATTTTGAGTTCATAGGTTTTGAGAAAGGTTCTTCATATACTGATACTCATATTCTCATATATATTCATATTAATTAATTACAGTAAGTTTTCATATATGTATATTATTTTCATTTGTTTATATACTTTATATACAGTTATTGTATAACAATTTGAGGTTGTATTGTTCAATGTATTGTAATCAATATGTGTAAGACATGCAGCTAATATATTTGTATAAAATATACCTCATGTACCAACTCCTGTGGGCTTGAGAGAATAAAGTGAATTGAATTGAATTGATGATTTTGAAGACATTGTCAATATCCACAAGTGAATTTAGCATGTATAACACACACACACACACACAAACACACACACACACACACACACACACACACACACACACACAGAGCAAGCAACCAACCACACACTCGTAGAGAAAACAGATTTATGATATCAAAACCACATTTTTTAATTCAGCTTATATTTATATTTTTCCATTTATTTAATAACACATAGTGAATGTTTAAAACTTACCATATCAACCAATGATATATACAAAAACATTCCACCAGCGACACCAAATATCCATTCACTGGCTTCAGTATTCTCTCCGAGAACTGTGCCGATGATTAATCCAAAATAGCACATACAAGCTGACAAAAAATTAAATAATAGAGCTTTCTTTACAGTTAAGCCTGCATTCAGCAGAATGGCAAAATCACCTACAAATAAATAAATAAATAAATAAATAAATAAATAAATAGTCTTTATATTAAAATTACAAGTAAATAAAAAAAAATTGATTGCTTGGTAATTTTGAATAGGAACCTCAAAGTGAATGATTCAACATAGTGGGTTAATTTTCTCATTATAATAAGCCATTTTCTGGTTAAGTTGTGGAAATGTTTGGATACACACAGTCTCAACAGGGCTATTTCTTAGCTGCATTTTCGATGGGAATTGTCAGAGGATATTTTGATGGAACAGTGAAATGTGAAATACTTTACAAAGATTCATATCTATCTGCTGATTGATTACATGTACAAATGTACTACATTCTATATGCTATTTTTTATGATGGCTATTTGTGTTTGCTTTGCTTCTTATCTTCAGATAGGGAGACTAATTCTAATTAATGAGGAAAATCTTCACAAAAATAGCCAGTGATATACTTATTCCAGCTAGAATACTATCACACACTGTTGTATACAACATATCTCTCAATTGTGAGATAATACAGATAGTAAACATTACCTAATTCATCAGGAAGTTCCTCACAGATGATAGCCAGTGATATACTTATTCTAGCTAGAATACTATCACACACTGTTGTATACAAATATCTCTCAATTGTGAGATAATACAGATAGTAAACATTACCTAGTTCATGAGGAAGTTCCTCACAGATGATAGCCAGTGATATACTTATTCCAGCTAGAATACTATCACACACTGTTGTATACAAATATCTCTCAATTGTGAGATAATACAGATAGTAAACATTACCTAGTTCATGAGGAAGTTCCTCAAAGATGATAGCCAGTGATATACTTATTCCAGCTAGAATACTATCACACACTGTTGTATACAAATATCTCTCACTTGTGAGATAATACAGATAGTAAACATTACCTAATTCATGAGGAAGTTCCTCAAAGATGATAGCCAGTGATATACTTATTCCAGCTAGAATACTATCACACACTGTTGTATACAAATATCTCTCACTTGTGAGATAATACAGATAGTAAACATTACCTAATTCATGAGGAAGTTCCTCACAGATGATAGCCAGTGATATACTTATTCCAGCTAGAATACTATCAGTAAATGCAGCACCAATAGATAGTCCATCTATAAAATTATGAAATCCATCACCAAATATAATCATCCAAGCCACAGTTTTGATTGGTTCCTTATGTTTTCTCTTTGTTATCACCATGTCTCCTCTGTCATCATTCTGCTTCTACAAAAAAAAGGAGACATATTTCTGTGATTTAGGTTCATTATACATGTACAGATCTATACATTCTCTCATTCACTTCTTTGTAGTTTCCTCATCAACTATTATAAATCACATTAGGTTTCAACAAAACCACCATAGATTTTTATCTTCATCAAATCAAAGGGTCAGGTTCACAGCAGGCTACTATATCAAATAAATGAAGAGGGTTTAAAGCATACTTCAACATCAAATCAATATTAAAAACTTCTTGTTTGTAATTTGATCTGTAGTGGTCTGGGTAGCTCAGTTGGTAGAGCACTCGCCTATAGTGCGGGAGGTCCCGGGTTTGATCCCCTCCTGTTACAGTTTGGTGGCCAGTGTGGCCCTTGGAGGTGATGGACTGACATGTATGCGGCAGTATAAAGTCCATCCGAGGGAATTTGGGGTGAGATTTCCCATAGGATCATAGGAAACTCAAGAACAACAGGGGAGGAATGTAGCAGTCTGGGTAGCTCAGTTGGTAAAGCATTTGCCTATAGTGCGGGAGGTCCAGGGTTCGATCGCTGGTCCGACCCTGCATTTTTCTCTCTCTTGTTACAGATCCACTGCATTTTATTTTTACTATGTTTTCAGTCTGGATGTACAAAAATGTATATTATTGCAAAGCTAAGTCACACAATTAATTCAAATTTAAATTTAACAAAAATTCATGAAATGACATACTTATAAGCTTCCAACCAGCCCTCATAATCTAAATATTACACCAGACACTATACATTATCATTAGTTTTGAAGAAGTTTTTTCACTTCATGGCAGTTTACTACATATGTATTACTGTAAACCACTTTATATTAGCAATTTCAAAATGCCAGTTATATTAGCGCAGTTTTATTTTAGCCCCAATGATAACCCTGTTTCGGACCCCAAAATTTACACCTGTACCCCACTATATGATAAAACTTAGTTAAGCCACCTGTATGTAACTAGTTTATTTACATGCGTAATCCCCTGTGAACAGGTGATGAGTAATATTAATAGTCAATCAAGCCACACAACACTCTGTTTTTCTATACATGTAGACATAATTATAGAAATGTGGCAGTTTGTTGAGAGTTAAGAATCCCCTTTTTTCCATGTCCAAAATGCCGATTTTTAAAATCTTGTGGATTTTTAGTGCTTTTTCAAACCATTTATTGTGTATTAACTTATTTTTAGTATTTAACATGAAAAAATTCGGATTTATTTCATTTTAATTTGATGTGCGTGCGCATATCATTCTTTATCAGCTGAAACGGAAATAGACTCTTTGGACTGATTGATAAAAATTATTGTTGATTTTTATGTATGTGTAGCTCAATACAGCTTCTCATTGATTAAATGTGATTTAAATAGTTTTTTTATTATTATTAATTTGATTATATGACGGGGAGAGGTATAATATTCAACAATAATCACAGTTAAACATCGTCACAGACCCTTTCAGGGGACCATTAGTATTTGTTTGTTAGTGTTGTAAAATTTTAGCGGCAGTTTTATTTTAGCGGTTGAATTCTTCTGCCAATTGCGCTAAAATAAAACTGCCGCTAAATTTTCACGGTTTACAGTATGTGTATATATACGTAAACTTTTCTTTTCAAGATATCTTCTAAAGAATAATTGAGTCCATTACATCCAATTTTGGAGTGGAATGGAGTATTGATGTTTTAAACCCGTTTAAAGATTCCATCATTTATATTCCAGCAGTCAGTTCTGGGATGGTGAAGGAAGCCTGAGTGCCCACAAACCTTCAGAGGAACTTCAAGAAAACTGATAAACTCTTTCATACTTGGGTAAGCTGAGTGGGATAGGATCTTAGATGGTGAAAGGCACTGTGATCTGTAAGAGAGTGGAGTGGAGTAATGGTGTTTTACGCCCCAGTCAACCTGAAGATTCTTTCACTTATTTCGAGGTGGTCAGTTCTGGGATGGTGGAGGAAACCGGAGTGTCTGGAGAAAACCAGCAACCTTCGGCAAGCGAACTGTCAAACTTTCTCACACTAGGATCTGTCCCGAGTGGGATTCAAGGCGGTGAGAGGCACCGTGATCCGCGCACTTTTGACCGCTCAGCCACCGAGGCCCGTGATCTGTAAGAGTGCACTTTGGATCACTTGTGGCCCCTTCCGATTTTGGAACAAACATTCAACAAACTTATAAGTTTCCACATGGATGATCTTAGTTGTTATACTTACAGATTCTGTTTCTAAAGTATCTTCTGTAGTGTTACTGACAGTGTCACTGTTAAAGGTGTTTTCGAGTGGACGCCTACTGCATGCTGAATTACACTCTCTCAAAGTCATGTTCCCAGGTACAGAGATTAAACCAATACTTCCTCGATATTTCTGGCTAGATGTCTGTGGTGTTTTTCGTTTAAATGATGATATATTGCCACTTTCATTAAGGAACCTGTCAACACTATCTGTGTCATTTTCTTGTTTCTAAAAAGTACAGAGTAAATCAATAAAAAAAATACAAAACATTCAAATCAAAAGGGAGTTGTAAGCATCACAGGAAAAATAAAAATATCTAGCAATTTAACATAAACATACAGCATGCAGAATAATGTTATGTTTGGCTGTGATAAAAAAATGCAAACTCTTCTCCAATTATTTGGAAATGAATAACATCGTTATTCAGAACTTCACCACAATATTACATCCAGTAATATTAAGTACTGTTATCTTAATTTGAGTTTATGGTAAAAACAATCAAAATAAATCTCTGTAAGATAAATCATTATACAAAGCATCATTTTAGACTTGCATTCAAGGACCAAACCATTAACTACCTTACCTGAAAATTTCAGGTCAGAGCAAGTCCAATTAATATCAGAAAAATATTAATATATATTAAGTTAAATAAAAACTTAAGATAACAAATGAAAATAGTGGTACTGGAAATTTACATTACTAAAATCTCAGCAAACAGCATGTTTTTATTATTTTAAATGTATAAAAATAAATCCATCCTAAAATTCACAAAAAGTGAATCATTAATCTAGTCCTTTAGTGTTTTTCGCATTTCAGGTGGGAATTTATTCTAATGCTTTTTTAAAACCATTTTTTTTTAAAAAAAAATTATTTATCTCAAAAATCAGTGAAATCTGCTATTATTTTCATTGAATAAATAAAAAAGCACTTTAAATATTTTATTCTAACTCTAAAGCTTGTTAACCTAATGTTTTTTGAGTGCTACATTTTGGTGCAAAAGAGCTATTTTTCTTTGGCGATTTTTATAATGCAACATTTACCTGCCCTCATTGAGTAAAAAGATGTTTTTTTTTATATAATTGTTCCTTACAAAATTTCTTTTTAAACATGTTTAACACATTCTATAAGAAAACTCATGTTAAAATTTAGATATTATTTTTTATTTTTATATCTTTATAGACAGTTTATACATATGTAAATACATGTATGTAAATGAACAGATTTTTATTCTTTGAATATAAAATATCTTTATTATAGAAAAAAGTTTCAAGTGTCAATTTTCTTTAATTCTCGAACTGTGCGTTATAACAATGAGATAATTTACATGCAAATATAAATACAAAAACAACAGCAAACATAACCAAATACATGCAAAAATAATGATATATATTTTTATATTTATATACAAAGAAATAGAATTGATAGTAACTGAAATTTAGCAAATTATTAAGTTATAAGTTACAGCCTAAATGTATATCAACAAACTTTGTTGCACATTCTTCAGTCATTTCTGTGACAAATTTACTAAGAATCTACTAAAAATAGTATTTTATAATTTTTATTCGCATATTTGCAAATAACACCATGATGGTTACATACATCTACTATTCTAATATTATTAAATTTGAAATTAATTATTAAAATTTTGATAAATAAATCTGTATCAGGTTTTATGTTTTAAAAAAAAATTAAAAAATTCCCTTCACTTTGTGCAAAAACTGAAAGCCTTTTATCTAGACATAATTTCTGCCAAAAATTGTCAAACGTGTCGCTGTAATTTTTAAAATAAAACTGTAAAGTTAACATGAGACAGATAGTTGATGACAGATGACACAGGAAATGACAACATATATTAAAATATTGTACTCGTTCATCTGGGTCTTTCTCTGGTGAGCTATCTACCTGCCAACATAGCAGCAAACAGAAATAACCAGCCTACAGACCACATCACTCACCTGAGAACATATTCTATTTTCAATAATTAAACGGGGATTTTCATTAAATACAGGAGAGAAATGGAGTAATGGTGTTTAAAGCCAGTCAACATCTTTTCACCTACATCAGGCAGCCAGTTCTAGAATGGTGAAAAAAACCAGAGTACCTGAAGAAAAACCATCGACCTTTGGTAAGTTTACTGACAAACTTTCTCACACAAGGATATAACTGAGCAGGTTTCAAACAGTACAATATTAAGCCCTGTAATCTATAAGCAATGCTTTGACCACACACCCACTAAGGCCCTAATGAAATAAAGGATCCCTCTTAAATGCAAATTAAATACTTCTTGACCTAAGGATGCAACAATACTTTTTCTATGAATACTACAGTTCGTCTAGAATATCTAAGATCTAGGTACTCTAAAAGACCCTCCCCTAAAATTACTTAATTTAAAGCCAACTTCTTATAAGGACAAATCCAAAACAACTTATCCTAAGGATGCAATATCTGAAATACATCAATCAATACTTGTCTTAAGGATACTGTAGTTAGCTCTTGCTTGTTCAGCAAAGATGGTTTATATTGATTTGCAAGGGTTCCACTATGGTCTCCCTATTTTGGTCTGCATAGCCATTAGAAAATACATGCCATCAGGGTGATTGATACAATATTTGAGGTCTAGCATTTTTATACATTTCCCAAAACAAGATCTTTGTATATTTTCACAATCTCCCCCATTTCCCAAAACAAGATTTTTGTAAATTTTCACAATTTTCCATTTCCAAAAACAAGATTTTTGTAGATTTTCACATTCCCCCCCCCCCCCCCCACACACACCCCTTTATTGAGTTCTAATACATAACCCCTACATCTGTACATAAAAATCTGAAAGTCCTTCAAATAGACAAATTTTTGCCTAATATCTTCAAACATGTTCCATTGGCTTAGAAAGAGATAACTAAAATGTAAAAATGTACATACATGTGTAAAAGTTTAAGCAAACAGTGTTAGGCAACATGGGAAACTATAACAAAGTCAAAGTTAAATTAGTAAGTTAAAATGTGTAAACTGAAGTAGAAAAGAATGATAAAAAAATAGAATATAATGATAAAATAAAAAATCTATAAAAGTATAACATTTAACAAATAAAGCAACACTAACCATGTGTAAAAGCCAGGGATATAAGCAACCTTGAAAGCCTGATAAAGCAACCAATAAAAAAAGCTTCAATTTGTCATAGTATTTAACAGTATACTAGAGCTAGTAATTAGGTTATTCTACATGGTAAAACAAATATAAACAACATTAAACTACCACATTTATCTCAGAGATCTAAAGTCTCAAGACTCAGGGGAGTTCCTATGAATATCTCTTCTCTTATTGGTTGGATATAAGCAATGTTTAAGTAACTACCACATTCATATCAGAGATATTAACTTTATTATTAAGTCTTATGACTCGGGGAGTTTCTATCAATATCTCTTCTCTTTTTGGTTGGATATGAGCAACGTTTAAGAAACTACCACATTATCTTGGAGATATTAAGTCTTTTGACTCGGAGAGTTTCTATCAATTTCTCTTCTCTTATTGTTTAGATATGAGCAATGTTTATGTAACTACCACATTATCTTGGAGATATTAAGTCTTTTGACTCGGAGAGTTTCTATCAATTTCTCTTCTCTTATTGTTTGGATATGAGCAATGTTTATGTAACTACCACATTCATCTCGGAGATATTAAGTCTTATGACTCAGGGAGTTCCTATCAATATCTCTTCTCTTACTGGTTGGATATGAGCAATGTTTAGGTAACTACCACATTATCTTGGAGATATTAAGTCTTTTGACTCGGAGAGTTTCTATCAATTTCTCTTCTCTTATTTGTTGGATATGAGCAATGTTTAAGTAACTACCACATTCATCTCAGAGATATTAAGTCTTATGACTCGAGGAGTTCAGATCAATATCTTTTCTCTTATTTGTTGGATATGAGCAACGTTTAAGTAACTACCACATTCATCTCGGAGATATTAAGTCTTATGACTCGGAGAGTTTCTATCAATATCTCTTCTCTTATTGTTTGAATATGAGCAATGTTTAAGTAATTACCACAGTTTAAAAGTAAAATAATGTTTTAACTCAAAGACTTCCTTTACCTTTTCTTTTTTCTACATGGGAGGATCATTCCACATCAGCAACACAAAAAATATCTATGTGAAAAACATGCAGTATGTTAGGCATGATTTTGCCAGACAGGTGTAGCTGGCTAAACAGAAGGTGTTTACTCTTCCAGAGCACCTGGCCTCACTCCCTTTATAGAAGTTATGCGTATAATTGAATTAACCAGATTTTAAAGTTATTATTTTTTTTTTTCATATGGGAGGTGGGGGGTGGGGACTGTGATTTGGGCATCAACTGGTATGTTTGTGTTTTTGGTTTTTCAAATTAGAAATATTGTAAAGATTTATAAGTTTTTAAGATCTAACACTTTTAACAAGAATTAGTGTAAAGATTTTCATTTTTTCTTCTCTTTGGGGCCACCAGGGTACAAAATTCTTTGTGTTTTTTCCTTCACCAATATTTGTCTAAGAAGTCCAGAAAATATTCAAATTAAAAAAGATTAAGCCTGAGTCATGCTGATAATAAACCATCACATTAGCCAAAGCTAAGCTAAAAAGCTTTTAGTACAAATTTAAAATGGAAAGTGCCAGAAAATTAAAATGCTTTAAAGCTAAAATGCATGTACCCGGCAGATTAATCTAATACGATTTAGAAACAGAAATAGTTCATTATTTTAATTTATTGTATACTTAATCACCTCATTACCAATTAAAATTCGTCTCATTGGAAATAATATTACCTCATATAGAAAGGATTCAAAATTTTCTCTTTCTTCACTGCCATCACGATGCTGGTTAAAAAAAATACAAATAAACATGCAAATATTTTTCAACAACAACAACACAAAGAAGATTAAAAAAAACAAACAAACTATGGTGAGGGAAACTAAATTACTGTAATAATCAAACACTACAAATAACACCAAATTTCTGCAAACACATATTTCTGCAATATTCAATTTTTACAATAATCAACAAATCTAAATCTGTATTTACTAATATGATTCACTTTGCTTATTTCTGGAAACTATATATACACCAATCAGATTGCAGTATGTTCATTAATTAAGAATTTTGTCACATATCAACCTGACTGATGTACTTCCGCAATAAAAACATAGACCAATCAATTGACTGATTAAATTGAATTTTAAAGTCCCAGTCAAGAATATTTTCACTTATATCAAGACATCAACTACAGATGAAGTGGTAGAAATTTTGACCTTAGTAATGTACCCAAGGCCACATGTAGGTTCTTTAGCATGCCATGCCCGTGACATGGGGCATCAAATGATTCCTCTGAAAACCCTGAAGACTTTCATTTCTAAATGCTTAGTATTTGTAAACTGAACAGTCACTACCAATTTTCAAGTCTTGGTCAGACCCAGCCAGAGTTCAAACCCCAAACATGGACCAAATTCCAACAAAACTGCAACAGTTTTTGCAGGAATCATCACAATTTATATCTGAAAGCCATTCATTATTCAGATTACAATTTTTTGCCACAGGTCAAACATTACTGAAATATTTAGATACACAGGGGCCAATCTATCAACCAATCAGAATTCAGTATACTATGCAGACATTAAACTTGTCTTGCCATACTTCAATTATTTTACAGAAGTAATCATCAAACACTATCCAACAATAAATCTCCAGTATGTTAATTACCGTAGTAAAGCAAATAAGATATCACACAGAAACTATCAATAAATCACATTAGTCATGCATGGATTTTGTCACACTCTTAACCAAAGTATTTTAACAACAAACACTGACTATAATTATCATAATATTATAATTATCATATAACAATCTGATCCATAATGGTACGATTACAGATGTAATCACCTGGAAACAATTAACCAATCAGATTGTAGTATGCTAATTACTTAACCACCTATTTTGTCCAATAATGATGTTAACTTAGATATTTCCACCATTACAGAGGTTTATGGAAAGTTAATATGCTGAACAATTTTGTTACAATCCAGCATCTATCTGGAAAACCAACACAGTAATGAACCCTGTATGTCATCTACAATTTTTATATGTTTGAACTTTACCTTTTTCCATCTCATGAAAAATTGTAGAATCCTCTCAACAATGAAAAATAAATAAATACCACCCATAACTGTTGTGCCTTTCCATATGTAATTTATATCATCCCCTTCACCGACTAGTCCTAATGCCTGGTGAAGAAAAATAAACAAGATTAATTTTATAAACAACAAAAAAAAAAAAAAAAAAACAATCTTATATTACTGCAGCACTTACATTTTATTATAATAAAAAGAACTCGCCTGCAAAAAACATTTTGCTTGATTTTTAGAATAATGTACTGATAACCTTGTTTTTTAACCTAATGACCTACTTATTTTTTATCTAACATGACCCATATAAAAACTTGATCTAGCTTATGTCAAGAAGATAATTCTGGTTTGATGAAGATTGGTCTAAACATTTGGCTTCTAGATTACTATTCACAAGGATTTTGTATTTTTTGATCTTGTGACCTACTAATTGAACCAACATGACCTACCGGTATATATGAAAGTAACTTATCCTTATGTCGGAAAGATAAGTCTGGCAAATTATTTTCTACGATTCTACAACTCATATGACTATTATGCAAACTATGATTTTTCAATGGGATATTTCTGAGAAACAACAATGGGCAATATAAAAGAGACTTCTTTAGTGTTAACATGGATTTTCAATCATTTTGTCTAGTGTGGAAAATGATCAATCTGGGCAAATACAAAGGAAATTGGTAAAAAGAGGAAGTATAAAGTGAAAGAATCTTGACTGAGGGCATAAAACACCATTCCTTAGTTCATTTCAACAGTTGTATGATTCTGACCAATTTCCCTTCAGAAATTTAAGATATATAGCAGACACCTTATATAATCTAAACAGATCAAATACAGTGATCTTGCCCTTTGACATTGGTTATAACACTGTTATGGTGGTAGAGAGAGAGAGAGAGAGAGAGAGAGAGAGAGAGAGAGAGAGAGAGAGAGAGAGAGAGAGAGAGAGAGATTTAATTCTAAATACTGCTAATCTGATGAATAGATCAGACACAGTTTAGACTAGTTTTAAAGTGTGTGATAATTACTTCTGGGATTAGGAACAGAAGTCCACTTCCTGCTAAACTTCCAACAGCCAAGGCCACCATAAAGATCAACAGCTGATTGTAAAATGTTTTTTTCATGAATGGTAGCACCAGAGCTCCAGTCAATGAACATATATTAATAAGTGTCACAAATAAAAATCCAAATCCCCATGCTGAAAAATACAATTAGACATGTTCTGAATTAAGTAATAAGTTCTTGTTAAACTATACTGAATGGAAACTAAATTAAAACAGAAGTAAAATGTTTTGGCTACCCAACATCATGGTAAACTATACCCCTTCCATGAAAACCGTGCCCCACAAAAATAAATGATTTCAAGAACTGGAAATTAACAAAATTTATATTCAGACATAATTTCTCTCAAAAGCTATAAAATTATTTTTTTAAAATTATTTATCCTTCGATGTGTGACATTGCTATTCATTTATCGTCCCATATCAATATAAACTGTAAATATAACAATGGTCAAATACTTCAGTATTTGTGCATAGATCCTATGAAATTTTTGCATGATAATCTTTAATACATAAATTCCATGTGTCCCAAAACTTCTTGGGCTTTTCCTCTGCATTCGGAAAATAATGGAAATATGCACTTTTTGTAATAAATTTCACTTTCCCACGGAGAAGTAAGCCAATATTTATCACTTTACCGTGATGAAAATTCACTTGGTACAGGAGACAGGAAATGGGAATCCTAAAGCACTGAAAATTATAACTTACATTCTGCTGAACTTGGTTTCTTTTCCTTGTTTGTCTTTTGAGTACCTTGTGTTTCATTTTGACAATGTTTCTTCTCAGACTGATACATCAGAGCAGGTGCCAGTCTTTGTACATCATCATTACTATAGTATGATTTATTTTGTGGAATGGAGTGAATTCTTAAAAGATCATCCACAGACAAACACTGTAACAAACAATATATATATATATATATATATATATATATATATATATATATATATATATATATATATACAAAAAAATTATATACAAAAATATATAAACAAAATTAGTTTGACCCTGCAGTTGCATGTCCCTGCTTTAAATGAACTACCTGCTGTATTTAATTTAATTACTGCAAACATATCACAAATACATGTACATTGAATGTTTAGTTTTAAAATTTCAGTTAAATATCTTCCTTGTTCATATTTACAATTACGCATTGAATATTCATTATACATCTATTTCTGAAATTTACACATTTGATGCTTCAATAATTCATTCGGACTGTAGCTATTCCATATCTGTTATCAGGTTATATTACCAGTAATCAATATCCACAATTAGTTATTTATTGACTACCTTTTTGGAGATTCTAGCTTTCTTATAATACACAATATTGTGCATTTTAGCGCACCAAATAACGAAAAATCATATTTGTCATCACATGCTATTTTTATGTAGCTGTTTCAAAACCAGGCTTGTTTTATTATTTCTAAGAGCATTTTCATAATTTTTAATTTTTATCACAATTCTTTTCATGTCAAACTTATGGTAAAATTACAACTTTTCATTGGAATAGTAGCAGTTAAGTAAGAGTGTTTAAAGTCCTAGTCAAGAATATTTCACTTATATCACCAACTATTGGCAAATGTGCTGAAATTTTGTCTGTACATTGCACTCATAGCATTAGACAGCAGGGTTTTTTTTATTGTGCCATGCCTACCGTGACATGGGACCTCATTTATATGTGACTTTCATTTCATAATGCTGAGTGTTTGGCGAAAGAACAGTCACTCACTACCCACTTTCAAGTCTTGGGTCAGACCCAGCTAGGGTTCAAACGCATGACCTCCCACTTACAGAGCGAAAACTCTACCAACTGCACTACCACAGCAGTAGCTGGTAGATGGCCGATCGGGCCAATTCATGATTCAACGCTCAAATTGAGTTACGTCATTAAAGAAAGACAGTTAAATTACATTATCAATTAGTTCTGCACGTCAAAACCGGCAAGGGGTTTGCACAAACTAATGAAAAATGCTCGTTATCATCACTAATCCTTTTAATAAAGATAGCCTGACTTTTGCACTTGTCTTTGATAGTATCTAGTTCTACAAAAATTCAAATGTATTTAAGTATTATTAAAATGTTATTGTCACATGAGGAAATGTATTTAAAGCAAAAAAAAAAAGTTTTAAATTGCCTCATTAAAAAAAAATAATGTTCTTAAATCTTAGATTTCACTAATAAATCATGTATTTTGGTTTTTTTAAAAGAAGTCCATTTTGATTTGGCTGTGATGTTGTATCTACATTTTATAGCTTAATCTAAGAATAAGTTTGTGTCTTTGTACATGTGCAATTGTGTTTAATGGTCAACCTGATTTAACTGACACACACTCAGAGCCAGTATGATTCATACAAGAGTAACAGTCTCCACTTTGTCTTTTTAATGCCGAGTGTCAGACTCCAATCTATAGTGCAAATATGTCAATATTAATGTCAGTGTAAAAAAAATAAATACAAAAGAGCAAATTGTACGGAATTCTATTTGGTCTCTTATAAAAAAAACCCGGATAATTGTTTGTGTAAAAAAATGGAATCAGATTGTACGTTTAAATTTTTCTTACATCATATTACTTGTTTTAGATATTCGTAACAAAAAATATTTTTTATTCTCAAGAATCAATTAATTCGTGTGGTGCGTAATTTTGTTCAAGTGAGTCTAATTTTCATCGCACTATTAACCATATGGCTTCTTTTTAGTGATAGTACACTGCCTGTAGTGTCACATATTAACATCTGCGCAGATCATTTAGCCCAAGCTAACCAGTAAAACTCTAAAACAGGCAAAACCACAGCGGTTAGACAACTTGTTACCACTTAGCCACTGTGGTCCTCGAATGGAATCAAGGAATTGCTTCAATACAGGCAATTCTAGTTTGTATCTGTTGTATATAGGTAATTCTGTTTATATTCGGCATTCGATTAAAAATGATTCTGATAACATGATTTTATTTCAATGACCTTCTCCTAACTGTATCTTGAAATAGTCTATTGTGCAGTACCATTTTTCGGAGTCTTTCGGTAGATTGATAGAAAACAAAAAATCAATATTTACTTTTAAAAAAGTTGATGTGAATTTTGTATGCCATCAATTTAGTATGGTTAAAAACCCATTCAGAAATGAGCTGATATACCAGGATAAAATTAAATCACTTTAATTTTCTTTTTTTTTAAAAAAAAAACAAACTTTTCTGACATTTTCTACAGAGAACACTATTTAAAGAACTAACACCGATTTTAAATTTTGTTAAAACTAATCATTGGTAGAACCCTTGTCATAGTATAAATCCCGAAATAAGATGTTGAAAAATGATTGTCCTCCCCAAAATCCCATTTTTTACCTTTTAGGTATACTAAGAACCATATGTTTTTAAGAACTCTAAATCTAAATATATTATATCTAAAATTGTTATATGATAAACTTTTAATTGCAAAAATAATTTTTAATCTGACAACCAAAATCAATTTATCAACAAAACACAAATGTTATATACTTAGATGTAGTAACATCTCTGTAAAATGATATTATTATTTTTATTATTATTATAGTTATTATTATTATCATTATTATTATTTCACAATTGTTTTTACTTTGCTATTTTAAACAGTCTTTTAAACAGAGGAAACCAGCTTGTGCTGTCAAACACAGCTGGCAGTCTGCAACAAATGAACAACTGAGCCATTGATGAACGTTTGAAAGTAGGCTAGCACCTAGCACAACAACATGTAAACTTTTTTCACAAATACACCACCGGACACATTATCATGGAAGATGTTCACTGACATTATATGCAAAAGAGAATAAAAACAGTTTCTGAATAATGGAATAAGGAAGAAAACAACAACTGAAAAACAAATTATGACAAAGTAAAAAGATAAAGAGTTTTAAGAAGATATATCTAAATTTGCACTGAATGAATTAGTACTATATCAACCTGTTACATTGTAACAGCATTTAAAACTCTCTTCTTGTGCAATTTTTTAAATTCATTTGAAGTTAATTATTTTGAAAATACACAAGACACTGTACCCGCTCAGTGTGAAACGCAACAACACCTCTTGAAAATCCCATTCAAACTGGTTGTAATACTCATGATGTCATATCATTGTCCTTTCAATCTTGCTAAAAAGGGTTTTAAATTCTTGGTACTGTGAAAAACGCCTGGTACTGAAAGGGTTAAGATAATCATGACATGCTCAATCAACAGTTCTGTTAGATCCATCTGAATTATCGGCAATATGGGTGTTTTAACACCGATATTATCAACAACCATAAGGTCTAGAAAACAGTAGCAAAAAGGATGGTTACTGGTGACATTAAAGTGTTTAACTTCTTATACTTTTATAATTATCTCACCTTGTCCGTTACACACTCAGCAAACTTCTCCAAATCTGTATTCAATGAACAGTTGGATGTATTACTTCTATAAACATGAAAGTTTGAAAGCAATGTAGAGAATGAATCTTTAGTTAAATTCCCGTCAGTTTTTGTTACTTTTGAAATAAAAACATCCGTAACATTAGCCAAGTCTATTGATTTAGTGGGAATCAAAAGACAACTTCCGAACAAACACAAAGCTAATAAACAAAAAATATTATTCATTTTGTGGAGTATGGATAAACAGATAAAGGCAGACGATCTCGGTTACAGAGTATCCTATAAATGACCTTGTCCTTCAAATTTTACTTAACCACAGTGACCTTCTGTCCATAATTTATATTCGGGATTCAGTGTCTATTACAAACTGTAAAACGCGATAGTTTTTACAATGGTCAGTAAAGAACCGGTCAAGTGCTTGTTTAAAGCGTGTTGTTTTTCTCAAGTGCGTGTCAAACATCGATTCTCATAGATTCTTGATTCCTTATCATATTTAATAATTTTTTAAAGAATTTTTGCGACACCGAATAACTAAATGTTCGTTTGCACAATTTTTGCTTTAAGGAAACAAAAAAGCAACCTTCAAAGGTCGGTTGGTTGTTATACGTCACATCGGTAATTTTGCAATTATCCATAAAGGGGTCATTTCTAATATTCACGAGAATTAATGTTAACATAAGTGCGAGTGGTGTGTGACTATACAAGTTTCTTTTTTGTGACCTAAGGTGCGACCTTTTGAGACCAATCATCTATATGGAACCAAATTTGATGCCCGGTTCCGAGTGGGTTTTCTTTGCAGAAATATTAAGGGGTATTCCCAATGGATACACGGATATTTTATAAAAGCAGTAGTACTAGAAAAGAAAATCCTTGATTGTCATAGAACTTCTGACGTTTCACGCTTGGTTAACGCGTTTCTAACTTCCTGGAAGACATACACATTAAATTGTCAAATTACAAATGTATTATTCATAAAGCCGCATATTCATAACAATCATTATTGCTCAAACTCAGTTAAAATAATTTGAAACGACAAACATAAACGATAATATAAAAACAAACATGAAATCGCAATAAAAAATGTTTGTAAAGGTACGTATATAAAAACTTGCGCATGATATTCTGAAACAAATGTATAGCAAAAACGTAATGTAAAAGTGCGAGATGTACGTTTTCTAGATATTAATAGTTTTTAGACAATAATAATAATATAATAAAATAAAGCAAATAATAATAATAATCTTTATGTAGTTGAATGGTTTTAACCACTCGTTTTAAATTTAAAACTATTTTACTTTCGAGCACACATACACACACACACACACACACACACACACACACGCTGTTATAACTACACATTTAATATTACTTTTTAATTATTTTAATTAATTAAGTATAAATGTTTTCTATTATGTCATGCAGAATTAATCGTTTTAATTGTAACCAGAGATTTTCATTACACAATATGTATGTCTCTGTTGTAACCATTGTTGAGGAGACCGGTATGTATAAGAGTAATACTCTTGTTCCGGATTATCCTTTGTATTGTAAATTAAATGTTCATGTTTTGCATTTATGTATTTCTTCAATAAACTATTTAAAGGTTATTACAACTGGAACACTTAATGAATTTTAAAAAATTAGGTATCAATAAATACAAGCAGCGACATTCAAAACGTAAAAACGCTGATAAAAGTTACAAAATCCTTTTTTTTTTTTCGAAAATGGTTAGAAAGTTATGACTTTCTATCATAAAATATAAAAAAAACGGATATAATTTCAGTATTTGATTTCCAATGTTATAGCCTAAACACAGCGACATTTTGTTTTGCCCTTTCGAAGGTCTGGATATTACGACTTTGTGTTATGCGGTACACCTTTGATAACGAGGTACGCTAATAAGTAAAGCTTCGAAAACTTCCGAAATATGCCGGAAAGTGTTCTCCTTAGATTTTTGTATACAATATGGCGAGCGATAAAGAACAAGGTAATACAGGTAACATTAAAACACTTATATGATTGTAGACACAGCCGTCGTTGAGATTGTCAGGGGTATTTTTTATCGGGATAGTTATTTGTTATATTACTATTTATAAATGCTGACCAAATCAGCAACCACGAATAAATAAAATGGTTGTATTACATGTTTGTGGGGTTGGTATTTCGTGGTTTTGGAAATATCAAAATAATTTATTGGAAGAATATTTCCCGTATTTGTGTTTTTGATTTAACTGGACTTGATGAAATAGGGAAAGTACATTGCAGAATCGGTTCGAGAATCAAACCTGGATCTGAATTGAGCAAAATAGGCAGTGTTCTGTTACAACTGAGCTACATTCATCCCATGTTATTCTTGAACTTCACATGATTCCAAGGGAAATTTCATTTCTAGTGCCAGTCCACCACTTTTTTACCCACACTGGCCACCAAAAGAAAAAAAATGCAGGGTTAGACTTGAAATTAAACCTGGAACCCTCCTTGCAATATGCGAGTGCTCTACCATCTGAACTATCCAGACCACTACACCAGTAAAGAAAAAAAATTCCTCTACATAAAAAATCACCAGTATTAAAAGCCCACAATAGTGAAATTAAATCCCGACTATCATTTAATATGTTTTACAGTTGCATTTATATCTTGGGTGTAAACATGATATTATTTTACAAATGTTACCAAAGTAACTAGTTTACTAGTGTGTATGTTTCATTTGCAATTTAAATTTTTTTATATACATTGACACAGTATTTTGTTCACATAATTATTTTTTTAAATTTAATAGCATGTAAAGTGTAATGATACATGATTACATTATAACAGTTTAAAAATCACTAAATAGTAAATTGCTATTTGTTATAATTAGATCAGTCTTCAAAAGCACTGAACCAGCTACTAGAAGCCACACAGACTAAAATTAGGGATGGAAAAGATAGCACTGGCAAGACACCATTACAAATAGCTTGTACTTACGGACAAAAATCAATTGTAGAACAACAGTTACAGGTATTTTGATGCATTGTTATATTAAATGCATTTCTAAAATTAAAATCATTTTTAAATGATTTGTTTTAATTATTCATGGAATAAATATGTTTTTTTCTTGACTCAATCGAAAAAGTTTACTTTTTACACAGGTAATTTTTAATAACAAATAGAATAAATTTAAAACAATAAGATGGAATTGATAAAAAAAATTTTAACCAGTTTTTATTAATAATGAAGACTCTTAGGAATTCAAATAAATGCAATTTTTCAGTTTCATTCCTACACTAAAAACATCATATTTGCATTGCAACATCATAATAATGCATAATAATGATATAATTTGATCATCATAGATTAAAATCTTATCTTTCATTTTTGCATAAATAGTTTTGACTCAAATTAAACCATTTAAGTTGATAGGGCTATTCAAATTTTAAACTTTTTTTTTTTATTTATTTATTTATTTATTTATTTTTTTTTTGCAATTTGAGGGACAAATAGGTCCTTATCACACTGATTCCATTTTGATTTATCAAACTTAAATGACTTAACTTAAAGGAGTCACTTGTTTTATAATCTTTGTTTTGGGATACAATAGATAGGTGCAGATCCTTTGACAAAAACATTCCAGGGGAGAACACCACTACATGAAGTTTGTATAGGTGGATATTTAGAATGCCTTAAGTTACTGCTACAGTATACTGCTGAGGTCAATATACGGGACAGAGAAGGACAGACACCAGCACATTTAGCTGCCCTTAATGGAGAACTTAAATGTTTGAAGCTTCTTCATGAAAAAGGTTATTTACCATGATAATTCAAATCATGATTTAATGTTTTAATTAAAGATTTTATCCAAGACTTAAAGCTGCATTAAGGTTATCAATTTTCTGAATTTTTTTTGATTTTCTAAAAATATATTTTTTTAAAAATAGATAACTTCTAATCACGATCCCTGAGATTCATTTTCTAAAATTTCATTCCTTTCAGTTGTAAAAAAAACAGAATCCTCTAACTGGTTGGTCAAAGTTTATCGATGATTAAAATATGAGCCAGGAGCATGCGCACGGATGTACGGAAACTCCAATAAATTGAAAGTGAAACCTGACAAATTGCATTAATTTTCCATCATTAATATCCAGATGTATTCGCAATAGTGTTATGTATCCCTTACTAAGGCACAAATGACAAATTCAATGAGGTTCTATGTTTAATATATTGTATTTCACTCTTTTGTAAGTAGTGTTTAAATGACCTGTTTTTTTATGACATAACCATGTTCTAATATTAAATCCTACATGCTACATCTCGCTGGGAATTTATTGTTGTTTCTGTATTTATTTAAACTTTTTTCATTGAACCAAATGTAACATTGTTGATTAGGAACATATTATTAATTAGATCAGCACCGTTTTAATTTTTTTCCTTGGAAAACTTAATGCAGCTTTAAACTTGATCAAAATTTTTTTTTTTTTTTCATTTGAACCTGGATATGATCATGGCTTAACTTGTATAACATTGTTGCTTCACTTTTGCAATTTTATTTTGACTATACACTACTTTCTTATGGATACTTATTAATCTTATATCATTTCAGTAACACATAATTACTGTGATATCTTCTCAAATGGCAGATGTACACATGAACATAAAGTGTGACTTGCATCAAATGATTTGAGCACTTGTCTAATGGTGCATTGGTAAGGTCAGAGGTCATTCTGAAGCTATTGATTTGATGTAGAAGGATGTATGTTTATTTCCCTAGTGCCTAAAAATAGTAAATTTAACAAATAAGGATATTGAAAAAGAGATGAAAGATGACAAAATACTAATCCGCAATGAAAAATGTTACTTCCTGTTTAATATAAACATACCTGTCAAGTCACATGCATTGGGCGTGTGTCTCACTCATTTTTGATGTAAATCACACTCACACGCTAAGCTTTAATGAACATACACATTTTAAAAAGGCACTAAACTCGTACATCCGGCCATAATGATCCATTAATGTTCTGGATTATTGTATGTTTTGTAGATTCCTCCGCTGAGTGAACAAAAACTTTATTTTTTTGTAGTTTAACACAGATTTTCATCATGTCTCAAATCACAGTAGAATATACAAATTTACATCATTATTTCATTTAATTTTCCAGGGACTACTCTAGGTCCCCTTCCCTTTAGCATGGCTTTCCTTATGCATGTATTTTTCAGATTGTCACATGCTTAACTTTAAAAACCTTTGACAGCTATGTATAAATCATGTTTATTTTGTGTTAAATACACATGGTTTTTAATAAGTCTTGTAATGAAGACAATAATTTGAGCTCTTATGACCCAACCTGTTTGGATCCATGTTATTTTTACATTTTTTCTTAGAAACATTATACATTATAGTCATATATACAAAACTTTTTTTCCGATTTTTAGGTGGCAATCTTGTAGCTGAAGATGGAAGAGAACGACAACCAGCTCACATGGCAGCAATGCGAAATCACAAAAAAATACTTCAGTATTTGTTCGATCAGGGAGTTGACTTAGATTGTCGAGATGACCTAAATAAAACACCAGTACATTATGCTGCACAACATGGCGGTTAGTATTTACTCTTCTGCTTGGTAATGATAGTTCTAATATTAATAATTATTTTCTTAATATGAATGAAAAATGAACCCAACTTTATTTATAAGGTATAACCACTTTGCCAACATTTTATATTGGCTTTTGGTCACTAGACTTCTTAACCTTCAGTTGTGAGTATATACCTCAAGACCTTCAGTTGTGAGTATATACATCGTGACCTTCAGTTGTGAGTATATACCTCATGGCCTTCAGTTATGATTATGTACCTAATGACCAGTTGTAAGTATGTACATCATGACCTTCATTTGTGAGTATATACCTCATGACTTTCAGTTGTGAGTATATACACCATGACCTTCTGTTGTGAGTTTATACCTCATGAACTTCAGTCGTGAGTATGTACCTCAATAACTTTAGTTGTGAGTATACACAACATGATCTTCAGTTGTGAGTATGTACTTCGTGATCTTCAGTTGTGGATATGTACTTCATGGTCTTTACTTGTGAGTATGTACTTCATGATCTTCAGTTTTGAGTATGTACTTCATGATCTTCAGTTGTGAATATGTTCTTCATGGTCTTCAGTTGTGAGTATGTAACTTTTAACCTTCAGTTTTGAGTATATACCTCATGACCTTCATTTCTAAGTATGTACCTCATGACCAGTTGTAAGAATGTACATCCTGACCTTCAGTAGTGAGTATATATCTCATGACCTTCATATGTTAGTATGTACCTCATGACCAGTTGTAAGTATGTAAATCATGACCTTTAGTAGTGAGTAGGTACCTCTTGACCTTCAGTTGTAAGTAGATACCTCAAAAACTTTAGTTGTGAGTATGTACTTCATGATTTTCAGTTGTGAGTATGTACTTCATGATCTTCAGTTGTGAGTATGTACTTCATGATCTTCAGTTGTGAAAATGTTCCTAATTGTCTTAAGTTGTGAGTATGTTACTCATGACCTTCAGTTGTGAGTATGTAACTCATAACCTTCAGTTGTGAGTATGTAACTAATGACCTTCAGTTGTGAGTATATACCTCATGACCTTCAGTTGTATATACCTTATGTCCAGTTGTGAGTATGGAAATCATAACCTTCAGTTGTGAGTATGTAACTCATGACCTTCAGTTGTGAGTATATACCTCATGACCTTCAGAGTATATACCGTATGTCCAGTTGTAAGTATGTACATCATGACCTCACTAGTGAGTAGGTACCTCATGACCTTCAGTTGTGAGTATGTACTTCATGATCTTGAACGGACCAGTTGTGAGTATGTTTCTCATGACCTTCATTTGTGAGTATGTAACTTATGACCTTCAGTTGTCAGTATGTACCTTATGAGCTTCATTTGTGATTTTATACCTCATGACCCTCATTTGTGAGCATGACCTTTGTTGATTTTGAATTTATTTGCAGATTAAATCAGAAATAAAGGTTTGCATTTTGTTTGGTAGGGTATGTGATAAATATAAAACCACATGTGTGGTTTCTGATGTAGCTGATCAGGCAGAGCACACTCATGTAACTTATCTATCTGCACAATAAATTCATGGGATCAGCTACGTACATCACAAAATAACATGAGTTTGGTTTTGCATTTGTCACCTTGATTGTGTGTGGCTTGGTACAGATCTGTACACAGTAAAGTTAAACATCCTACCTTTGTTCTACTTGTAGCGTTAGACTCAGTCATATTACTGGTACAGAGAGATTGTGATATAACAATTGGTGATAATAATGGATATCTTGCTGCTCATCATGCTGCTAAACAAGACAAACTTGATGTTGTACGCTTCCTCATTAAACAGGGTACATCAATGGATGCCACACAGGCAGATGGAAAAGCTTTGGCACATGTGGTTAGTAGATTCCATATGGTAACAAATAAATGCCGATTGTTTTGATAAAAATCTTTTTGAATGATATTTATGGTTTGGCATAGATCTCTAATTCCTGCTCATAATTTAATCAAACTTGATAAAATGATAAACATAATGTGTAGGTGTATTGTTTTCCTGTTTCAGTTTGATGGTTGTTTTTAAGATTTTTTCAAGGAGTTATGGCCCTTTGATTTTTCCCTTACTAAATCTCTGTAATTCCTGTTCATTATTAATTGAAACTTGGTAGGAATTATTATCATAATATGTAGTTGTCCATATTGTTTTTCTGTTCCAGTTGTTTGATTTTTGTTAGGAGTTATGACCCTTTGCCCTTTTTGTATGAATATTTTTGTCCTTACTAGGACCCTGTAATTCCTTCTCATAATTAAATAAAACTTAGAAGGAATGACAAAAAAATGTATAGGATATGCATAATTTTTGTTGTTTCAGTTGGATGACTTTTCTAGGAGTTACTTTCCTTTAAAACTTCAATAATTATTTAAGCATTAATAAATTTTGATCAGAATTAAAAACAGAACTTGGTAGGAACCATAAACACGATGCCTGTTCCTGTTTAATGTTTTTTGGAGGAGTTATGGTTCTTTCTTTATTATGCTCCATTCAGTTTTTCCATTTATAATTTTTGTGTTATACATGGCAGTAGTTTTGTTTATGTTACAAATACCGTTTGGTGGGGGATCTTGCTTTCACTGAAAGTTCTTGTTTCTTTTTGTCACTGTAGAGTGTTGAGTTTTGAAACTTTGTTTGTATGTACATAGATGAATCTTTTGTACAGTTGGAATAAAGTGGGTCACTGAGACTCATATTCTGTGTTTTACTGACTTAGGTAATATTGTTAAAATTTCAGATACCTAACATAAAGATGTAAAGTTTTGCAAAAAAATAAAAGCAAGACTGGCCAAGATACAGTACTTGTAACAAATATAAAAGAAGGGAATTAGTATTGTAGATAGCAGCTTCATATACATGTATATCCTCTTCCAAAAGAATCTTCAGTAACATTTATGCTATCTGTCACATTTGTCACTCAATTTAAATTCTTGGAGAATTTTGAATTCATGGCTCTTTTTTCTCACTGAGGTTTTTGTCAGATACAAGGAACTCAGACCTGTATCAATGTTGCACTGCTGCACTTAGTACATTAAGTACTTATAATTTATCATAATTTTTGAAAAGATTTGTTTTAAATTGTTTTATTGTTGACCAAGTGTTTTTTATATATGTAGGCAGCACAGAATGGAGCTATAAATGTTCTTCATTGGCTGTTTGAAAAAGGAGCTGACCCAAATAAACAAGATTGTAAGTACACATGTACCCAAATAAACAAGATTGTAAGTACATAAGTACCCAAATTAACAAGATTGTAAGTACATAAGTACCCAAATTAACAAGATTGTAAGTACACATGTACCCAAATAAACAAGACTGTAAGTACACATGTACTCACAGCTACATCTTGTATTCTTTGTAAACGTAATAAAATTACTGTAAAATCATCTATTTTTGGGGTGTCCAATTTTTTGTGGCTCTTAGAAAAAACCACCTTATGTTTGGGGTGATTTATGACATTTTTGGTTTTTTATGTTTCAGAAAAAGTTTGAAATATACTACTTTGTTGATAAATAAAGTCATCAGTCAAGGTTGTCCAGTAAAATAATGAAATATTGGGATGATAAATGATTTTAAAGCATTTGTTAACACAAGGATTTTATCATAAATAACAAACTGATAATTACTCCAATTAAGTTGATGTAAAAATATTATCTATTTCCCATGACTCATCATGTCGCTAAATTTAATAAATCGTTACTGAAATAATGATATAGAGAAATTGATAATATATGACTTGTCATTAGACTGCATTAAGTCAGGTGGCTGCATTATTGTTTTGTAAGTTGAAAATTGTGGCTGTTGAATGATTTTTGTTTTACTGATTGAAATTTCTAAAACTACATGTATCAGATCTTATAATGTGGGATTATGATTTGAAAGTAGACCGTTGTGTTTGTGCTTGACTGTTAGCAAACTTTTAAGCTGCATGTATTTTTTTGTTTTTCAAATGTTCTCCTTTGACTTAAAGCGCTTGTGGCCTGTTAATCTTGCAACCAAAATAGCACTTGCACTAAGTAAATGATTCTGTGATTGTTACACTTCTTAATTACCATCATACAAACCTTACAAGAGTTGCCTCAACATTTCTCAATGAATTTGATAATTCATACAAATATTGTTTCTATTACATTTCACAATAGTTGAATGTATACATAATCTTTGAACTAATGTTTGATATAATGAGTCTACCTGCATATTAGAATGACAAGTTGTTTTGCATATAGACATTTACCAATGTTTAATTATGTAGACATTTGGAATTATTGTTTACAACTGCCAAAAAGTTAGAAGTACATGTATATTTGTAAAATTTAGTTAATTGTTTCATTTTTGCAGATTTTGGTAACACACCAGGTCATTATGCGTCAGACAGTGGAAAACCAGAGTGCCTAAATTGTTACCTACACCATGAAGGTGAAATAGAAAGTCAAAATATAAAAGGTGACACTCCTCTCGATTCTGCGAAGAAATCGGGACATCCATTATTGATGGAAAAAGCAGGTATTTGTAGCAGTATTTGTAGGGGTCAGGTGGGAGAAGGGACAGCATTTAACCTCATTAATAAAGACATCTGGTATTACTTTCGCTCAGTGAGTAGCCAGATTAAACAAGTTAAAATGTCAATGAGATTGAATAACTTATTACTAGTTAACAATATAAACTTAATATTGATGTTCTTCATTACTGTGTAAATAGAATTGATTGATTGAATGGAGTGGAGTGGAGTGGAGTAATGGTGTTTTTTCACTTATTTCGAGGCGGTCAGTTCTGGGATGGTGGAGGAAACCAGAGTACCTTGAGTAAACCACCGAACTTCCGCAAGCGAACTGACAAACTTTCTCACACTAGGATTTGTCCAGAGTGGGATTGATTGAATAGAGATTGCAGCTCAGTCAAGGATATTTCACTTATATCAAGACATCACCAGCTTTCGATAATCTCCATTATGTGTAAATACAGTTGATTGATTGATTGGAGATTACGTCTCAGTCAAGAATATTTAACTTATATCAAGACATCACTAGCTATTGATAATCTCCATTATGTGTAAATACAGTTGATTGATTAAATAAAGATTACGTCCCAGTCAAGAATATTTCACTTATATCAAGACATCACCAGCTATTGATAATCTCCATTATTTGTAAATACAGTTGATTGATTGAATGGAGATTACAGCTCAGTCAAGGATATTTCACTTACATCAAGACATCACCAGCTATTGATAATCTCCATTATGTGTAAATACAATTGATTGATTGAATGTAGATTACGTCCCAGTCAGGAGTATTTCACTTATATTAAGAATCACCAGCTATAGGCTGACTAGATGACATGACTTCGGCAAGCGAACTGACAAACTTTCTTACACTAGGATTTGTCCCGAGTGCATGGGATTGATTGAATGGAGATTACAGCTCAGTCAAAGATATTTCACTTATATCAAGACATCATCAGCTATTGATAATCTCAATTAAGTGTAAATACAGTTGATTGATTGAATGGAGATTACATCCCAGTCAAGAATATTTAACTTATATTGAGAATCACCAGCTATAGGCTGACTAGATGACATGACTAAGTTAATGATTTTATGTAATATAGAGACTATTGGAGACTGGATAACTATGTCATATCTTTATAGTTTTTGATTCACTTTCCTGTTCAGTGTGTCTAACATCTTAACCTGCCTGATATTGTACACTAGAAACACTGTGATATATGTCCGATATTTTTAAGCTCCTTATGAACTTAGTTGTTTATTGATTATCATTTAATTTATATTTCAGTGAAAGATGAAGTTATGTGTCCAATGTGTGCAGTAAAAGTAAATAAAATTGCTTGGGATAAGTCACATCCCATAGCAACTGTTCAGAGACAAATAACAACAGCTAAATCTACAGCTTACAAAAACCCAGTACCGCCGGCTCAGTAGGTTTTATGTTTCATTTCTAGACAAGGTTCAATTGAGCTTCAATGAAGTTTATTATTTTTTCATTCACTTTTTGGTCAACTACCTTTCAGGTTTTTGTCCCAATGAGATTAGAACTAAAATAAAAAATAGAAAACCCAAAATGACTTGTAAAATAGAATCTTGATATGGTAGATTGATATTGATTAATAATAATTTATTGTGATTTGTCATATATTTTGCTTATTTGCTATATGAAATGAAATAATTATTACAGTGAAACTTCCTTTAGTAACTTCTTTATAAATACCACCTGTCCATAAAGACCAGTGTCTTAAGGCAACTTTGCATCATCTTAATACCATTAAAACCTCTTTATAAAGGCCACCTGTCCATAAAGATCAGTGTCTTAAGGTGACTCTGCATCATCTTCATACCATTAAAACCTCTTAATAAAGGACACCTGTCCATTTAGATGGGTATCTTAAGGCCTCTTTGCATCATTTTTATACCATTAAAATCTCCTTATAAAGGCCACCTGTCCATTAAGATCAGTGTCTTAAGGCGACTTTGCATCATCTTCATACCATTAAAACCTCTTTATAAAGGCCACCTGTCCATAAAGATAATTGTCTAAAAGGTTTCTCCAATTCAACTCTCAAACAAAAAGAGCTTTATATAAAAACCATCTGTTCATTGAGATCTTTGTTTTAATGTTCCTTTGTCTCATCTTTTAACTTGAGAACCTCTATAACAGAGGCCTGTTTAGTAGAACTATTGTTGAAGGATTCCTTTGTAAACAAAACAAATGAAAAAAAACTTTTTGTATAATTTTTGTCGAGCCTGGCAATGCCATAAGGCGAGACTTAGGTGTTACTTTTCTTGTGTCGTCGGCAGCGTGTCAAAATTGAAAATTTATGTTAAAGTAATGTATTTTCTACTTGATCAAAAACAAACCAGGCAAGACATTTAAATCTGTGGAATTCTTGTTTAATGAGATGTTTTAATTTTTGGAGTTTTTGTGAATCATTATTTCTAAATTTGCTGATTATCCCATGATTCTATCCTTACATCCACTTACATACATGTATAAGAAAATGGTTGAGAGTTCCAGAAGGTGAATGGTAAAGGTCACATGTTTACAAAGGGCCATGTTAAGGTTTCTTGAAAAGCCGAAACATTGGGAGTTTTAATTTTGTCTTTTGTTGATTATTATTAGAATATACATGTTTATTGTAAGATGATGAAGGTCCAGCTTTAAACTCTGTGAAGCCCATTTTATTACAGTTGTCATCAGTTTGTGATCTTTCATTTAAAGTTATCAAGACAAAACACAGAAGAATTGATACATGACAGTTTAATGATAACAGTAGTGAATTATACATAGAATCTATAGATCAATAAGAAACGTCTTCTTAGTAATATGGTACCTTATATAACTACCTGTAGAGGGTAATGTTTTGACCTAGTAACTACAGGTGCAGTTTTAAATCTAAAACCTACAGTAAAAAACCATGTAATTTTCGCACTTGTAAGAAGAAAGTAAGCATAAAATACCTTCAACACACACAAACATCATTTTTATATGTGTCACATGCCTTATTTTTTCATAAAATCTTATTTGAACATTAAAAAGACCAACTTTCGGTACAAATGTTTACATTTTGAACACTCGTCCAATATACCCGTGTAATTTACGCACCACTAAACTTTAATTTTATTTTCACAAGAAAGTGCGTAAGTTACATGGGTTTTTACAGTAGTCAATTCAAAGGATATTTGTAGTTTATAAGTATGTCACTGTTTTATATAATTGTACTTTATGTTTTCTTTTACAAAGGCGAGTACCTACACAGTTACAGATAAACTTAATGAAGAGAGACAAAAGAATAGAGAAAAAGATGCCTAAACCAAAAGGTCCAAATCGAGATGTCGCAGCTCAGTATTTCGGAGATTTTCTGGATCCAAATGAAATATTTAAATTCAAAGCACCAGAAGAAGCAATAACGAGATACTGACCCGTAAACCAGTTTGTAAATGATCAAAATCAAAGTAAATGAAACAGCTCATTAAAACAAGTATGTATTTACCTGAATTTGTCAGAGTAAGCAAAAAAGCAAATAATTTTAAATTGTACCATTACCAATTTTTCATAGAATATAAACTGGAGACATCACCTAAATTGTATCTCAGGATATAAGCATGATTTATTACATATCAGAGATATCACATATCATAAAGTTTTTAGGGTGTGTAGGTCTTTTCTGAAATCTTTAGATTTTTAAACAGGGAGTTGCATTGCAACTGAAAGTTACATGTATCTTTTGTTAGTAGTCAGCTTTCAGGTTTGAATTTTTAAAATCAAATGTTTTTTGTCTGAAAACCACAAACAGATGTTGTAACAATGATTGTGAAATTTAATTGATATTTTCTTGTTGATATGCTGTGATATATTGTAAACTTATTGTGATAAAATGTAAATTTATTTTGATATGTTGTATATAAATATTTGTACATTGATGTCATATGACCATAAAATTTATCTAGTAACATGAATGATGTATTTATTATATCTTTGTGCTGTAAACTACACAATTTGGTCTGTGTTATGCTGAAAATTTCCTCCTGCTGTTAACTGCACTATTTGGTAGTTAAATTGATGCCATTATACCTTCCTTCTGCTTCAAACGTTGTTGACTGAAATGACGTGCTTATCATTTTTTCCTGCTGCAAACCCCTCCATCTGGTACCTGAAATGATGTGCTTTTTATTTTCCCCTGCAGTTAACCACACCATCTGATGCCTAAATTGATGTCGTTATACCTTCATTCTGCTGCAAACCACACATTGTTGCCTAAAATGATATCCTTATTATTTCCTTATCAATTTCTTCTGCTGTAAACCACACCTTTTTGTGGCTGAAATGATGTGCTTATCATTACCTCCTGCTGTTATCCACATCGTCTGGTGCCTTAAATTGATGTCCTAGTCATTTCCATCTGCTGTAAAACAACACACCATCTAGTGCCTGAATTGATGTGCTTTTTATTTTCTCCTGCTTTGTACTCAATCATCTGGTGCCTAAAAGTGATCCCCTAATTCCTTTCTTCTGCTGCAAACCACACCATGATGAATGTGCTTATACTTTCTGCTATTAACCACACAATTAACCTACAATAAATGATGAATGCTAATCAAATCCTTTGTTATAAACCACACCACCTGGTGCCTTATATGGCGTGCTTATAACTTCCTCCTGGCATAATCTACCTCATCTTGTGCCTTAAATATCCTTTCTGGTGCCTAAAATGTTACTAGTAAGCTTATCCCTTCCTTCTGCTGTCAACTACCTCGTCTGTTTTCTTTAATTCATGTGCTTATCACTTAATCAAATTAATTGTTTTGAAAGGTTAATATTTGATGATGCAACATCATTTGTATTTGGAATGGTGAGAGTTAATGTTGTTCTTGTTCAGAATGCTACCATGCTACTTTGGAAATTTAAAGGATTTTACTCAATGTGTGCAAATTTAGATATTATTTATAAAGCATGTGAAGGTTGTTAATGTTTAAACAGTAAAAATAAACATATTTATGTCTCATGTCAATATAAATTATATATACCTGAAAATATAACTCATGTCATTATAGATTATATATGAAATATTTAATACAAATATATACATAAAAATACGTATGTGGAGAAATAGTATCCTAGATTAACCGGAGTAAATCGAAATTAAATCATTTGATACAATTACTGTAGTAAGGAAATCACTGGTTTTAAAGCTCTTGCATTCAAACACTGAAAATACTGTCAAAAGGGTACACACTGGTGTGGTTGAATTGCTTTTTAGGGCCCGTATCATCCCATTAATCTTACAATCTGTGAGCATGGTGAGTCTGTTCACAACTTATTTGACCCCAAGGTAAAATATTATACTGTATATAAATGTCAGTAGTAAGTTCTCTGATTATTTGTCGTATGTATTTGGGTTTTTTTTAGCAAAAATTCAGTGAGATTGAGGACGACCATTTCTATGTCTCTTATAACTAGGTGACTTTTTTGGTTTTCACAATCACACAACTTTTGTTTTTCTCTCAGCCATATAAATATGTCTCTCAACTATATCACTTTTTTTCTTTTCTTTCTACCTTTTTTTTTCTTTCTTTTTTTAAAGCAACTTTTATGTCTTAAAACCCACAAGAGTGTGTCTTTCACAACAACATTACTCCACGTCTCTCATCAACATGATTTTATGTCTCTCGCAACCACGTGACTTTTATGTCTCAAACCACATGACTTTTATGACTCTCACAATCACATGACTTGCAGAACTCTCACAATTCACTGACTTCTATGTCTCTCGCAACCAAAGTCGCTATAAGTGCGTGCAGATCATAAACTTTTTCACATGCGCACCACATAGCCTCGTAATAATATTAATTCTTGAATTTAATCAACATTGTCTCGTCACGAAAAACTAAAGAAACTACTGATGTGATGTAAAATGACCAATCAACCAACTAACCTTACTGACAACTCGGATTACACATAGTAGCGGTAACTAAGATGGTAAAATAATATTACCATGGAGACTGATAGCAAATCCTGCTAGTATGTATATTTACAATTAAGGATGCAAGTACCTAGAAAACGGTAAGATGTTAATATAAATAATTTATGTTAATGAATGATTTCCAATAAATTTCATATTTAGATACTTTGAGATCAAGGTCAAATGTCAAGGTTACAACATACTGTATCCTCTTCATATCCCTTAAAGTTCAGTGAAAGATATTATGGAACTCGATCAAGTTGATGTACAAAATCCAATGCATGTAGACCTAGGTAAAAAATCCGCTTTAAAATATAATATACTAGTAAGTGATTTAAATAAAGCTAGTCATTGCTTGGGTGTTTGTAATGAGAGTTGTGATATGACGAAATTCACCATTCACATATATTTTTTGATCAATATAATTTAAATGAAAAATTATAAATATAAATAAATATATTTGTAATCCAAAAGTGTGAAATTATTAAAAGCAAAAATAAATTGTTAAAACTTCGTTGAAAAGATATTGAGCAACGAGGCTGTTGAAACAAACATGCTTTTAATACATTTTTCTTGTTAAACACGAGTTAATATATCTATATATCGTATCATTGTATAACCTTGTATTGTAAAAGTTCCAGATAGTCGCGGCTTACAAGTACTTGTTTGCTACGATTGCTATAATCAGAATTTTATGCGTGCACGCAAAATGTCTGTCAACTTTGTTTTATTTTTATCACAAAAAAAAAACGAATTTTCATTGTCAAAATTAACATGATTTATATGCTTGCACGCATCTATGTTAGTTTACGTCGATGAACGAATTTGAACTTCAAATTTTATCTTTCTGCGCATCTTAAATTCTTCAAAATTTATCTTTCTGCGCATCTTTTAAAGAAGTTACAGGCACTCGGGGCAAACAAAATTCCAGAAATAGGATTTTCTGCAATGTGCATACACGTTCCTAAGAATGTTCTTTGTTAAATAAAATAGAAAGATGCATATTTTTGGGTTTTCTTCTTTTTTTTTTAAGTAAAATGTGATAAATCTATCCCACTTTTCAACTAACTCATGCTCATTACTTTATATCTCTCTGTGTTAATTTCATGGTTTTAATCAATATTTCAATAAAAGACGTACCAGTAAGTGATATACAAAATATTTGAATATTAAATCCTTTATTATTATAACACATTATCTTCAATTTCGTTGACTGTCTACTATAAAAGTTGAAATTTCATCACATTTGTGGAGTTCGTTGCCTTCAAAAACTACACAAAAAGTTAGTTGCATATTCTACAAAATGAAATGATAATAAAACACAGTCATACCAGTTATGTCCAAATCAAAATTCTAAAGAACGAAGTCAAAGCTTTGAAAACTGACCAATTAAGTTATACATGTGGACCTTCATCAAGGAAGTGAGGACAGGTGCTCCGAAAGGTTAAGCACGTCCTATCTATCTAGCTACACCTGTCGTGTGCAAAGTGAACAAGGAACTATGTTAAGTCAAATATATCTAGTTTAAGTTTGGATACTGAGACTCCATACTTATCAAAAATATTTTGATGACGACATAAAATATTTAAAAAATCAAATGTATTTGTGTGGGTTCTCTTTTTCGAGATACGGAAAGGATTATCCCCTTGCTCCTTTTAAAATTGCTATTAAAAAGTCTCCCCATGACAATTACACGTTAAAGTAATTTTTTGAGTACTAAAGTTTGTAAAACTCTTTGAATACTAGTCTTTGTTTATTAAAAAACAATTGTTTTTGTAAAAAAAAAAAACAACATTTAAGTGTATTTTTCCTCCTTAAAGAAAAAATTACGATTTCAAGAAATTGTCTCAACCGTTTTTTGGTTTTGAAACCTATATTTTGACACAAAGCATTCTACCTGAACGATCAGTTTCTTAATTTTTTGCACGATTTATCTTGAATGACTGTTTATTTCATAATTTGGAAATTTTAAAAGCTTATTCTGGTATGTTTATACTATTATCATCATAAATTTAATGCTAGCTTCCGTCAGTTAAACCGAAAAACCGTTTGTGCATCCAGTACTAGCCGCTCGGATCGGAGGTACACCATATGCCTATAAAAAGTACAGTACAGCTCAAGTGGATACGCGAATTTCCACCGCCGCGGTGTTTTTTTGATCTGCAGCAGTAAAATTGGCAGTGGATATCGGTGGAAATGTTTTGTCCATCGCCATTCGCGGTGGACGGTTTTGCTGGTGGACATCTTATGGTATGATTAGTCCGTGGGATCGTCCACCGCGACCACGAGTTTGGAGGATTAAATATGTATAATCGAAATTTGCAAACCGTTTTCAGACCTAATTAGTAGTTGTTTCAGGATTCACCAAGGAAAAAACACCGATGCTTGTTTTTTTTTTTTTTTTTTTACTTAGTTTTTTTTAATGTTGTTTGATTGAGTATACATTAGAATATATACATAAAACATCAAATTCAAACAGCTTTGTTATTTTTATCTGAAAAAATACAAATTCAAGAAATCAATTACAACTTTGTTGTTTTTATCTGTTAAAATACAAATTCAAGAAATCAATCCCAGGCATCAATTTTATTCTGAAAACTTCATGTCAGTTCCGAGTCACGTAGGCAGGCAACCAGGTTCCTAACCTGAAAACTAAGTGGAGTGGTGAGACTGCAAATAATAAGAGAGGAAGGGGAACTAAACCGTCCTGATAATGGACCTTTTTTAAGTAAAATAAAATAATGTAAATACATGTACTGTCAGATAACAAAGTGATGCTGTAAAAACATTTGTAAATGTTAACTGGTAAAGGCACGTGCACTGAAACTCGTGGTCGTATTTTTTCTTAAAGTCAAAACGTTTTGTCACACACTATGAGGCGGCAAGTTATATACAAGTAATCAGTGAAGATGTTGTTTCACTTCAAATGTTTTTGGAATTAGTAAATCTACGATACAATTCTTCTTAAAACCGGGATTTACATATATTTATGGAATAGATATCGATTGAGTAACAATTTCAGGTAAATTATATTTCTAAAAATTGTCTCCTGCTTCAACTATTTTCAAAAATCACGTAATTTTGTTTTTTTTTTAAATTCGTGTTTTATTACATTTTTTTAGCTCACCTGAGCTGAAAGCTCAGATGAGCTATTGCTATCCATCTTCGTCCGTCGTGCGTCGTCCGTCGTGCGTAAACTTTTCACATTTTAATTTTCTCCTCTAAAACCACTGGGCCAAATTCAATGAAACTTAGTAACCATCATGCCTGGGTGAAGCCCTTTCAGATTTGCACAAATGAAGGCGTTATGTCCCCTTGGGGCCCAATAAGGGGGGAAATAGTGAAAAACTTTAAAAATCTTCTCCTCTGAATCTACCAGAGATATACCTTAGTTATTTCATTTATAACATCCTTAGGTCATTTTTTTTCAGATTTGCACAAATGGTAGCCATTGGGCTCAAAATGGGGAAATTGTAAGGCACTGAGTGGGGAAATTGTTAAAAATAATATATTTGTCACTATATCTTGAAAACTATCAACTTTTTGTATAGGCATGCATATAAGAATATTGTAGGTATTGACACGACAATCATTTTAATATATGGTTCAAGGTCATATGTTGAAAGGGAAAGGTCACAGCTGCAAAAGAAAACTTAAATTGCTAATTATCTTGAAAACTATTAACTTTTTGTATTGGTATGCATATTAGAATATTGTAGATACTGACATGCCAATCATTTTGATATATGGTTCAAGGTCATACATTCAAAGGTCAAGGTCACATCTGCAAAAAAAGACTAAAATTGCTCTTAAAAAGTATTGACTTTTTGTATAGGCATATATATTAGAATATTGTAGGTAATAACATGAAGATCAATTTGATATATGGTTCAAGGTCATACGTTGAAAGGTCAAGGTCACAGCTGCCAAAGAAGACATAAATTGTTAATTATCTTGAAAACTATTAACTTTTTGTATAGGCATATATATTAGAATATTGTAGGTTTTGCGACAATGATCATTTTGATATATGGTTCCAGGTCATATATTGAAAGGTCAAGGTCACAGCTGCAAAAGAAGACTTAAATTGCTAATTATCTTGAAAACTATAAACTTTTTGTATAGGCATATATATTATAATATTGTAGGTATTGCGACAACGATCGTTTTGATATATGCTTCAAGGTCATACGTTCAAAGGTCAAGGTCACAGCTGCAAAAGATTACTTAAATTGCTAATTATCTTGAAAACTATTAACTTTTTGTATAGGCTTTTATATTAGAATATTGTAGGTATTAACATGAAGATCTTTTTGATATATAGTTCAAGGTCATATGTTGAAAGGTCAAGGTAACAACTGTAGAAGAAGACTGATATTGCTAATTATCTTGAAAACTATTAACTTTTTGTATAGGCTTTTATATTAGAATATTGTAGGTATTAACATGAAGATCTTTTTGATATATGGTTCAAGGTCATACATTCAAAGGTCAAGGTCATAGCTGCAAAAGTAGACTAAAATTGCTAATTATCTTAAAAAGTATTGACTTTTTGTATAGGCATGTATATTAGAATATTGTAGGTATTAACATGAAGATCATTTTGATATATGGTTCAAGGTCATACGTTGAAAGGCCAAGGTCACAGCTGCTAAAGAAGACATAAATTGTTAATTTTTTTGAAAACTATTAACTTTTTGTATAGGCATATATATTAGAATATTGTAGGTATTGCGACAACGATCATTTTGATATATGGTTCAAGGTCATATGTTGAAAGATCAAGGTCATAGCTGCAAAAGAAGACTTGATTGCTAATTATCTTGAAAACTGTTACCTTTTTGTATAGGCATGTATATTAGAATATTGTAGGTATTGACATGATGATCATTTTGATATATGTTTCAAGGTCATATGTTCAAAGGTCAAGGTCACAGCTGCAGAAGAAGACTTAAATTGCTAATTATCTTGAAAACTATGAAGTTTTTGTATAGGCATGTATATTAGAATATTGTAGGTATTGACATGACCGTCATTTTGATATATGGTTCAAGGTTATATGTTCAAAGGTCAAGGACATATCAACATAGGAATACTAAAATTATTAATTATCTTGAAAGCTATTAATGTCATGCATAGGCATGTATATTAGAATATTGTAGGTATTGACATTACAATCATATATGGCTCGAGGTCATATATTTTCAAAGGTCAAGGACATAGGTGCATAAATTTACTGAAATTCATTAAGAATTGGAAATTGTTCATTGCACTACAGTTATGTCATGCATATTATATAAGCTACTTATAAATGAAAATTGAGCGGATATATTTCTGATTAAGTTTTGTGGGAGTTCTTAACTTGAGAAAACTTGTAAAGTTTCTGTACTTAATATATTGTCTATTGCACTTTGCAAACAATATTGGACATATCTTCAGGTGAGCGTTAAGGCCCATGGGCCTCTTGTTTAAATCTTCACAAAATTCTTTAACATCCCGAGTCTTGTACTTTAATTATGATAAAATTACGGACAGTATCGATAAATCATCCATTTAAACATTCGTCGTATGGTTAAGTTATATATGTGTCCGATTAAAGATTAAATCTATTTCGTTTTCAATAATCATTGCGGTGGACATTTTCTCTGCCGGTGGACGATTTTACTGTCCACCGGCAGAAAAAATGTCCTAATCGTTTTTCTCTTGATTCGCGGTGGACCGCGGTGGGTCACAGGGGACCGCGGTGGAAATTTAATCCCTTCTAATCGGCAACCTTGTCCACCGCGGCAGGTGGAAATTCACGAATCCACCTGAGCTGTACTGTAAGTCTTTTCTGAAATCTTTAGGTTTTTAAACAGGGATTGCATTGCAACTGAAAGTTACATGTATCTTTTGTCAGTAATCAACTATCAGATTGCTAAATTGTTAAAATCAAATGTTTTTTTGTCTGAAACCCCACAATCAGATGTTGTAACAATGATCATGAAATTTAATTGATAGTTCCTTATTGATAATGTGGTATATATATATATATATATATATATATATATATATATATATATATATATATGTAAACAATTACTTATTTTGATAAAATGTAAATTTATTTTGATATAATTTGTATAATTATTTGTATATTGATGTCATATGACCATTAGATTTATTTATTAATTTAAATGATGTATTAATCACATCTTTGTGCTCTACACAATTTGGTTTCGTGTTGTGCTGAAAACTTCCTCCTGCAGTTAACTGCACCATCTGATGCTTAATCACTTTATAGTCAAGCCCGGATTCTCAAAAAGGGGTTGAGAAATGGTCATTTCATGCTACATTAAATTGATCCTTTTAATCAACCTTCAAGATAATTAAAAAAAAAACATTGGGTCATCTCCAGTGGTGCAAGTCAACAATATAACTGACCAGTGTAACATCACGGAAGATTCACACAGAAAGGACCAGTTTTAAACGTCAATAACGATACATTTACCTGTGACAAAATCATACAACACTTTAAACATTTAAATTAATTTTTCCCAACAGAAAATCAAAGCACTGAAGCGCTGATAGGATGTTGTCGTTTGCACAATAAAAGTATAACTAATGTCCATCCATTGATTCTACTAAATGAATTGATTATCATTTATTAGGCCGCCCCGTAATGAAGTTCTATAAAGTGAATATATATATGTGATGCTTTTAATTGAAAAATTGCTTCAAAATGTTAATAGGACAAAGTAAACATGTAAATTGAAATTGTCTTTACTTTAATGTTTTCAAGCGATACCTAAACCAAGGTTTTGAGTATACATCAAATAGAGTGACAGAAACCCCTTAAATTAAGTTTTAACCAATACAAGGGGTATTTTCTCTTACATATAAATTACTTATACTTGATTCATTTCAGACTGTTGATTTAAGTCATAATAAACATTAAAAATCAGTCTATATTTCCAGAATTTTGCTTCTTGTTGTTGGAGGGAACAAACTACATGGGTTTTTTTTAAAAACCTATCAAAGTAACATAGCTACAACATGTTCTATGACCATTAATTGCATGCAGAATGATAAGTTCTTAGTTGAACTCCTTAAAACCAATAGGCAATCGTGCAGGTACACAAGTTGAGTTGCAATTTCATATTGTACATGATGTATGATTCACATACAAAATTTTAGTTCAATATCTCTGGGCTCTCGTTGCTCAAGTAATCAAGAATATAAACACTGACAAGTTTTAAACTGAAATAAATGTAAGTTTATTCTGATCCAAATTTAAAAATACATTTATACGGTGTCAACATTTAGATCTGCTTTAAAAACTTTACTATTTTCATTAATAGAAAGTGTTTGAATTCAAGTATTATAACTCAACTCAGTCTGTCTTATAATAATAATAATAATAATAATAATAAATTGCATGATACTGACCATCTTATATGACTCAATGCATATTTATTGGCAATATATATATATAGCAATTCCTAGACAACAGAGTATCTGATATCACTGAATTCATAGATGTGCATTATAAATATTATTATTAGCCAGAACCACAATTCACAAAGACCTAAGAATACAAAGATTATATATCTAGTATAAACAAAGTGTTTGGCTTGTGACTTAATTAATTCACACATTTTTTCACTTAAAATGATTTGCTGCAACACACAAAATCGGAACATCTTTTATTTAGACAATCTGAATAACAAATGCCACCAACATTATTAACTAAAACTGTAGTAGTTTGAAAGTGTGTCACAGGGAATTTTGTGCAGGGAATGTTTCATAAGTTTTTTGATATGCTTCCTTTGCAAATTCCTGGCATAACATATGATTTTACAGGAATTGTATTATTACATTTTATTATGCACAAATTTTAAGATGCACATATCACACGGTGCACTGGTCATTCAGTGAATAATTTTATCAATTGATTTAAACTAAGACTTGGTGAAGTGTTGGTGCTATTGATCCATATAAAAGTTTTATAAAAGAGTTGTTCATGTCGGTGATATACATATATACATAATTTGCACAGCCATGCAAAGCAAATTGGGTATGTTATTTTGGGGTTGAAACCATTGGTGTTGTCATAGGTTACTTCTTCTTCTTCGGGGTACAATGGGTGGGTAAAGATTTTCTTTTCCTAACCTTCTTTGCTTGCTTTATAGCATGTTTTAAGTTTTAATATGAATCTGAAAGTACCTCATTCAAATTATTTATCCTATCATTTATCAGGGCCAAACTCATAAGCAATATTGCCATCACTGTCTTTTTTGGAATGGCCCAAGTAAAAATGTCTGGCATTTTGGCATCTGGTTTGCCTAACATAAATATTAAATAAGTATGTTATTTGACAATTTATTAATTTAACAAGCTGTCGAACATGTTCAAATGAAAGCTTATTAATATCAAGTGAATCTGGATCTGGACAATAAAGTCGTTTTACCACCTCTACAAATACTTCTGTATTGATAGATCCACATTTAGGTACTCCAGAACGAACTTAATCCATATCAAAATCAATAAGATTTTGTAGCAAGATAGGTTCTTCTAGCATCAATAATGACACCCATTTTTCATGTGTAATGTGGCTAAATTTAAGTATAAAATCATTGCCACCCATGCATAGACATATTGCCAAGGATACACAGATCATATATCCATACTGGTCTTCAAGTTGTTCAATTACTGCAGTAATATCATATAGGTCTGGAACTTGCTTTCGTAGTAAAATGAATACTTTATTTAGAAATTTACCATCATCTCCTCTTGGCCAATGCAATGATAATGCAAACATATGAACAAATATACTATCTATATCTCCGGAGGTAACAATACTTAATGCTGGTTCATGTTGCTGTAGATCTGAGTGACAGTTAATCAGCCAGTCAACTTGAGCCATTTCAGCTTCACCTTTAGATTGTTTCATGGTATCTTAAAGAACTTGTTCAACAAAACCATGTTCAGATGAAAATTTTGCACGAACAGGTGTGCAGTAATCTTTGGCTTCTGATATGACAAGCTCACTATCAATGTCCAGAATGACGTCATATTGTATGTCTAGTTGGCTGACATTGCGAGCAAGGTAGTTGCTTATAAGACATTTGCCTTCTGTAGTTTCTATAACTGCTGACTTTGAAAGTTTTTCTTCACTCTCTATCTCATTGCCATGTTTTAAGTGTGTTACGGAATATATTTTTCTTTCTGTCTCTTAGTTCTGGTTGATGATTTCAAGTCATCGGGGATAAATGAATATTTTTCTTCACTTATTACAAATCTTCTCATAGAAGGGAATTAAGAATGTACGAGGGATTTAATAATTGTATTAATATGTGATAAATATTCCTTGCCAGAAGCGGCTCTGCTTTTTAATTTTACTCCTGCAAATTCTAATGTAGCAATGGAAATGGTTCTTTTCAAATTGTCAGGGATTATTTCTAGTCCTGTCACAATAAAACCCTTGCTTTTTAGTATAAATAAATATATAGAAAGAGAAACCAAAGGTAAAAACTAACTAAAAATAAATAAACAATCAGTTTAAAACGCATGAGACAAATTTGGGAGTATTTAAAAAAAGACTGAACAAAAGTTTTATTTAAATAGACCTTGTTTAATGGATGTAAGATTTGAATGAAACTCTATTATAAGCATAAAGGTAATGCAGAAATCAAATGTACAAACTAAATAAATAGACAAAAGAAAAATGTTTCAGTTTTAAAGCTTATGAGAAGATTTTGGGAGTATTTGTAAAAGAATACAAAAAGTTTCTGAATGAAAACTTAATAGATGTAAGAATTGAATTAAACTCTTGAGTGTAATGTGACATTTAAGCAACAAATTAGACTAAATGTCCAACTCCTAAGTGGTGATCAGACTCTTATGTCATTCTATTGAAATCTACAAGTGGATGGTCATCCCAGTATTGTGTATTCAATTTGATTGACATCCCCTTAAAGGGGAGAATTTTCGGGCTTGTCTTTAAAGTGTAAATTGAGGCTATTATTTGTTCCTTCTGCCAAATCACAAATTGTTGCCTAAAATGATCTGCCTATCATTTTCTCCTGCTGAAAACTCCACCATCTGGTGGCTAAAATGATGTGCTTTTCATTTTTCAGCCATCTGGTGGCTGAAATGATGTGCTTTTTTCCTGCTGTAAACCACATCAGCTAGTGGCTGAAATGATGTACTTATCATTTTCTTTTGCTGTAAGCCACATCATCAGGTGTCTTTAATTGATGTTTTGATTCCATCCTTCTGCTGCAAACCACACCATCTGGTGCCTGGAATGATGTTCTTATCATTTTCTCCTGCTGTAAACCACACCATCTTGTGCGTGGAATATTGTGTTTATAATTCTGTCCTGCTGTTAACTACATCATCTGGTGCCTAAAATTGGTGTTCTAGTCATTTCCATCTGGCCTGAAGTGATATGCTTTTCATTTTCTCCTGCTCTCACTGTTTACCACATCATCTGGTGCCTAAAATTGATGCCCTAATCCATTCCTTCTGCTGCAAACCCCATCACGACGAATGTGTTTATACTTTCTGCTTTTAACCACCACCATCATTTGTTACCTTAATTGTTGTGCTAATTAAATTTTTATTGTATAAACCACACCATCTGGTGCCTTAATTGGTGTTATAACTTCCTTCTGATATTATCTACCTCATCTTTTGCCTTAAATATCATAATCACATCTTATCACCGTAAACCTTGCTTCCTGGTGATTAAAATGATACTAGTTAGCTTATCAGTTCCTTCTGCTGTCAACTACCTCGTCTGTTGTCTTTAATTCATGTGCTTATCACTTAATCAAATCAATTGTTCTGAATATTTTATGATGCAACATCATTTATGTTTAGAATGGTGAGGTTAAATGTTGTTGTTCTTGTTCAGAATGCTACCATGCTACGTTGCAAATTTAAAGGATTTTACTCAATGTGTGTAGATTTGGATATTTATAAAGCATACGAAGGTTGTTAATGTTTTAACTTTAAAAATAAAGATATTTATGTTCCATGTCATTATAAATGTATATATACCTGAAAATATGTCTAATGTCATTATAGATTATATATGAAATATTCAATACAAATACACGTGTATACATGAAATATGTATGTGGATAAATAGTATCCTAGATAAACCGGAGTACTGCGAAATTAATTTGTTTGACACAAATTACTGAAGTGAAGAAATCACCGGTTTTAAAGGTTCCTCCTATATATAATCACTGAAAATACCGACAAAAGGGTTAAAGGTGGCGTGGTTAAATTGCTTTTTAGGGCCGGTTATTATCCCATCATTCGTTTAATCTGTGAACATAGTAAACAACTTTAAGAACTCCTGAAAATGACTGTTCTTAAGTAACATTCTGTGAGGTCAATTATGACATTTTATCGGCAGTATGCTCCATTACTACAGATCTCTTTAGAAAGGCTGTTCGTAACTTATATGACCCCAAGGAAAAATATTATCTAGAAATTTCTGTACTATGTTCTCTGATTATCTGTCGTTGTCAAATATTTTTTGTCAAATATTGAGCTTGAGATTGAGGACGACCATTTCTATGTCTCTAATATCTAGCTGACTTCTTTAACTGTCACATTACGTGATTTCCATTTCTTTAGCCATTTGAATATGTCTCTCAAAACTATATCACCTTTTTTTCTTTTTCTAAAAACATGACTATTATGTCTCTCGAAATATGACCTTAAGAATCGTCAGAATATGCTTTCAAAATTAAGGTACTTCTTTGTCTTAAAACCCACAAGAGCGTGTCTCTCACAAAAATATTAATCCACGTCTCTCAACAACATGATTTTTATGTCTCTCGCAACCACGTGACTTTTATGGCTCTCACAATCACATGATATGCAGAACTCTCACAAGCCACTGACTTCTATGTCTCTCTCAACCAAGGTCGCCATAAGTGCGTGCAGATCAGAAACTTTTTCGCATTCATAAAAACTGAACAATCAAAACAAGATATTAGCCATGGGCACCAGATCAAAAGATTACTTCACGATAATGAAAATATTTTTTTCTTTCTTGTTAATATTGCTTGGTTTTTACAGCACTGACCACCAAGTTGAGCTTACCTAGCAAAAGGTCTAAAGTGTCAGCGCGTGCATAGTGCCTTGAAAATGCTTTTATACTTCAATGAAGTGTATCTACTCACGTGTTCAAGAGGTTATGGCATGGTGAATAAAATAAAAATTGTCCATTTCCAATTAAGTGCGTATATGCGTCCGTATACTTTAATCTCTTCTTAAACTGGGTTAATATATAACACCATACTAGGTTAAATGGAACCAAATTTTGCAAAATAGGGTTTTGTTTGATGCAGATTTAAAATTGTAGGGCACTGTCTTAAATCTGTCTTAAAACTTAAAACGGCAACGGTCACAAAAAATAAGTAAGTAAATATATAATACAAATACAGTTAAATTTTGATGTGCCAGATGTGCACATTTCGGAAGTAAATAAATAAAAGCCTGGAAAAACGCCATTACACATTAATTTATTCACCAATATAATTTAAATGAACAATAGAAATAGAAATAAATAAATTTGTAATCCAGAAGTGTATAATTATTATTTAAAGAAATAATAAATTGTTAAAACTTAGTTAATAGGATATTGAGTAACCAGGCTGTTGAAACAAACATGTTTTTAATTCGTTTTCTTGAACACAAGCAAATAAATGTAAATATGGTATCATTATTGTATAACCTTGTATTGCAAAAGTTCCACACAATTGCGGATTACAAGTACTCGTTTGCTATGATTGACATAACAATAAAGTATCTGCAACAGAAAAAAGTGTTTTCTTTGTGTTACATCATTAAGAAGAATAGCGTAAAGATCCACAAGACTGATACCACGCTCTCTGAAAACCGTTTGGTCATAACACTTATTTTACGATCAACGCCTTAAAGCTGCTTTAAGTTTATAATTATACACATGGCGAGTTCTTTCTTAACTATGCCTCTCATGAAAAGTGTAATTTCACTTCACTTATGTTGAAATTCTCGGGGAAACCTACTGCCAGTTTGATCTACCGAAGATACTATTCAAGAACATTGATGACATGATTCCTTATCGAAAACGAGACAACGTCAACAAACACGCCTGTTTCCTTCTTTATTAATCGATTATTCAATGTAAAGTTCTTTTTTATCAATGCTGTTTGAATTGTGAATTGTGAAAGATTTTGCCTCGGAGATATAAGCAGAAGTACACTTTGAGATGTGCTTAAAATAGCAATTCCATCACATGACAATCTCGTGATTTAAAATAACCAGACGACAACTTCTTCCCGATGCACTTTGCTCTTTCCTTATTTTTATGATTTTTTTTTAACTGTCGGGTATTAGTTAAAATAGCCATTACATATACTATGAAAGTAAGAAAAAACTTGACGAGGGCTAAAAACCAACTAATTCACTCACTAACCCAATAATTAAGTAAGTATTACCTTTCTCTAAAACTTATAGTAAAAATCTGATTCTAACCGGACAGCTTAGCTTACTCATGTACAAAATGCACTATAAGATAAATTACTAAAGCAAATAAAACTATTAACAATTTAGCGCCAATAAAAATAGTGTACAAAAACTGAATTGTAAGCATTACATGTGCTGTTAAAATTATGTATAATAAAACACAAACATACCAGTCTTTGTCCAAATCACAATCCCAAAAACTAAGTAAAAACATTAAAAGCTGGCAAATGTAGACACGTGGATTTCCATCAAGGAAGTGAGGCCCGGTGCTCCAGAAGGGTCAGCACCTCCTGTCTAACTAGCTACACCCGAATCGTGCAAGTCAACATTGAAAATGAAAGGAACAAGGAACTATGGTAAGTCAAATATATCCAATATAAGTTAAGATACAGTGACTACATACCTAGAATTATGTATAATTATAAGTGTATATCAAGTATACTTTTCTTATGTCCTAAGTTCAATTTCTTTTTTTCCAGATCGATAAAACAATCTGAAACTACCCCAAACCTGCACATACCCATATAATTATACTTTCACCAAAATTACTTAAGAATTTTACTTCAGACAAGGATATTTATTAAATTTTAAATTCAGCATATTATAAACGGATTTCTACAAATAATAAAATTTTACCCATATAAACTGTTTTTCTGCTGCAGACCTAAATGCATTAATGTAAATCGACAGGTGTCAGAGACGCATGTAATCATAGCTTAATAATTGTTTAATGTCATTGCATGCACGCAAAAGTCGGTCAACTTTATTCATTTTTATCACAAAAACTAATTTTCAGTGTCAAAATTAACCAGATTTATATGCATGCACGCAACTGTGTTTGTTGACGTCAATGAACGAATTTGAATTTCAAAACTTATCTTTCTGCGCATCTTTAATAGAAGTTCGATGCACTCGGGCCAAAAAAAAAAGAAATAGGATTTTCTAAAATGTGCATACACATTACTTAGAATGTGCTTTGTTGAATAAAATAGAAAAATGCTTATTTTTAGTTTTCTTTTTTTTTCTTAGAATGAAGTAAATCTACCCCACTATTCAACTAACTAATGCACTTTTAAAATCTCACTATGTTAATTTCATGGTTTTAATCAATATTTCAATAAAAGACGTACCAATAAGTGATATACATGGCATTTGAATAATAAATTTTATCTACTACATGTATAAAAGTTGAAATTTCATTAAATTTGTAAAATTCGTTGCCTTCAAACATTACACAAAAAAGTTAGTTGCATATTCTACAAAATAAAATGATAATAAAACACAAACATGCCAGTCCATGTAAAAATCTCAATTTAAAAAAACTTTGAAAACTGACCAATTTAGTTATACACATGAAACTTCATGAAAAAAGTGAGGTAGGGTGCTCTGGAAGGGTAAGCACCGCCAGTCTAGCTAGCTACATTCGTCACGTGAAAGGAACAAGGAACTATGGTATGTCAAATATATCAAGTATAAGTCTGGATAAAGGGTCTCCATACTTTTAACACTTTGAACACTAGTCTTTGTTTATTAAAAAAAATTGTTTCAAAAACCAAATATTTTTTCTCCTGAAAAAAAGAATTACGATTTCTAGAAATTGTCTCAAACAATTTCGGTACTAGCCAGTCGGTAAATCATATGATTAATAATGTACATTTCATAAGTACATTTTAAGTACATTTTTAAGAACATTTCTTAAGATTAATTCTAGAATGAATGCGGATATTTTATATTAAATAAAAAACTCTAAAATTTATCAAATTATGTGTATGAGGCTCAACAATTAGCGAAAATCGTGTGTACTTTTACCAGTGTATTTGCAAAACTAATCGATAAATCTAAATTTATTTCACGATTTAAATGATTACAATGAATGAATGAATGAAAAAATGTAATGATAATTTAAAACGGAAAAAATATTTAAATAATGTTATGCCGATTTGAGATTTGACGGGAAAAATTCTATTTTTTTTTTGTACAATTATTATAGCTTTTCGGTTATTTTGTCCTGCTGAACACAGTTACTTTCATTGGTTACGGTACTTATCTCCAGAACGAATTATAAAAGCCAATGATCCTGTCCATAAGTCTATGTTTGATTCTATACCGGTACATGTACATGTAAGTAATGTTAGCTTTGTATTTACTGGTAACTTAGCATTTCGTTTACTGATAATTATATTGTATATATACTGGTAATTTTATTTATTTTAAATTATTTTATTTTAACAATTAAAATTAATTGTTCTTATAAACTGGTACATAATTTTTTCTTGTGAATTTTTATTTTGTTTATTGGCAATTATATTGTATGATAACTAGTAATTTTATTTAATTTTTACTTCATGTATAAAATTTTGTATATTTAGTGGTAATGGTACATTCTTCTCTAATTGTAAAATTATTGCTAATTAACTTACAAGGTTTCTGTATATAATAATTTTATATCAACCGGTAGTATATTCAATTAGGTTTATTGATGTAATTAATTGAATTTAGTGATATCATTAATTCGATTTGTTGCTACCCCTAATTCTAATAAGTTATATCAATAAATCAAGTTCAGTTAGTGAACTTAAATTAGTGGTATTACTTATTAGAATTAGGAATTTCACAAAATAATGAATAAATAGTAGTAAAACGGCACGTCATACCTAACAGCTTTTTCATAGCTTAATAAAGTGGCATGTGGCTGTTCTGGGAAAAGCAGATAAAATGGTAAAATAACTTCCCTTTCTCTGCATGATGTGATTCGTTTGTAACATGTTATTGTAAATAAAACCTGATCGTAAAAGACGTGTGGTATACAGATTTTTGACGCACACTTCACTAGAAGTAAATTTCTACAAGGTTTTTTTTATTCCATACTGTCCCTTCAAAGTAATATTAGTATTTTATTTTACAAATTTCTTTTGTTGTGATGTGCTATTGGTTGCTAATTGTAAAACTCGCGTTTTCATTAAATAACTGGTTTATGTGTCAAATGTGCAAATTTCGGAAATTCATTTCTCTTCAGTTACAGTTGGGGCTGAAAAAGTTGATAGATAAAAAAGATTATTCAAAAATTTGAATATTAATGAATACAAAGTTCAAATATGATATATACAAACACAGTTAAATAAATAAATATATACATAATAGAAATTAATTAATTAATTAAAACATTAGGTTGAAATTAGCTGAAAAATTCATTGTTATTTGAGTAGTTACATTTATGTAACTTTATAACAAAAGTACCTGTTAAATTTTGATGTGCCATATGTGCACATGTCGGAAAATCATTCCTCACCAGTGACACTAGGGGCCGAAAAGTTTGATAACTATAAAAAACCTTAGCCAAACAGATGAAATTAAATGAATAGAAAGTTCCAAAATTATATGAATCCAAATCTTAGTTTTAAATAAATTTCAAAAAATAAAGACGGCTGAATATTTTGCTAAATGACATATCTTCTGACAGCACAAAGTACTGCCTACTAGATTCTGTAAATATATAAAACAAATACCAGTTGAATTTTGATGTGCCAGATGTGCACATTTCGGAAATTCATTCCTCATCAGTGACACTAAGACCGAAAAATTTGATAATAAAAACATAAGCCAAACAGTTGGATATAATAAGATGAAAACAATTTTCCAAATAAATCTCTTTTAATTATATCTCTGCAATTTCTACTATTATAAACATGTTCTTTTTCATAAGTACATGTAGTCTAGTCAATCTATGAAAAAAGGGTCAAACTTCAAAGTAATTGCAACAGAAAATATTTTTATGCGATTATTTTTCAGAATTGTGTTTTTATTCACCATAAAAATATATCAATTTCAATCCAGTGGAATTTGGGTTTTTTGCCAATTGAAATTACCAATAGTATTTTCTATAGAAAAGGGAGACAACTCTGTATTGTGATCCAAAATTTTACACAAAAATTTTCAAAAACTTCAATTTTTCTCTGATACTATTGAAGAACAACCTAGAAGTTAGATGGAAATTTATACATAGACTTAAAATTGATAATTTCAATCAATTTAGAATGTAATGTGTAAATGGAATGTAAAAGAAAAAGGGCATGTTGATGAGATGGAAAAAAGATTTATTCACCACAACTATGTTTTGTTATACACAAAAATGATAAAATAAGTACATCTCAGGTTAAAAACAAAACTTTTCTATACTTCTACTTCATTACTTTGAGTATTCTGTTATTAATTCCTCATCAGTATAGAAACATTAAATTGTGAAAGACTTAAAATAAAATACAACTGAATGAAAATGGACCAATGGTTTTATTTTAAATAAAATCAGAAATATTGAATATACTTATGGAATCAATTATGACTGATTAATTCCGGGGTCTTTGCTTTACTTTTTGTTAAAATAGCAAAAAACATATGATAATTGGACTAAAACTCCACCTGTTTTACAGGAGTTATCTCCCTTGTCTATAGAAATCCCCCATAAGAAATTAATACTTCTCAAAAACTGGTTTCCCTTTGTCACATTTTGGTAGACTTTTTACTATAAACATTTCATGTATTTGAGAGCATATTAGTAACAAAATTTATCTGTTGCAAAAAGTTTGAGGTCAAACTGTATGTTGAGTAAACTATTGACAGTAGAAAAATATACAAGATGTGAATATGGAAATTTTCATCCAAAAGATAGTATCAAAAGTTGTTAAAATATAGAAAAATATATTAACAACCATTTGCAGTAGTATTATATTCAAACATTTTACTTTTTCAAACATATATTACTTTCTATTTCTTCATATCTTATTGATAGGTTTTATGATCAGAATAATTCAAATTAGAGGGTAAGTATTCAAATGTACACATTTCGGAAATTCATACCTTACTAGTGACACAAGTGGCAAAAAAATTATAGATAAAAAAGAAAATCATCTAAAAATTAGAAAAATTAATAAATCTAAAGTTCCAAATAATATGAATCAAAACCCAGATACAGAAAGCTTTGCATGAGGGAACAAACCTTAGTTTAAGATAAATTTCAAAATTGAAGATGACTTAAAATTTTGCCACATTTTCTGACAACACAGAGTGTTGTAAGGGGTAATAAATATTTAACAATTAATATTTAACAAAAATATGGTACAAACTTTCGGCAGATCTATTGTTTTATAAACGTTAATACTCAATCTTTCTTGTAGTGGTAGAATAAAGTTACTACTGTAGTTTGCAATGAGTTATACCGATGTTGTAGTTTCACAACCAGCGTTCTGTGAATCTAATATCCCGAATCATTCTTAAGGATGGTTTAGTAACTGTTCGAACGTTACAAGATACTTTAGAAGATACAGAATTTGCTGGGACATTAACTGTTGATGGGTTTAGAGACAAATATGTACACGCTACAAGTAAAAGAAGGTTAGTGTAAACTGTGTCGTGATTATATCCAGTCATGATTATATCACACTAAATGCAGAGTATATACAACTGTATTTACTATAGCGATTCTTTAAACCATAAGAACTTTGATTTCAAAGTATTTTCTGTTTAAGATTCAAAATAGGAGGGAAAAAATCTTTTAGAAATGAATTTTCTCTCCGACTGCTCCGGCCGAGTATAATCATCGAACCCGTGGATAAACCATCTTTCTACCTTAAAGTTACAGTTCCAGACCACGACCAATGACAACGCTTACAATGTTGTTTCTGTTTCTTTTTTAAAACAATTATTACAAGCCTCTGTGTCAAAACGTTGCTCAATGCCGCTAGATTACTAAGAAGATTATAAGTAGAGTTCAACAGAAACCAAAATCCCATAATATTTTTGTTTGATTTTTCTTATTATTTCAATGCCATTCTATAATAATTGGTTTTAATCATTTTTGGGTTCCCTTATTAATAGAGCAATTGATTTATGTTCTAAAATTGCTAGAAAGGGGGGCAATTTAACCCAGGCTTTCAAACACTATGAATAAGAATAAGTTAAAGATCCATAAGACCGATGCCTCGGCTTTTCAAAACCGTACGTCATCACACTTTTTTTACGATTAACGTCTTAAAGCTTTAAGTTTTTCTGTGAATAATATATAAACGAAGAATTTGTTCTTAACTATGCCTCTCATGAAAACTAATATTTGATTCCATGATAAAATCTTTACTAACATTGAAATTTACTAGTTTGATCTACCAAAGATCTTATTTTAGAAAATAAATCATGGTTCTTTATCTGTTATTTTTCTTAATTTCCGAAATGTGCACATCTGGCACATCAAACTTTAACTGGTATTTGTATTATATATATGAACACTTTCTCTTTCTGTCGACGTCATTATTTACATACATTTAGAACTTCCGCGCTTGCTTCAAGATAATCAATCACATTTTATTGAGTTCCCCATTTCCATTTAATATGATCTTATAAAAGGGACCTTAAGAAAATGTTCGTAATAAGAAACAATTTATATCGCTAAAATATTTTTAGAATTATTTTTTCAATAATGGGTGAACTTAATGCAGCTTTAAAACAGTATCGCACAAATTTAAGCTTTATTAGAATCATAAGATGTTGATGCATAGTATATTTATGAGAAAAAATTCATAGATGGTCTGCAAATTTTTGTATGGCATTATATATAGATAAATGATGGAACATTTTGTAGTAAATGAACATGTGCAGGCTTTGATACATTTATTACCAGAAATATACAAAATAGTCTCTAAATACTCCCTTATACACAATACTCTAAACCTTCCTATAACATAATCTTAAGACAATAAAGAATCAAGTGATCAATGTTTTAAAATAAGATCAAACTAGCAGTAGATTTTTCGTGAATTCCAACGTAAGGAAAAGTTTTATCATGGAACCAAGTATTACAATTTTCACGAAAGGCATTGTTCAGAAAAAATGCGCAGTTTATATATTATGAATAGGAAAACGTAATGCAGGTTTAACATACAATAAAACGTTTTTTCTTCTGTTAACAGCACAGGGAAATGTAAGCGAGCCATCGCCAAAGAACATCAAGGTCAACCTGCAATATTTTATCAACGACTGCTTGTAGCGGAGTATGATGGTGCAAGAGCAGGTATCATGCAGTTAATATTTCACGACGACCCAAGACCACAGTAAGAAAACAAATTTACGCATGTCATACCCGTTTAATATACTGTAATAATTAAGAAGGTTACAACATTAGAAGCGATAAGATTAGATTTGATTGGATGATTGGTGTTTAAATGCCCTAGTCGAGATTTCAATTACTTATATCAAGCCAAACAGCTCTTTGGTGGTTGAGGAAACCGTAGTGCCCACAGAAAGCCACTTACTTTCGGCAGACGAACTGACAAATTTTCATACACATGGCTATGTCCGAGCGGGATTCGAACGTATGCGGTAAAAAGCAATGCGATCAGTAAGCGCGCGCTTTAGACAACTCAGCAACCGAGGCTCACATCAATAATTATATGTTTATCGAAAGCCTAGTAAGGTAAGAAGTATCAAGATCATCAAAATTTGTACAAAATCTCGTACTATATAACGTCACAAATCTAGGCCTAGAACGTGGGTTTCCCCGTAGTTTACTTGAAGTAAAGAAAACAACATAGAAAAAACAACATTTACATAGTTAATCAGTAGCTTTTATATAGTGTAATATAACCAAGCTGAAACTGATTAAATAAAATGTACCACTTCATTGTGACTATTCAACTCGTTTACAGATATCATTTTAAATAAAGTCAACCTTTGAATCATGGTATAATACCCTAATCCAATTTTCCCTTTATTCCTACTGTTGTTTATTCCTTTAACCATCATTTTTAATAATTTTTTTTTAAAATTCGATTAAAATGTCCTGAAATGATACAACATAATTTGACCATTTAAATCTGCATTGAACTGTATAAGTGGCGTTTTTAATATAAAATGTTGTGTTTCTTGTTTTTTGTTTTTGTTTTTGTTTTGTTTTGTTTTTGTTTTTTTTTTTTTTTTTTTTTGATTTTTTGTTTTGTTTTGTTTTGTTTTTTTTTATAATAAAGACTCATAAAAGATGAAAATTTGAGGGAGTTTGGTTGTTGTGATGTTCTAGGGTGAGTATTTTATTCTATAATAAAGGTTATACTCTATTTAAGGCTGTAAGTTCCATTTCGAATTTGTCACATTTAGATTATGTACATTTGTCATTCTAATCATTTACTCTAGTATACATATATGTTTCGGTTAACTGCAACCAATTACTTACTTTTAGAATATTATTACAAGGCGAGTTTGATTAAGATCTACATATTCGTTTGCATTGGTTTTTATTTTTTAAAAGTGGTGTGTCATCTGCAAATGGCAATTTTGGAATCATTCCGTCGTCTTCGATAATGGTTCTTAGTTTACCACGGTTGGTTTGTTGTCTGATTGTAATGTTGCTAAAAGTCGCAATGTGACCCGCCTTGTGCACTCGTGACGGCTTTTTTTAAATGCTAGATATGACTTATTATATCAGTACACCACAGAGAAGCATACCTTTACACTAGTGACATAATACGGGTGACAGCGGGTGACCAGTCAAAATTCAGATCGGGGTATAGTTCTCAGTACCGGTTACGTCCACCTCCCGCAGCAGTCACAGCCCTTATTCTGCTGTGCATTAAAGTCATAAGAGTGTTTATCTTTCTCATGGGCATATTGTTCCACTCTTCTAAAAAGAAATGTCTCAGTAGGTAAAGCGTTTTTGTGGTGGTGGTGGGGGGTTCTAACGCCGCCTTACCGTCCTGTCCAGTTCGTCCAAAAGGTGTTCAACTTTAGTCAAATCTGGACCAAAGTTTGGACAGTCAAGCGAGTGAATGTTATAATTAATCAGAAACTGTCTACAAACTCTCGCAACATGAGGTCGGGCACAACAAACGGTGACTTAACACCGTGAGATATTCCACCCCAGACCATAACTGATCAACTTACTATGGCATGCGTCAGAGAATCGTTCCCTTCGATGTCGACCATCCAGACGAAAAAGGGTGAATCGCGATTTGTCGTTGAAAACGACTTGTCTTCATTGCCTCATTGGAAATATTCTTTTGCCTCCAACCGAGCCATTCGACGCACGCGACGCGGCCGAGTGAGAGGCAAACCAACGCAGACCCGCCTCACCTAATCGCTTCCTTACAGTTTCGGGTGAATATGACAGTAATGATTGCCTATTGCATTGTAGGCAGTTTCAGTGGCAGTAACGTAGCGATTACACAGGTGGGCAAGAGGTATAACATTGTCTTAACGTCGTGTCGTTACGCGTGGACGCCCTGTTTGAGTTCTGTCGGCAAGCCCTCCAGTTTCTCTAAGACGACGCTTTATAGTAGAAACATTCACGCCAAACTGAATAGCAACCTGTCGTTGATTTTGACCTTGCATTAATAACGCAATGGCTTGACCCAGTCTGAACTTCCGTAAGTCGTACTATAACCGTAGGAAATTAAAACAGAGTCTTAGATACTGAAACAGTGAGTACATCTAAAGAGTATCGAATGATGTAGAAAAAACTGTGTTGATTTATTCTGCACAGGAATTTTTGCTTTTCACTGCTTGCACTATGAGACACGGTACGTTACATGTTTCTGTAATTTTTCTACACTTGTTGAGAACATAATGGCCTAGATAACCTGTCCGATTTTCATGATAATGAACAAAGCCGTTCAAAAGTTATTCCATATTATTTTACCCTGCGTTTCTTTTTTTTCTTTGGGTAGTATTCAAATGGAAATGTTCGAACTTTAATTTCATATTGGAACTGTATTTTGTATTTTGAGGCGGTGCTTTTGTAATAATACTTATTAACTTTCTTTCAGACTGGTTTCTTCTTACTGGCTACCTGGCCGTTACTTAAATTACTTTTCTACTTTACAGATTGACACTGTTTCAGTCACCGGAATTAATATGTTATCAGCAGATATTCCACAAAATGAGGGTTAAATAGATCGTATATGTGTAACCGAAGAATATCGCGGAAAAGGAATCGGTAGAGTGTTACTAGATGCAGCAGATGCAGAAGCACGTCGTCTTAACTGTAAAGTAAGTGATAATTTAAGTTGGTTATTAATTTTTATCTAGCGCGACTATTCTGATTACACGATTAAAATCTCGATTTCTCACTGATGAGGAATAATTATCCGAAACGTGCACATATGGCACTTCAAAATTTAACAGGTATTTGTTTTATATATTTACCATTACTGCAAATGCAAAATTTTACTTTACGGTATAAGTTGAATAATATTAGAATTGGAAATATTTCGTTTAAGTAGGTTTTTAGATTTCAAATAAACTGACTTAATATTAATTGAAATATTTGTAACATTAATTGCCTGTTTAGTTTTTTCTTCGAACTTTAGCCTATTTCTTTCTAATTAATGTACAATGCTTATAAAACTGTAGGCATTTAATGGTTGTACTAAATATTTATTCTTCGGGTTGCATATAATTATCATTACATGAAGTAGCAGTAGTACAGAGACAACTGTCTTTTTATGTAATGTTTGTTTCTACATACAACAGAGTATATTTTTATGGGTAAAATCTACAAACAGAGCAATCAATTTATATAAACGTCATGGATACAAGACGATAGAGGATACCCCATGTTACTTCAATGGCTTGTTGTTGGTGCATGTCTGGAGTGAAGGTACATCGATGTTTATATGTATCAATATATATGGTTGTATCTGAGTGATATTTATTTGACCACCGCCTGAAACCAGAACACGATGTAAAAACAACTGAAGTGGTGAAATTAAAAACATCTATAAATATTTCATTTTAAAATAGTGCTTAAATTGAAGACTAGAAAGAATCTAGTCACCCGCTATAATGCTAACTTCTTTGAATTCAATAATTGATAGTGACGGACAAGAACAACATTTTAATGAAACCGAAGTTCGGAAATTTAATTCATTTACATTTAAGCTTTGGTCTAGAAATACAGGAAACTGTCAATATTATTCTAATCCAGCCAGCTTCTTTGTCAATTATCTGTAAACTTTGGACCAAAGAAGCATAGTAACTATATCATAGCATTGAACCCTACTTGATTGATTGGCTGTGTATTGTAAACACACATTGATGTTATTTCTGATCCTCGAAATGGTTGAAGGATGATTTCACAGTAATTCACGGTGTTTACTCGGGTTTTATTAATAAATGCGGTTATGTTTTGGAACAGCACCATGCAATAAAAAATTTTAGTTAATAGCAAATATAGATATAAGTATTGAAATGTAAAAACAGTAAGGCTTTTGTTGTGCAAAACTTTAATTAAAGTTATATAAAAATGCATTAGTTTGGCTGAGCGAAATTTTGCAGTAGAACACAAACATACCAGTACATGTCAAAATCACGATCCCAGAAATAAAACAAAGTAAAAACTTAAAAAACTTTTAAATCTGACAAATTCTGTTATAACATGTACATGTGAACTTCCATCAACAAAGTGAGGCCGGGTGTTCCGGAAGATATGCAGTTCCTGCCTAGCTAGCCATAGCAGTCGCGTGCAAAATCAAATTTGAGAATATTTATTTTACTTCTTTTTACTGATCTTAATTGCATATTAACAAAAATCAATACAACAAGACAATGTCTTAATGAATTTAATCTTGCATTATATTTTTCAGAAATTTACGAAAATGAGCAAACCTCTGTAAAACAGTTTCGGAAGGAAAAATCTCGTCGTTTTATCGTCTATAAAACAGTAGTCAGCGGCAGACATTATTGTCGGTTATATCGACTTATATAATGATTTCATTGATCATTTTGGTCATATATCAATAGGTTTCTAATTAACCCCAGGTATTTGGTTGTTTTGTATTGTAAAATTGACACAAATAATTACATTTCCTAATACTGACACAAATAAACCAATGTTTTGTTTACCATATTTGTTCATTACTCAAGTTTCCATAATCCTTATCGTCTGACAAGAAATGGATTTAAAGACCAATTTTACCATATAAAAATATAACCTTGACATGTCTGATTGAATGAAAGATTTAATTGACTTTCCTTTTAATATTTATGAATTATAAACGTTTCTTATAGTTCTGATATACTGTAAAAACACCTGAAATGTTTGTGGAGAGATTTTTTTCGCTCTATCCATTGGTAAGTAATGAAATTTAGTGACAATGGAGTTTTATACTCATTAGATAGGATATATTTTCATACTTTCTTCCAAAAAAACATTTGTTTAATAACCTTGCAGAAATTTCTCTTTGAAAGTATGCAAGTGTAATCACTATTGCAGTGACAATAATTATTGAAGGAATGAATTCAAAATAATTAAAGAATAACGTCGAAAAATAAAAAGAATACTTTTTTGTTTGTTATTTTTTATTATTGTTGTTCTTTTATTCACAACATACAACAATTTTCTGGAAATCTAAATAGTTCATGATTTTAAAGCTGATAGAGACATCTTCTAACAACGATGCACATCACTTAGAGCATATTTTCGACACAAAAAATAGGAAAACTTCATATGGCTCAGAGGTGGTGAATATATAATGCCCAAATATTTTACAACTCATCAATAATGATAAATATGCTGCACTCCCTTATCCTTCATCAGTGGTGTGTATTATACCCATATGCAGTCATAAAATATGAAAATATTGACATGCAAAAACCATCAAATTTTCTTAATTTCTATGTAGAACGTTGGAGAACAAAATTAAACTTTGCAAAGCATGGTGCCAAAGTCACAATTAATCATATTTGAAGTGATTTATTACCATTGGAATGAAAGAAAAAAATCAATTTTGATTTGAGTATTTTCATATTTGATAACCTTAACCTCGGATTAATTATATGACGTTTGGAGGACTATTGTCCTACTAAGAACGTTGAAAAGCGTCAACGTTTCCCCAATGTTGTGTACTTTTGTGTTCAGTCAGCGTGTACATGCGGAAATTCCATTAAAGAGATAGTATCTGCAATCAGTAATTGATGGTACACACTGTCCGTTTAACCCGCTCTAATAAACGGGCCGCGGTGGCCAAGTGGTTAAGACGTTGGGTATTGTAAGGCTTTTTATGAATATATTCCCTATGGGAATACAATCATGACCGATTTCACTTTTCCAAGATCGGCGTCAAAACAAAACTCACTCAGAACGTTTAAAAAGTTCAATATCTGGATTTATTATTATCACTCGTGTATTATTTTGCATCAAATCTTCAGACAAACATCAGTAGTATGTATTCTTAAAACATCATAAGAAAAAAATGAAAACATCGGCTTAGGCACGCACATCAGTGAATATTATGAAAGGCACGCACATCAGTGATTATTATGAAAGGCACGCAACATGTCCAGTGTGGTTGTAGATAACTAATGGTACTTAAATAGCATGTCCCACTAGTTTTTCTCGAAAATATATAACTACTCAAAGTTATTCAGTATCATTTCTCTATGTTTCTACTAATAAAAATTTTATGAAAAATTCTCATTTTGTCAAAAAAGAGCTCTCAAAATTTTCATAGTTTTCAAAACCAGAACTGAAAAATACGAATAATTAAAGGGAAACCACTCTTAATTACAAGCGTGTATGAATATCCGTAAAAATAGTCCTGTCTATAGTCTTTTTTAACTTAGCAAACTATATACAGTAAATATTTGAATGGAATGGCAACCCGAGAAATCTAATACAGCCTATAAAACTGCGTATGTGTTGCGTCTTGTTAGTTAACTGGCAGCCATTGTTATAAACAATACAAATCGGTTCTTATTGTATAGTTCCACCTGCCACAGTTTGCACAAGTGAACTCATAGAAATAAGAATACCGAAAATAAAATTCCATTGAGTATTCTGAATAATAATTTCATAAAGTTGAACTTCAATGATTGAGATTGATGTTTACAGCTTCATTTGAAAACTAATAAGCACTTTTACTGTCCAGATGCCAATTTTTCTGAATCTTGCTTAAAAACAGAATTCTGAGATGTATACAATTTGTTGTACAATTTGATCGAAACAAATGTCTCCCTTTTAAGAACTCTCTTGAATGTTCCAACCTCTTGGGACTTGACAACTTAAATATATAAACTTATTACTAAATCCAAACCTTTATATAAATAATCGGAATGCATCAATTTTCTTAAAATTCACGTCTATATTTAGTGACGGTCAGAAGGTTTATGCCATGTTTGAACGCTGCGTGCCTTTTAAACTGATATGATGTAGGGTGGCACGTGACCAAATTAACCAAAAATAAACCTGTACGGCAATTCTCATCCAATGAAATACCTTCAGGGCACCTCTCACTCTCTGTTCACAATCCTTTCCGTCGTACAACCCTCTCACAACACATTGAAAATGTTAAAACATAATACATGTAATATAATTGTAAGGAATATTACCTTACAATAAACAATAAAAAAACTACAATTTAATGACAGAATGCATCAAAATGGTTATGGTAATTGAAATTGACAATAAAGAGGGCTTAGGCGAGGTTGAACATCCGAGATGGACAGCAGCAAGTAAGTAACATTGTTACTGTTTTACTACAATAAACAGGTCTGGAGCTACTTATTAGTAATAAAACAACATAATACCTGATATTCAACATATTGGCTGTGAAATGATGTAAAATAATTTCAATACTAAATACTAAACCAAAAACTTAGCTTCGCATGACAAGTTGCAAACTTGTAAACACGAATAGTCGATGCAAAACAGACCTCAAAAGTGATATAATAATCATGTAGGCGCTTACAGATTGCTAGGATAACGAAACAAGAAAATCCAGAAAATGTACCATTTAGCAAAATTTTCAGTCGTCTAAAATTTGGAATTAATTTAAAACTAAGGTTTGTTCCCTCATGCACATCATTCCTTAGCTGGATTTGGATTTATATTATTTTGAAACTTTTGATTCATTATTTTCAAATGTTTGGCTTATATTTTTTGTGTATGAAACTTTTCGGTCTTAGTGTCACTGATGAGGAATAAATTTCCTAAATGTGCACATCTGGCACATCAAAATTTAACTGGTATTTGTATTATATATTTACTACCCCTGAGCGGGTACCGCTGCTGGTGGAGTAAAACTCCTCGGGGGTATCCATAACTCAGTAGGCAGTACTTTAAGCTGTCAAAAAATGTACCATTTAGCAAAATTTTCAGTCATCTAAAATTTGGAATTAATTTAAAACTAAGGTTTGTTCTCTCATGCACAGCATTCTTTAGCTGGATTTGGATTCATATAATTTTGAAACTTATGTTTGGCTTATATTTTTTCTGTATAAAACTTTTCGGTCTTAGTGTCACTGATGAGGAATGAATTTCCGAAATGTGTACATCTGGCACATCAAAATTTTACTGGTATTTGTATTATATATATACTATTGAATGCGTTCAATAGATCAACGATTTTTTTAAAAGGAACTGTTTATTCTACAACTTGAAAAACGCAGCGGCACCATGCCCTTTCAACCTTAAAAGCATATCAAATGGGAATTGATGAATTATTTTTTCAATTATTACTAAAATTAATGTGATAATCATTATATTTACAAAACAAATACTGAGAGAAAAGTTGATACTAATTTCTAATAACAAAAGGAAAAGAATGCCACAACTCTACCCAAAATTGCTTTCACACCTAGACATGCACAAGTGATAGACTAGAATGTTATCTGGCCATGTGACAAATAAGAATGAAATATGAATTGGGACATATTGAAACTAAGTAATGCCACTCGCATTATAGTTTTTACATTCATGGTGTCTGTGGTGTGGGTACGACCATGGTCGATCTATATAAGAATGTATATTTTTACTGTGGCAGGCACTCACTGACTGACTCTGTACAGGTCTGTGTTATAGGCTGAGTGGTACGATATTTATCTCCTACATGACGGGCAATGGCCTGCTAATAATTGTTAACGTTACATATATGACGTTTTGGAACGTGTTTAGTGTTAAGTGACGAGTTAAATATATCTCTACATAGTTAAATTTAATTATTTCTTTAAAAAATAAATACATTGTATTTAAAAGAGAAAACTATTGAGAAAATGAAGAATGAAAAGCTACAAATAATGCAAAACCAAAGAAGTAAGATTAGAGTACGTGATTTGGAAGTTATTGTGCACTCAACTCAAATATTCCCATTTTTTTCTCATCAATATTTTGAAGTTTTATGAGCCAATGTTTGGGTTTGTTAAAACAACCTACGTCAAACAATTTAAATAAAACATTGGATATTCAATGGAACTGTGTAATATCTTAAAAATTGACATCGAAATATTCCCGAATTTGAGTTGAGTATACACTGAGTGAATGATTGTGAAACTGGGGCCTGCGCATCTTACCACACAACCATCGTAGACGATGTCTAGACCGCAAGCAATCTTATATCTGATCACGTGTGTATCAAATAACTGGTGTAGTGTGCTTTATATCTTCATCCCCAAATTCGATGCCAGCGCATCCTTCTCCATCATCCAAACTTTGTAAAACAAGAGATAAAATATAGAGGGTTTGTGAGTCAAAATATCTTATATAGATAGGAATGCGCTCTAGGTCTAATAATTGATTAACACACTTTTTTCCACCAAAATTTTGGTAATTGTTTGGAAGTTTACGGAAAAAAAATTCTGAATGTTTAAATGTAATGTTTTTAACAATCCCGTCCGTTTCATTTTGATACTATCTTTTAGTTGTTATAAGTATAAATATGATATTTTTCAGATTTTACATTAACTGGTTATCACAGAGCGTTATTTTGAGCAGTACATTGAATCTAGAACCTCTTGTTGTACATGTTCTTAACAGTGGTTGAGATGCTCTTGCAAAGTAAGAAGTTTACAGACAGTAACACGTTAGGTCATGAAGTAGGTCATTTATGTTACAAACTTGGGCAAATCAATAGTTTTATTATGTTTATTCTCAATCTTTCTTATATTTGTAGAATAAAGTTACTAATGTGTATTTGCAATGAGTTATACCGATGCAGTAGTTTCACAACCTGCGGTCTGTGAATCTAATGCGCGAATCATTCTGAAGGATGGTTTAGTAACTGTTCGAACGTAACAAGATGCTTTAGAAGATACAGAATTTGCTGGGGCATTAACTGTTGATGGGTTTAGAGACAAATATGTACATGCCACAAGTAAAAGAAGGTTTGTGTAAAATGTGATTTTTTTTCTCAATTCATGGTGTTCGTTTCAAAAGAACTAAGAGGATCTATAGGGTTTCAAAGTAATCTGTTTAAATCTCAAACAGGAGAGAGGATCAAACCCGTTGATAACTATCTCCCTACCTCAAATTTACAGACCACGAATATTACCGTAGCTGAATTCTATTTTTCACCGAGGTAGTTTTCGTCGAGCGTGGCATCGCCATAAGGCGAGACTTAGGTGGTACTTTCCGGTGTTGGAGGCGGCGGCGGTGGTGTAGGCGGTGGCGGCATGTCAAAATGTGAAAGTTTATGTTTAAGTCAAAATCTTACCAGTCGAGACATTTAATTCCGTGGAATTTTGTTTTCCAAAAGGATTATCTAGTCTGACACGCTAAGGCGATTCGCCTGCTATGGCGGTCCGGAGGCATGTCCCATCTGATTTTTTTTTCAAGAAATAGTTTTAAATAGTGCATCCCAAGACAATTTCAGTTAAAAATGCATTTCTTACTATAAAAATCGTGTAAACATGTATTCAAGTACTTGGTTGTTGTCAACTTTTAAATGACTGAATGATTGATTTTTGTCATGACGGACTGAATTAACGTCTCTAATGAAAACTATCATTGTTTTACCAGCAGGTAGACAGTAAGTTTTATTATTGGTGAAATTTTAACCAAAGCAACTGCCTCCAGTACTTCAAACGTAGCTACGGAAATGACGATCATGTACGGCGCTGTATAAAACAAAAATAAACAAGCCTCTAGAATCATAAGCTGTTGGTGATTGTTATTTTTATGATACAAACAAAACAAACAATACCAGTCCGTGTCCACATCACAATCCCAAAAACAAAGTAAAAACTTTGCAAACTGGCAAAATATGTTATACACGTGAACTTCCATCTAGGAAGTGAGGCCGGGTGCTCCGGAAGGTTAAGCACCTCCTGTCTAGCTAGCTACACCCGTCACGTGCGAGTCAATTTTGAGAATGAAAGGAACAAAGAACTATGGTAAGTCAAGTATATCCAGTATAAGTTGGGATACAGTCACTACATACTTATCAACAATATTGTGATGACGGCCATAAAACTTTTTAAGGGCCCTGATTAGCCTAGGCTTGCAATATCCTTGTGCCAACAATTTAATTGTAAGTAATTTGCTTCGTTGCAGAAAGTCCCCATAGTGGGAACAAGCTCTACCGTATCGTATTAACTGAGAAACATATACACCATACGCAGGAGAAGCAGGGATATTACTGCAAAGAAACGGAAAGTTGACAATAGAAAAATTGAAGTCATCACGTTTGTCGTACAGCTTCAAATGTAACCTTTCATGGGTGTCATAATTGAGGTATAAGTCCAAATATGAAGCAGAACATGGAGAATCTGTCGTGTCTTTTATTTCAAGCTCACTTGGATAGATGACATTCAAATATTCTCCGAATTTGTGATTATTTAGAGAAAGAACGTCATTTATATATCTGTATGTGGAGTTGAATGATTTAGCGACACTCTTTTCTCCAGATTTGACAAGGTTCTGTAAAAATTCTGATTCATATGAATAAAGAAACAAACCAGCAAGCAAAGGTGCACAGTTTGTGCCCATTGGTATACCGATTGTTTGTTGAAAGATAATATTGCCAAACACAACAAATATGTTGTCTATCAAAAACTCTAACATTTTGTTGATGGTATCTTCAGTATATTTTTGTTTGCAGTCTGTATAGTGTTTTACAAAATAACCAGAATCCCTGTTGAGCACTAGATATTTATCTTGGTTTACCGTTTTTGTAAAAGAATGAAAAGTGAATGATTTGTTTTAGACGTTCTTTCAATTTAGCTTGAGTGATAGTGGTGTAAAGGGTAGAAAAATCAAAAGTTTTTATACTTTTTACCGAAGATAGAGTTTTAGAAACAAAATGGTCAAGTAGTTCTTTAGAATTTTTGAGAATCCACATTTGGTTGATGCCAGATGTAGAATAGACTTTATCTGAATAAGTCTGAATGCCATCTTTGACGACTGTCAAAATTTGTGTTAGAATTACTGATAATGATTTAGTAGTACATTTAGAGGAACCTGCTATATATCTTTCCTTGTATGGATTTTTGTGAAGTTTTGGAATCCAATACAAGTAAGGCAGGTCAAGTTCTTCCTGCTTTAGATTGATACCAAAAGACTCAAGGTCTCCCCTATGATTGGAAAGAACTTCATCTTTGGTAAAATTAGTTTTGGTATAAGTAGGATTCTCCGATATACTTTCTAAAGCAAGCTCCTTAATAAGACATTCAACATAGAATTTCTTACAAACGAAAATAATGTTATTCGAAGCTTTATCAGTCGGGACAACAACATACCTGTTATGTATGTCAGTAAGGATTGCAGAAACCTCAGGGTCCCTGAGCACTAAAGAAGGTTTAGTACCCATAGACCCATTAAGTTTTGCAATCCTTGACTTGACAAAATTTCTAATAGTCTTTATCCAGTCGGATAAAGTATCAAGCTCTACGTCTTCTAATTTAGCCCAACGTCTAGCATACTCTTCAACAGAATCCATAATGATTTTAAAATTCTGTCCAAAGTGAAAGGTTGAGCCTCCTTGTATTTAGGGCCTTTTGAAAGAAAACATCTTAATTTAGTATTCTCAATTATAGTGAGATCACCTGTTAATACATGCCCAGCTGGTTTATAAATATATGGGGACGCTGAGCAAGAGCAGATAGGTGGAGTAAAGTTATGAAAATTGAGGCACTGCAAAGTTTGTTTATAGTTGAAAATTTTGGATGCAATGTGTTTATTGTAGGAGTAGGAAATTAGAGGTGCCGAGTTATATTTGAAATAAGTAGGGACTTTAGATTGTACTACTTTGTTAAGTAGTATATTAGAAATATTAATAGCATCTATGCCTTTGTTTGCATAATGTAATTTAAGAAATTGGCGACGGTTGTCGTCCTGTATATTGTGTTCCTGAGCAAGTTTAAATAACCTTTTAAATGCAATATCCATGATGATAGCGTTAAGTTCAAACTCTGGTGTATTAAACTCTGTAGTAGTTTTGTATATGCATTCTTCTTGTAACTGATTTAGACGGGAAAGTGGTAAAGAGTACAGATTGGTTCGAATATGGTGTAATCCGAGAGGTTTCTAAATGAATGGTAAAAGGTTAGAAGAACTAACATCATAGATATTGGGTTTATTGTAACTTCGATGTCCATGACTTCTTTTGTTACGTGTAGTTCTGTTAAACAGGTGTAAAACATTATCATTCTTACAACCTGGGCTTGAAAAAATTACAACATGGTCTGCAAAAACTGTTTTAATGATTTTATATATACTAGGAGTTAATTGTTGAACATTTTGGAGTTAGTTAAAGCTGCATTAATTTTCAATTTTCTGATATATTTAATATTTAAAGATGATTATTATGAGCTTGGAGCATGTGCACAGATTTACGAAAAATTCATGAATCGAAGGTAAAACATGACAAATTGCATTAATAACCAGAAATGGTGTTATGTATCCCTTACTAAGTCACAAATGACAAATTCAACGAATTTCTGTCTTAAATTTATCGTATTTCATCGTTTTGAAAATTGTGTTAAAATGACCCGGTTTTTTAATGACGTAACCATGTTCTAATATAAGATCTCACATGCTACATCTCGCTGGGAAATTATTGTTGTTTCTGTTTTTATCCGAGCTTTTATCGTTGAACCAGATGTAACATTGCTCATTAGGAACATTTTTTATTAGATCAGCAAAGTTTTAATTTTTTCTTTGGAAAACTTAATGCAGCTTTATCGGGTGCAGACTTTGATACATTTACCAAAATATACAAAATAGTCCCTAGATATCATTATGCACAACACCCTTAACCTTCCTTTTATGCACATGTGGCAAAGCAAAATTTAAACAGGTATTTTTTGTTAAATATTTATCAATTTCTATAGCTAATGATCGGGGCAATGCGGTCATAAAACATTTTTGGTATGTCTTAAAAGCATCAACTGAATGAAGCAATCTCAGACACGATATAGAGCTATGATGGGTGATTTAGGCTTAATGTTCATGAGTTAATGTTTAGGTACGGAAATTTTAGCAATATTTCGCGTTATAACTATAAGGTATAAATGTTCGTTTTATATTTTTCGCTAATCCGATGGAGATTAAAATAAAAAATCTCGACGACCGGGATTTTCCTTACACATTACACTCGGCTATAATGATATAAATGGTTTTAAGCATAGTTTGACAATGTTGTTCGTTAGAATGGTCTTGATAGGTTATTTTGCCGCGATAGACCAAGTAATTCAATTGGAAATAATATTTCAAATGATTATAAAATGTCGTTTTGTTGTACAGGGTAACATATCTACTAGCAAACAAATTTAAAGCATGTTTTTATTAAAAAACGTGATTTTCTCTTTCTGTTGAACCTAACTTTAACCCTTCTTATAGCTTTTGATAATAAAATATCTAAGAACATAGAATAAAACAGTTTTTTCTCTTTTGACAGCATAGAGAAATGTAAGCGAGCCGTCGCCAATGAGCATCAAGGTCAACCTGCATCATTTTATGAACGACTGTTTGTAGCTGAGTATGATGGTACAAGAGCAGGTATCATGCAGTTATTGTTTTACGGCGACCCAACACCACGGTAAGACAACAATTTGTATGTCATACTCCTTTTATATGCTGAAATATTTAAGAGGGTTACAACAGGTAGAAGCAGCCCGAAGATTAAATTGGATTGGATTTATGAACGGTGTTTTAATATACCCCAGTCAAGATTTTTTTTTACATTTATCGAGGTAGTCAGCTCTGGGATGGTTGAGGAAACCGTAATGCCTGTAAAAACCACCGACCTTCGGCAAGCAAACTGACAAACTTCCTTACACTAGGATCTGCCCGGTTGTGATTCAAACCTCGGTTGCGTAAGACACTGTGACCCGTTACCGCTCGCTTTAGATTACACAGCCACCGAGGCCATCAGCAGGAAGAGAAATTTGTTTTATTAATGCGCTTGTAAGATAAAAAGTATCAAGATCATTTTGGACGTACAAACTCGAATACCACATAACGTTTTAAATGGCAAAGCCTCGTATGAGATGAAAAATCTGACCACTCGATCAGAATTTCCTCATCTCGACGTCAAACTCGTTATAGATTCTCTTTTTTTAACTGTATATGTAACGTATTTAATAAAAGATACCATCTTTCTTAATTTGTTTATAAAGGCTTATAAAAGATAAAAATTTGAGGGAGTTTGGTTGTTGTGATGTACTGGGGTGAGTATTATTATTATATAATAAAGTCTCTTCTTTATATCAGGGTGAATAAAGTTCATACATTTATATAATTGTCGAGCAAGTAAAACAAATGCACAAAAAGAAAACCATTGAATGAAAAGGCAAAAAAGTTAAAGTATAACTGATAAAGGCAAAGAATATGCAGTTATGGTAAACTACATTCAATATAGCAAATAATAAATAAACCAAGAACTGTTTAATAGTAAAACACTAGACAAATTCGCCCTGATATTGATACATTTACACTGAATGCAGCCAAACATTTTGCAGAAAAATGGATGCTGGATTTTACCAGAAATTTTTGACAGGCGGAAAAATTAAAAATTAAAAAGAAATTTTTTATCTTAATTTTAGAGGCGGGCGGGTCAGACGAACTACAAATTAATTTGGCATGGCCTTATGTACATTTGTCTTTCTAATCAGTAGAATCTTTATTATCTTCAACCGGTTATTAAATTTTACTTTAAGACAAGAATATAAATACAAGGTTTGTTAGATTATGATTGTTTTTTTTAGAAAAAAATGGGCAAAATATGTGCTCGTTTATACTGTATTGAGATTCTGTATTATCTGTCAAAATTTATTGACATCATATCGTCGTTGTTGGCGTCAAGATACTTCTTCATTAAGAGAAGATCTGCATCTGAAGTTATATGACTAACATGATGATTATTTTACTATTAAACTAGTAATATACCTGCTTCTCCTGGTAATTGTGTAGTTGTTCACAGTTAAGACGGTATAATAAAGTTTCTTCTTGCTACGGGAACTTTCTACAACGAAGCATGCGGCTGAAAATGAATTTATATAAATTAATACAATATAAATTGTTGACTCGGGAAAATTGCAAACCTAGGTTTATCAAGGCCGTTATCATAATTTGTTAATATGTTTGAAATCGTTGTATTCAAATTGATCCTGGATATATATTTGATATTCCATAGTTTTTTCATTCTCAAATTTGTTTTCACACGTGACGGTTGTAGCTAGCTAGGCAAGATGGACATACTCTCCCGGATCACCTGGCCTCACTTCTCTGGTTAATATATACGTGTATAACTGACCAGCCATTTTTTGAATTTTACTTTGCTTGTTTTGGATTGTGATTTGGACATTGACTGGTATGTTTGTGTTCGATAACTTTTATAAGACTTGTTCCTTCATCTCTTTATCTCTTTCTTGTAATTTTTATTTTTTTACAGACTGACATGTTTTTATGGAGCTAATGTTTTATCACCAGAAATACCACAACATATTGGTTATATAGATCATATTTGTGAAACAGAAGAATATCGCGGAAAAGGAATCGGTAGAGTGTTACCAGATGCAGCAGATAAAGAAGCACGCCGTCTTAACTGTACAGTAAGTGTCTTGACGTTTTTGCGTGACTCTCGTTTACGAGTTGGCAAAATTTTCAGCCTTCTTAATTTTTGGAATTCATTTAAAACTAAGGTTTGTTCCCTCATGCAAAGTATTCCTTAGCTGGATTTGGATTCATATAATGGAACTTTTACTTCATTTATTTTTAACTGTTTGGCTTATGTTTTGATATATCAAACTTTTCGGCCCACAGTGTAACTGAAAAAGAATGTTTTTCAGAAATGTGCACATAGGTACATCAAAATTTAATAGGTATTTTGTTATATACACATGTATTTACACGATTAAAATCTCGAATTATCATTACTAATAATGTTGAATTTCACGTCACGGTATGGTTTGAATAAAATTAGAATTGAAAATAATTCGTTAAAGTCGGTTTTCAGATTTCAAATAATTAAATTAAAATATTTGTTACATCAATTGCCTGTTCATTTTTTTTCTTCAAAAAGTTTTTTTTTTCTATTTCTTTCTGATTCTTTTTAAAACTATAGGCATTTAAAGGTTGTACTGAATATTTATTCTTCGGGTTGCATATAATTAAAGCATAATTGTAAAAGTACAGAAACATCTGTCTTTTTATGTAATGTTTGTTTTTTTATTCAACAGAGTAAATTTTTATGGGTGAAATCTACAAACAGAGCAATCAATATATATAAACGTCATGGATACGAGACGATGGGGGATACACCATGCTACTTCAATGGCTTGTTGTGGTGCATGATGGGAGTGAAGGTATGTTGATGTTTATATGTAAATTTAATGTTTATATGTAAATATATATAAGTGTATACAAGTTAAATTGTATTTGACAACCGCCCAAAACACCAAACACGATGTAACATCGGATATAAATAAGACGGAAAGTCAAATACAACAACGAAGTGGCCAGATTCAAGACATTTACGAGTATAAATCATTTATTTATGAATATTTTAAAAGTGCTAAACTTGAAAGCCTAAGAAGAGTCTAGTCATTCTCTATGGAGTGAACGTCTTTGAATTAAATAATTCATAGTGACCGACCAGGACAACATCTTCAATGAAGCTGAAGTTTGGCAATTTTGTTTTGGTCAACATTTTCGCTATGGTTTTTGGAATCCAGAATACTCCCAATATTGTTCTGAATCAGCTTCTTCGTCAATTATCGATAAACTTTTGACCATAGTAGCATAACACCTTTATCATAGCATTGAACCCTACTTGATTGATTGGCTCTATATTGTAAACCACATTGATGTTATTTCTGAACAGGAATTATTGCAAAATTATAATTAAAATTGTATATTAAATAAATTAGTTTTGCCCTCTAACTTTTTCAATAAAACACACAAACATACCAGTCCATGTCAAAATCACAATCCCAGAAAAAAAAAACAAAGTACAAACATTAAAAAAAACTGGCGAATCCTGTTATACACATAAACTCCCATCAACGAAGTGAGGCCGTGTTCTCCGGGAGGGGAAACACCTCCTGCCTAATTAGCTAAACCCATCACATCAAAATCAAATTTAAGAATGAAAGGAACATGGAAATATGGGAAGTCAAATATATTTAGTATAAGTAAACAGTAACTTTATGTTTATGAACAATTTTTAATTCAAATTTTACTCCTTTTTACTTAAATAAATCGCATATAAACAAAAACAATGAACTCAGCCAATTTTTAATTAATTTATTCTTGTAATATTTTTTAGAAATTTACGAAAATGAGCAAACCTTTGTAAAACAGTGTTGGAGGACGACATTTGACTGTTAATCTATAAAACAGTGTCAGAGACAGACATTTTTGTTTCGTTATATCGCCCTACATAATGATTTCATTGACCGTGTTTGTCATACAACAACCGAGTTGCAATTAACTCTAGGTATTTGATTGTTTTTATGGTACAATTGACACGAATTAACCAATCTTATATGTACATATATGATATGTACTTATATGCCATATATAATTATCACGGTGTGACAAGATAGACCGGTAACATATAGAAATGCCATTTAAACATTGTGTGATTAAATACATTTAATTGACATTTGTTTTTATTATTTAGGAAATTTGTTTTCTTTTGTCGAAATTAAATATTTTTTCGGTCCCAACTATTCTGATATATTGTAAAACACGTATATTTAGATGGAGAGAAATTTCGCTCTATTTATGAGTAAGTAAATACCGTGGAATTTAAGGACAATAACTGTTTCTCTCTTGTCCAAAACGAGATTTATTTTCACAACACATTTTCACACAACCATTTTTTTTGTTAAAAACTGCTCAGGAAATATTTACCCTCGGTTTTTTCAGATATTCTTTTTATATGAAAGCTTTGGTTACAAAGGCAATTAAAAAAGTTTTGAGAATAACGTGAGAAAACGGAAAAAATTGTTGTTATTTATAATTATTTTATTCTTTAATCCTCAAAATGTACACCTTTCTGGATATCTGCAAGAAATCATGATGTCATAGCTGCAGCCTAATTGGGACTTGAGAGACTTAGACTGACAACGGTGTACACCACTTCCACTTGCACCTCGGGAATTATAATGAAAAACATCGAACATATTTTTTATGCTCAAAAATACTTACAAACATAAAAAATTAATGTCTACACTGATATTTCTAAAACTGTGTTAAATAAGTTGCAAACGTTGAAGCAAAAAGATCTCAATTTTGGTTATGAAATTATCCCCAATTCGAAGGTCAGTTCATAAAACCTTGAAAATCTCATGAAAAATTCTTTACATACTGTCGACATAGAGCAGTTTTAAGTTTAATTTATGAAATGATACTGACCTTTGATCTTGGTTTTATTTAGAATAAATACATCAGGACATAAAAAAATCATTGAAATTGTTCTTTAAAACTACGATTACAGCCAAAATGCTAGGTCATGAACTTGACCTTTGACCTTGACCCTAATATGACTGCCAGTTCATGAAAACATCAAAACTTAAAAAAAAGGAGAGACAAAATATTTGCATTCTATTAAGTATAGCAACTTCTACACTTGCAACAAGCTAAGACCAAAGCCTTAGCTTTATATTGAAAAACAATGCTTAAAACATGAAATATTGAAATATGATTTAAAAATATACATGTATTATTTTAAACTTTGTCATGACGTTGATCTTTCACATTAACCTTATATATAAGGTAATTTTAAGATAATGTCAAAACTTAAAAACTCCATGTCTCTATTTTTGAAATAGTCAATTTTTAACGATTTGAAACAATTTCACGGGATTTTGTTGAAGAAAAAACTGTATATCATAAAAGACGGTTAATAATCAACTTTAAACACCTTACATACAGTAATCGTTACAATTTGTACGCTTATCGCTCGACATTTAGCTCTGAATATACACTATTAATTACAATATGTTCATATGGAATAAAATAAAGTACTTCTGAAAATAGTCTACTTGGCTTGAGTATAAGTAAATATATAACAAAATACCTGTTAATTTTGATGTGCCATATGTGCACATTTCGGAAAATCATTCCTCATCAATGACACTAGGGGCCGAAAGTTTGATAGATAAAAACACAAGCCAAACTGTTGAAATTAAATGAATCCAAAGTTCTAAAATTATATAAATCCATATCAAGCTAAGGAATGCTTTGCATGAGGGAACAGACCTAAGTATTAAATAAATTTAAAAAAAAATAATAATAAGACTACCAAACGACTGAATAATTAGAACAAGTAATAGTAGAATAAACAAGAATTGTAATTGCTTTAACGCTTATTCAATTAAACACATTGGTTGGTTGCTTGTCACATAGTATTCACCAGAATGACAGGAATATTAGTATGTTAATCATGCAGCAAATATACTCGGGCATTAACGTAATAGGATTGCCAAAGACTAATTTAGAGGCATAATAAATCACTTTACTGAGAAAAGACTAACCAGTGACAAAAATTAGAAAACTAATTGATTTGACAAACTTTTCAGTTTATCGGTTCTTTGAATTAATAATAATAGATTTCAAACAAATTGACTTAAAAAAGCAACAACTGCATAACTTAAAGTGAACTGGTAAAAAATCAAATAAATAGGACACAAACAATGTATGTACTTAATTTTACACCTCTAACAACGAACTATCATAAAAAGTACTCATGATGAAAATAGTATGTAGTAGCACTGAAAACATCGATTAGTTTAAACGGTATTTATTTCATTAAGCAATTATACAAAACAAATTTACAATACACAAATAAGAGATTCTAGAACAAGAGTAAGACTCTTATATAAACTAGTCTTCCTGAAAATAACATATGATAAATATCTAAATCAACATAAAGTTACAACAGTTACACCATCGAGTCATAACAATGAACAAAACAAATGACAGACTAATCTTGAATTAAACCATCATCACAACATCACGAGTCATTTTAAAGTAGGATATGCATATAAAAACACATACTTTCTAAGTTACAACAAAGTAATCGAGGTCTGTTTGTCGAACGTTATTTATTTTAATGACTTTGGTTTTGATGGGTGTGTGGTTCATTAACTTACATCATGGGTGGTCAGAGTATACAGTATGAAAAGTATCATCAAAGAATGAGTCTCAAAAAGCCGAACGATCCGCCTATAGGAAAAATGCCAAGAAACAAGGATACACCTTTGAGAGACCTCTATATCCCAACATCGACTCGAGGCCAAATGCAAATTAATTTTAGCCTAACTTGCCTATATAAAACATAACGTAATATAGACATCTTAAAATTGTTCCTAGGAAAAAAACTAATATGAAAATATGTCATTGGTCGTATTCTCACTGTTTTTACCCCGTGATTGTGAAGAGCACAGTTCACATTACACGATTTTCGCCTGTGAACTAATGCATCGCCTTACATTGCAATGATAATAGTTTCGTGTTTTACATGCTTTGACAAGTTGCTTTGTATACCTTTAAACTTGTATAGAAAACGCACGTGTATTGACAAGTGGCCTGATGATATATGACAACGTTGTTAGATATTTACGACATGTATTGAAACTAGTTTCAATGTGTTCAGATAAGCAGTGCGTTATTTAATTGGGTTATTAGTTGATGAAGCATATACAGTACAGCTCAAGTGGATACGTGAAATTTCCACCCGCCGCAGGTGTTTTTTTTTAATCCGCAGCAGTAAAATCCGCGGTGGATGTCGGTGGAAATTTTCTGTCCACCGCGAATCGCGGTGGACGGTTTTGCCGTTAAACACTTCATAGTATGATTAGTTCACCGGATCGTCCATCGCGACCATCAGTTTTGGGGATTAAATATGTATAATCGAAATTTGCAAACCTAATCGAAATTTGTTAACCGTTATCGGATCTTAATTGGTAGTGGTTTCAGGATTCACTGAGGAGAAAATATCGATGCTTGTTTATTTTTTACTTAGTTTTTTTATGCCGTTTAATAGAGTATTATACTGTAAAATATATAAATAAAACATCAAATTAAAACAGCTTTGTTATCTGTTTAAATACAAATTCAAGAAATAAATCCAAGGCTTCTGAAACCGCATCAATTCTAATCTGGAAACTTCATGCCAATTCCGAGTCGCGTAGACAGGTAACAACAAGCTTAACCTGAAAACTAAGTAGAGTAATGAGGCAGCAAAACTACTTCTTATAAAAGAGAAAGGGAAACTAAACCGTCCTGATAATTGACCTCTATCTCTCTCTTTAACACTAAATATCCAAGTTTTATCGTACGTGTATATTCTGAATAATTGGCGTTTTTTAGTTTTTTGTTCACTGAAAATTTCTACATTTTAATTTTTGAAAAAAATTCAAACTCTTCACTGAAAATAATAAAGTTCTAGATTGGAAGAACATTTTATAAACATGTGATTTCGTGTCGGTTCGCGGCGATCTAAAAATAGGATTGTGTAAACAAAACAGTTATTTAAAATCTTCCATAAAGCAAAGTACTTCTCGCATCCCAAACAATTATTTTTATTCTATAAATTATCTGTGTATAAAGTACTACTTGTCCCGTTTCAATTTGCTACCTGGTCACGACTGCAGACATGATTTGAAGACGAACACGTGAAAACCTCTCAAGGTGTGATGATAAGCATATTACAGGTGATTAAAAATAAGATCCTACTAATTAGCGTTTCCGTTCCCGATCTCATCAGTGTTAATTAGTTAATTAGTTTGTCGGTAACATTTGATCGTAAATCACTGTCCACTGTATCACTGTATACTTCATATCTTCCGAGTCCAAAATTATTGGAGAGAGGAAATGGTTTTCCCGGGACGGGTTTTATTTCTCACCATAAAACAATAATAAAATAAATTAATAAATAAATTTTAATTAAAAAAAGAAAGAAAAAAAAACGGGACAGATTCTTGGGCCTCGTGTAAATGATAACCATTTTATTAAAGCTGACCTAGCTGTCAAAACATTTGTAAAGGTTAACTGGCAAAGGCACGTGCAATGAAACTCGTGGTTGTATTTTGCTTGAAGTCAAAACTTATTGTAAAGTCATATATACTAAAAGTAATCAGTGAAGATGTTGTTTCGCTTTAAATGTTTTTTTTTTTTTGGAATTAGTAATTATACGATACAGTTCTTCTTAAAACCGGGATTTATTTATATTTATGGATTAGATTTTGATACACATTTGACTAACAATTTCAGGTAAATTATATTTTTAAAAATAATCTCGTGCTTCAACTATTTTAAAAAATCACGTGTTTTTTTGGGTTTTTTTTTACATTTTTTTAAATTGTCACAGAATTCTTTTATCTCCCAAGTCTTGTGCTATAATAATTTACATTTTTTTTTAAAAAATTGTCACAGAATTCTTTTATCTCCCAAGTCTTGTGCTTTAATTATTATATAATTACGGACAATATCGATCAACAACTAAATCAATCATCCATGTAAACATTCGTCGTATGGTCAAGTTATTTATGCCTCTGAGTACACATTAAGGATTAAATACATTTCATTTTCAATAATCATCGCGGTTGAGATTTTTTTCTGCCGGTGGACGATTTTACTGTCCACCGCTGCAGAAATATTCCTAATCCCTTTTCTCTTCATTCGCGGTGGACCGCGGTGGGTCACGGTGGACCGCGTTGGAAATTTAATCCTCTCTAATCGGCAACCTAATCTAACCGCGGCGGGTGGAAATTCACGAATCCACTGAGCTGTACTGTACATTGAGTTTTAATGGGAAAAAATCTGTAAAAATAAAAAAAATACTATAAATTATATAAAAACAATAAAAAACGGACGGGATATAAGATTCGAACTCAGAACTTTGAGGTTATCATTTCCTACGTCCTACCACACAGACAGCGTAGATAATAGGAAATTCGTATGCTAGCATATATCAAGTATTTATATTGTTTGGGGCGATTAAGGGGTAATATGTTTTATCTTTATCCCCAAATGTCAATGCCAGCGCATCCCTCTCCATCATCCAACATTTGCAAAACAGAAGATAAAATATAGAAGTTTTAGTAGTCAAAAAATCTTTGATGGAAAGGAATGCGCTGTATGTGTATTAATTGAAAAACACGGTCATTCCATCAAAATTTTCGTATTTGTATGGAAGTATACAGAATGCAGTATTCTGAAATGTATGTTTAAACACATAATGTAATATTTTATCAAACTTTCAATATTCAAAACCGTTTCATTTTGGTAGTCTCTTTTGGATGTTTAACGTGTAAATATTACTGTAACAAATCTAAAATTTTGAATTCTATAGGCGGATGCCTCGGGTTATCGAGAATCATCATTTGATATAGTGTTATGTAAATTACGATAATGGTCAGAGTGGTCAGCTCTTCTCAATTTTTACTGAGAAAACTCTGAATTAGACATTTCAAGAATTTCTCATAATGATGATTGTTTAAATGTCGTCTGATCCCTATTCTTTCAAAATTCATTGAATTGACTTTCTTTGTCACTTCACTCAGACTAACCCTTACAGATAATTTTATTAGCGTCTTAAGCTAATTGATCTTTTTTTTATGAAATTTGTCAGTCGAACGTTGTTATTTTCTGATTACTCGTCCATCCATCACTGCAGTTTGACAATATTGTTGATACAACCTTTGCTATTCCATTTTTTTAAAATTCATTTTAACTTGACATTTGTTGCGTGTTGTATGTAGCTTAGATAAAGTAAAAATTATTATCCACAAGCCCCGCATGCATCTTCTAAGCAGATATTAATAAACCATTAAACTATTAAAACAACTCTACTGTCTGAGTTTCTTCACTACCATACCCCGTAAGGTTAATGTTCGCGATATTTTGTGGTCACGTTTTAACGGCGAAAAATTAAAGCGCAAATATTTCAAAACAAATGTAAATGGTGAAAGGAAAGTAACTAGTATTGTTACGTTATATGCACTCACACGGGCTGTCGTTAACATTGGGTGACTTGGTTACGGAACAGTGTTCACAATCTAATAATAGCTAATAAAGTGTGATTACTTTTTACATTTCTTTGTATTCTTGAAATTTTTAATCATAACTTCTTTGGAGCTAGATGTGTTTTTATTATTGATAGTTTTTTTTTGTCGTAATTTCATTGTAACAAACCGTTTTTTACAGTTTAAATACCGGTACAATGCCGATATTGAAATACCTTTAAAAAAGATTTTTGTCTTCCTAATCCAAATGGAGAATTAGCAAAAGCTGTTAATCCACATTTGACGGTTGAGGCAAATGCGCTAGTTAAAAATGTTTAATGACACATGAATCAGCAAAACGTGGAAAATGTACAAATTATATTCACCGTCAGATCATGCTGAAATCGGTAAATATGCTAGTGAGAATGGGTCTGCATCAGCTGTCCGCAATTTTAAAGTTAAATTTCCAAATCTTAATGAAAGCACTGTAAGAACATTTAGGGATAAATTTAGGAGTGAAATTAAATCTCGCAAACAGAAACTTGATTTTGATAACACGGACATTAATGTAGAATCTTTAGAACGTGACAAAAGAGGGAGGAAAACTTTATTAAGCGACGACTTTAATAAGAAGGTTCAAAATTATCTGAAAGCTTTAAGAGCATCAGGTGGTGTGGTCAATAGAGCAATTACACTGGATGCAGGAAGAGAAATGGTTCTAGGTTCCGAAAAAAAGCAACTTTCTAAATTTGGTGGACACATCACGCTCACAAAAAATTGGGCTAATTCAATTGTACAACGTTTAGGATGAGTAAAACGAAGGGGTAGCTGTGTTGCCAAAACAAAAATCCCGGATGAAGAGTTTCAGAAAATAAAGAATGAATATCTGAATAGAATAAATAAAGCATGTTCAGAAAATAAAATTCCTTCTGATTTGATCATAAATTAAGAACATACCGGTATACATCTTGTCCCAGTGTCACAGTGGACAATGGAAATCAAAGGGGCTGAAAAAGTACCGATTATTGGATTAGACGATAAAAGACAAATCACTGTTGTATTTGCCGGTATGTATACGTAGTCTGATAACACACACACACACACATTGGCAAACAAACATCAACCAATAATAAACCAGTATTCTGATAATTATTGCATGGTTTTATAGTGCTGAATAAATTGATTTGTTAGTAACGGTTGATAGAGTACTGTAAATGTGACGGTCCAGTTATTTTTATGAATAGCAGGTGTGATTATAACTGTATTTTACTATTCTTTGTTTCCACATTCTGTATTTCCAGGTACTTTATCTGGAGAGTCTTTACCTGCTCAGGTAATTTACACTGGAAAAACAAGTGCTTGCCACCCTCAATACAAGTTTCCAATCAAGCGTAAACCACTAGGCTAACGCCGATACCGAAATGGATTATGTGGAGAGAATTAATTGCCCTATATCAATAAAGTGAAACGTCGACTCGGTTTACCAAAAAATCAGCAGTCTTTGTGCATTTTTAACGTATTCAAAGGTCAAATGGGTGAAGATGTTCTTAGTTTTCTGAAAGAAAAAATATCAGTATTGTGGTTGTTCCTCCAAATTGTACCGACAAAACTTCAACCTATGGACTTGTCTGTCCAAAAATCAGTTAAAGATCGGCTTAAAGCCAAATTTCAGTCATCGTACAGTAATGAAATTCTCAAACAGATTGAGAAGGGATTATCAGTTGAAGATATTTAACCCGTAGATCTAAAAATGTCTAATCTGAAACCAATGGGGGCTGAATGGTTAGTGCAAACACATAAGGAATTAGCAGCTGAACCAGAACTTATTTACAATGGATTTCACTGTACTGGTATTGCAGAAAAGCTTAATTATGACTTTTGACCATTAACCGGTATTGTGACAGTTTTAACTTTATCATTTTATTTAAATACCGGAATATCAGTTTAAGATATTTTATATATTTTTACCCCACTGTAGTATCGACAGTTTTAACATTACTCTCTATACCAGTTTTTAATGACGATTTTATTCATTGCATGTTTTATTTTCTGTTTTATTTTCAGTCTGCAACATGTGTCTTTATGTGAAATAAAATATTAAATGATTATTATAAAGTACCGTTTTCATTTCTGGATTTTAGTTTCCGCTTGTAGCTTCTGGAGTCAATAAACAACACATGAGTCTAACTTGTTATACCGTATCAGGGTAAAATTTTTATTTGAAATTGCACAGACTAAAGAAATAGTTTTGAAATTACAGAAACCGCGTATTATAAAAACTCCAAAATAATTTATAGGGTTTTTATACTAAAAACCATGAAAATTTTAAAACGCAAAAATTACCCCGTATACGGTACATGTTTATACCTATCTTTAGTTACTCATAAAATCCTAATTTCATTGCGTGCGCCACGCGCCCTTATAATTTTTTTTTCATTTCACTCGTATTACGGTATTTACATTCATGGTGTCTGTGGTGTGGTTTCGACCATGGTCTATCTCAAATGAGAAAAGTTTTTATTGTGTCAAGCCCTCACGGGCTAGCTCTGTACCGGTATTATTGACTGAGTCGTATGCGATATTGATCTGCGACATTGATGGCGGGTGTACAAGTATTAGCAGTAATAAAAATTTACCTTGTTGTCACTGACCTTTTTGCAGACCTGGCATATAAATGATTCTTACAACGTGCAATCTTAATTTAAGTTAATATCATGAAACTTAAATAAATGAAACATTATGTCTATATTAATATTTCTAAACCTGCCGCAAATATTTGCAAAAGTAAAAAGGTCAAAATGTTGGTCAAGAAATTACCCACATTGCAGATGAGCTAATGAAATCTTGAAAAATCCATGAAAAAATGTTGACATACTGTCGACACATAACAGTTTTAATATCAATTTATGAATAAGTTATGACCTTGGTCTTTGATATGGGTTTTATTTAGAATACATACATCAGAACATCAAAATAAATGTCTGTATTAAAAGTCTTTCTTTATAAAATCCACAATATTAGGAAAAAGTACATTGACAGTATATTGGAAAAATACTTGGTCATAATTTTAAATTTGACCTTGATCCCAAAATGAAAGTCAGTTCATGGAAACTCAAAACTTGAAAAACCAGGGGCAAAATCTTTAATTCCATCAAGATATAGCAACTCCTTATCTTGTAACAAAAAACCAAGGCCATGAATAACAATGCTTCAAGGCATAAAAAATTAAATAGCTGTTAGATATGATGGAAAAAGTAATCAAAACTTTGATCTTTGACCTTGGACCTATTTCAAGGTCATTTCAAGGAAATGTCCAAACTGAAAATAACTTGTCTTAAAGTGGTTAACATGAATTACATTATTACACATCCATCTAGATAGTTAATACAGCTTTCATTATTTACAAATCAATCTAGAAAAATTTTATGGCTATTTCCTGAATTTCAGATTTTCTCCCCCTGAAATTTATAATGGAATTTATAGAAACAATGCTCTAAAATGAATCGAATGATAAAATCTTGATTTATTTGACACAAATGGTACTTTTAATGTCCTTTATTGGAATTAAGACCTTTAAGGTTAATGTTTATTCTCTCTTGCTAATAAACATTAAGGTTACTGATATTGATTAGTTTTACAGCACTGACCATTTTCAGCTTACCTAGCAAAAAAAGTCTAAAGTGTTGGCGCCACGTGCATAAGTACCTAGAAAATGCTGTTTTACTTCAATGAAGTGCATCTACTCACATGTTCACAAATTAACAAAAGAGAATATCATTTAGCTCAAACAACTAAGGTTATGGCATGGTGACTCAAAAGAGTCATTGTAAAACCATTTCTGAGTGTGTATATGCGTCCAAAAACATTAATCTTTTCTTGAACTGGGTTAAATTTTGCAACAAAAACGTCTTGTTTGATGCAAATGAAAAAAATGTCGGGCACGATTGTCTTAAAACTCTTAAAACCTAAGACGGCCACCGTCACTATAATTAAGTAAGTAAATATATAAATAAAAACCTGGAAAAACGCCTTTACACATATATTTATTCAGGGATATAATTTAAATGAAAAATGTATAAATATAAATATATATATTTGTTATTCAAAAGTGCGAAATTAGTATTGAAAGAAATGATAAGTTGTTAAACCTTAGTTGAAAAAGGATATTGATAATGAGGCTGTTGAAACAACGGTTTAATACATTTTTCTTGTTAAACACAAGTAAATGCATGTATATATGGTGTTATTTTTGTATAAACTTGTCTTACACAAGTTCCAGACAGTTGCAGCTTACAAGTTTTTGTTTGCTATGATTGACATCACAATAAAGTATCTCCAACAGAAAAAAAAAACATTTTCTTTGCGTTACATCAGTAAGAAGAATAAGGTAAAGATCCATAAGATTCATTCAACGCTTTCTGAAAACCGTTTGTTATCACAAACGATTTTACGAGCAATGTCTTAAAACTGCATTAAGTTTATAAATATATAAATGGCGAGTTTTTTTTTCTTCACGATGCCTCTCATGAAAAGTGTAATTCTTGTCTCTATGACAAAACTTCACGTCTAATGTTCACATTAAGAGGAAACCTACTGCTAGCTCTATCTACCGAAGATATTATTCAAGAACATTGATCACGTGCTTCCTTATCGAAAACGAGACAACGTCAACAATCACGTCTCTCTCCTTCTTTATTAATCAATTTTTCAGTGCAAAGTACTTTTTATCAATGCTGTTGGAAAGTAATATTTAAAGATTTTGTATCGACGATATAAGCAAAAGTAAATTTTGAGATGGCCTCTAAATAGCAATTCTATCAATAACTACATGACAATCTTGTGATTTATAATAACCAGGCGACAACTGCTTACCGATGCATTTTACTCTTTCCCTATTTTTATGAAATTTTTATACTGTCAAAAAGGCTGTATATCAAGTATAATTTTCATAAATTTAACTGATGCTACTAACATATTCTTTTTTTCAGATCAATAAAAGAATCTGAAACTACTCCAAACCTGCACATACCCATATAATTATACTTTCACCAAAATTACTTAAGAATTTAACTTCAGACAAGGATATTTATTAAATTCTAATTTTGCATATTATAATCGGATTTCTACAAATAATAAAATTTTACCCATATAAATGATAAAACAAACAAACCAGTCCTTGTCAAAACCACAATCTAAAAAACAACGTAAAAACATTGAAAGCTGGCAAAATTAGTTATACACGTGAACTTCCATTAAGGAAGTGAGGCCGGGTGCTCCGGAAGGGTAAGCATCATCTGTCTACCTAGCTTCCTCGTCATGTGCAAGTCAATTTTTAGAATGAAAGGAACAAAGAACCATGGTAAGTCAAATATCTGCAGTGTAAGTTTGGATACAGTGACTACATACTTATCAACAATATTGTGATGACGACCATAAAACTTTTTAAGGGCCGTGATTAGCCCAGGCTTGCAATATTTTTGCGTCAATAATTTAATTGTAAGCAGCTTGCTTCGTTGTAGAAAGTCCCCTTAGTGGGAACAAGCTGTACCATAACGTATTAACTGTGAAACATATACACCATATGCAGGAGAAGCAGGAATATTACTGCAAAGAAACAGAAAAATGACAATAGAAAAATTGAAGTCATGACGTTTGTCGAATATCATCAGATGTTACCTTTCGTGGGTGTCATAATTTAAGTATAAGTCCAAATATGAAACAGAACATGGAAAATCTGTCGTGTCTTTTATTTCAAGCTCACTTGGATAGATGGCATTCACATATTCTCCGAATTCGGGATTATTTAGAGATAGAAACGTCATCAAAATATCTGTATGACTAGTTGAATGATTTAGCGACAGTCTTTTCTTCCAGATCTGAACAAAGTTCTGCAAAAATTCTGATTCATATGAATAAAGAAACAAATCAGCGAGCAAAGGTGCACAGTTTGTGTCTATTGGTAAACCGATTGCTTGTTGGAAAATTATATTGTCAAATACAACAAATATATTGTGTATCAAAAACTCTTACATTTTGTTGATGGTATCTTCAGTATATTTTTGTTTACAGTCTGTATGGTGTTTTACAAAATAACCAGAATCCTTGTTGAGCACTAGATATTTATATCTTGGTTTACCGTTTTTGTAAAAGAATGAAAAGTGAATGATTTATTTTAGACTTTTTGCAATTTAGAATTAGGGATAGTGGTATAAAGGGTAGAAAAATCAAAAGTTTTTATACTTTTTACCGGAGATAGAGTATTAAAAACAAGATGGTCAAGTAATTCTTTAGAATTTTTGAGAATCCACATTTGGTTGATGCAAGATGTAGAATAGAATTTTTCTGAATAAGTCTAAAGGCCATCTTTGACGACTGTCAAAATTTGTGTTAGAATAACTGATAATGAATTAGTAGTACATTTAGAAGAATCTGCTATATATCTTTTCTTTTACGGATTTTTGTGAAGTTTTGGAAACCAATAGAATTAAGGCAGGTCAAGTTCTTCCTGTTTTAAATTGATACCGAAAGACTCAAGGACTTCCTTATAATTTTGAAGAACTGCACCTTTGAAAAAAATTATTTTTGGTATAAGTAGGATTCTCTGATAAACTATTTAAACCAAGCTCCTTAATAAGACATCCAACATTGAATTTCTTATAAACGAATATAATGTTGTTAGAGGCTTTATCAGCTGGGATAACAACATACTTGTTATGTATGTCCGTAAGGATTGCAGAAATCTCAGGGTCCCTGAGTACTAAAGAAGGTTTAGTACCCATAGACCCTTTAAGTTTAGTAATTCTTGCCTTTGTAAAATTTCTAATTGTCCTTATCAAGTCGGATAATGTATCAAGCTCTATGTCTTCTAATTTAGCCCAACGTCTAGCATACTCTTCAACAGAATCCATTATAATTTTGAAATTCTGTCCCCAAGGAAAAGGTTGAGCTTCCCTGTATTTAGGGCCTTTTAAAAGAAGACATCTCGATTTAGTGTTCTCCATTATATTGAGATCGCCTGTTACTACATGTCCAGCTGGTTTATATATATATATATATATATATATATATATATATATATATATATATATATATATATATATATATATATATATATATATATATATATATATATATCAATACCAGTTGAATTTTGATGTGCCAGATGTGCACATTTCGGAAATTCATTCCTCATCAGTGACACTAAGACCGAAAAGTTTGATAATAAAAAAACATTAGCCAAACAGTTGGAAATAAATGAATCTAAAGTTCCAAAATTATATAAATCCAAATCCAGCTAAGGAATGCTTTGCATGAGGGAACAAACCTTAGTTATATATGGTGCCGATGAGCAAGATCAGGTAGGTAAGGTTAAAGTAATGAAAGTTTAGGCACTGCAATGTTTGTTTATAGTTGAAAATTTTAGATGCAATGGGTTTATTGTAGGACTAGGAAACTAGAGGTGGCGAGTTATATTTAAAATAAGAATGGACTTTAGATTGTACTGATTTATTAAGTAGTATATTAGAAGTATTAATAGTATCTATGCTCTGGTTTGCATAATGTAATTTAAGAAATTGGCGACGGGTGTCGTTCTGTATATTGGGTTCCTGAGCAGGTTTAAATAACCTTTTAAATGCAATATCTATGATAATAGATTTAAGTTAAAACTGTGGTGTATTAAATCTCTAGTAGTATTGTATATGCTTTCTTCTTGTAACTGACTAAGACGGGAAAGTGGTAAATAGTACAGTTTGGTTTGAATATAGTGTAAACCGAGAGGTTTTTGAAGGTATGGTAATAAATTAGAAAAATTAACATCATGGATATTGGGTTTGTTGTAACTTCGATGTGCATGACATCTTTTGTTACGTTCAGTTTTGTTGAACAGGTGTAAAACATAAACATTCTGACAAACTGGCCTAGAAAGATTTCCTACTCTTATCGATTTTATCATTGCATCCATACTGTTTTTCTGCTGCAGACCTAAATGCATTAGAAGTAAATTGAAAGGCGGTAGAGTTGTTTGTCATCATAGCTTGATAATTGTTAATTGTCAAAATTAACCAGAATTTTATGCGTGCACGCAAAAGGTCGGCCAACTTTGTTTTATTTTTATCACAAAAAACCAATTTTCATTATCAAATTTAAAAAGATTTACATTCATGCACACATTTGTATTTGTTTATGTCAATGAACGAATTTATCTTTCTGTGCATCTTTTAAGAAGTTCCATGCACTCGGGGCAAAATAAATCCCCGAAATAGGATTTTCTAAAATATGTATACACATTCCTTAGGATGTTCTTTGTTGAATAAAATAGAAAAATGCATATTTTTGGGTTTTCTTTTTTAAGTAGGAATATAGTGATAAATCTACCTCACTTTTCAACTAACTAATGCCGATTGCTTAATATTTCTCTTGTTAATTTCATGGTTTTAATCAATATTCCAATAAAAGATGTATCATGAAGTGATATACATAAGCAATAAAATAATAATAACTTTAATTGTTATAACAAAGTCTTCATTTCCTTTGACTGTTTACCACAAAAATTGAATATTCATAAAATTCATGAATTTCTTTTTTTTCAAAAACTAATTGCATATTCTACAAAATTAAATGAGGATAAAACACAAACAGTACCAGTCCATGTCCAAATCACAATTCTAAAAAACTAAGTCAATTCTTTGAAAATTGACCAATTTAGTTATACAATTAATAAAACAAACATACCAGTCCGTGTCTACATCACAATCCCAAAAACAAAGTAAAAACTTTGCTAACCGGCAAAATATGTTATACACGTGAAATTCCATCAAGGAAGAGAGGCCTGGTGCTCCGGAAGGTTAAGCACCTCCTGTCTAGTTAGCTACACCCGTCACGTGCAAGTCAATTTTGAGAATAAAAGGAACAAATAACTATGGTAAGTCAAATATATCCAGTATAAGTTGGGATACAGTCACTACATACTTATCAACAATATTGTGATGACGGCCATAAAACTTTTTAAGGGCCCTGATTAGCCTAGGCTTGCAATATCTTTGTGTCAAGTGACCCTTCATTAAGGATGTGAGGTCGGGTGCTCCGGAAGAGTAAGTACCTCTTGTCTAGCTAGCTACATCCGTCATATAAAAGGAACAAGGTACTATGGTCAAATATATCTAATATGAGGTTAGATAAAGAAACTCCATACTTATCAACAATATAGTGATGACGACCATAAAGATTTTTTTAAAGAGATTATTTGCTTGGGTTCTTGTTTTCGAGATATGGAAAGTATTATCCCCCCTTCTCCTTATTTTTAAAATTGCTATTTAAACTTCTCCCTATAACAATCGTATGCTAAAAGTAATTTTTGAATACTAAAGTTTGTAAAATTCTTTGAATACTAGTCTTTGTTAATTAAAAACACCCAAATATTTTTGTGTAAAAGACACATTTTTGTGTATTTTCTCTTCTTAAAGATTTTCTTGAAGTTGTCTTAAACGATTTCTGTACTAGCCGGTCGGATCAGAGGTACTCCATATGCCTATAAAAGTCCATATCATAAGTACATTCTAAGTACATTTCTACGATTATTTCTAGAATGAATGCGGATATTATATTTGAGATAAAAAAAATCTTGAATTTATCAAACTATGTGTATGAGTCTGCAACAATTAGCTAAAATCATATGTACTATTACCATCGTATTTCCAAAACTAATCGATAAATCTAAAAAAAAAACTTTCTCGATTTAATATTTAATACACATACCAGTTAAATTTTGATGTGCCAGATGTGCACATTTCGGAAATTAATTCCTCATCAGTGACACTAAGACCGAAAAGTTTAATACATAAAAAATATATAAGCCAAACAGTAGAAAATAATGAATCTAAAGTTTCAAAATTATATAAATCCAAATCCAGCTAAGGAATGCTTTGCATGAGGGAACAAACCTTAGTTTTAAATAAATCTCAAATTTTAGATGACTGAAAATTTTGCTAAATGGTACATTTTCTGACAGCACAAAGTACTGCCTACTGAGATATGGATACCCTCGGGAAGTTCTACTCCACCAGCAGCGGTACCCGCTCAGGGGTAGTAAATATTTAATACACATACCAGTTAAATTTTGATGTGCCAGATGTGCACATTTCGGAAATTAATTCCTCATCAGTGACACTGAGACCGAAAAGTTTGATACATAAAAAATATATAAGCCAAACAGTAGAAAATAGTGAATCTAAAGTTTCAAAATTATATAAATCCAAATCCAGCTAAGGAATGCTTTGCATGAGGGAACAAACCTTAGTTTAAATAAATCTCAAATTTTAGACGACTGAAAATTTTGCTAAATGATACATTTTCTGACAGCACAAACTACTTTCTACTGAGATATGAATACCCTCGAGGAGTTTTACTCCACCAGCAGCGGTACCCGCTCAGGGGTAGTAAATATTTAATACACATACCAGTTAAATTTTGATGTGCCAGATGTGCACATTTAAATGATTACAATGAATGAAATAACATGTAATGATAATCTTAAACTGAAAAAAATTAAATAATGGTATGCCTATTTTAGAATTGTACGGAAAAATTGTATTTTTATTTTATACAATTATTATAATTGTTCGGTTATTTTGTCCTGCTAAACAAAGTTGCTTTCCTCGGTGACGGTACTTTCCTTCAGAACGTTTTGAGATATCGTATTATAATAGTCAATGGATCATGTGTATATGTTTGATTCTATACCGATACTAGTAAGTAATAATAGCTTTATATAAACTGGTAACTTCGCGTTCCGTTTACTTATAATTATGCTGTACATATACTGGTAGTTTTATTTATTTTTATTTTACAAATAAACATGACGTTTATTTACTGGTACTTATTAACTGGTTCATTATATTTTCTTGTGATTTTTCATTTTGTTTATTGGCAATTATGTTGTATGATAATTTTATTTAATATTTACTACATTATTAAAATTATGTAGATTTACTGGCAATTATACAGTCGTTTTTAATTGTAAATTTACTGTTATTTTACTGACAAAGTTTCTGTATATGATAATTCATTATTTTCCGGTAGAATTACTCTATCTTTAAACTCCTTAAGTACTATTAGTCTCCTTGTTGTAATTATTCTACTGGTAATATTACTAAGCTTTTCTTGAATTCTGGCGAGTAAACACAGTGTTTTATCTAGTCTGCCTAATGTCGCACATAATACCCAACTATGAGGTATCTTTTTATTAATATTTATTCAGTATTTTCTGATATCACTAATTCGTTTTGTTTTATTAATATCATAAATCCAATTCATTCATATCATTAATTAAATTTAGTGATATCATTAATTCGATTTGGTAATATCCCTAATTAGTGACGTCAATAAATCAAGATAAATTAGTGATATCAAAAAATAGAATTAGTGATATCACTATTTTGATAAGTGATTTCATAAAATAGTAAATAGACTACCTATCTGCTTTTTTAAAGCTCAATAAACTGGCATGTGCTGGTTCTGGGAATGCATATAGAAATGGTATAATATCTGAGTAACATCCTTTTCTATGCATGATGTTATTCGTTATAGAACACGTTAAAACCTGATCGTAAAAGACGTGTGGTATACATGTATTTTACACACACTTTATTAGATGTAAATTTCTACAAGATTGTTTATTTTACCCTGCTCCTTCAAAGAAATAAAAGTGTTTTCCTTTTATTTTCCTTTTGTTTTGATGTGCTCTTGGTTGCTAATTGTAAAGCTCGCGTTTTCATTAAATACATGTTTTATGTAACATATGTGCACATTTCGGAGATTCATTCCTCTCCAGTTACACCAAAACAGTTGATAGATAAAACAGATATTTCAAACATTCAAATTTATGAACCCAATGATCCAAATAATATGAATCCGAATCTAGCTATATAAATAAAATATACATAATAAACATGAATTAATTAATTTCTCAGAACATTGATATTGAAATTAGCAGAAAAAATCATTCTTGTTTGAAAAGTTGCATTTATGTAACTTTATAACAAAAATGCTTGTTGAATTTTTATGTGCCATAAGTGCACATTTGGAAAAATCATTTCTCATCAGTAACACTAGAGTCCGAAAAGTTTGATAGTGGATAAAATCATAAGCCAAACAGTTGAAATTTAATGAATCACAGTTCCAAAATTATATGAATCCAAATTCAGCTAAGGAACGCTTTGCGTGTTGAAAGAAATCTAGTTTCAAATAAATTTCAAAAATTAAGACGCCTGAAAATTTTGCAAAATGCTACTTTCTCTGACAGCTCGGAGTACTGCCTACTGAGTTTTGTAAAAGAGATGAAAATAGTTTTCCTTGACTCATGTCTATGTGATTATCAGTTTTATAAATATTTTCTTTTCAAATGTACCCGACAGTAGAAAAATGTTCAAACTGTGAATCTGGAAATTTTGAACCAAAAGATAGTATCAAAAGTTGTTAAAATATAGAAAATTAAAGAGGAACAACCATTTAAAGAAGTATTATATTCAAACATTTACTTTTTTAAAACATATTTTACTTTTTATTTCTTCACATGTTAATGATAGATATTATTATCGGAATCATTCAAATTAGGGGGCCCGTATTCAAACGGGTCTCCAAAATCTTATTATCTTCACTGTATTATCACACGTGTATTATAACGTTTAGTTTTAGACCACTTTCTAATAAGCAAAAAGAATATATAATACAATAATATAATAAATCGAGTTCTTATACACATTTGAATTAAATTTTTATGTATTCTTTTTAAGATTTCTTAATTTTTAATGAAATGTACGACTCAAATAATTGGGAAATTGTTTGACATTTGTGGAAACACTTTAGTGTTTTCTTCCGTCCATTGATGCTGATATAGTTTAGAATTAAATTGTTTATTATAAAAGTTTCTTTCGATACCAAAGGAACAATATTATTTAATTTTTAAACATATTGATAAACATTTAAATATTTTCAGTATTTCATTATAACTGATATGATTAATATCTAGTACAATTATGAATTTAGAAAGAAGCTGTGCAGATTCCAAAACTCGTACTGCGACAGAAATTAAATTGTGACTTTGAAAATATGTTAATCATGTATACTTGTCATTAAATTTTCACAAGCATTGTTGCTAATGTGCTAATTTTAGTGTATATCATTACCTGGTTAAGAAATTTCAGTGCATGAAAATATAGAAAAAAAGTGCAGCTATCCAATAAATTTTTTTACAAGCGTAGTTAATTCGCTGGAATAAAATACCAGTAAATTCATTATATATCATTATTCCGAACAATTAAACAAAATCTCTTATGAAAATTTTAGATAGACATATTCGGAGTTTGAACCCACAACACTCGAATTTTGAAACTAGTAACAAACCATTCGACTAAGTTTATACAAAATTAAAATATATTAATAAAAAGTCTGTTTCATATTGTCTACGAACCTAAAGATTATTTAACGAAGATACATTATGATAACGTGATATTATTTATAAAGTCTTCAGGTACAATAAAACAAATTAAAAAATGATACATTTACAACCCATTAAATATCCTATATATCTGCTATTTCAAAATTCTCATTTGCGTTTTTTTTTAATTAATTAAAAAAAAATAACCATGGTGATAAATAAACAAAAATTGGTTTTGTAAAATACTGTATTGTCAGTTATAAAATGTAAGGTACTGAACAATTCGTTTATTACTAAATCGTTTATCATTTTATGATGAAATATCCATCAAAGGCTAATAGTTACCTTTTTCATTTTGAGAATATTAAAAATCCCCTTGTAAAACTTAATCTGTGGTATTTCTTCTAGAACTGAAGAAGGAAGTTTTCAAGCGGAAAAGAAAATGTATTTGGCATCAAAATGCTACGTAAATTTTATGTATAAGGTAATATAGTAATATTTTAAATTTCTTAACAATCATGTTTAGCTTATAACCAAAATGGTATTATAACATGATATGACCAGTGGATGAGTAGTCATATATATTTTTTAGAAAAAAGCAATAACTAGTTTTTACTATTCAAACCATTCAGTATGCCATGTGTGAAAAAAATTAGGTATAATATAAAAAAAAACTAATAATAAATGTACCAAGTATATATCAGTCAAAATCTCAATGAAATCGTACTAGTGAACTTGTTATGAAATTATTCATGTACTGTATCCTGCTATTACTTTTAAGGAGATATCTAAACACTTTGCCTTTATTTCGTCGGTGATCACTCTGCTTAGCCATGTGCTTTAAAAACGTTTCCAGCACAAAGATAACGTGGTTCAATATGACATTTAATAATATTAACCCTGGAGATTTTTACTTTTTCTACTTGATAAAATCATTAATTAATCTTACGCAAAGTTTTTTCACTTTGTCAGGCACTTAAACAAACGACATTGGATCAAAACTAGCTGTAGCATTAAAGTTTTTATCATTTACATATGTTTATTAGGGCACTGACGTCATGTTTCCATTATTAATTGACAATATTTATCATGTTTTTTGTAAAGTTAATTTGGTATATGATATCGAAAAAAGGATCGGGTACCGCTTTTGGTTTAGTAAGTTAGGGAAATCTCCCCGAGGCTGTCCATAACTCAGTATTCATTACTTTGTGCTTTCAGAAAATGTACCTTGTGTCAAAAATTTCAACCATCTTAATTTTTAAAAATTATTTAAAACTGAGGTTTGTTCCCTCATGCAAAGCATTCCTTAGCTGAATTTCGATTTATATAAATTTGGATTTTTGAATATATCAATTTTCAAATTTTCAGATTATTAACTTTTTTATTGATTAACTTTTTTCGGCCTATTGAGGAATAAATTTCCGAAATGTTCACATGTGGCGCTGCAAATTTATAGGTATTATTGTTAAATATTTACTATTTTACTATAAACAAAATATGATTTTAAAGTTTTAATATAGAAATCTTAATTGTATGCCGAAGCAAGAAACAAAAAACTGTTACAAAGAAATCGGCTGATGGACAACAATCTTTCTAAATTTCCGTAGGACTTCTACAACATGAGATCCTTATAAAAAGGCGTCCTTTAAGACAGGATTGACTGTATAGACATGGTGACTGATATATTACACATTTTATGTCTCAATATCAATAATAAAAAAAAATTAGAATTTGGATAAAAATTTTACTGACCTTTAAACTAGCTGGTCCTTATAGAGTGGTGGCAGGTTTTGAAGTACAGACATAATGGCATATATATTACATTTCTGTTAGATATGTTTTATAATATATGACAAATTATATCTAGAATGTTGATATAATTTTATCGACTTTAACATGTAGCTTAGCTCCCCGGCCTGTGGGGTCATGGATTAAATTACAAAATAAATAAAATATTAATAACATTCACGTTATCTTTATCAAACTAGAGTAACGTGCAAAAAGTATTCGTCAATATGGCGTCAGACTATTGTTTATCTCAAAATAAAGTGCCCAAAACTTGTTACCAGAATATAACTTAATGAACAAAATATTTATAAAAAACTTACCTAATACTTTGTCAGATGTCCCTTGAGTCGAATGACCTGCTTAATTCGTCTGCGAAGCGAAAGATATAAACTCTGAATGTATTCAGGCGTGATAGTAGCCCAGATGCGGCGCACTTCCATGAATAGGTCGTCATTGGAATTGATATTGCCAATTCCGCGCTTTCAACTTTCTTTTAATTAATACAACTGTAACAATATATTTTCAATGATGTTAATATCAGGAGACTGTGCAGGCCAACTCATAGTATTAATTCGATCTGTGGCTATATATTCCTGTGTCGATCTTGCCCGGTGCACTGATGCGTAATCGTCCTGAAATATGTACCCCCCTTCTGGAAAATGACGAACTATGACAGGCCATAAATTATCTTCAAAAATTTCTTGGTATTTGACAGCATTTATGTTGCCATGAACATCTGTCAAAGTCCCTACCCCGTTCCAGGTAATTCACCCCCATATCATGGTCTCATATTTTGGCTGCGATCGTGACGACACCAAGTCCGGTCTCCACCCTTCACTACGTTTTCTCCACGCATACACTCGTTGATCGGAACCAATCATTATCTTACTTTCATCACTAAAAATAATCTTATCCCACTGTCCACGCACAGGCCACATTCTCTTTCCACGACACCAGACTAGTCGTTTTTTTCTATTAACCTCCCTGACAACAGCCTTCTTCCTTTGAACTCGTCTATAAAAACCCTGCTTATGTAAATGGTGTTGAACTGTTCTTTTAGAAACGGGAAGTTGTCTATTTTCATTAAATTTTGAAGCAATATTTGCCAGACTTTCAGCGTCAGTTTGTTTTTACTAACCTTTCCAGCTTACGGTAGTCCCGGGGAGTGACATGTTTCGGCCTACCACTTCTACCCTTATTTTCTATATCGCCGCTTAATAAAAATCGATGAACAAAACTTGAAATTTTAGATCTAGGGTCGCTTGTTATTCTACTTATCTCGCTAACTGAAATTCCATCATTATACAGATCTATAATAATTTTTTCACATCATTTGACAGTTCTTTACCTTTCCGACCCATGTTTTCCGGAAGAAATTTTATTGAAAACGTAAACAGCAGACGACAACAACGTATACGATAGTCACGTGATATAGATACTACATACATTCGGTGATGTCATCAACTGCTTACATACATGTACACTTTCTACTTTCACTTTCTAACAGACAGCGATGACGCCATATTGACGATTACTTTTTGCACGTTTCTGTATATAGATTCTTCACATTTATAAAATAAAAACAGCGCATTAATCTGAAAGCGCAATGCAGCTAGTTGCCAATGGCAATCGCTGGTACCTAGCCTTGTATGCCACATCTACTCCATTTTAAAATGTTTGTTATACACATGTGTGGAACGTGCCTGCATACATTTAAATGAATTCTAAACGGAGTTACAAAAAAATGAATGTGCAATTGTTGAATGTGGGATTAGTCATCAAACTATGCAACATAAAATTATTGGATGAGAATGTGTAATTTCTTGCTGTTGATATGGAATTAAGTGTTGAATTTTCTGAAATGTGAACTGACACGGCAACAGTGTCACTTTCAATGCTGGCAGGAGAAGGTAAAGAAAGTTGGTTAGATACGGTTGTAAGAGCTGATGGGGCCACATCTAGTTTGACTACAGTTGATAAAGCATGGCTCAGTTGTTGCTTTTGATGTGATGAACATTCTCCATTGTAACTACGGATGGAGGATTCGTTGCGGTGACCAGACATGAACATGATGTGTCTAGCATGGTTCATATTTAGGATGAATGTGGCCATAAGGCAGTGAGGTGTGTAAATATTGCTAGTACCTGACTGCTTAGAAATGTCACCCATAAAGCGGTAAAATTGATACTGTTTGATCTATGAGATCATAGACGTAAAAACTTTACAATGCTGGATTGTTAAAAACTTCAATTATATAGATATATACTGGAAAAACAAAATATTTCTAGATTGATCCTAATTTTTCATCTGTTTTTAAAATTTTCAGTTTCTCCTTTAACTTCATATCTGTATTTCTGTGTATTGAAGTATTCCTTTGATATTGATTTAAATTCAGGAGTATGGATTTTGGAATTTTATATTTTTTGCTACAAATATAGGATTTACCCATTTAGATAATAAGATAGGATAATGTTTTTTACTGTTTTATTGAAACTTAATTTAGTTTTCCTCTGCAATCCATTTTTCAATATCATCCAAAAACTTTCTTACAAATTGACAATCAAAAAATAGTGGAAAATATTATCTTTGTATTTCTTACAATGATTTTCCGAAATGTGCACATATGACGCATCAAAATTTAACAGGTATTTGTATAATATATTTACAAAAAAGACAGTTTAAATTTTACTTAGTTTCAATTTAAATAACAATTTGTTTGTTGCTACTATTCTATCAATAATTCTATAATTTAACCAAATAAGTTTTGTATCTTTTGTGGAGGAGAAGATTCTTTTATTTGTAAAAATTCAAATGAAAATTGTCCTGAAGGTTAAGTTCATTTGCCCATTTTAACTCACTAGTTCTTTTTACATTGTATGTATGAAAATATTGTACATATCTTTAGTAAATCTTTGTAAATGAAATATATAAAGTCAACAATTTTTGGTCGTTAGGTTTTTAGAACAGGATATTCGACATCAAACAACTTTTTAGTCCCTCGTAAATTTAAAGTGGAGTATTTAAGTCATATTTTATACAGAATTCAGAATATGTTAAAAATGCCCATCATCCTTAAACAAATCTTGGATATAAAAAATTCCTTTTTTGAGGAAGCTGACATAAAAATTGATTTGTAATTCATTTTTGTTTCTAAACTGGATTTGGATTTATATAATTTTGGAACTTTAGATCAATTATTTTTCAACTGTTTGGCTTATGTTTTTTATCTATCAAACTTTTCGGCCCCTAGTGTCACTGATGAGGAATGATTTTTCCGAAATGTGCACTCATGGCACATTAAAATTTCGGAGGCATTTGTTATATATTTTGTACCATATAGGGATTTTTGATACATTGCTATTTTCAATTTTTAGTCTTGCAACAAATGATATTCCTAAATTTTTTTAATGAGGACAATAGATCACTCCAAAAGGAGTTTTTTGGTTCTATTTTTATTGCATCAATAAAATCCTGTTCAAATGTAAGAAAAAAGAGTAAGCAGTTTCCATTAGTTCTAAAAATATTTTACTTATCAGAGACTTTGTTTTGTTTATTTCCCTCATCCATTAAAGTTTAAATGACTTATTGAAAAATCTTAGATGCACCATTTTACATCCTCCTAATTTGTATTCTTGTACCATTTGTTTTCTGCTTACTCTGTCACATTTTCTATATCAGATGAAATTATAGAACAATGAATCTAATTGATTTATATATGAATCTTGGGGTAGGTAAACTAAAAAGTAAACGAGTAAATATTGGGAGAAAAAGAGTTTGAATAACTGTTATTTTTCGAAGAGGGGTTAATTGTCGTTGGGACCATGTTGTTTTGTCCTTTTAAATTTTTAAGTATTGTGTGTCAAAGTTCAGTTTTTGAATTTTAGATAGATTTACTGAATAGATATAATTCCAAGAACAGTAAATGGTTGTGAACTCCATTTAATAATTTGATTAATACATAATGTTTTACCACAATTAAATTTTGAACCTAGCTTTTGTTTTATTAATATTGGGTTTCAAGACGGAGTACTTTCGCAAACTAGAACAGAAGATCCAGTAACTTTTGAAGCATTTAGCAGATCCATCTCAGTATACACATGTATCATCAGCATATTGTAATAGACATATTTCTAATTGTCCTATTTTTTTTCACTTTATGTTTTCATTTTTCCTGAACATATTTCCCATTATTTCTGCAAATAAAATGAAATGTTAAGGTGATATTGGGTCTCCTTGATGTTCTATTTTAAAAAAAACTTTGAGAAATGACCGTTTTGTATCACACAGAGTTGTGCATCATTATAAAAATGTTTGCCATATTTGATAATTTTATCTCCAAGTTGAAATATTTTAATGTTTTCTCCTTAAATTCTCAAGATACTGAGTCGAAAGCTTTTTCAAAACAACTGATAAAAGTACTCCTGGAATCTGTTTTTCATTTGTATATTGCAATGTGTCATATATGATACGTGTATTTTCACCAATGAAACGACCATCCCAAAAAACCTGTCTAATTCTCATCTATCAAAATTCTAAAACAGATATTATTCTATTTGCTATGACACTTAAAAGGATTTTATAAGACACGTTAAGTAGTGAAATGGGCCTCCAATTCTTTAAAGTTATCTGTTTTTATTCCCTTTAGGTAAATGGAATTTACTGCAAGTAAATTATTGTTAAATTTCCAGAAACCCCTCCCCTTTTCGAAATTATTTAACATCAGTTTTAATTCAATAACTGAATGGCCAGTGCTGTAACCAGTTTAAATTTTACAAAAAGTATAACCGGGCTCTTAATGGGAGTTTTTGGCAAACCAAGTGTATTTTATGAGATTCATTTGTATTATTCTCCAGGGGTCATCTAAGTTAAATTTATTTTTTTATATTTAGAAATCGTTGTCTTGATTTGGGGTTATTTATATTTTTGTAGATACAATAATCAAGTTTTGTGTCTTGAACAAGATTAAAATCCCCAGCAATAATGCACAGATCATCATTATATTTTTCTATTACTGATTTCATATGTTCAGAATGTTAATGTTTTACAACTGTTAAACAAAACTACACGTAACAAAAGAAGTCATGGACATCGAAGTTACAAGAAACCCAAGATCCAATATGTTAATTTTTCTAATCTTTACCACACATTCAGAAACCGTCTCGGATTACACCATATTCGAACCAACTGTACTTTTTACCACTTTCCCGTCTTAGTCAGTTACACGAAGAATACATATACAAAACTGCTGTAGATTTTAATACACCAGAGTTAAAATTAACGCTATCATCATAGATATTGCATTTAAAAGGTTATTTAAACCTGCTCAGGAACAAAATATAAAGAACGTCATCCGTCGCCAATTTCCTAAATTACATTATGTAAACCAGAGCATAGATACTATTAATACTTCTAATATAATACTTAATAAATAAGTACAATATAAAGTCCCTTATTATTTCAAATATAACTCGCCACCTCTAGTTTTATACTCCTACAATAAACCCATTGCATCCAAAATTTCTTACTATTAACAAACTTTGCAATTCCCTAAACTTTCCCATACATTTACTCCACCTACCTGCTCTTGCTCAGCGTCCCCATATATTCATAAACAAGCTGGGTATGTAGTAACAGGGGATTTCATTAAACAGGGGATAATTGAGAACACTAAATTAAGTTGTCTTCTTTCAAAAGGTTCTAAATACAGGGAGGCTCAACACTTTACTTGGGGACAGAATTCTGTTAAAGAGTATGCTAGAGGTTGGGCTAAATTAAAAGACATAGAGCTTGGTACGTTATCCGACTGGATAAGGGCAATCAGAATTTTTTTGAAGTAAAGGATTGCCTAACTTAAATGGTCTATGGGTACTTAACTTTCTTTATTGCTCAGGGACTCAGAATTTTGCAGTCTTTACGAACAAACACAACAGATATGTTGTTGTCCCAGCTGATAAAGAATACAACAACATTATTTTGCTTTGTAAGGAATTCTATGTTGAATGTCTTACTTTGTAAAACATCAGACTGCAAACAAAAATAAACTGAAGATACCATCAACAAAATGTAAGAGTTTTTGATAGACAACATATTTGTTGTATTTGGCAATATAATTTTCCAACAAGCAATCGGTATACCAATAGGCAAAAATTGTGCACCTTTGCTTGCTGATTTGTTTCTTTATTCATATGAATCAGAATTTTTACAGAACTTTGTTTAAATCTGGAGAAAAGACTGTCGCTAAATCATTCAACTACACATACATATAAATTGATGATGTTCTATCTCTAAATAATCCCAAATTTGGAGAATATGTGAATGCCATCTATCCAAGTGAGCTTGAAATAAAAGACACGACATATTTTCCATCCTCTGCTTCATATTTAGACTTATACCTCAATTATGACACCCACAAAAGGTAACATCTGATGATATGCGACAAACGTCATGACTTCAATTTTTCTATTGTCAACTTTCTGTTCTTTGCAGTATTATTCCTGCTTCTCCTGGTATGTATATGTTTCACAGTTAATACGTTATGGTACAGCTTGTTCCCACTATGGTGACTTTCTACAACGAAGCAAACTGCTTACAATTAAATTGTTGACGCAAAAATATTGCAAGCCTAGGCTAATCAAGGCCGTTAAAAAGTTTTATGGTCGTCAAGACAATATTGTATGTAGTGACTGTATCCACACTTATACTGGATATATTTAACTAACCATACTTGTTTGTTCCTTTCATTCTCAAAATTGAATTGCACGTGACGAGTGTAGCCAGGAGGTACTTTCCTTTTGGAGCACCCGGTCTCATTTCCTTGATGGAAGTTCACGTTTATAACGTGTATAACTAAATTTGCTAGGTTTTAAAGTTTTTACTTTGTTTTTTGGATTGTGATTTTGACAGGGGCTGGTATGTTTGTGTTTATTTTGTTTATTTTTCTACTGATATTGTTGGATGTAGCATTATGAACATAACTGTCATACCGTTTTTTACACAACACACGCGCGCGCGCGCGTACAAAAACACACAAATAAAAAAAGCTGCATTTAACAAGAACAGATAGAGAGAAGAAAAAGAAAGAAAGAACTAAGTTATCTCGTGATTTTAGATGGTAAATGAATTCTTATGTGCAATGTACTAATTGCTTTACATGTACAACCAAAATCTTGTTTACCCCACTGGGAAAATATCAGGCCTAGTATCACCAACCCACATACTCTGTTTAAGTTTTATATTTACTGTGAAAAAAGTCGGGTCTAGCAACAGCCATTTATAAAAGTATTACATTTCATATTGGTTCAATTTATCTGGTCACTGGAACCTACAACAGTAGATCTAGTAACTATAATAATATCGCTATACAAGTCCCTGTGAGCTGAAGATTTCAAGTTATGTTATACAGATAATACCAAATCATTTTTAATACAGACATTCACAAAGTTACTAAAATTGATCACTTTGGAGAGACTTTTCTACTCACATGTAGCTATTTTTCGGAAGTAACCCCTCTATAATAATATCTAAATTGAAATACGGTCCATAATCTAGTTTGCAAAGCCGGAAAGTTTCCCAGTGGGTTTCTAAAAGTCCGAATTTGAATTTAATGCAAATATTTATAAATTTAAACGCGCGATAAATAAAATGATGCGTTAAAAATATCAGTGAAACATAAATAGTAGAAAAATCATATCAGGGTCCGTTGGGGTTTGAAAGTTTATTTGCAACTTCTGCAACAGAATTTTCCATAATGGAAAAAGCTTTTCGGTCCAATTTGGCGATCACTGAACCACTACAGGACTACAAAAGCACAGTCAATTACACCTTGTACCTGCATATATTTAAGCATTTTTCGGCGGGCCCCGTACTCATAATCATCTTCATATGATTCATGCATCTTACCACTGAAATCCTTAAATCTGTAGACAAGAATGCGATGGGTCGCATTTGCATATTCCGGATCGGTTCTATTTTTTTTTGTAGAGATTACTAACCTCCTCGACAGATTTTGTTTTTGCAACATGTGCCAGGAAAAACGTTTCCACTTCCAGTTGTACACTTACTACATACAGTTTCAATTTTCTGGAGATTGTCTTATTCCGAAGAATCTATCTCTTCAGCTGTTGGAGTATACACACACACACACACAAACACACACACACTCTCTCTCTCTCTCTCTCTCTCTCTCTCTCTCTCTCTCTCTCTCTCTCTCTCTCTCTCTCTCTCTCTCTCTCTCTATATATATATATATATGAACACCTTCATTTTCAAACATTATTTTTTTACCGGAAATTCTATGTTTAACTTTGTCTTGAGAATGTGGAACTAATTTCATGTAACCTTTCCTGTGTTCGAACACAGGGATCGGACTTTGAGGTGTTACATAGAATTTAAGTTCGACACCAGCGTCTATCTTTTCTGTGTGGGCTTTAAGAAGAACATTTTTAATTATGTATGAGCAAAGGGGGTTAGCTGTTATCATCGCAATATAGTGGTATCTTTTATGTCAGCACCGCGGTATATTAAGGATTTTGTAGTTACAACTATCGTATTGCAAACTGGGTTGCCTTTAACTTAAATTAATGACATCATTTTCTGTGCCGTTATTTCTAGGTTTATAATACCAACCTTAGAGCAGGCATACTGTATTTACAGGTTCTAATGACAATGGTATGGCGAATTTTTAACTTTTTTGACAGACGCAATTTCTAATTTGACCAAACTTTTCTCTATCCAAACTCTGGATTGGTATATAATACCGAATTATCAGCAGGTGTACGGTTTTTACTGGTTTTAATGACAATAATTATTGTATTACGGAATTGTTAACTTTTCAACCAATTTTTAGCAATTTTTTAACCATTTGACCCAATTTCTATACAAACTTTGGAATGTTTTATAATACCAACTTTATAGCAATAGTACAGTTTTTACAGGTTCTAATGACAATTGTATTACGGAAGTTTTAACTATTTTCAACCAATTTTAGCCATTTTTAACCATATTTAATTTGACCCAATCTCTATCAAAACTCTGGAATGGTTAATAATACCAACTTTAAGGCAGGCGTACAGAATTTACAGGTTCTAATGACAATTGTTTTACGGAATTTTTAACTATTTTCAACCATATTTATTTGACCCAATCTTTATCCAAACTCTGGAATAGTTTACAATACCAACTTTACAGCAGCCGTACAGTATTTACAGGTTCTAATGACAATTGTATTTCGGAATTTTTAAGCATTTTCAACCATTTCTAATTTGACTCAATCTCTATCAAAACTCTGGAATGTCTAATTTTGTGTTTATGCTGTCTGGTCTAAGTTATGTTATTATGTGTTTAGCTTGTCTTAGTTTATCAGTTATCTAATTATGTGTCTATGATGTCTAGTTGAGATTCATCAGTTGATCTATAATGTGTTTATGTTGTCAGTTTATACCAGTTTTGTCATTATTTAATGATGTTGTCTTGTCTTACCTGTTGTCTCATCACTTGATGATGTTGTCTTGTCTTAACTGTTGTCTCATCACTTGATGATGTTGTCTTGTCTTACCTGTTGTCTCATCACTTGATGATGTTGTCTTGTCTTACCTGTTGTCTCATCACTTGATGTTGTCTTGTCTTACCTGTTGTCTCATCACTTGATGATGTTGTCTTGTCTTACAAGTTGTCTCATTACTTGATGATTTTGTTTTTTCTTGTTTAATCTGTTGTCTCATTATGCATTTATATTATCTTGTTTTGGTAACCAGTTGTCTCAACAACCGTTATTTAGTCTTGTTTTCGAACGTTGTTTTTTGTTGACGGTTTTATTTGAAATAGCAAATTTCGTGTTTACAGTAGAACTGTTCCATTGTCCATATCAACAAAGGTTCTCTATATATATATCCTATTTTTATTTATATGTCTAAATAAATGAAATTGAAAAGCCCTTTCATTCTTACTGGAAATGTTGGAATATTTTAGAAAAAGCTCCTCGTAATATTTTTTGACATTCACTATACTCGGATACTTATGGTTTTATTTTGAAATTTTATTTGATCAAGCATTATATTGTGTAATTATACATTCCAGTTTTGTATTAATAATGAAGATTTTGTCTTTTAATTGACAATTAGACATGCATTTTTTTCGCTCGAGTGATAAAGGGGATATTTAGTAAGACCAGGTTATATCACGTCTCAGTTTTTATATAATTCAAGGAGGCAATCATACTGCTTTAGAAAATGTGTTTTTGTTTTGGTTTTCAGATATATATGTTAATTTATGCATTATAGGCAATGTCGATATATTCTTGGCATTTTAGTGTGGTTTTTTGTTTAAAAACTCTAGCTATGGTATACCGAGGATTTGTCTGAAAATCATGGTAATGAACATGTAAGGTGAAAATGCAAACATTATGTGGCTAGGCGATTCTATTTTTGACACTCAAATCCACGAAATTCTCTCCAACATTAATTTTGAATTGCATAACCACGAAATGCCAACCATTTAAATATTAATGATTCTAAAGCGTTTTGTTTATTTCAACTTGATATTTTATTTAATCTTGACCTTATTCGTAGATTTAAACGTGATCCGAATAAATATGAATTAAATAGTAACACTACAGTTTAACAATGAAAGCACACATAGAAACACTAAAACAACTTTTATTTTACAAGTTTTAAAACTAACAGTTTTTTGAAAGTATTAGTATATATATAAGAAATACCTGCTAAATTTTGATGCGCCATATGTGCACATTTCGGAAAATCATTCCTCATCAGTGACACGAAGGGCCGAAAAGTTTGATAGATAAAAAACATAAACCAAAAAGTTGAAAAATAATTAATCTAAAGTTCCGAAATTATATGAATCCAAATCCAGCTTAGGATTGCTTTGCATGAGGAAACAGACCTTAGTTTTAAATAAATTTCAAAAATTAGGGCGGCTTTGACAATCTAAGAACTGCAAGACACCCTCTATGTTTTAATAAAACTTTCTTAATCTATTATTAATCTATTCTTAATCTTTTTATTTCTGACTGAAAACAAAATTTGTTTGTTTTTACCAAAGGTTTCGTATTTGTATGGAAGTAAACCGGAAAAAATACATGTATTCTGAATCTTATGAAATGTTTAGCAAAATTTTAACATTATCTGTCATTTCATTTTTATATAGTTTTAGGTGTTACCAGTATAATATGATTATAATCAAACAGAAACATAGCAGTCAATATCCAAATCACAACCCTAACCCACCCACCCCACCCCAAAACAAAAATTAAGAAAAATGAAAACTAGCTAATTTTTCTGTTAAGGACGTGAGACTGATTGCTTAAAAATGTGACAATATTTTTTCAGAATTTTTGTTATTGACCGAGTGTAACAGAGTAAGGTATTATTTTGAGCGATACTTGCACTTTATGGCCTGTTGTTACATTCAGCAGTGGGTTGGGCGCTGTTACAAAGTAAGAAGTAAACAGAAAACAAAACGTTATTTCATGAAATAGATCGTTTATTTTTTTAAAAAAAAAAACTGTTAATTTTGCTCTGCCATATGTGCATATTTCGTAAATTTAATCCACATGAGTGACACTAGGGTCCACAAAAATTATCCAAACATTAGAATATTAGTAAATCCAAAGTTCCAGTATTATATGAATCCAAATCCAGCTAAGGAGTGGAGTGGAATAATAGTGTTTTACGCCCCAGTCAAGAATCTTTCACTTATTTTGAGGTGCTCAGTTCTGGGATGGTGGAGGAAATCGGAGCGCCCGGAAGAAAACCACCGACTTTCGGCAAGTGAATTGACAAACTTTCTCACACTAAGATCTGTCCGGATTGGGATTCGAACCCAGGCGATGAGAGGCGCTGTGACCGTAAGCCCGCGCCTTAGACCACTTGGCCACCGAGTCCCCAAATCCAACTAAGATATGTTTTGTATAAGGGAACAAACCTTGGTTTTCTTATAAATTTTAAAAATTAAGATGACTGAAAATTTTGTTACAAGTATATTTGTACCCTTCTTTATTTCTGCTTAAAAACAATTTCATTTATTTAAAGGTTTGTCCAGAGTACATGGGGATATTTAAAATATGATAGCAAAAACTCTTGAATTTATCAAGTCATGTGTATGATGCCGCAAAAATTAGCGAAATACCAGTGTATTTGCAAAACTAATCGATAAAATTAAAAAACAAACACGATTTAAATGATTAAAAGGAATGAAATAACATGTAATAATAATTAAAAGCAGAAAAAATATTTAAATAATGGTATGTCAATTTTAGAATTGACGGGGAAAATTGTAATTTTTTGTACAGTTATTATAACTGTTCGGTTATTTTTTCCTGCTTAACAAAGTTACCTTCAGAACGTTTTGAGATATCGTATTATAATAGTCAAGGGACCTGTCCATGTGTCTATGTTTGACTCTATACCGGTACAAGTAAGTAATGCTAGCTTTGTATTTTAATGGTAACTTCGCATTTCGTTTACTGATAATTATGTTGTATATATACTGGTAATTTTATTTATTTCAAATTACTTTATTTTAAAAGTAAAATTAATGTTTATTTACTGGCACTTATTAACTGGTACATTATATTTTCCTGTGATTTTTCAATTTGTTTATTGGTAATTATGTTGTATGATAACAAGAAATTTATTTAATATTTGCCATCTTTCAAAGCTTTTACTTTGTTTTTGGGATTGTGATCTGGAAAAGGACTGGTATGTTTGTTAGCTCACCTGAGCACAAAGTGCTCATGTGAGCTATTACTATCAATAGAGGCAGACCCTCCGTCGTCCGTGCGTCCGACCGTCAACAATTGCTTCAAACGACTTCCTCTCAGAAACTCTTAGTCACATTTTGTTCAAGCTTGGTCAAAAGCATCTTTAGAACATTGGGTTTCAGATTTGTGTTTTTGGTTGCCATAGTTACCAAATGTAGGTCACATTGACCTACATAGTTGAAAACCTAAAAAAATCTTCTTCTCCTTTTTTTTATTTCTGAATTGTATGACTTACAATGGTGCATGGAAGAGATTTTATGAATTTTACATTTTAGGTTGCCATAGCTACCAAATGTAGGTCCTACATAGTTGACAACCTAAAAAAAATCTTCTTCTCCAAAACCACTTCACTGAGAAAAAATCTGATGTGATATTTGGCATCTAAAGCATCTTATATACTAAGTTTGTGAATTTCAATAATTTTTGTGAAAAATTAGGTTACGCGTTTTTGCGTTATTTTTTAATGCATTGTTAATAGTACTTTTTTACCAAAATTACAATAATGAATAAATTTAGGTGAATTCTTTTTCCAAACATCATTTTCTTATGTAAGAAACGTTTGTTTGACAATTTTCATGAAATTTTGTAAAATACAAGTCGCTTTTTTCGACCTTTTTCATTTTCAATTCTAGCAACCCAAGGGTCGAGGGTTCAAATCCAAGTGAGGCCACATTTTTTTTCTTTTTTTTATTTTCTGAATTTTATGACTTACAATGGTGCATGGAAGAGATTTTATTATTTTTTACTTTTTAGTGTAATTATTAATATTGAAATACATGTGATATTGACTGATATGTAGATATAGCTAAAACCTTGAAATATTTTTTTTTGTTTTACAAAATCACTGTTATATGAGATAATTTAAGCTAACTGAAATAATTTTTTTAAATAATTTGCAGTTGACTTTTACAATTTTTAAAAAAAATATTTTAATTAATGTGTCAAATCTGTAAAGTCTAAAATCCGGATCTGAAAATTGCTCGTGTGAACTTTTGTTATAGACAGGCACTCTGTCATCCATCCATCCATCCATCCATCCATCCATCATTAGACTTCTTCTCAGACACTACTTGTCACATTTCATTCATATTAGTCAATAGCATCTAAAGACCAGTGCCAATCACATTTGTGTTTCTGGTTGCTATGGCTACCAAAAGTAGGTCACAGTGACCTACATAGCTAAAAACCAAAACCATAAAAATAATGATCCCTGAAACCACTTCTATTGAGGAAACATGCTATGACTTACCAGGTATGATCAAAACATTTAAACTCAGGTGGGCAAATTAGGGCCATCTTAGGCCTCTTGTTTTATAATTACTACATGTATAAAAGCTATGTATATTTAGTGGTAATTGTACAATGTGGTAACTTCGCATTTCGTTTACTGATAAATATGCTGTATATAAAGTGCTTATTTTATTTATTTTATTTATTTTTTATTTTTACACATTATTTTTTATAACAGGATGAAAAACCCATCTTTCCCCAATACCTAAAGATGGTATAAATCTCATATTTACGCATTTCGTAAAGATTCTTAATGACCTTTTAGCCATACGCTGTCTTTTCGCCATCTTAAGTAATAACAATCGCATTCTTAAATGTTTTTGGCATTTTTAGTGTGGTTTTATCTTAAAAAGTGAAACAATGGTATTCTGCGGATTCGTCTTAAAACAATGGTAATAAACATGAAGGTCAAAATGCAAACATTCTGTAGCTATGCAATTCTATTTTTGACACTCAAATCCACAAAATTCTCTCCAACATTGATTTGGAATTGCCAAACCACGAAATTTCAACCCAACGAGTTATAATGATTCTAAAGAGTTTTGTTTATTTCAAATTGATATTTTATGTAATCTTGCCTTTATTGAAATATTTTCACGTGTTATTGAATAAATTTGGATAATACCATAACATTTCAATTTAACAATAAAAGCGTAAATAGAAAAACTATAACAACTGCTATTTTAAACACGTTTTAAAATTAAACATTTTTTCGATTGTTTTAATATTTTATTGTCAGTCTAAGAACTGCAAGACACCCTCTATGTTTTAATAAATCCTTTGTAATCTATTTGTTTCTGAATGAAAACACAATTTTTCCACAATTGTTTTTTTTTAATTTCATAGAAGTATATGAAATGGATATTTTAAATTTTATAAAATGTTTTTATCACAATTTTAACATTCCTGGTCATTTCATTATGATACTATCCTTTAGGTGTAACCATTGTAATATGATTATAATAAAACATAAAAATACCAGTGAATGTCCAAAGCACAACCCAAAGAAGTAACATTTGACCAATTTAGTAACACACGTGAACTTCGTCAGAAGGTGAGGTCTAGTGCTCCGAATAGTACCTCCTGTATAGCTAGCTACATTCGTCACGTGCAAAGTCAATTTTTAGAATGAAAGGAACATGGACCTATGGCATATTTTAAATTCAACAAGCGCATGCCTAAGCTTATTATGAATCATTCTTTGATATTCAGAAAATAGTAATATTTCCTTTTAAACAATGTGAAAATTTATTTTTGGATTTTTTTTTCTTAAAATAAGGTGTTTTTTTTAGCGATTCTTGCAATTTTGGGCCTGTTTTTACATTCAGCAGTGGTTGAGGTGCTGGTGCGAAGTAAGAAGTTAACAAATAACAAAACGTTATTTCATTATAATACACATTTTATATTTAATAAAAATCTGATTAATTTTGCACATAAGGTACATTTTATGGTACGAAGTACTGCCGTCTGAGCTATAGATACGCTCGGGAAAGTTTTAATCAACCAGAAGCTGCACAAAATATGTTACAAATTGGGGAAAATCAATCGTTTTATTATGTCATTTCTCAATCTTTCTTATATTGGTAGAATATTTGCAATGAGTTTTACCGATGCAGTAGTTTCAAAACCAGCATCCAGTGAATCTAAAGCCCGAATCATTCTGAAGGATGGTTTAGTAACTGTTCGAACGTTACAAGATACTTTAGAAGATACAGAATTTGCTGGGTCATTATTTGTTGATGGGTTTAGAGACAAATTTGAACATGCCGCAAGTAAAAGAAGGTTAGTGTAAAATATGATTTTATGATTAAATATATTACTAAATGCTGTACATATGTATGTGCAATAGCTGTTCTCTTTACCATAAGAAATTTGTATTATCGGGTTTTAAAGTATATTCTGTGTAAGATTCGCATCAGGAGAGGGAAAAAAATCTTTCAAATGTTTTTTTCTCATCGACTGCACCGCCCGATTATAATCATCGAACACGTGGATAAACCATTTTTCTACCTCAAGGTTACGGATCCGGACCACCACCAAAAAAAAAAACGCTCACAGCTTTGTATAAACAAAAGTTTTTTCCTTTTTCTTTTTTAAAAAAACTATTACAAGCCTCAGTGTCAAAACGAAGCTTAATCTGGCGAAAAGGGCTGTAAGTAGAGTTTAAAAGCAAAAAAAAATAATATATTTTTGTTAAATTTTTATTATTATCTAAATGCCACTCTATAATTTAGTTAATGATAGAAAACTAACTTTAAATCAGTTTCGGATTCCTTTTTAATCGAGAAATTGACTTTTGTTCTTGAAAAGCGAGAAAGAGGATTATTTTATCAAGTCTTGCAAACATTATGCATATAATATTTTTTTTATTTTTAATACATTATTCTTGTTAAACACAAAAATGCAAAGATGCAAAAAATTCAGACAGTGCTTACAAGTACCAGTTGTTTTTAATGATTGACAATACAATAAAGTATCCCTTTAAAGATAAGCGTTGTTGTGTTAAATTACTAATAAGAATAAGTTAAAATACACAAAAACAATGCCTCATTTTGTCATAACATTTTTTTACGATGACCGTCTTAAAGCTACTGAAGTTTTTTAAAAGTAATATATAAATGACGAATTTTTTCTAAACAATGTCTCTCATGAAAAATATAATACTTAGTTCCATAATAAAACCCTTATTTATGTTGAAATCCAAGGGGGAACTTACTGTTAGTTTGATGTACCGAGGATCTTATTCAACATTGAACATTGATCATGCGATTCCTTAACGTAAAAAACACAGCAAAAGAGCATGTGTTCAAGAGCAAGGGGCCACTTTGTCGTTTGTATCCAATCCAAACTGCTTTTAATATTTTTTCATCTGAGCCTGGCCTAATCGAATACTTAAAGTCAGTTTGTTAAAGTTGTTTTTTTTTTTTTTTTTGTTCTTTTCTTTGCACAATCTGTAATTGGTCATTGCATGAACACGTTTTCTTTCTGTCGTTTACATACGTGAAGAACTCTCTCCAAGCTGATCAACAACATTATATCGAGTTGCCCCAAGCTTTTAGGTTTTCAGTTTTTTACGGGCTTATAAGAGTGACCTTAAGGAAATGATCGTAATATCGTAAGAAAAGGATTTACAATTTTACAGTTTTCATGAGAGACATTGTTTAGAATAAAATGCGTCGTTTATATCATATGTATAGGATAACTTAATGCAGCAAAAGCATAGAATCAGACAAATTGTGCAAGAACAAAAAATAAAAGAGTTTTCCGTCTGTTGACAGCATAGAGAAATGTAAGCGAGGCGTCACCAAAGAACATCAAGGTAAACCTGCATCATTTTATGAACGAAATTTTGTAGCTGAATATGATGGTAAAAGAGCAGGTATTGTGCAGTTACTGTGTCACGACGACCCAAAACCACAGTAAGAAAACAAATTTACGCATTTCATGCCCGTTTCGTTTAGAAGCTGTATCAAATAAGGGATTATATCAGGTATCTGTGATTACATTTGAATGAATTGGATAAGTAATGATTTTAATGCCCTAAGTAAAATTTCTTTTACTAATATCGAGGCGGACAGCTCCGGGATGGTTGAGGGAACCGTAATGCCCGCAGAAAGCCACTTATCTTCGGCAAACAAACTGACAAACTTCCTTACACTAGGTTATAAACGAGTGGTATTCAAACTTATGCGTTGAGAGGCACTGTAATCCGTAAGCGTGCATTTTAGACCATTCAGACACCGAGTCCCTTAACATGAATAGAACTATATTTATTGATATGTTTGTAAGGCAAGAATTATCAAGATTATCTTGTATAAATTCGTACAAAATCGCATGCCTCAACGTCACATAACTCAACCCAGTGCGGAGTTTCCCCTATTTCACTTCAAGTAAAAGAAAACAACATTGAAAACAAACAGCCTTTACATAGTTAATCAGTAGGTAGTACAAAGTGGGTCAGAAAACATGCCATTTAGCAAAATTTTTAGCCAGCTTAATTTTTTAAATTTATTTAAAACTATGGTTTTATCCATAATGCAAAGCATTCCTCACCTGGATTTGGATTCATATAATTTTGAACTATTTTAATTTTCAACTATTTGGCTTATGTTTTATCTATCAATCTTTTCGGCCCCTAGTGGCCCTGATAAGGAATGATTTTCCGAAATGTGGAGTGTCACTGATGAGGAATGATTTTCTGAAATGTGCACATATGGCACTTCAAAATTTAGCAGGTATCACTGATGAGAAATGATTTACCGAAATGTGCACATATGGCACATAAAAATTGTGCAGGTATTTGTGTTATATATAACCAAGCTAAAATTGATTAAATTTGATGCACCGTTACACTGTCACTACTCAACTAATATTTGGAAATCTCGTTTAATTCCCTAATCCAATTTTAACTTTATTTCTTCTTTTGTATAGTCTTAAAACGATCATTTACTTTATTTCTTTTAATTCCCATTAAAAATTGCTAAAATGATACATACTTATTTGACCATTGAAATTTTTGCATCGAACTGTTAAGGTAACTGTATATGTAATTGTACATCTAACCATATGCAACGTTATTTCTATTATATGTCATGTTTCTCGTTTCTGTTTATAAAGGTTTATGCCTGATGAAAATATCAGGGAGTTTGGTTGTTGTGATTTCCTGGGGTAAGTATTATTATAAAGGTTTATAAAAGATAAAAAGTTGAGAGAGTTTGGTAGTTGTGACGTACTTGGCTGAGTATTATTATAAGGCTTATGAAGATAAAATTTTGAGGGAGTTTAGTTGTTGTGATGTAGAGGGATGAGTATTATTAGAAAGGCTTTATTCCTTGAGTCAGAGCCAGTAAATAGGGCTGGTTATTACCACCTGTAGGGACAAAACAAGATGTCTATTTTTGAATAAGTATACACCCCTGGTTTACATATCTGTATGATAGCAATCATGATATGGTAGCTGAATATGATTTTTTGTCCGTTTTTCGTTACGTTGTAAAAAAGCAAGCAAATATTGATTTACGGGGTAGGGGAATATATTATGCAAAATATGGCGCAACGAATGTAGAAAGTATGTTTTATTTGGTATGTATGTATCACACATGAAGGTCAAAGGTCAAAAGTCAAATTTTAATAAGGCTAAAGTTTGAATGATTTTTTCTATATTCATGATAATGATGATTTATTCAAACGGTTGCTGCAATTATTGGTTTATTTGTAAATCAAACATCTCTATAATAATATTAGACAGGGTTACAACCTAATGAAAATTCTTTGATTCACCACAGTTGAATCACCGCATTGTTAATTAGAAAACACCTTCTAGACTTTTCAGATCTATACATATTTTGATTCTTAAATAGATTAAATTACATGTAACACTAAAGCAAATTACACTATTCAAAATTAAAGCTTCTGTTAAAGGTGCATGAAAATCATGAAAGTTCATTTACGAAACAACATGTTTATTTTGAGTAAGTGTCCATTAATATTTAATGAAGTTATTTTTCCAGTTTCTGTTATATATACTTTTCCAATTTATCATTCCTTTAATGCATTTTTACTTTTCCCATAATCACTCTTTATGTTTATACTCTTTTCACTCATCATTACTTTCACCACTGTTCTATTTATGCTTTTCCCATTCATCATTACTTTCATCACTATCACTGTCATCACAGTAAGAAACTGTTTCATCATCTCGTTGATTGGCTAAAATCTTAGTCTGCTCATTTGTGTGCATTTGAGTACTTTTTAAGCAAGGACAGGTTTCAACATCACAGGAGCTTGAACATCCACAAAACAGTAGTTCTAAAACTGCATCTGGTGCAGGTGGAACATCATTCCATTCAATTGTGAGATCCTCAGTGTTTTCTCCATCAAGAAACCATCCTTTGCCACCTGGGCTTGGTATATCAGGAAAGCACTCCAGAGAACGTCTCAAGATCCCACATTGATAATTTGCCACATACAGTGCTTAATCAGGGACGCTGAGCATGGAGGTAAGTGCCACGATTCAATTTCTCCTTTTTTGGATACAACATGTATCGCCACTCATTTATATTGTTTGTAGATAACCTAGTGTAATAAAGCTGGCACGTAAATGCCTGCAGACTGTCAAGTAAATCAGAGGTCAAATTCTATTGAGTCCCTAATGACTTGAAAATATCCTGATACAGTCTTTGATTTTAAAATTTTTAAGGCTGAAACTTTGCCTTTCCCAGCAAAAGCGCTCACTGTATCACAGCCTGTAAAGGAATGGCAGAGCTTGACAAATATCTGGACCAAGAGCGGCCGCAATTTTACCAATGTCCATATGTTTTGTACGTGACTGTGTACGCGTTTTCTGAAATATCTGGCATTGTATCATTTGTGTGAACGCCACACATAATACAGTCACATCAGTATCATCTGACACTATCATAACAGCATCGAATCCAGAATTTTCAGCATGAGAGGCGTGAAGAAGAACCCTGGTGTCTGCCTCTTCCTGGGATGAATTCATTTCCTCAATAATGTGAAATCAATTTTCTGTTATTGTGATGCATTCTTCATCGCATGTCACAAAAAAACTGCTTGTTTTGATACCTGCTGTTATACTCTGGTTTCCTCCACTCATTACTTAAAAACCGAATTAGATTTTTCTTATCAGAGCCAGAAAGAAATTTCCTCCACTGCTGTACATTGTGGCCCAGTGCAATGTTTTTTAACTGTGTCCCTTCAGATGACCCTCTTCTTACACGTTCATCATCTTTAATTGAAGTTTGCCTATAAACATCAAAGACGATATCAATTCTCTCACAAGAACTACCTTCAGCCATAACAACCGACAAAATGTGCTCAGATAAATCAGCAAATGTTTTATGGCTCCATTTTATTTCCTGCAAAAGACCATCCTATCAATTATGCATGCCTTGTGATCTGGAAAGGATTCAGTTGGTTTTACTGTCTTAGCTAGCTCTTTAGTTAATGAAGATTTGGAAGTTTTACGCACAGAACCATCACTTGTTGCCAAAGCCCAAGGAAGAGGACCAGGTGGGTGAGACAGTACTTCCTTCATATCCAGTTCTCTGGTTTTGGCTATGATTATCATCTGTGCAAATAAATTTCTGTCCGCTTTCAAAATTGTATTCGGAATAGATGTCTTGCACATTTTTTTTGCAATGCTAAAAATGTTTTGAGTCTTTGTTATGACAATGTGTCATGAATTTTTTTCAGTATAGCACTTGTAAGCCATCAGTCCAGTCTCATATGCATCTTTTAAATTTTTCAATACTTCTGGTGGAGCCACTGTACCTGTCAAAATGCTAATAAGCTTCTGTTCTTCATTGTTAAATGGATCTATCAAGTTGTTTTCTAACATATCAGTTATTTTCTGAACATCAGACTCATCTCGTGTTATTCTTCCTTTGCTGAGATCAGTGTGATGAGTAATAGGGTCACTGAGATCAAGCATATCTTTCAGCATTCTCAAGTACTTTGCTGTTAAGCAGTACCCACTCTCGGCTCCAGACTTTAAGCTGAATCCTTTTGTTCCTCCTCGTGTTTGTGTGTCTTTATTGACTGTTTCTTCAACGGTCTGGTCTACAGGAAGCTTGCCAATTGTGTTTGGTGAACAAAGCTGAACTGAAAAGCCACCATTCTGTAAATATTCATAAACATCAGGTTGATCTGTTGGTAAATTGGACATTTCTGCATAAGATGCAGATAAGTAACGAGCATAATTTATGTTGTCATAGATGAAACACCATGGAATCATAGAATTTATCGCATACAAATGCAGCTGGCAGTTACCTTCACGAGATGTTCGTAGTAAATTCAACATGATTTCAACTAAATATATGTAGCTCATCCAAAAAGAAGCAATATCATCTGTATCAGTTCTCAAGCGTGTCAAATAATGCCCAAATTCAACCCAAACTTCAGAAAAATCTTCGGTGATGGAAACTTCTGAAAATTTCTTTTGACAGATATTCTCACACAATTCATCTATATCGACATTTATATTGTATATTTGTTGCTTCTTCTCTTCATTATTAATCCAAGATAAAAATCCTTTCCACGCCCATCTTATTAATGCTTCATACAGTAACTTGTGAAAACGCACTGCCCGGTTATACTTTCTACCCTCTAACACTACTGTAACAGAACCTTCTGCAAGTACTCTAGACTCTATGCAAAGGTATCTTAAACCTGCATCTTGAAATCGTTTCCCAATTATAACCAGAAGTGTGCATAATGTGTGGAACACACCAAGCCTTGGAATTATATTCTTGAATGTTTCCGAATGCTTCCATAGTATTTCAGTTGCTTTAACGTATTAAAGCCTGTCCAGCTGCTTACAGTTTGGTTAGAAGAAAAATGCAGACGACATAATAGTCAAAGTAACTTCTTCTTATTTTATTCATTTATTATCTCATCTGCATCTACTTCAATGTAATCCTTTGGAGGAGGACCAACACGTTCTCCTACATTGTACTGCGGAATTGCTCGTGCACTAGGGGGTACAGTTTTTTGTTTGGCCTTTTGAATAACAAGAGATTCTTTTGGAAGAGAAGGACCAAACATCCGTTGTTGCACTGCTATACCATTAACTCTGTGCGACGTTTCTGCTCCAGACAATGTCTCTTTAAGCCGATCAATATTATCCAATCCAAGGGATGTCGCTTCATAAGGTTTAATGCATTCAGGAAGTGCAACTCTATCGTCATTCTCTGACATCTTCTTTAAACACAAAGCTATATCTATCTCATCAACTTGCGAATACGAAATGTAATGTCCTAGTCTATTTAGAATTTTGACAACTTCTACACAGCCAGTTAAAGAATTAACAACAAATGGAAGTAAAATATGCTTTGCAGTATTTTGTTTACCTAAGGATATAGCATAAGTAATATCTTGACCTGCTGATTCCACGTCTCTCCCTCCTGTTTACTGTCAGTGAGGAGAATTTTCAGGGATCTTCTTAAGCAGTTTGGTACATAGTAGGAAGCATCTCTAAGTTCTGATGGTAAAGGTGGCCAAGTTACATCTGCATTGTGTTCCTTCACAGCTTTCCTTAAGACAAGGCCAACTCTTGATTGGTCACTGTTTATATCCAAGCTTTTTTGAAGTGATCTCTTTAACTGTGTCTTGCAGTTCTTCAATACCAGTGCCTCTATCGTAAGATTGTCAGGAAAAATTAGTACTCTTAACTTTTGGTCATTTATAAAGTGCAGACTGTCACAAAACTCTGACTGTATTTTTCTGTAGACATGTGTTTTTGTAGGCTACTTTATTATATTGAGCCAATTCTGTTTCATGTGTTCAATGGCCCTCTTTCTAAAACTGGTTAGCTTAACAACTTGGAGATTATCAAAAGCTTCTTCTCTGATGAACCTGTATAGATCTTCTTATGCATTTTCCTCTGCATTTGCATACTTCAGTTCACTTTCATCTACAATACCAACACTTCCTGACGATTGTGAGTCTGTCTTCTGCTGTCTTGTATACTCTCTGTAACAGTAACCTTCAGCTGCAACCAACACTAAAGCAAGAATCCGGCTGTCATTCTTCTCAATAGCTACAGCTCACATTCTCTCGTCTGATCTGAGTTCTGAACATTTCACAAATGGTTCTCTTGTTTTGCTGCCTTTCTTATATATGCTACTCTCTCACAAAATACACAAACTGGATTATGAACTCTCGATTTAGTTGCTCCTACAACAAACTCTCTCCTACTGAGGCGTGAACATGGGGGACCAGCAACAGTTTGTTTTCCCTCAGTCATGGGTATGTTTGCGGTGATGGCATCCAGATCTCTTTTAATGCAAAAACACTGCGGCAGTATCGATGGTAATGTATGTTTGGAATTTCATCCTCTGGTATCCTTTATCCAATGTCAAGGACTGGCTTATGGTTCCTTAAGCTTATTCTGGCAGCATTGACTAGAGATTTCCAAGAAGACAGATCACGGGGGAAATATTTTTTGCATTGTGAGGTTCATTAACACAGTGTATAATGCAATCTGCAATAGACTTCATCTTTGATGCTGACTGAACAGTATCTGAACTTTCGCTTTGCAACGCTTCTGACTTCTGCATAATAGATAAATTAACTGAATTTTTCTTCATCCTTAAATAAGAGAAACCACTGATTAATAAGAGTGACTTGCTACTTATGTATAAATATTAGGTATATATCCTTTCACCCAACTGCATGCTTGTAGCCCATGGAACACCACGTTCATCTTTTGGAATTTGCTAAAAATAATAAAAATACAATTATGTCACATTCATTTTGGCACTCTGGCCTACAACTGCTATATCTAAATACTACATACGTGTCGTTTTGTCCCTTTAGGTGGTAAGGACTAACCCGACTGGATCAAGGACTACTTATGAAAGATAAAATTTTAAGGTAGTTTGGTTGTTGTGATGTACTGGGTTGTGTATCAACATAAAGTCTTATGAAAGATAAAATTTGAATGAGTTTGGTTATTGTGACATACTGGGGTGAGTATTATATTCTACAATAAAGCTTCTTCTCTATATAAGGCTGTAAGTTCCGTTTTGTATTTGTTAGCTAGACAGGAGGTGCTTACCCTTCCGGAGCACCCGGTATCACTTCTTCGATGGAAGTTCACGTGTATAATTAAATTTGCCAGTTTCCAAAGTTTTTACTTTGTTTTTAGGATTGAGATTTGGACAAGGACTTATATGTTTGTGTTTTATCATTATTACATATAACGTACATTTGTCAGTCTAATTATTTACTCTAGTATCCATTCAATATAGATTTCAGTTAACTGCAACCAATTAATAATTTTTATTCTTAGTATATAAATACAGGGTGTGATTGATTTAGATCTACATATTCTTTTGCATTGGTTTTAATTTTATAAGATTGTGTGTCATCTGCCAAAAATTCATATGACAATTTTAGGAATCATTCCGTTGTCGTCATGGGCGTCGTATTGTTATTATCTTAAATAATGGTTCTTTGTTTGCCGTGGTTTGTTTAATGTCTGGTTGTAATGTTGCTTAAAGTTTATTCATTTTGTACCAATAAAGAGTTTATAAATCTCTTAAATGTGATGTATATTATGACCCGCTTTGCGCACTCATGACAGCTTTTTCTGAAATGCTAGCTATGGCTCATCAAGTCAGTACACCACCGACAAACATACCTCTCCCCAAGACATAATACTGACAGCGGGTGACCAGTGGATATTCTAGCCTTTTAAAGCCGAGCACTTGTAAAGAAGCAGTTTCTAAAATGTGAGATGATAACAGTTCTTTTTGCGCCTGATTGTTTAAGAATGAGATGATCGTTTGTTTAGCGATCGTTATTGTCCCAAAACGCGTTTGGTAAAAGTAAAAATCAAAACCATAACCAATAAAACCTTAATTTAAATGGAACGTTCGAACTTTAATTTGCTATTGGAACTGTATTTTGAGGCGAAACTTTTGTAATTATATGCATTCCTTTTATTTCGACTGGCTTCTTCTTACAGAGCCGTACTTCAATTACCTTTCTACTTTACAGATTGACATGTTTTTTTAACGGGATTAGTATGTTATCATCAAACATTCCAGAACGTGTTGGTTATATAGATGGTCTATGTGTAACAGAAGAATATCGCGGAAAAGGAATCGGTAGAGTGTTACTAGATGCAGCAGATAAAGAAGCACGTCGTCTTAACTGTACAGTTAGTGTTTTTATTTAGCATTGTTTCGTGATGGTTATTTCCGTCTTTAAGTAGCGGTACTTTCCCAGATTAAAATCTCGATTTATTATTACTAAAAATGTTAAATTACACGTCACGGTATGATTTGAATAAAATTTAGAATTAAAAAATAATTTGGTTGAATCTGATTTTAGATTTCAAATTAAATTATCTAATTTTGATTCAAAAATATTTAATTTTCCGAAATGTGCACATATGGCACATGAAATTTAACGGGTATTTTATCTGTGTTTTATATTTACAGCAATTGTCTGTTCAGTATTTTCTTCAAAATTTGACCCATTTCTTTCACATGAGTGTACAATGTTTTATAAACTGTGGGCATTTAAAGTTTGAACTAAGTATTTTATTCTTCGGGTTGCATATAATTAAATCATATTCAGTTTAGTACAGAAACAAATGCCTTTTAAGGATTGTTTGTTTCTATATAACAGAGTATGGTTTTATGGGTGAAATCTACAAACAGAGCAATAAATTTATATAAACGTCATGGATACCAAACGATGGACGACACACCATGTTACCTGAATGGTTTGTTTTGGTGCGTGATTAGAGTAAAGGTATATTGATGTTTTTGTGTAAATATATAGGGTTGTTTCTGAGTTAAATTTATTTGACAACCGCCTGAAACCAAGATACGAAGTAAAATCGGATATAGATAAGACAGAAAGCCAGTGAAAACAATGAAGTGGTGAAATTAAAAACATCTATAAATATTTCATTTTAACATAGTGCTGAACTTAAAGGCTAGAAAGAATCTAGTCTCCCGCTTTCATGATAACTTCTTAGTATTCAATAATCCATAGTGACAAAGAAGAACCACATTTTAATGAAACCGAAGTTCGGAAATTTTAATTCGTTTACATTTAGGCTGTGGTTCTTGCAATCCAGGAAACTGTATTGTTCTAATCCAGCTTCTTTGTCAATTATCTGTAAGCTTTGGACCAGAGAAGCATACAATCTATATCATAACATTGATTTCTACTTGATTGATTGACACCGTATTGTAAACACACATTGATGTTATTTCTGATCCTCGAAATTGTTGAAGGATGATTTCAGGGTGACTCACTTTGTTTACTCGAGTCTTATTAATAAATGCGGTTATGTTTTGGAACCGCGCGTATACACATTCATTAAAAATTTATAAGTTATGCAAATATAGATATCAGTATTTAAATCTAAGAACGTAAGGCTTTTGTTGTGCAAAACTTTAATTAAAGTTATATAAAATGCATTAGTTTTGCTGAGCAAAATTTTGCAGTAGAACACAAACATACCAGTACATGTCACACAATTCCAAAAAAGAAAAACAAAGTAAAAAATCTTTAAAATCTGGCAAATTTTGCTATACGCGTGAGCTTCGATAAAAAAGTGAGGCCGGGTGCTCCGGAAGGGTAAGCAGTTCCTGCCTAGCTAGCTACAGCCGTCACGCGCAAAATCAAATTTGAGAATATTTATAAACAATTTTTAATTAAATTTTACCTCTTTTTACTGATCTTAATTGCATATAAACAAAAACAATACAAGACAATTTCTTAATGAATTTAATCTTGCATTATATTTTTCAGAAATTTACGAAAATGAGCAAACCTCTGTAAAACAGTTTCGGAAGGAAAAATCTCGTCGTTTTATCGTCTGTAAAACGGTGTCAGCGGCAGACATTATTGTCGGTTATATCGACTTATATAATGATTTCATTGACCATTTTGGTCATATATCAATAGGTTTCTAATTAACTCTAGGTATTTGGTTGTTTTGTATGGTAAAATTGACACAAATAATACATTTGCTCATTTCTCCTAAAACTGATAAAATTTACTAATGTTTTGTTTACCATATTTGTTTATTACCCATAAAATTGCCAAAAATTAACTTATGTTATGTTAACCATATTTGTTCATTACTCAAGTTTCCATAATCCTAATCGTGTGACAAGAAATGGATTTAAATACCGATTTTACCATATTAAAATATAACCTCTACACGTCTGATCAAATGAAAGATTAAATTGACTTTCCTCTTATTATTTTTGAATTATAAACGTTTCTAATAGTTCTGATATATTGATATACTGTAAAAACACCTGAAATGTTTTTGGAGGGAAAATATTTCGCCTTATCTGTTGGTTAGGAATCAAATATAGTGACTAACGAATTTTATACTCATTAGATAGGATTTATTTTCAGACTTTCTTCCAACAAAATCATTTGTTTAAAAACCTCGCAGAAATTTTGAAAGTATGCAAGTGTAATCACTATTGCAGTGAAATAATAATTGAAAAAATAGATCCATCAATTCAAAATGATTAAAGAATTACGTCGAAAAATAAAAAGAATACTTTTTTGATTCTTATTTTTTTATTATTGTTATTCTTTTATCCACAACATACAACAATTTTCTGGAAATCTAGATAGTTCATGATATGAAAGCTGCAGCTTGATTGGGACTTAAGAGACATCTTCTAACAACGGTGCACATCACATAGAGCATATTTTCGACACAAAAAATATGAAAACATCATATGGCTAGAGGTGGTGAATATATAATGCCCAAATATTTTACAACTCATCAATAAAATAAATATGCTGCACTCCCTTATCCTTCATCAGTGGTGTGTATCATACCCATATGTAGTCATAAAATATGACAATATTGACATGCAATAACCATCAACGTCACAATTAATCATATTTAAAGTCTGATAAGGAATAATTTTCCGAAATGTGCACATATGGCACATCAATATTAAAAAAAATCAAGTTTGATTTGAGTATATTGAGCTTATTGGATAACCTTAACCTCGGATTAATTATATAACCTTTCAAGTTAAGGACTATTGTCTCAAGAACGTTGAAAAGCGACAACGTTTGTCCATCGTTGTATACTTCTGTTATCAATCAGCGTGTACTTACGGAAATTCCATGACTTTTTTAGTATATATTCCCTATGGGAATATAATCATAACCGATTTCACTTTTCCAAGATCGGCGTAAAAACAAAACTCAATGAGAGTTTTTAAAAAGTTCAATATCTGGATTTATTATTATCACTCGTGTATTATTTTGCATCAAATCTTATGACATACATCAGTAGTATGTTTTCTTAAGGGAAAATAAATACATCGGTTTAGGCACGCACATTAGTGATTATTAAGAAAGGCACGCAACATCTCCAGTGTGGTTGGAGATAACTAATGATATTTAAAAAGCATGTCCCACTAATTTTTTTTCAAAATAGCTTTCTCGAAAATATATAACTAGTCAATGTTATTCAGTATCATCTCTCTATGTTTCTACTAATTAAAATTTTGTGAAAAAATATCATGTTGTTAAAAAACAGCTATCAAAATTTTCAAATTCGTAAATACAAAATAGGAATAATTAAAGGGAAACCACTATAAATTACCAACGTGTATGAATATCCGTAAAAATAGTCCTGTCTATAGTGTGTTTTAACTAAGTAAAATCTATAGTGAATATTTAAATGGAATGGCAACTCTAGGAATCTGATACAGACTATACAACTGCGCATGTGTTGCTTCATGTTAGTAAACTGGCAGTCATTGTTATAAATAATACATAGCCGTTCTTATTGTATAGTTCCCCCCTGGCAGAGTTTGCGCAAGTGAACTCATAGAAATAAGAATACCGAAAAAATTCCATTTAGTATTGTGAATAATAATTTCATAACGTTGAACTTAGTTGATTGAGATTGATGTTTACAGCTTGATTTAAAAGTTACTAAGCAATTATACTGTCCAGATGCAAATTTTTCTGAATCTTGATTAAAAAGAGAATTCTGAGTTGTATACAATTTGTTGTACAATTTGATCGCAATAATTGTCTCCCCTTATACAAATTCTCTTGAATGTTCCAACCTCCTGGGACTTAATAAATTAAACATATAAACTTATTACTATATCCCCAACTTTATATAAATAATCGGAATGGATTAACTTCTTCAAATTCGCGTCTATATTAAGTAACGGTCAGAAGTTATATGCCATGTTTGAACGCCGCATGCCTCTTATGCTGATATGACATAGGGTGGCACGTGACCAAATTAACCAATGATACACCTGTACGGCAATTCTCATCCAATGAAATACCTTTAGGGCACCTCTCACTCTCCGTTCACAATCCGTTCCGTAGTACAACTCTCTCACAACACATAGAAAATGGCAAGTTAAACATTTTAAAACATAATACATGTTATAAAATTGTAAGGAATTTTTACTACACAAATGTACAATAATAAAAATAACAATTTAATGACAGAATGCATCAAAATAGTTATGGTAAATAGAAATGGACAATAGAGTGGGCTGAGGCGAGGTGGAACATCCGAGTAAGTAACAGCAAGTAAGAAACATTTTTACTGTTTTACTACTATAAACAGGTCTGGAGTTACTTATAAGAAATAAAACAACATAACACTAGATATGCATAATATTTGCTTTTAAATGATGTAAAATAATTTCAATACTAAAAACGAAACTAAATCATAGCTTCGCGTGACAAGTTGCAAACTTGTAAACACTAATAGTCGATGCAAAACAGACCTCAAAAGTGATACAATAATCATGTTAGCGCTTACAGATTGTTAGGATAATAAAACAAGTAAATTCAGATACATGTATACTATTGAATGCGTTCAATACATACAATTAATTTAAAAGGAATTATTGATTCTACAACTTGAAAAACGTAGCGGCATCATGTCCTGTCAACCTTAAAAGCATTTTAAATGGGAATTGATGAATAATTTTGTCAATGATTACTAAAAAGTGATCTTTATTATATATTCACAAAACACATACTGAGAGAAAACTTGGTACTAATTTCTAATTACAAAAGGAAAAAAATGGCACAACTCTACTCAAAATTGCTTTCACACCTAGACATGCACAAATGTTAGACTAGAATGTATAGTGGCCACGTGACAAATAAGAATAAAATATGAATTGGGACATATTGAAACTAAGTAATGCCACTCGCATTACAGTATTTACATTCATGGTGTCTGCGGTGTGGGTACGACCGTGGTCGATCTCAAATAAGAAAGTATTTTTTACTGCGGCAGGCCCTCACTGACTTGCTCTGAACGGTGTTATAGGCTGAGAGGTGCGATATTGAACTGCTACATTACGGGCAATGGCCTGATAATAATTATTAACGTTACATATGTGACGTTTTGAAACGTGTTTAGTGTTAAGTGACGAGTTAAATATATCTCTGCATAAATAAATTTAATTATTTGTTTAAAAAAATAAATACATTGTATTTAAAAGAGAAAACTATTAAGAAAATGAAGGATGAAAAGCTATAAATTATACAAAACTAAAGAAGTAAGATTAGGGTACGTGATTTGGAGGTTATTGTGCACTCAGCTCAAATATTCCAATTTTTCTTTCATCAATATTTTAAAAAAATTGAAGTTTTATGAGCCAATGTTTGGGTTTGTTAAAAAAAACCCACTAAACAATTTAAATTAAACATTGCATATTCAATAGAACTGTGTAATATCTTAAAAATTGACATCAAAATATTCCCTAATTTGAGTTGAGTGTACACTGAGTGAATGATTGTGATACTGGGGCCTGTGCATCTTTCCACACAGCCAACGTAGACCATATCTAGACCGTATGCTAGCTTATATCTGATCACGTGTGAATCGAATAACGGGTAGTGTGTTTAATATCGTCATCCCCAAAATTCGATTCCAGCGCATCCTTCTCCACCATCCAAACTTTGCAAAACAAGAGATGAAATATAGAGGGTTTGTGAGTCAAAATATCTTATATAGATAGGAATGCGCTCTAGGTGTAATAATTGATAAACACTTTTTTCCACCAAAATTTTGATAATTGTTTGGAAGTTTACGGGAAAAAAAAATTCTGAATGTTTAAATGTAATGTTTTTAACAATCCCGTCCGTTTCATTTTGATACTATCTTTTAGTTGTTATAAGTCTAAATATGATATTTTTCGGATTTTACATTGAATTTAACTGGTTATCACAGAGCGTTATTTTGAACGGTACATTGAATCTAGAACCTCTTGTTGTACATGTATTTAACAGTGGTTGAGGTGCTCTTGCAAAGTAAGAAGTTTACAGACAGTAACACGTTAGGTCATGAAGTAGGTCGTTTATGTTACAAACTGGGGCAAATCAATCGTTTTATTATGTTAATTCTCAATCTTTCTTATATTGGTAGAATAAACTAATTAATGTGCATTTGCAATGAGTTATACCGATGCAGTAGTTTCACAACCTACGGTCTGTGAATCTTATTCGCGAATCATTCTGAAGGATGGTTTAGTAACTGTTCGAACGTTACAAGATACTTTAGAAGATACAGAATTTGCTGGGGCATTAACTGTTGATGGGTTTAGAGACAAATATGTACACGCCACAAGTAAAAGAAGGTTTGTGTAAAATGTGATTTTTATCTCAAATCATGGTTCTTCGTTTCAAAAGATCTAAGAGGATCTATAGGGTTTCAAAGTAGTCTGTTTAAGATCTCAAACAGGACAGAGGATCGAACCCGTTGATAACTATCTCCCTACCTCAAATTAACAGACCACGAACATGAGTTAGTTTTCGTCGAGCCTGGCATCGCCTTAAGGCGAGACTTAGGTGTTACTTTTCCGGTGTTGGAGGCGTCGGCGGTGGCGGCGTGTCAAAATGTGAAAGTTTATGTTAAAGTCAAAAACTAACCGGGTGAGACATTTAATCTGTGGAATTTTGTTTTCCAAAAGGATTAACTAGTCCGAAACGCTAAGGCTATGGCGGTCCGGAGGCATGCTCCATCTGATTTTTTTTCAAGAAATAGTTTTAAATAGTGCATCCCAAGACAATTTCAGTCAATAATGCATTTCTTACTATAAAAATCGTGTATACATGTATTTAAGTACTTGGTTGTTGTCAACTTTTAGATGACTAAATGAATGATTTTTGACATGACGGACTGAATTAACGTCTCTTATGAACCTATCAATGTTTTACCAGCAGGTAGACAGTAAGTTTTATTATTGGTGAATTTTGAACCCAGGCAACTGCCTCCAGTACTTCAAATGTAGCTACGGAAATGACGATCATGTACGGCGCTGTATAAAACAAATATAAACAAGCCTCTAGAATCATAAGCCGTTAGTGATTGTTATTTTTATGATACAAAATAAGTAGATGGTCTGCAAAAAATGTTTTAATGATATTATATATACAGTAGTTAATTGTTGAACATTTTGGAGTTAGTTAACGGGTGCAGACTTTGAAAAATTTACCAAAATATACAAAAAAGTCCCTAGATATCATTATGCACCACACCCTGAACCTTCCTTTTATGCACATGTGGCACAGCAAAATTTAAACAGGTATTTTTGTTAAATATTTAACAATTTCTATAGCTAATGATAAGGGCAATGCGGTCATAAAACATTTTTGGTACGTCTTAAAAGCATCAGCTGAATGAAGCAATCTTAGACTCGACATAGAGCTATGATGGGTGATTTAGGCTAAATGTTCATGAGTACGGCAATATTTCGCGTTATAACTATAAGGTATAATTTTATATTTTTCGATAGTCCGATAGCGATTAAAATAAAAAATCTCAACGACCAGGATTTTCCTTACACATGACACACGGCTACAATGATATAAATGGTTTTAAGCATAGTTTGACAATGTTGTTCTTTAGAATGGTCTTGATATGTCATCTTGCCGCGATGGACCAAGTAAATCAATTGGAATTAACATTTCAAACGAATACAAAATGTCGTTTTGTTGTACAAGGTAACATATCTACTAGCAAATAAATTTAAAGCATGTTTATATTAAAAAACGTGATTTTCTCTTTCTGCTGAACCTAACTTTAACCCTCATAATAGCTTTTGAAAATAAAATATCTAAGAACATAGAATAAAACAGTTTTTTTTCTGTTGACAGCATAGAGAAATGTAAGCGAGCCGTCGCCAAAGAGCATCAAGGTCAACCTGCATCATTTTATGAACGACTGTTTGTAGCTGAGTATGATGGTACAAGAGCAGGTATCATGCAGTTATTGTGTCACGGCGACCCAACACCACGGTAAGATAACAATACGTATGTCATACTCGTTCGTTTTATAAGCTATATTTATTAAGAAGGTTACAAAAGGTAGCAGCAGCCCGAAGATTAAATTGGATTGGATTATTGAATTGTGTTTTATTATACCCCAGTCAAGATTTTTTTTTTTACATTTATCGAGGTAGTCAGCTCTGGGATGGTTGCGGAAACCATAGTGCCCGGAGAAAAGCAACAAGCAAACTGACAAACTTCCTTACACAAGGATGATTCAAACCTAGGTGGTGTACGACACTGTGACCCGTTACCGCGCGCTTTAGATTACTCAGCCATCGAGGCCATCAGCAGGAAGAGAAATTTGTTTTATTTATGTGCTTGTAAGGTAAAAAAGGATCAAGATCATCTTGGACGTACAAACTCGAATATCACATAACGTTTTAAATAGCAAATCCTTGTTTCAGATGAAAAATCTGACAACTTGATCGGAATTGACTCATCTCGACCTCAAACTCGTTATAGATTCTCCTTATATGTAACTGTATATATAACGTATTGAATAATTGAATACAAGATACCATGTTTCTTATTTTTTTATAAAGGCTTATGAAAGATAAAAATTTGAGGGAGTTTGGTTGTTGTGATGTACTGGGGTGAGTATTATTATTCTATAATAAAGTCTCTTCTTTAAATAAGGCTGAATAAAGTTCATACATTTTTATAATTGTCGAGTAAAACAAATGCACAAAAAGAAAATCATTGAATGGAAAGGCAAAAAAGTTAAAGTATAACTGATAAAGGCAAATAATATGCAGTTATGGTAAACTCCTTTCAATATAGCAAATAATAAATAAACCAAGAACTGTTTAATAGTAAAACAATGGACAAATTAGCCCTAATATTGATATATTTACACTGAATGCAGCCAAACATTTTGCAGAAAATTAGATGCGGGATTTTCCAGAAATTTTAGACAGGCAGAAAAATCAAAATGAAATTTTTAATTCTTAATTTTCAAGGCAGGCGGGTCAGACGAACTACAAATTAGTATGCATGGCCTTATGTACATTTGTCTTCCTTATCAGTAGGATCTTTATTATCTGCAGCGGGTTATTAATTTTTACTTTAAGATTAGAATATTAATACAAGGTTTGTTAGATTATGATTGTTTTTAGAAAATAAATGGGCAAGATATGTGCTCGTTTGTACTGTATTGAGATTCTGTATTATCTGTCAAAATTTATTGACATCATATCGTCGTTGTTGGTGTCAAGATACGTCTTCATTAGGAGAAGGTCTACATTTGAAGTTATATGACAATCATGATGATTTTTTAAATTTTAAACTAGTAATATTCCTGTCTCTCCTGGTAATGGTGCAGTTGTTTCACAGTTAAGACGGTAAAGTAAAGCTTCTTCTTGCTACGGGAACTTTCTACAACAAAGCATGCTGCTTACAATTAAATTGTTGACTCGGGAATATTGCAAACCTAGGGTGATCAAGGCCGTTATCATAATATTGTTGATAAGTTTGAAATCGTTGTATTCAAATTGATCCTGGATATATTTGATATTCCACAGTTTTGTCATTTTCAAATTTCTTTTAACACGTGACAGTTGTAGCTAGCTCGACAAGAGGTACATACTCTTCCGGATCACCTGGCTTCACTTCTCTGGTGAATATCTACGTGTATAACTGACCAGCCATTTTTTAAAGTTTTACTTTGCTTTATTTGATTGTGATTTGGACATTGACTGGTATGTTTGTGTTTGATAACTTTTATAAGACTTGTTCTTTCATCTCTTTATATCTTTCATGTGATTTACATTTTTTTACAGACTAACATGTTTTTATGGAGCTAATGTTTTATCACCAGAAATTCCACAACAAATTGGTTATATAGATCATGTTTGTGTAACAGAAGAATATCGCGGAAAAGGAATCGGTAGAGTGTTACTAGATGCAGCAGATAAAGAAGCACGTCGTCTTAACTGTACAGTAAGTGTTTTTATTTAGCAAAGTTTTGCGCTGGTTATTATGTCTTTACGTTTTTGCGCGACTCTCTCGTTTACCAGTTAGCAAAATTTTCAGCCTTCTTAATTTTTGGAATTCATTGAAAATTAAGGTTTGTTCCCTCATGCAAAGCATTCCTTAGCTGGATTTGGATTCATATAATGGAACTTTTACTTCATTAATTTTCAACTGTTTATCTGACGTTTTTATCTATCAAACTTTTCGGCCCGTAGTGTCACTGAAAAAGAATTTTTTTCAGAAATGTACACATAGGTACATCAAAATGTAACAAGTTTTTTGTCATATACACATGTATTTACACGATTAAAATCTCGAATTATTACTACTAATGTTAAATTTTACGTCACGGTATGGTTTGAATAAAATTAGAATTGAAAATAATTCTTTAAAGTCAGTTTTTAGATTTTAAATAATTAAATTAGAATATTTGTTACATCAATTGCCTGTTTAGTTTTTTCTTCAAAAGTTTTTTTTCTATTTCTTTCTGATGCTTTTTAAAACTGTAGGTATTTAAAGGTTGTACTGAATATTTTATTCTTCGGGTTGCATATATTTAACGCATAATTGTTAAAGAACAGAAACAACTGTCTTTTTATGTAATGTTTGTTTTTTTATACAACAGAGTATATTTTTATGGGTGAAATCTACAAACAGAGCAATCAATTTATATAAACGTCATGGATACGAGACGATGGAGGATACGCCATGCTTCTTCAATGGCTTGTTGTGGTGCATGATGGGAGTGAAGGTATGTTGATGTTTATATGTAAATATATATATAGCACAAATACCAGTTGAATTTTGATGTGCCAGATGTGCACATTTCGGAAATTCATTCCTCATCAGTGACACTAAGACCGAAAGTTTGATAATAAAAAACATAAGCCAAACAGTTGGAAATTAATGAATCTAAAGTTCCAAAATTATATTAATCCAAATTTATATGAGTGTATCCAAGTTAAATTGTATTTGACAACCGTCCAAAACACCAGACACAATGTAACATCGGATATATATAAGACGGAAAGTCAAAGACAACAATGAAGTGGCCAAATTCAAGACATTTCCGAGTATAAATCATGTATTTTTTAAAAAAGTGTTTAACTTGAAAGGCTAAGAAGAGTCTAGTCATTCTCTTTGGAGTGAACATCTTTGAATTGAATAATTTATTGTGACCGACCAGGACAACATCTTCAGTGAGGCTGAAGTTTGGCTATTTTATTTTGGTTAACGTTTTCGCTATGGTTTTTGGAATCTAGAATACTCGCAATATTGTTCTAAATCAGCTTCGTCAATTATCAATGAACTTTTGACCATAGTAGCACATCACCTATATCATAGCATTGAACCCTACTTGATTGATTGGCTCTATATTGTAAACGCACATTGATGTTATTTCTGAACAGGAATTGAACCCTACTTGATTGATTGGCTCTATATTGTAAACGCACATTGATGTTATTTCTGAACAGGAATTATTGCAAAACTATAATTAAAGTATTATATTGAATGAATTAGTTTGCAAATCATTCACTTTTCATTCTTTTACAAAAACGGCAAACCAAGATATAAATATCTAGTGCTCATCAGGGATTCTGGTTATTTTGTAAAACACCATACAGACTGCAAAAAACAAATATATACTGAAGATACGATCAACAAAATGTTAGAGTTTTTGATAGACAACATATTTGTTGTGTTTGGCAATATGATCTTTCAACAAACAATCGGTAAACCAATGGGCAGAAACTGTGCTTGCTGATTTGTTTCTTTATTCATATGACTCAGAATTTTTAAAGAACCTTGTCAAATCTGGAGAAAGACTGTCGCTAAATCATTCAACTACACATACAGATATATAGATGACGTTCTATCTCTAAATAATCACAAATTTGGAGAATATGTGAATGTCATCTATCCAAGTGAGCTTGAAATAAAAGACACGACACATTCTCCAATTACTGCTTCATATTTGGACTTATACCTCAATTATGACAACCATGAAAGGTTACATCTGATGATATACGACAAACGTGATGACTTCAATTTTTCCATTGACAACTTTCCGTTTCTTTGCAGTAATATCCCTGCTTCTCCTGCGTATGGTGTGTATGTTTCACAGTTAATACGCTACGGTAGAGCTTGTTCCCACTATGGGGACTTTCTGCAACGAAGCAAATTACTTACAATAAATTTGTTGACACAAAGATATTGCAAACCTAGGCTAATCAGGGCCCTTAAAAGTTTTATGGCCGTCATCACAATATTGTTGATAAGTATGTAGTCACTACATCCCAACTTATACTGGATATATTTGACTTACCATAGTTCTTTGTTCCTTTCATTCTCAAAATTTACTTGCACGTGACGGGTGTAGCTAGCTAGACAGGAGGTGCTTACCCTTCCGGAGCACCCGGCCTCACTTCCATGATGGCAGTTCACGTGTATAACATATTTTGCCAGTTTGCAAAGTTTTTACTTTGTTTTTTGGATTGTGATATGGACAAGGACTGGCATGTTGTTTATTTTGCCCTTTAACTTTTTCAATAAAACACAAACATATCAGTCCATGTCAAAATCACAATCCCAGAAAAAACAAAACAATGTAAAAACTTTAAAAACTGGCAAATTCTGTTATACACATAAACTCCCATCAACGAAGTGAGGCTGTGTGCTCCGGTAGGGAAAACACCTCCTGTCTAATTAGCTACACCCATCACATCCAAAATCAAATTTAAGAATGACAGGAACGTTGAAATATGGGAAGTCAAATATAGGTAGTATAAGTAAACAGTAACTTTATGTTTATGAACAATTTTTAATTCAAATTTTACTCCTTTTTACTTAAATTAATCGCATATAAACAAAAACAATGAACTAAGACAATTTTTAGTTAATTTATTCTTGTAATATTTTTCAGAAATTTACGAAAATGAGCAAACCTCTGTAAAACAGTGTAAGAAGACATTTTTCTGTTGATCTGTAAAACAGTGTTAGAGACAGACATTTTTGTTGGTTATATCGCCTTACATAATGATGTCATTGACCGTGTTTGTCATACAGCAACCGAGTTCTAATTAACTCTAGGTATTTGATTGTTTTTATGGTACAATTGACAAAAATCAACCAATGTTATATGTACATATATGAAATGTACTTATATGCCATATATAAATATCACGGTGTGACAAGATACGGATTTATAGACCGGGTTTTAACATATAGAAATGCCATCTTAACATTGTGTGATTAAATACATTTAATTGACATTTGTTTTTATTATTTAGGATATTTAAATGTTTTCTTTTGTCAAAGGTATAAATATTTATTCGGTCCCAACTATTCTGATATATCATATTTAGGTGGAGAGTAATTTCGCTCTATTTATGAGTAAGTAAACACCTTGAAATTTAAGGACAATAATTGTTTCTCACTTAAGTCCAAAATATGATTTATTTTCACATCTTCACACAACCATTTTGTTTGTTAAAAGCTGCTCAAGAAATATTTACCCTGGGTTTCTTCAGATATTCTTTGTATATGATAGCTTTGGTTACAAAGGCAATTTAAAATGTTTTGAGAATAACGTGAGAAAACAAAAGAAATCTTTTGTTGTTATTTGTAATTATTTTATTCTTTGATCCTCAACATTTACACCTTTCTGGATACCTGCAAGAAATCATGATTTGATAGGTGCAGCGTAATTAGGACTTGAGAGACTTAGTCTGACAACGGTGTACACCACTTCCACTTGCACCTCGGGAATTATAATGAAAAACTTCGAACATATTTTCTATGCTCAAAAGTACTAACATAAATAAAAAATTAATGTCGAGACTGATATTTCTAAAACTGTTTTAAATAAGTTGCAAACGTAGAAGTAAAAAGATCACAATTTTGGTTATGAAATTATCCCCAATTCGAAGGTCAGTTCATAAAACCTTGAAAACCTCATTAAAAATTCTTTACATACTGTCGACATAGAGCAGTTTTAAGTTTAATTTATGAAATGATACTGAATTTTGATCTTGGTTTTATTTAGCATAAATACATCAGGACATAAAAAATCATTGAAATCGTTCTTTAAAACCTACGATAACAGCAAAGTACATCGTACAAATGCTAGGTCATGAACTTGACCTTTGACCTTGACCCTAATATGAATGCCAGTTCATGAAAACATCAAAACTTAAAAAAAGAAGTGACAAAATCTTTGCATTCTATTAAGTATAGCAACTTCTACACATGCAACAAAATAAGGCCAAAGCCTTAGCTTTATATTGAAAAACAATGCTTAAAACATGAAATATTGAAATATGATTTTAAAAAACACATGTATTAGGTAAAACTTTGTCATGACGTTGATCTTTTACATTATCCTTATTTTTAATGTCATTTTAAGATAATGTCAAAACTTAAAATCCCATGTCTCTGTTTTTTGAGATATTCAATTTTTAACTATTTGAAACAATTTTTCGGGATTTTTGTAAAGAAAAAGCTGTATATCATAGAAAGGCGGTTATAATCAACTTTAAAGCTGCATTAAGTTTTCCAAAGAAAAAATTAAAACGGTGCTAATCTAATTAATGATGTTCCTAATGAACAATGTTACATTTGGTTCGACGATAAAAGCTCGAATAAATACAGAAATAACAGTAATTACCCACAAGATGCAGCATTTTGGATCTTATATTAGAACATGGTTACCTCATCAAATTCCGGGTCATTTAAACACAACTTTAAAAACGGTGAAATACGATAAATTAAACACAGAACTTCGTTGAATGTGTCATTTGTGACTTAGAAAGGTATACATAACACCATTTCAAATGCATCTGGATGTTAATTAAGGACAATTAATGCAATTTGTCATGTTTCACCTTCGATTCATGGGTTTTTCCGTACATTCGTGCGCATGCTCCAAGCTCATAATTACCATTGTTAAACATTGACCAACCGGTTAGAGGATTCCGTTTATTTACAGCTAAAAGAAATGAAATTTTAGAAAATGAATCTCACAGATCGTGGTTAGAGGATATCTATTTTTCAAAAAAAATTATTTTTAGAAAATCAAAAAAAAAAAAAAAAAAAAAAAAAAAAAAAAAAAAAAAATTGAGAAAATTGAAAAACTTAATGCAGCTTTAAACACCTTACATACAATAATCATTACAATTTTACGGCTTATCGCTTGACATTTAGCTCTGAATATACACTATTAATTACAATATGTTCATATGGTATTAAATAAAGTAGTCTACTTGGCTTGCGTATAAGTAAATATATAACAAAGTACCTGTTAAATTTGGATGTGCCATATGTGCACATTTCGGCAAATCATTCCTCATCAATGACACTAGGGGCCGAAAAGTTTGATAGATAAAAAACACAAGCCAAACTGTTGAAATTAAATGAATCCAAAGTTCCAAAATCATATGAATCCAAATCAAGCTAAGAAATGCTTTGCATGAGGGAACAAACCTTAGTTTTAAATAAATTTAAAAAAAAGACTTCAAAACAACAGAATAATTAGAACAAGTAATAGTGGAATAAATAATAATTGTAATTGCTTTAAAAATAACGCAAACCCGATGAAACACATTGGCTGATTGCTTGTCATCTTGTATTCACTAGAATGACAGGAATGTTAATATGTTTATCATGCAGCAACTAGACTCGGGCATTAACGTAATAGGAATGCCAAAGACTAATTTAGAGGCATAATAAATCACTTTACGGTAAAAGACTAACCAGTAACAGATAAACGCAAAGTTAATTAGAAAAATAATAGATTTGACAACAACTTTTCAGTTTATTCGGTTCTTTGAATTCATAACAAATAGATTTCACACAAATTGACTTAAAAAAGCAACAACTGCACAAGTAAAAGTCAACTGATAAAAAATCAAATAAATAAGACACAAACAGTGTATGTAAATGTACTTAATTTTACACCACTAACAACGAACTATCATAAAAAGTACTCACGTGGAAATAGAATGTAGTAGCACTGAAAACATCGATTAGTTTAAACGGTATTTTTTTTTTATTAAGCAATTATACAAACAAATTTACAATACACAAATAAGGGATTCTAGAACAAAAGTAAGACTCTTATATAGTCTCCGTGAAAAAAAATATGATAAATATATAAATCAACATAAAGTTACAACAGTTACAACATCGATTCATAACAATGAACAAAAAAAAAAAAGAAAAAAAAAAAAAAAAAAAAAAAAAAAAAAAAAGAAGAAGAGTAAGAAGACAAAAAAAAAAAAAAAAAAAAAAACAAAAACAAATGACAGACGAATCTTGATAAAACCATCAGCACAACATCACGAGTCATTTTAACGTAGATATGCATATAAAAACACATACTTTCTAGGTTACAACAAAGTAACCGAGGTCTGTTTATCGAACGCTATTTATTTTAATGACTTTGGTTTTGATTGGGTGTGTGGTTCATTAACTTACATCATACCGAACATTATGTAAAAACATTATTAACGCGTACACAGCGGAGTGCCCTGGTCAAATTTAGATGTGGCACAGCACCAATCAGGATCGAAACAGGAAGGTTCGAAGGACTAGCATTGGAAAACCGAACATGCATCCACTGTGTGGACTGTGTTGAATCAGAATCACATGTGATATTATATTGTGAATTATATGATGACTTAAGGAGGGTGCCAGAAATATTTGTTTTAATTACGGTTTTAATTTTGATTTTTTAGATGATTCGACTAAATTATCTGTGATTCTAGCCCACAAAGACATGGTTAAAAATAGTGCCAAATTCTGCAGTAATGTTTTAATGAGACGTAGAAGTTTTTTATATAAATGATTTTATATGGGTTACATCTATGTTTTATATTCAATGTCATTTTATGTGTTTATGTGTATTTTATAGTCTCTTATAACTCTTTTAAGAGTGGCATGTGTACACTTTTTAGATAATATGTATGTATTTTACTTGTATGTATATATGATGAGACTTAAATAAACTATATTGTATTGTATCATGGGTGGTCAGAATATACAGTATGAAAAGTATCATCAATGATCTAGTGTTATGTAAATTCCGAGAATGATCAGAGTGGTCAGCTCTTCTCAATCTTCGATGAGAAAACTCTTAATTAGACATTTAAATAATATCTCATAATGATGATTGCTTAAATCTCATCTGATTCATATTCTTTCAAAATTCATCGAATTGACTTTCTATGTCACTACACTCTGAAACTTATGGTGGGACAGAGGTGACATGAAATATATTTTTCCTATTAACGTTCGCACGTATTACCCTTTACGTGTGCACGTATTACCCTTACGTATTGGTTAACCTATTACGTGCACACGTATTACCATTTACGTGCGCACGTATTACCCTTTACGTGCGCACGTATTACCCTTACGTATTGGTTAACCTTTTACGTGCGCACGTATTACTTATAGGTAATTCGTACGCACGTAATAGGTTAATGCGCGCGCACGTAATATGAAAAATATATTTCATGTCACCTCTGTGCCACCGTAGAAACTAACCCTTACAGATAATTTTATTAGCGTCTTAAGCTAATTAATCTTTCCTTGTTTTTTTTATGAAATTTGCCAGTCGAACGTTGATATTTTCTGTTTACTAGTCTATCCATCACTGCATTCTGACAATATTGTTGATACAACCTTTGCTATTCCATTTTTTTTAAAAATCCATTTAAACTTGACATTTTTTTAAAATCCATTTAAACTTGACATTTGTTGCGTGTTGTATGTAGCTTTGTTAAAGTAAAAATAATTATCCACAAGCCCCGCATGCATCTTTTAATCAAATATTTATAAACCATCAAAACAACTCTACTGTCCGAGTTTCTTCACTACCATGTAATTTACTTCACAATTCTAATACCCGGGCTTCCAAATCGCGCATAAGTTCAAGATTGAATGAAACTCATCTTCAGCTATCACGTACTATGATCAGGCGGCGTAACTCTGATCAGTAGTTTACCTGTGCTATTCAGAGTTGTCGTTACTGTCTGTACAGCGTATAATATGAACTTGCAATAGGGTACGTGTAGAAGATTTAACTTTAGACTGCTGCATAAGGGAAAGCGTCAACAAAATGCAAGGAAGCAAAGAACAAAATATTTTAGATTTTAATTATTATTATAATTTTAATTATTTTTACAATTAATTTGCTTTAAAATCGAAGAAATTCTCTCTCTCTCTCTCTCTCTCTCTCTCTCTCTCTCTCTCTCTCTCTCTCTCTCTCTCTCTCTCTCTCAATGTGATTTTTCCTACGGTTTCTTTTTCACTTAGTGTATATTATTCACTCATGCATTCATTGATGATAAGATTTTTTTTATTAATTAGTTCTAGTATTAACAGGTAAGTTTGTTGACGGTTTGTTGAATTGAAATAACCAAACTGTCCCGCAAACGATTAATTTGCTAATTAGTGTACTCGGTGATTAACTACATCAAAAACAGGAAAATATTTCTAAATTTGCAAGTGTCCATGTTTGCGTCAGACAAACTTTTTACACTTGCAATTTACGGAGATTCGTTATATATGTCTCTGCAATTTAGAAATATTTTCATTCAATACCATCAGTTTCTCAATATTATTGCAAGAGTCAAAACATTTTTTGCAACTTATTTGCCACATAAGGTTATTTATTTATTTATTTATTATTTATTTATTTATTTATTTATTTTTGCTTTTTATAGATATCTTACTTTTTATCTTTTTATTTTCATATTCGATAATTACTTTTGAACTTTTTTTTTACCTTAATTATTGGTGCATTTTCTTCGACAATCTTTTAAAATTTATTTATTTATTCTATTGTTAAGTATTTTTTCATTTATTTCTGTATGCGGTAATTAAATTTTCATTAAATTTTCATTAATTTTTTATTTAATTTTCATTAATTTTTATTTCATTTCTTTGTTGAATTAATGGTTCAGTTTAATTCTTTATTTAATCCATTGTTAAGTTTATTTATTTATTTATTTATTTTTGCCTTTTTATGTATATCTTTCTTATTTAATTGAATTGAAAGAAAATAAAACCTTTCAATTTGTTACATTTTAATTAGTGAAGAAAATAAAAACAACATATTTCATAATTTTTATGAAAAAGTCCCAGATGTCGGCCATATTGGATATTTCTTTACTAGCGGATGAAAATTTACGAATTCCCCTATCTTTAAATGAAATTGGACGTAATTTGTCGTCAAAACTAACATTTGATTTTTACATTTTTATCTTTATTAAAGTGTGCTCTAACACTGTAGACGTGGACATTTTGAAAAAAAAAATCACTTTAGCATGAAAAATCAGCCAATAACTAAGGACCGTTTGTCACATTTTTATTTCAACAATATACAACTATTAAGAAATAGTTGGTATAAAACTGCTATATTTATAACTTAAAATGGACGAAACTTCCCGACGTCTTAAAATTTTACAAAAAATATTGAAATAACCGGGATTTCATAAGGAACTTAATTATACGTGGACAATTTTTATATCCTTTTTTGTTTCTTTTTAACAGAATAAAAACTGTACATCTGTTCTATATTTCCTTATACCGATAGTAAGACACTGAACCGTTAGATCGTTGTACAGGTGAAGTACGACAATGTACATGATAGCTGCCTATGATAATAACATAGGCTACTCATTTGTGTTGCGATGCATTTAAAAAAAAAAATAAATCAATTATAATAATAAATAAAAAATAATAAACTTGGTCCTTCAATTTGCTATGTTTTATATGATTCCTCAGCAGTCTTATTGTACGATCATGGCCCAATGTAAACCGTGACATCAAGACACATACAACTATTCTCGATCTAGATTGGCTTGGATAATGGTGTTTTACGTCCCAGTCAAGATTCTTTCACTTAAATTGAAGTGATCAGTTCTGGGATGGTGGAAGAAACCGGAGTGTCAAGACAAAAACCACCGGCTTTCAGCAAGCGATCTGACAAACTTTCTAGCACTAGTACTAGAATCTTTCTTAGTCGGATTCGAACCTATGTGATGGAAGGCATTGTGATCCGTATGCACGGCTTTAGTACAGTAGTATATCTATATACTGTAAACTTATTAATATTGTTGTCCAGTACTGAATTTTATCTATTTTTGCATGACTATCATGTGTATGGTAATCCATGCCATTTTCACCCATTGAAGTTCACAGAAAATAACGAATACCCCAACTTGGTCTATAAAGCATACACGCCCACATCAGTACGTTTACAGTAGTTAATACAGTTTACAAAAACTGCCTATCCAAAAATATCTCCGTTTGAAGATATATTTAGCATATTGAAAATTTCTCCTAAATATATATTTTTCAATCTTATTATTATTATTATCAAAATTCAAGTTCTTTAATAGATCTATAATTGCTGAAAAATTATTATTATTATTATTATTATTATTGTTATTATTATTATTATTATTATTATTATAAATGTTGTCGTCGTTGTTGTCAAAAATTATTATTCTTATGCTGCATAAATGATACATAATTGTGTGTCAAAATTTAGCACGTTTACAAAGTTACACTCTGAGGGTCAATAATTAGGTATATTCCATCCGGACCTTATGGGTCCGTTACCTAATTGTATATTACAATGCTCGACAGTTTCCAAGTCATCTGAACGTTTCCCGCGCACTAATAAGCAAAAGTTCAGAAACTGTGACGCAAAAAGGAACAACATGACAAAATTTATGGTTTGTTTAAACGAGTTTATGATTTATCAATAGTTAATTAACGCAAAATATAGAAAAATTGATTTATTTTTACAATCTTTGTTTCCCATGCTTTGGTTTTATAAGACACGTCTATACATATTCGAGTTGGTTTCATTTCCAAAATGTCCGATAAAGTGTTGACATGGATATTCCGTGTCGACTGTAAAGAAGTACAGTTTATTGTTTCCGGTTTTGGTTGATAAGAAATATTTTAATTTTTTGTGAGATAAAAATAATGGACGTATGTTTATTTGTTTCCTCGTAGTGTTTTGAACTGAATGTAGTCCTGGGGTCAGAAGTTAGAACTAACCGCTAGCTAACTATGTGACAGGTCAGCTGTTAAATCGTTAGTTCAAGAATTAGATTGTTATTATAAACTACCATGCAGCACTCCATTGCTATTATAAACTGCCATACAACACGCTTTTGCTATTATAAACTGTTATACAGCATGCCATTGACATGGTTATTGTGTTGTTTTTCATTATGATTTGTATTGAGTTCATTTTCCTTATTATTTCTTGATGTTCAGTAACCATTAATTTAAAACTAAATCTTATAATGTAACAAGGTTTATGTGGATATTGTTCTTAATTCTATGTAAGGTAAGTGGAACAAGATAAAATGATAATTTTTTATCACATTTCCTTTGTTAAATCTAGGCTAAGTTACTGCTAAATGTTTTAGAGCTTGTGACATAAACTTTGGATGTAACCCATATCCCCCTTCCTCCTCCTTCACAAAAATATATATTTTGAAAATGTGTTTTGTCAATAACAAGATCAGGTTCAATAAGTCTAAGAGAGTTTCTTTACAAATTATTGTACATATCGGTAGTTTTCGTTCAAAGACAGTTAAAAAGTCAAATACAGGATGAATGAGATCAAATGTTGCACTTTATTTGATACTATGCAAGATGTCTGATTTTAATGCACATTGTTCAATTATTTCCAGCATTAATGTGTAGTGGACCAGGCTTGATAGGTGGCCAGGTAGCTCAGTTGGTAGAATGTCCTGCTACTATTGGGAAGGTCCTGGGTTCAGGTCCCAGTTTGTCTGTTGCATTTTTCCCTTTCTTGTTACAAATGTTTTGTTTTTTTAACCACCAAGCCATGCCTCTTATCACTATTTTTTGGGGATACATTAGATTTCTGATTTGGCTTCTGTACATTTTTAGAGGTTTGTTTTTGATATTAAATACAAATATCTCTACTTTTAATGCTAAGTCATGTTTAGGTTTTCCTCAAAATTTCTGAACTATAAAATAATTTTGGAATGAGAAGTTTACATTTATCAGATATGTAATGTAGATTTCACTATATTTGTTAATATACATGTATTTATTTTTAATTTACGTTTCAGAGACATTACAGATACAAAGAGTTATAACATGGATTCAGTAGAATCCATGGAAATTGGGGAATGTGCCTCAGTGGATGTGTCAACTTCAGAACCATCTACTGCAGAGCTAGGCCCTCAAACACAGGAACCAGATTCTACAACTACAACATATGTAGCTCTTCAACCTGTCCAATCAGAACCTGTATTAGCATCACTACAACCGGTTCAATCCCCAGCACAGTTACAACCAATTCAGGCAGGACAAGTCACAACAACAGATATAGCTGCAGGATGTCCTGTCCAAGCTGAATTGAGACAACAATGTGACAATGAAATGGTTCTAGGACAATCTGCACAGAAATGGGACTATCTTGTTTATGCTGCGAGTGCGAGCCCAATGGCCTCAGATACTGCTTCACTAGGTTCTGATTATTCCCCAGTACCTAGTCCTAGTACAACACAGCAAGATGTTGGAAAATGTGAGAGAAAACATCAAAGTTCAACATCTAAAGATGTAAAATGCAAGCAAAAGAACACTTGTACAATGCAACATGATGTTGTAAAAAGTGAAGTAAAAAGCTGTGGTAAAAGTGATTCCAGTCAGTGTAAGGCTTCCTGTTCAGCACCATTCCTTCCTCCTTGTAAAGTATGTGGTGATAGAGCTTCTGGATTCCATTATGGTGTTAACACCTGTGAACCGTGCAAGGTAAAATTGTGCTTCATAATTTTATTTCTCTATATAAAGGCAGGTGTTTATTAAACACATAAGGTAACATTAAAGTTTTAGACTATTTTAGGTAGATTTTAATAACTGAACATGTTTAAAAGCACACTTTCATTTTTACAAATGAAAAAAAAAGATTAAAAGAATCTATCACTACTTGTGGTGCCAGATAGGGAAATCTCAACCAGAGTTCTAATATTTCTGGTCCAGAACGAGACTTGCCAAGTTCTTGACCAGATATATTAGAACGAGGGTTGAGATTTCCCTATCTGACACTGTAAGTAGTGATTGATTCTATTTCTTGCACCACAAAATATACAAGTTCTATTAAAAATCAAAATTCAACATATGATGGAAGTGGCGTGTGAAGACAAAAGACAGGAACAAGTGTGACGTCATAATTCATATTAACATTACGTCATATAAAAATTAATGTAATATGAAATAAACTTGTTATTGATTTAGAAAAAAAGTTTTTAATATTACCTTTTAAATTTAAACTGTAGTATTACCTGTTCCATTTATTTGTTTGTGTGAAGGTATGCCAGATTCTTGGGTTTAAAGCTGTTCTCGAAGTATCGATACACCTCTGATTTGATTGATAAATCTTCACGGGAAAAACAGCATGTAAGCTATCTTGTACAGGAGGTGCAAGATTGAAATATCTTGCACCACTCTTTATATGGAAATTTCTATCTGGGGTGCAAGAATATAATATCTGGTTTTGCAGCTTTAAATTAAACTAGAAATCCTACATTTTAGCAGTTAAATTGTCACTAACATGCTTATGCATGTATTGAATTGAATTGACCTCTTTTTAGATCAACTTTGTTTTGTAGTTTTTAGCTCACCTGATATGCACAAATGAAGGAGTTATGTCCCCTTGGGGGCCCCATAAGTGGGGAAAGAGTGAAAAACTTTGAAAATCTTCTCCTCTGAATTTACAAGAGGTATATCTTAGTTGTTTCATTTATAACATCCTTAGGTCATCTTTTTTCAGATTTGCACAAATTGTAGCCATGGGGCTCAAAATGGGGAAATTGTAAGGCACTGAGTGGGGAAATTGATAAAAATTATCTATTTGTCACTATATCTTGAAAACTATTAACTCTTTGTATAGGCATGTATATTAGAATGTTGTAGATACTGACATGACAATCATTTTGATATATGGATCAAAGTCATATGTTGAAAGGTCAAGGTCACAGCTGCAAAAGAAGACTTAAAATGCTAATTATCTTGAAAACTATTAACTTTTTGTATAGGCATGTATATTAGAATATTGTAGGTATTGCGACAATGATCATTTCGATATATAGTTCAAGGTCATATATTGAAAGGTCAAGGTCACAGCTGCAATATAAGACTGAAATTGCTAATTATCTTAAAAACTATTAACATTTTGTATAGGCATGTATATTAGAATATTGTAGGTATTGCGACAACGATCAATTTGATATATGGTCCAAGGTCAGATGTTTAAAGGTCTAGGTCACAGCTGCAAAAGAAGACTTAAATTGCTAATTATCTTGAAAACTATTAACTTTTTGTATAGGCATGTGTATTAGAATATTGTAGGTATTACGACAATGATCATTTTGATATATGGTTCAAGGTTATATGTTCAAAGGTCAAGGTCATATCAACATAAGAATACTAAGATTATTAATTATCTTGAAAGCTTTTAATTTCATGCATAGGCATGTTTATTAGAATATTTTAGGTATTGACATGACAATCATATATTGTTCAAGGTCATATATGTTCAAAGGTCAAGGACATAGCTGCATAAGTATACTGAAATTGATTAATGATTTGGACATTATTCATTGCACTACAGTTACTTCATGCATATTATATAAGCTACTTATGAAAGAAATGTGAGTGGATATATTTCTGATTAAGTTTTGTGGCAGTTCTAAACTTAAGAAAACTTTTAAAGTTTCCGTACGTAATATATTGTCTATTGCACTTTGCAAACAATATTGGACATATCTTCAGGTGAGCATTAAGGCCCATGGGCCTCTTGTTCTTTTTCTTATCTTTTTTTCTTTCTTTCTTTCTTTTTTTTAAATTTAATTTGATCTTCCCAAAACACCATGAATTTTGTGTGTGTGTATTGTATGAAGTTTATGTGTTAATTTGTTTATTGAAGGGTTTCTTCAGAAGAAGTATTGTTAAAATTGAGCATCATAAAGAAGCATACAAGTGTACAATGTCAGGGAAGTGTTCACTTGGACCAGGCACCAGACATGCATGCTCGTATTGTCGGTATCACAAATGTCTAGAAGTGGGCATGTCAAAAGATGGTACGTATAAATGTTTGTCTCAACTAAAAAAATCAAGACAATCGTGAAGTTGTTCTTAAAAAAAGCTAATTGGTGAAAATGCTTTGGTAAATTCTTTTTCTGTAGGAAACATGAAAAAGTATTGCAAAGTACATATGAAATTAATAATATTTTGACCTTTGTGTTTGTGGTGCTAACATGGTTGTACTTTTCTTACAATTTTAAATAGATTTTTTGAAAATTTTCTTTTGTTTTCCTGGTTTTTGATGAGATTTATATTGTAAGATTCAAAGTCTTTGATAATTTAAAAGATTTTCTGTTTTGTTTTCAAGAAAGAAAAAATGAACACACACACACACACACACACACACACACACACACACATATATATAACAGCACATTATTAGTATTTTGATTAGCTTCTTGTTCATTTGATTTTCAAATTTGTTCAACTTTGATTTTTTAAAGCTGTTAGAAACAATAAAAAGGTTAAAAATTCTATGAAAAATTTATCAGTTATTCTATCTCAAACAATCATAGAAAGTTCAATAAAGTTGATATAATGAGGAAAATGTCATCCCTAACCTTAGCTCTAAATATTTTCCTGCAAATGGCTGATGAGGCTTTAAACAAAAAGTCATTCACTCTAATTTTTTCATATCTCTCCACTAAGTAAATCAGTACCTAAACATTTTGTTATTTCATTTGATTTATTTTTAGCAATAAAAACTGGCAGGTATACATATGAGAAAAGAACTAAAATAACGCAGGAGGTAAAAAAGCTAGAACAGATGGAGAAAGGATATCCAGAGTTAGAGATTAAAGAGGAGGATAGTGAAGGTATCATTAGAGAATTAGTAGCTGTACAGAGAAGAATTAATCCGTTATTAGCAGAATATTTTGATGGGAATTACAGTGCTCTCAATGAGCAAGCAGCTGTATTTGTAAGTAATATACATGTACATACATGGATTATGCAGGTTGCAAAATGTTTTTCATTTTTCCGTGACGATGAAAAATTATTTTTATTTTTTATAATTGTAGAATGTTTTTTAAAAAAATTAACAAATATTCTCCACCATATCAATTAAAATAAAAATAGTCGCATCACTTTGGTGAAAGAGTAAAAATGTTATCATATGTCATCCATGATAAAAGGATGTCTTTTTCTTACAAAATTAACAAAAAAGTTCGGATCAATAATAATACTTAATAAGAAAAATGAGGATTGAATTATTTTGTCTTCTAAATGTGCTACTAACTAAGGTTCCTTTATTGCTCCATTTGTATCAAAATAACCGCAAAAGTTTTGTATTTTAACTTACAGAGAATCTTTCATACACATTTTGTTTCTTTGAAAATCAGTGATTATGGGTAATTCAATACCAATCTGATGTCTTTGTCAGACGGGCTCAGTGACTGAATTGTCAAAAGTACCAGCTCATGGAGAGGGGCTCAGTGACCGAATTATCAAAAGTACCACCTCATGGAGAGGGGCTCAGTGACTGCATTCTCAAAAGTACCAGTTCAATGAAAGGGGCTCAGCAACTGATTTTTCAAAAGTACCAGCTCATGGAGAGGGGCTCAGTGACTAAATTGTCAAAAGTGTCAGCTCATGGAGAGGGGCTCAGTGACCGAATTGTCACAAATACCAGCTCATGGAGAGGGGTTCAGTGACTTAATTTTCAAAAGTACCAGCTCATGGAGAGGGGCTCTGTGACTGAATTGTCAAAAGTACCAGCTCTTGGAGAGGGGCTCAGTGACTGAATTGTCAAAGGTATCAGCTCATTAAAAGGGGCTCAGTGACTGAATTGTCAATAGTACCAGTTCATAGAGAGGGGCTCAGTGACTGAATTGTCAATTATACCAGTTTATAGAGAGGGGCTCAGTGACTGAATTGTCAATTATACCAGTTCATAGAGAGGGGCTCAGTGACTGAATTGTCAAAGGTATCAGCTCATTGAAAGGGGCTCAGTGACTGAATTGTCAATAGTACCAGTTCATAGAGAGGGGCTCAGTGACTGAATTGTCAATTATACCAGTTTATAGAGAGGGGCTCAGTTACTGAATTGTCAATTATACCAGTTTATAGAGAGGGGCTCAGTGACTGAATTGTCAATTATACCAGTTTATAGAGAGGGGCTCAGTGACTGAATTGTCAATTATACCAGTTTATAGAGAGGGGCTCAGTTACTGAATTGTCAATTATACCAGTTCATAGAGAGGGGCTCAGTGACTGAATTGTCAATTATACCAGTTTATAGAGAGGGGCTCAGTGACTGAATTGTCAATTATACCAGTTCATAGAGAGGGGCTCAGTGACTGAATTGTCAAAAGTATCAGCTCATTGAAAGGGGCTCAGCAACTGATTTTTCAAAAGTACCAGCTCATGGAGAGGGGCTCAGTGACTAAATTGTCAAAAGTGTCAGCTCATGGAGAGGGGCTCAGTGACCGAATTGTCACAAATACCAGCTCATGGAGAGGGGTTCAGTGACTTAATTTTCAAAAGTACCAGCTCATGGAGAGGGGCTCTGTGACTGAATTGTCAAAAGTACCAGCTCTTGGAGAGGGGCTCAGTGACTGAATTGTCAAAGGTATCAGCTCATTAAAAGGGGCTCAGTGACTGAATTGTCAATAGTACCAGTTCATAGAGAGGGGCTCAGTGACTGAATTGTCAATTATACCAGTTTATAGAGAGGGGCTCAGTGACTGAATTGTCAATTATACCAGTTCATAGAGAGGGGCTCAGTGACTGAATTGTCAAAGGTATCAGCTCATTGAAAGGGGCTCAGTGACTGAATTGTCAATAGTACCAGTTCATAGAGAGGGGCTCAGTGACTGAATTGTCAATTATACCAGTTTATAGAGAGGGGCTCAGTTACTGAATTGTCAATTATACCAGTTTATAGAGAGGGGCTCAGTGACTGAATTGTCAATTATACCAGTTTATAGAGAGGGGCTCAGTGACTGAATTGTCAATTATACCAGTTTATAGAGAGGGGCTCAGTTACTGAATTGTCAATTATACCAGTTCATAGAGAGGGGCTCAGTGACTGAATTGTCAATTATACCAGTTTATAGAGAGGGGCTCAGTGACTGAATTGTCAATTATACCAGTTCATAGAGAGGGGCTCAGTGACTGAATTGTCAAAAGTATCAGCTCATTGAAAGGGGCTCAGTGACTGAATTCTCAAAAGTATCAGCTCATTGAAAGGGGCTCAGTGACTGAATTGTCAATAGTACCAGTTCATAGAGAGGGGCTCAGTTACTGAATTGTCAATTATACCAGTTCATAGAGAGGGGCTCAGTGACTGAATTGTCAATTATACCAGTTTATAGAGAGGGGCTCAGTGACTGAATTGTCAATTATACCAGTTCATAGAGAGGGGCTCAGTGACTGAATTGTCAATTATACCAGTTCATAGAGAGGGGCTCAGTGACTGAATTGTCAATTATACCAGTTTTTTAGAGAGGGGCTCAGTGACTGAATTGTCAATTATACCAGTTTATAGAGAGGGGCTCAGTGACTGAATTGTCAATTATACCAGTTTATAGAGAGGGGCTCAGTTACTGAATTGTCAAAAGTATCAGCTCATTGAAAGGGGCTCAGTGACTGAATTGTCAAAAGTATCAGCTCATTGAAAGGGGCTCAGTGACTGAATTGTCAATAGTACCAGTTCATAGAGAGGGGCTCAGTGACTGAATTGTCAATTATACCAGTTTATAGAGAGGGGCTCAGTTACTGATTTGTCAAAAGTACAAGCTCTTGGAGAAAGGCTTAGAGACTGATTTGTCAAAAGTACCAGCTCATCGATAACAGGACCTTGCACCACCTAGGTTTAAATTCCACTCGGATTATCAGTTCACTTGGCAGTCATTAATTTTCTTTGGGTAATCTGATTTCCTTTACCATTTTAAACTGACTGCCTCTGAACCACTGGAAATAAAATTTCCAGGATTTTAAACTCTTTACTTAACTCCATTGTTGACAAAATCATCCTTTCTCCTATCTGAAAAATTAAAAATTCTGAAATTTTTAAATGTCAAAATGGTAAAGTATACATGTTGTTCAAGATATCATAAATTTGGTTGTTTTAAGATTAGAATTGACATTTACAGGAGGCGTACATGAAGAGGATAGAGATGTTTGGTAGTATGTCAGTGTTACCAGTAGAAGTTTACGAAGAATTTTACAAAGAGACGGGTATAGATGTAGATAATCGACAAGAACTCATGAAACATATAGTAGAGAGAATGGAAACTTGTATAACGAACATGGTGGAATATGTCAGATCTGTACCTGAACTCAAAGATTTAACTCTAGAAGATCAGACTGCACTGGTTAAAGGTTTGTATTATTGTCTAGCATGGCATTGTCATACGGCAAGACTTAGGTGTTACAGGTGTCGTGGGCAGCAACGGCGTGTCAAAATGTGAAAGTTTATGTTACTTCTCTATCAAAAACTATACAGGCGAGACATTTAAATCTGTGGAATTCTTGTTTTGTACTGAATTCTAGCTACTGTAGATCACCTATTTTTCGCGAGTAGAAAATTTCGTATCAAGACCATCTTGGCCTTATTCAGGAATATTTGAATTTGCGTTTGAAATCTAATTGAATGCAAAAATTCGCGATTGTTTATGGCATAGATTTAAATAGCAAAATAAAGAATGACTGGCAACATCGTGGTTGACATGTTTTCTAAAAAGGGCTTTTTCTTTCTCTGCTAAGAAAATTTGCACAATTTGATCGAAGCACCACTTAGTAGGCTAATCTCTTCAATCAATTCGTATTTTCAATCAATAAGAATAATAACATATGCATACAGTTGGTTGGTTTTCTTCATTCACTAAGGTGAGTAGTATTTACTACTGCCTTAAGTAGTGAGAATATTTTGATTCATATATTGAATCAGAGCTTTGTTAACCAGTCGTTACAGACTTTTACAGTGTTCTGCATTCTTTACATAATAAACCGGTAGAAACCAATAAAATAGATTGAAGCTAGTATGCTTGATGAGTTTAGATTCAAAACTTATCAAACCAGTTTCAGTATTTATATTTTGTAAGCTGGTGATTGATAATTTAATTTATAAACAGTAAGTCCTGATTTGTATGTCACATCAGATCTCAAGTTCCCTGTCATCTGTTTGTCCTGATTCATAGGTCACATCAGATCTCAAGTTCCCTATCAATCTGTTTGACCTGATTCATAGGTCACATCAGATCTCAAGTTCCCTGTCAGTCTGTTTGTCCTGATTCATATGCCACATCAGATCTCATGTTCCCTATTAGTCTGTTTGTCCTGATTCATAGGTCACATCAGATCTCAAGTTCCCTGTCATTTGTTTGTCCTGATTCATAGGTCACATCAGATCTCAAGTTCCCTATTAGTCTGTTTGTCCTGATTCATAAGTCACATCAGATCTCAAGTTCCCAGTCATCTGTTTGTCCTGATTCATAGGTCACATCAGATCTCAAGTTCCCTGTCATCTGTTTGTCCTGATTCATAGGTCACATCAGATCTCAAGCTCCCTGTCATCTGTTTGTCCTGATTCAAAGGTCACATCAGATCTCAAGTTCCTAGTCATATGTTTGTCCTGATTCATAGGCCACATCAGATCTCAAGTTCCTAGTCATATGTTTGTCCTGATTCATAGGCCACATCAGATCTAAAGTTCCCTATCAGTGTGTTTGTCCTGATTTATAGGTCACATCAGATCTCAAGTTCCCTGTCATCTGTTTGTCCTGATTCATAGGTCACATCAGATCTCAAGCTCCCTGTCATCTGTTTGTCCTGATTCATAGGTTACATCAGATCTCAAGTTCCCTATCAATCTGTTTGTCCTGATTCATAGGTCACATCAGATCTCAAGTTCCCTATCAATCTGTTTGTCCTGATTCATAGGTCACATCAGATCTCAAGTTTCCTGTCATCTGTTTGTCCTGATTTATAGGTCACATCAGATCTCAAGTTCCCTGTCATCTGTTTGTCCTGATTCATAGGTCACATCAGATCTCAAGTTCCCTGTCATCTGTTTGTCCTGATTTATAGGTCACATCAGATCTCAAGTTCCCTGTCACTGTGCTTGTCCTGATTCATAGGTCACATCAGATCTTAAGTTCCCAGTCAGTCTGTTTGTCCTGATTCATATGCCACATTTGATCTCAAGTTCCCTGTCAGTGTGTTTGTCCTGATTCATAGGTCACATCAGATCTCATGTTCTCTGTCAGTGTGTTTGTCCTGATTCATAGGCCACATCAGATCTCAAGTTCCCTATCAATCTGTTTGTCCTGATTCATAAGTCACATCAGATCTCATGTTCCCTATCAGTCTGTTTGTCCTGATTCATAGGCCACATCAGATTTCATGTTACCTGTCAGTGTGTTTGTCCTGATTCATAAATCACATCAGATCTCAAGTTCCCTTTTAGTCAGTTTGTCCTGATTCATAGGTCACATCAGATCTCAAGTTCTCTGTCATCTGTTTGTCCTGATTCTTAGGTTACATCAGATCTCAAGTTCCCGGTCAGTGTGTTTTTCCTGATTTATAGGCCACATCAGATCTCAAGTTCCCTATCAGTCTATTTGTCCAGATTAGTAATGGGTTAAATCAGATCATCACTTGCCCAAGAATTTGTGATCCCAATTTCTGTGTTAGATTAGATTGCTTTTTACCCAGAATTCCTATAACCAGTATTGTTAATTTGTTTCAAAAATTTTCTGAATACTTTTCAGTAAATTTGTATCTGAATAAAATAATTTGTCAATAAATCTCTATATTTATTACCTGTACCTGTACCTGTACGTAGAAATAACTCTCCTACCTGTCCTTTACACAATCTAGGCAAATTGTCTATTAGCTGTAAATTTGTTTTTGTCAAGCCTAGCATTGTCATAAGGCGAGACTTGGGTGCTACTTTTCCAGTGTCGGCGGCAGGAGCATGTCATAATGTTAAAGTTTATGTTAAAGTAATGTATTTTGTACTCAATCAAAACTAACCAGGCGATACATTCAAATCTTGTTAATGGCATCATAAGGTCACCTGACCAAAGGTCATGTAAATTAATGTCATGGAGCTCTCTCTCTCTCTCTCTCTCTCTCTCTCTCTCTCTCTCTCTCTCTGCATTGTTAACACCTTTTTTTACTTCTCTGAAATTAAAAGACAGATTTCATTTAAACTTTGTCAGAAGTATATATGGACCAGTGTAATTATATAATTATGGTGTATATTAAGTTATGAGACCAGTTTTTGTAAAAATTGTTGCAAATCATTGATCTTAATGGCTGTTAATAGACAATTGAATCACAAGCCCAATATATTTCAGACTTCCAGATATAGTTCTCATATGAAAGATATTCCAAAACAAAACTAACAAGTTAAAAGAAGATACATTTTGTATAATATATTTTGTGTTATTTTTCAGCGAGCCATTTTGAATTTGGATTTTTGTGTATGTTCCATGGAATTAACACCGAGTTAAATGTTGTGACTTCAAATAAAGGAAGTGTACATAAAGACGACGTGGCTAAAGTTGTAGACAAAACTTTCCTTGATGATCTGTTTCAATGTGCAAAAACATTTAAATGTCTAAAATTAACAGAAGAGGAAGTAGCTTTAATTAGGGGAATAGTTATCACATTTAGAGGTAAGTTACAATACATTTTATATAGTTTTGTTTTAGATCACCTTCAAAATGGTAAAAAAAAAAAATGTCTATGCCATAAATTAAGACATGATTGCCAAGAACATTGTCATTAGTGAAAGTGAGATATTTGATTTATTAAATCAATGCTACTTCATTTGCTATTTTTTATCACTTGCTTTTTGGTCTACGAGTCCATTGTACATAAACTTATCAGTTTGAAAGACTTCTTCAGGACCAGTGAACCTACAAATATAACAATTTAATTGACAGAAACAGTCTGGAATGAACCTTATAAAGGTCACAGTAACCTTACTTAAACTTACAAACATAAAACCAGTGCATAAGTGCATATTACTTACATGTACTTTGTGAAGCTGGTTTACCTTGACCGCGACTTTGTCATGACCTTGTCAAATATTTTATCATGAACCAAAAAGTCCACAAAGCTTTACAACTTTAATCAGCAGTGTTATTACATAGTAGCTAAATAGACTGAAACTGAGAGAAATGTAAAATACACACAGACAGACTGGAAACTGTTCTTATTTCTGGTTAGATGTAAGTTTGTTACCATGACAACTCTGACACATACATGTATTTCAGTGTAGTTGTGTATTATTTTTGCAGATCGGTGTGAGCTACAAGAACCTGACAGAGTTGAGCAGATTCAGTGGAGATTAATTAACTGTTTAAGGGTGTTTAACAAGAGACGAGGATTAAATCCAGATTTACGATTATGTCAGATCTTTGACAGGTTAACTGCTCTCCGCAGTATATCAGAAATGTGTCGTAAATTAGACCAACAAAAAGCTCAATGGTCAGCTATTAAAGACCATCCTTTAGTTTTAGATGTTATAACAAGTTAAGATTTTGATGGTTAATAAATGCTGAAAACTGTTGTAAGTTTTTATATTGTCACTTGGCCATAAGTAAAGGAACATTTAATTGTATTTTAGAAAAATACATGTATTATATTACAGCCCTATAAACATGATTTTTGTAAAGATATATTAGAGTTCCAACTTTGAATCAAATATTCTTACCTTTTTACTGACAAAAAGAAAAAAAAATACAAATACAACATGACAAAAATTTGATAATGTTATAGATATGGGGTTATCATTTTCTTACCTTTTTTTAAAGAAAATGTTAAGGAAGGTTTCTATTATCAAGAATTCGATAAATTTTTTATTTCAAATTGGTATTTTTTTTGCAATTCTGATAACTAACACCCTAAGAAATCAAGATGGGTTTTATTAAAGAGTGTATGAAGACATTTGGCAAATTACTAAAAAAAATCAAAGAAAACTTTCTTTTGAAACATTAAAAACTTGGATCATTTGATGAAAATGTGATATGTGTGTGTTGATAGTTAAAGTAGCATCAGTAATATTGCAGATATTTGAAGCTAGCACATGCTGTTTGTTTTGTTGTAAGGTTTTGTGTTAAATTTAACCACTGTTTTTGGTTATTATATATATATCTGAACCCAAATTTTTCCCTAACTTGCCTGTTTTTCACAATGTGGTCTGGATTGTTTTCCTGTATTTTAAATTTAAAAATTTCAAAAATAAATAAATAAATAAAAATGAAAATAAAGATTCGTTTAAAGAAGTTTTTAGAACATAGGTTTTTAAAATGATGTTGCCTTTTATTTTTGAAAACACTTTGCAAAAAAGAGATGAAAATGTGTAGAGTTTTAAAAGTAAAATGATCCTTAACTAATGGCCAAATGTATATAAAGATACTTCTGTCTGGTAACAAAAATTCTAGTAAGAGTTGTCTCCTCCAACAGGCAAAGAATTGCTAAAGAAAATATGCATATTAAGTAGTTAAATGTTTTATCAATTTGTATTTTATTTATAGTCACTGTTAATGATGACAATTTTGTACTCGGAAACATTGGGCTGTTATAAGGTTTCTGGTTTTACATACAGTGTATGTAGTACATGTAGCTATTATTGTCACAAAACAGCCAAATAATATATATGAGGAATTATTTCAATCAATAATGAATATTTACAATTATATTATCACTACTTCATTAACATTTTAATTGTCATTATTTGTTATCTATCAAAAACAACAATAGAAAGTAGTTCCAGCTATGTTGACAATCTGTGTGTCAACAGGTTTGTAGATCATTACTTTGATGTTGCATGAAAACAACGATAGAAAGTAGTTCCGGCTCTGTTGACAATCTGTGTGTCAACAGGTTTGTAGATCACTACTTTGATGTTGCATGTAACATTAAAAACAAGAAAAACAAAGATTTTTTAGATCATCACTTTTGATTCCCTGCTTCATAACATTGAACTCACCAACAGTCTTTTGAGTTTAGTCAGGTATAGGTAGAAATTCAACCTTTTCAAATTGTATGTAACTTATTGTTCATGCTCTACATGAAAGTGTAAAATTATAAATTGTTATATTTTCTGTAAAAATGATAAAGAAGCCAAAGTTGATTGGTCTGTATTATTTTTCATGGCAACAGTAATAGCAGTTTTTTGATATTCGTCAGCTTTGTATCAACTTAAAGTGGTTAGTTTGTATAAGTATACATTGTAAACGTTTGTTAAAATTACTGTGGGAAAATATTGAAAATATAAGAAATACAGATAATAAATAGTATTGTTAGTTTTTATGGTGTAACTAAGAATGGACATCTGACGGCAAATTTATCATGAAATGCTTTGCATTTTATTCATTTTGTGATTAGCCATTCTAAGGTTTATCAGGATAACTAGCAATCCTATTTAATTTATTTTTTAAATAGATTAATTTGTATTGAAAAAAGACTGATAATTTGGTGATTTTCTACATAAAAAATTATTGACATAAATCAAATTTTTTATCATTCAAAGTTTTAAAATTTTAAACCTCAGGGGATATAGTGATATCACCAGATTCAAAAGGGTAAAGTTCTGTAAAATAAGATTACACTGAACCTTAAGTACTTCATATCTTGTACACTAGGGTCATAAATGAACTCAAATACAAATTCAGAAAATGTATTATATTGATACATTTTCATATCAATTATATTATCACTACTTCAATAACATTTTAATTGTCATTATTTGTTATCTACCAAAAACAACAATAGAAAGTAGTTCCGGCTATGTTGACGATCTGTGTGTCAACAGGTTTGTAGATCACTACTTTGATGTTGCATGAAAACAACAATAGAAAGTAGTTCCAGCTATGTTGACGATCTGTGTGTCAACAGGTTTGTAGATCACTACTTTGATGTTGCATGAAAACAACAATAGAAAGTAGTTCCAGCTTTGATGTTGCATGAAAACAACAATAGAAAGTAGTTCCAGCTATGTTGACGATCTGTGTGTCAACAGGTTTGTAGATCACTACTTTGATGTTGCATGAAAACAACAATAGAAAGTAGTTCCAGCTATGTTGACGATCTGTGTGTCAACAGGTTTGTAGATCACTACTTTGATGTTGCATGAAAACAACAATAGAAAGTAGTTCCGGCTATGTTGACAATCTGTGTGTCAACAGGTTTGTAGATCACTACTTTGATGTTGCATGTAACATTAAAAACAAGAAAAACAAAGATTTTTTAGATCATCACTTTTGATTCCCTGCTTCATAACATTGAACTCATCAACAGTCTTATCAGTTTAGTCAGGTATAGGTAGAAACTCAACCTTTTCAAATTGTATGTAACTTATTGTTCATGCTTTACATGAAAGTGTAAAATTATAAATTGTTATATTTTCTGTAAATATGATAAAGAAGCCAAAGTTGATTGGTCTGTATTATTTTTCATGGCAACAGTAACAGCAGTTTTTTTATATTCATCAGCTTTGTATCAACTTAAAGTGGTTAGTTTGTATAAGTATACATTGTAAACGTTTGTTAAAATTACTGTGGGAAAATATTGAAAATATAAGAAATACAGATAATAAATAGTATCGTTAGTTTTTATGGTGTAACTAAGAATGGACATCTGACGGCAAATTTATCATGAAATGCTTTGCATTTTATTCATTTTGTGATTAGCCATTCTAAGGTTAACAGGATAACTAGCAATCTTATTTAATTTATTTTTTAAATAGATTAATTTGTATTGAAAAAAGACTGGATAGTTTGGTGATTTTCTACATAAAAAATTATTGATATGAATCAAGTTTTTTTTATCATTCAAAGTTTTAAAATTTTAAACCTCAGGGGATATAGTGATATCACCAGATTCAAAAGGGTAAAGTTCTGTAAAATAAGATTACACTGAACCTTAAGTACTTCATATCTTGTACACTAGGGTCATAAATGAACTCAAATACAAATTCAGAAAATGTATTATATTGATACATTTTCATATCAATTATATTATCACTACTTCAATAACATTTTAATTGTCATTATTTGTTATCTACCAAAAACAACAATAGAAAGTAGTTCCGGCTATGTTGACGATCTGTGTGTCAACAGGTTTGTAGATCACTACTTTGATGTTGCATGAAAACAACAATAGAAAGTAGTTCCGGCTATGTTGACAATCTGTGTGTCAACAGGTTTGTAGATCACTACTTTGATGTTGCATGTAACATTAAAAACAAGAAAAACAAAGATTTTTTAGATCATCACTTTTGATTCCCTGCTTCATAACATTGAACTCATCAACAGTCTTATCAGTTTAGTCAGGTATAGGTACAAATTCAACCTTTTCAAATTGTATGTAACTTATTGTTCATGCTTTACATGAAAGTGTAAAATTATAAATTGTTATATTTTCTGTAAAAATGATAAAGAAGCCAAAGTTGATTGGTCTGTATTATTTTTCATGGCAACAGTAATAGCAGTTTTTTTATATTCATCAGCTTTGTATCAACTTAAAGTGGTTAGTTTGTATAAGTATACATTGTAAACGTTTGTTAAAATTACTGTGGGAAAATATTGAAAATATAAGAAATACAGATAATAAATAGTATTGTTAGTTTTTATGGTGTAACTAAGAATGGACATCTGACAGCAAATTTATCATGAAATGCTTTGCATTTTATTCATTTTGTGATTAGCCATTCTTAGGTTGATCAGGATAACTAGCAATCCTATTTAATTTATTTTTTAAATAGATTAATTTGTATTTAAAAAAGACTGATAGTTTGGTGATTTTCTACATAAAAAATTATTGACATGAATCAAGTTTTTTTATCATTCAAAGTTTTAAAATTTTAAACCTCAGGGGATATAGTGATATCACCAGATTCAAAAGGGTAAAGTTCTGTAAAATAAGTTTACACTGAACCTTAAGTACTTCATATCTTGTACACTAGGGTCATAAATGAACTCAAATACAAATTCAGAAAATGTCTATAAAATGTTTGTTCAAAAAGTTTAAAATTTGAATTTAGTTCATACTGCTGTGAATCGAGAAATTTTTATGTAAATTAGTGATAGTAATAAAACACAAAAATAAAATGGGCACATTTTTTTTTATTTCAGGTATTTCATTGCACTGACCATCATCTGACAATGCAAAAATACAAGTTTGCAAATATCTAAATACTGATGACATTCACAAAAAATTAACTGATCTGAAAAATTCCCAATTTATGGTATTAATTAAGTTTGTTTGTGCAGACTTATTATTACAAGTCATGACAGTACTGCAAACATTCTAAAGGAAGTACTGAAGTGTCAGTTAATTTTCAAAATCAAAACTGAAAACTTCATTTGATTATGAATTTTTATGAATTTTATTATGAATTTTCACTTCAGCAAATAAATATTTGTAATTTTTCATATTTTACATACATGATATGGTAATGAATTTTTGATTTCTTTTTGTGTAATTTGTTACATTTTTGTGAAGTGGAACTTGTCATTAGCAGCCATCTCAGTATAACGATATAAGAACAACCTGTCTTTACTCTTTTCTCATCGTTTTGTTATTTTTAAGCACCTTGTTTTTAATTTATTCCAAAGCCACTGATGTTATATTTTGGAAATACATGCACAATTCCATGCATATGACTATGTTTTTTAACTTGGCAAATAGTATATTTCATAAAAAGTGTTTGTACATTTGTTTATTTTTGTTGATTAATGATCATGATAAAAATAGAATAATTGAGTATTAGCATTGTTAGATTTATTTTAACAAAAATACCAGTTTAATTTTGCTGTACCATATGTACACATTTCGGAAATTTATTCCTCATCAGTGACACCAGGGGCAGAAAAAGTTGATAGATAAAAAAGATAATCAAAACATTTGAAATTAATGACTCTAAAGTTCCAAAATTGTATGTATCCAAATCCAGCTAAGGCATGCTTTGCTTGAGGGAAAAACTTAGTTTTAAATAGATTTAAAAGATAAAGACAGTTGAAAAATTTGACACATGGTATACAGTACACTACCTTCTTGATTCAAATCAATGAAAAACACTTGTTGATACAAATGTATAGCTTGTCAAACATACAGTGACATCCTATCCACAATGGTATAAACAAACACTCATTATTTTGATGGAAAATAATTTTATAGTGCTCTTTTTTTTAAATTTAATCTAAACCTTGTGCCAAGTGATTTCTGGTATGTTACATCTAGAATGACCACAAACAATTTATTATACAGATATTTTTTCAAAATTTTTGAAATTTTTCAGTCACAAAATATTGACAAGTTGGGAAAATAAATCAGATGTTAAGTAGATATTATTTATCATCGCTTTATTGTAAATAAGATAAATTTATTTTTTCTACAAGTCACATAATTCAAAACTTTCAGGTCAAGTTGAGCGAAGTTTTCTTGATTCGAGAACCGTTATTTAAAAAAATCACCTGGATCTGGGCCTTTGTCTTACCCCGTGAAGGTGGCATGACAGAAGCAGCTCCAAATGCTCCCTTCGAAGGCTATATGGTAGATGTTTAACAGAAGCAGCTCCAAATGCTTCCTTTGAAAGGTTATATGATAGAAGTTTAACAGTAGCAGCTCCAAATGCTCCCATTGAAGGTTATATAATAGAAGTTAACAGTAGCAGCTCCAAATGCTCCCTTTGAAGGTTATATTATAGAACCCTAACCCTTACAGTAGCAGCTCCAGTGATCTGATCTTGCCTGAGAAAAAAAAAACCAAGTGGGTCCTATACTTAAGCATTAGACTAAAATCACGGTATTATGGGTATATTACAAATGTATTAAGTCTACATTGAGTCATATTTAACCTTTATTTACTGAGGTATACAGTCTAATATGTTTTATTGACTGTCTTTATATTACATATATTAATGATTTTATGCATTAAGCTTTGTTGTAAATAAATTGTATAACTTCAATAAAATTACGTTAATTTGCATTTTCTTTTAACGATCTGTTGATGTGCAAGTTGAAGTCCAAGTTGTCCAAGTCCAAGTTGTTCAGGTGAGGTGTGATATGAGCAGATCTTATGGTAATGATGACGGGCCAGTTTTTGATATGACAGATACTCATTTATCATATACTAACATTTGTTTTTAAATGTCAAATTCTGATTTTATTTAAGAATTTTGAATATTTTTCAGAAATACATGTATAGTAGAATAATGTTATAAAATCATTTAGCTCCTCTGGATATTATTGTTTTTATTAAAATGTTTATTCTTTTAATAAAACTACAGATGTCCACACATGTCTCCCCCATTCTTCTTAGTGTTCATATACATGTTTGGAGAACAAAACTCCATATCTAAATAAAATCACTCAAAAATAACAAGATTTCATGTAAAATTTACTGACCTAATGGGTTAAAAAACGAGACTTCGTTAAAAAGTTTCCTTATTCTATGCATATAACAATTTTTTAATGTTTTCAACAATTGAACAAATTCACTATGTCCAAAGTATCCCTAATGTACCATCCTAGTTTACAACATGATATGATATGATATGATGTCATCATTTGAATATTCATGATCATCACCCCTTGAAAAATCCGAACGACAATAAGCATTCAATCATTAACTTATAGATCTTAACTACATTTTTCTGATTGAAAAAATTCAAAACTTTTTAAAATATATCTATTGTATTTTGGACAGTAAAATTTTCTTTATGTTCTATTTTTCATTTAAAAATAGAATTTGGTTTGGTCACTGTTTTTTTTTAAATTTAATCTTACTTATTTTAAAAAAAAACATTTGACAAACATTTATCGACCAACAGTAGGTTTAGCTTACATACTCTTTTTGGTTACCTGATTTAGACATGTTTGACGTCTTAGCTCAGTATACTCCTCCTGGGTGAGAGTTTGTACGATAGAATAAATGTTGATATTTTGCTGTTTTTATTTAAGGTTTACCACGGTGAAGCAAAGTCTATTAATGTATTATATAAATAAGCAGATTAAATTGGCTTTATATGCTATCAAATAAAATGTTTTATTAATAATTTTGTAAATTATTAAAAACGAAATAATTTGTTATATTAAAGTGATTTGTTTTTGCAGTATGTATTCATCACACAGTTGTATCGCAAGTTTAACATCATTATTGAAGTACGACTGTCATTTATAGCATACATTTTTTGTCTTTAAAACTTAGTAAATTTTCTTTTAGGCATGTCAAAACCTTTATAATAATAATAATAATAATAATAATAATATACAGGATAAGTACATAGCCAGGTTTTCCTCAAAGCTGAAAGAATTGTTATTCATTTAAGGTTCCAATGACCTTTAATCGCAAAACATTTTAACACCTACTAGGTATGTATGGAGGTGTCCAGCTGTTTGAAACTTTATATACATCGACATTGCATGATAGAGCCCCATGTTTGTGAGTTTTGTTGATCTTTATCCAATGTCATATTGACCTTATTGAAAACATTTAAACAACCTCATGTCATGAAATGATCACTACAGCCATTATTAAAGTTTTTAACTGTATACAGTAACAGTGTATAAAGGGATACAACGATGCAAAGTCGTTTGGTCTGCAACTGTTTTCAAGGTCATAGTTTCATTACATATTTAAATCTTTTCATTAATTGATAAAAGTTGAAACTTTACTCTTTCTATGTAGCGCCAGCGCTTAAAGGGCACAAAAGTTGTGGAATTCCATTCAAGTTCAATCGTTTTCTTTAGATATGATTTGAAATTCCTAGAAGCTTCAAATGGTGTATTTTTGAAATACTTTCGAATGTCGGGGAAACCCCATTTGACTGTTAAACTGTTTTTGAATCAGAAACCTTATCTTGTGTAAAGAATCAAACGCAAACGTACCGGTTCTAATTTAATTACAATTACAAACTATGAAAACTAGAAAATTTAGATTATACACGTGACTTTAACCCGATAAGTGAGGCCAGGTGCCACGAAAGGGTAAAATATCGTATTTCAAGTTAGCTTTACCCACTACTTGTAAAATAAAAAAATAAAATAAAGAGGCATATGAAACTGTTGGACAGGTTACTTAGTATAAAGTTCCTGTAATAACCTGCGGTACCATACTGTATTAACTGGGTAAACAAATACAATAAATGCAAGTGAAGCAGAAATGTTGCTTCATAGAGACGGAAATTTGACATAAAAATGACGTTATCATGCTCGTATGCTTTAGGTGTAGCCTTTTTTTTGGGCGTCAGAATTAAGGTACGAGTACAGATACGAAGCAGAACTTAAAGAATCACTCGTATCTTTGATATCAGGTTCACGAGGTAAAATAGCATTCACATTTTCTCCAAATTCGGGATTTTTAAGAGATAGAACGTCATCTGTAAATCTGTATGTGGGTTGAATGATTTGATACAGTTTTCTCTCGCGATTGACAAGGTTAAAAAAAATCTGCTTTACATCAATAAACAAATCGGCAAATAACATTTCTTCAGTGTATTTTTGTTTACAGTCAAAATTATCAGAATCCCTGTTGAGATTCAGAATCCCTGGTGAGAACTAGATATCTATATATTGACTTGGCGTTTTTTGTAAAAAAAAAAAATTCACTAGTGTATGATTTGATAGAATAGTTGGATTTAAACAGTCAAGATTTAACTAGTTTCACAAACAAATTTCTTCTGCGTAATAAAAGTAACATTACATGTACAGTGGCCGATAGGTCCTCAATATCAGTCAAGCCGATACCAGCTTGACTTTTCACTTCAATGTCACCTCCAATAAAATGAGGTACAACGAAAAAAACAGTAATTTACGGTTGAACAAGCTTACTTTACTTAAAAATTAATTTGAACTCTGTCTACTATATAAAACCTCAATATTTTCAGAGTCATGAAGATCGTCTGGATTATCGGTGGACAGATAATTTGGTATTTGGCAAAGCGTTACAATTTTCATTAGATATTCTTTAAACTTTGGCAGTACAAGTTTCTGCATTTCTTCGTTTGGCGGTGACATTTTTAGATTGTGAGTTCTTGGTCCATAAGGGTCTCTTACCTAAATCTGTAGAAACTGTAACAATGAAACTTTGGAGTTTCTGGAAGTCCTCGAGAAAATTATCTAACCCCGTCCTTATATAAAATGTAGGCATAGTGGTTGTAGTACTAGTAGAACTGTCTACCTCGTTTGTATTGAACTTAATCCCGATTACATCATTTTCATCGTTAACACTATCTTTCTCTGTATTATGGCTAGGATTGTTATCATCCTTTTTGAACAGATCATCAGGATCTATGTTTTTAATTCTCTGAAATATTTCAATTGTCCTCTCAAGAACCTTTCGCCAAAACTCCAACCATAAAATCTGACTCCAAAAGGCTCTACAACATTTATCTTCATTGATTCCTTCCGGCACCCAGCCTGAATAAACAGGTATTCTATAACCTACCCCCCATACATTCAAATCTCGCATGAAAAATGTTGGCATTACACCTTTTCTTAATCCGTCTATTAGGTATTTGATAACAGAAAATGTACATTTTGTTAATTCTGGAGGTTGGTCACATAACCCTTCATACTGGTGATATAACATTGCCATTTCTAGAGTATATGAAGAAAGATTAAGGCACTTGATTGGTTTATTTAAATTAGTATCCTTAATTAAGAGATATTTTAGTATTTTGTAACATTGTATGTGTACTTGATGCAAGTTTTTCATCAACAAAACCTCCGAGGAAGCGAACGAAATTTGCATACATAGTGGTGGTGTTTCCAATTCACAAGCTTTCAATACAATATGACAACCTCTTTCCTGTGCCAGCTCTTTAAATTTTGCAGGAAAATATTCAAGGTCTGTTACAAGCTTCACATCATCTATCATCAAACAGGGCATAAGATCTACATCTATCTCTAGCGAACATCCGTAAGATGGGTCAGAACCCTCGATTTTACATGGAAATAAACCTTTGCATTGTTTTGTAACTTCTTTCATTTTGCAATATTGCGTTGACGATAAGAAAGTCGAAGAAAACTGTCTCCATAGTAATTTGACTGTCAAATAAGTTGATGACTGAACCACTAAATGTCCATTCGCTTTAAATAAACAATGATTTCTCAATTCAGAAACAACTTTTTCTAAAGAACGTATAAATAAACGTCTAATTTCGTCCTTACATAAACACCAGTATTCTCCATAAACTCTCATTCCAAACTCGATTAAAGTATTATCTTTAATAAACACAACTTTAAACCCATCTGTACATCCGGGCTTTATATCTATCGCGCTAGGATTTGACACTTTTCTTAAACAGACCATAAAGTCAAATTCGTTTGGCAAACAAATCTTTGTACCTTCAGCAAAACTTCCAACGCCAATTATGTTAGAAATTTCAAGAAGATTGTTATCTTCTCCTATAGATTTTGTTATTATATGAACAACTTCTTGTATACCTTGATGAATTTGGTTGACGATATACGATTCTGAGTGCAAGGAACAATTTTTATTGCAAACTGTTTCGAGGAAACATTTTAGAGCCATTATGTTTATGTTGAAGCTACTACCTGAAAGAAAACAAACATCAATTTAAAACACTAATAAGACATTACCTACAAACAGGGCGCGTTTACGGATCACAGTACTTCCTACCGGTCAGGTTTGAATCTCACACAGAAAGATACCAGTGTAAAAAAATTGTCAGCGTGTTAATAAAAATCGTTAGTTTACTTGGAGTACTGCATTTGTTTCCTCATTAAAAACTGATTGCCATATAAGAATTAAAAAAATCTACCATATAGAGGTATCAGAAAATATTTCTTATGAAACCAGGGTTTGGCGAATCTTACGTCGTTATTTTTTATAAAAATTGTAAAAACTAATACTACCTATTTATATTTCTTATTCATTCTTTAAAAAATTGACGACGAATGGTTAGATGATATGTTAGAGCAATAGGTTCCATTGTCTTAATCATATTGTTTATATTATGATTCGATTATTGACTTCAGTCTGTTTGATTTACAAAGGCAATAGCATAACACTTTCAGTTTACCTCCGGGATATTTACAACATTACCAAATAAGCCCTCTTTCATCGCTTTTGTCAAGTTCTAAGCTTTGAAAACTTCATTACAGGAGTTTATACAGTTTATATGGATTCATAAAATTTTAGAACTTTGGATTCATTAATTTCCATTAATGTTCGGATTATCTTTTTTGTCTATCAACTTTTTCGACGCCTAGTGTCACTGATGATGAATAAAATTCTAAGATATGCACATATGGCACATCAAAATTAACAGGTATTTTTGTTAAATATATATTTATAAACATTCACGTCTTTAACGAAATTAACCAGTTTCAAAAGTTTTTACTTCTTTTTCGGAGGGGTGGTGATTTAGACATTGACTGATATGTTTGTGTTTTAATATTTAATAGATTTAACTATGTTTAGAAAATTTTTTTTAATGATTAGGAGATTTTTAATGAATTTTTTAAATGTTTCAATTAAAAGATATTAATTTATATGATTAAGAATTAGAAATGACACAGTCCTTACTTGATATTTGTATTGATAGACATTTTTCAAGCACTCTCCCTTCATAACGGAATTTGTTGTTTAAAAGTGTCATGTAAAGCGTTTTTTTTTTTTAAATTGAAATGCTGAGTCAATTGTTTATTGGCTTTTTGTAATCTTTCTTTACTTAATTGGCTAATTGCATTTACAGTAATTATCAATCTCTTCGTACTAAGTCTAATGATTTCTTCAAGCCAATTAAGGCGTATGGGTCGATACATGTTTAGAAAACTAAAAAAAGGGTTGAAAGTTTGTATGTGTGATTTTAATAGCAAATATATATATATATATATATATATATATATATATATATATATATATATATATATATATATATATATATATATATATATATATATATAATTTTTAGCAATTTCCCCTCTAAGTGCCTTTCCATTTCCCCATTTTTAGCCCCATGACTACCATTTTTGCAAATCCAAAAGTAGATGACCTAAGAATATTTTGAATGAAATAAGTATAGGTTTATCTCTTGTACATTTAGTAGAGAAGATTTTTAAAGTTTTATTTATTTTCCCCTTATGTGGCCCCAAGGGGACATAGCTCCTGCATTTTTGCAAATCTTAAAGGCCATGACCCAGGCATGATGGTAATCAAGTGTCATGAAATTTGCCCCAGTGGTTTTGGAGGAGAAGGATAAAATGTTAAAAGTTGACGCACGACACACGACGCACGACGCACGACGGCCGAAGATGGATGGCAATAACTCATCTGACCTTTTAGCTCAGGTCAGCTAAAAAGTCCCACAATGTAAAACGACAGCGGCACTGGTTTTTAATGTCATATATTTATTAACGAGCTATGTCACGTGCTTTATTGATTTATTATACTAACAAGTTACCTTGTACAAAAATATTACTTCCTTGTTTTAATTTCGGTTTGTCTTCCTTCCATCCTGGTTTGTCTGACAGTCAAAAGGATGTGATGTTTGAGACAGCAATTGCAGAAATCATCATGTCTGAAAACGCGATAAAATGTAATAATATTTACAACAAATAATGCAACAATGTTGTAACAGTTGGCTTGTAGGAAAACACGATCGAAGGGAGATAACTATGAATGAGATAGTAGGTTACGGGAAATGATTCATTGTGAACTCTCTAACCATGTGCGTTAAAAAATAGCATAGGTCATCTTTATTCGGCGATTTTAATAAAAATGGTAGTGATTTCTCACAAACAGTAAAAAATCGCTTCCTATCACTAAAAAATCACTTAGTATCTCGTTCAAAAACATAACTATGTATGTGTAAAGCATCAATAATATATTTTGCACATCCACCCTTTAAATGTCTAATTAGTTAGAATGTTTTAGAATGATATTTTATTGTTTCAAATAGTCCGAATTTCCTCTGACCCCACTTATTTGATGCCTTTATGCCATATGTGTTGGGTCAGTACAAAAAATATAAAAAAAACGGAATTTTCAGATTCTAACAAAAGTATATTCAGAAATAATTCACACTCAGTAATACAGAATTTTCTAAAAAACTAGATGAAAATGAGAAACAGAAATTTGGCTATATTTATACTAAGAGCTGGCCTAATATATCATGATGATTTGAGTTTTGTATCATTTTCGACTTTGCCTCTGTACAGTGTAAATTTTACTAAAATGCTCACACTGAAAACAATACAAGTTTTTAACTCCACCTTAAATGACAAGTTCCGCCTCTTTTACTATGAGTTGTTTTCAAAGTTAAAAAAGTGTCACGGGTGAGTGAGTAAATGACTGGACAACAGAAAGATTAGGCCAAGGTAAAATAAATGTCTGTATATATGTCTAAAGATCTATATATATGTTTGTAGAGAAAGGAAAAATTCAACAGTTGACAATCAAGTGCAAAATGAATTGCAATCATTTTTTTTAAGAAATTGCCTACATTTAGTACATAAGCATATAACTTTTGACTGTACGAAAGCAGTACCAATGAAATAAAGCATAGAGTGCATGTATAAGGTTATGTTTACAACAAACTTATGTAACAAAGAGTGAAAATGTCTCAATAACAATGACAATTTAAATTTTAGAATGAATATACTTTATATCAAGATAGCAGTATATAGTCAAACACTATTTTGTTGATAATAAAAGTTAGTCACAGTGAACTATTATTTGTCCTCTATGGCCTTTCCAAAGTGGATTACCTATACAAAATTTCAAGTTTCACTCTTATTTGTTGACAATCACTTGGAAGTGACTTGGTAAAGCAATTTGGTCAATAAGTTTCATTTTTACATGTTCAAAATAACATGTACATCAATTTTCTATTATGATCTCAAACCTTTTTCATTTTAATACACATAACTTCTGGAAGCATAATGATAGAATAACAATAAAACAGAACATTTATAGTTTTGGCCTTAATCTAGGACAGGTCATATTGTTGGCATAGTAAACAGGTTACATGAATGAAAAAAGGTCATGACATACACTTATGCTCTACATGGAAAAAAGTGGAGTTAATAGACTTAGTCAATTTACCAACATTGCGAAATTTGCCAAATTTTTCACAGTAAAGCTGGATTATTGTTTATCATACATTATGGAAATCTTAAGTACATATTAGGCCAAGTGATTGTAAATACGTTTTATCAAGAAAATAAAAAACATTTCCAGTGGTTCAATTTTTACAGACAAATAACTGAGTGTAAAGTATTTCTGATGATACTTTAGTGCCATTTCACTTCAGACTAAAAATATTGTTGAAAACGTTAAACAGTTACTTTCCTCGTTCGGTAGAGGAATAATTTGTCTTCCAAAATATATATATATTTTAAGATGTCATCTATGAAAGGCCATCCATATCATTGGCGGTATTAATATACTGTGTTTTAAAACTTACATGTAAAAAGTAATAATTACCACGATAAAAGTAATAATTAACGCGTGTAAGTTCAAAATTAACATGTTATTTGCTAAATAAACGCGTAAATCTAAAAAAAATAAACTGTATAAAAATAACGGCTTTAAAAACAAGAGATGCTCGTAAACAGTTTATTTTTCATTATATTTTAGCATAAAACGCGTTAATCTTGACCTTTCGTGCGTTAATTTTTACTTTTATTGTGTTAAACTGTAAAATTAACGCATTCGGATATGAATGGCCAGTTTTAAAATTAACGCGTTAATTTTGATTTTTTTACGCGTTACTTTTGTTTTAATACGCATTAATGTTTTATACAGTACATTTTTCATTTCATAAACAGTACATTTAATCGTACATTATTTTAGCAAATAACGCGTTAATTTTTAACTATAACGCGTAAACTGTTACTTTAATCGTGTTAATTGTTACTTTTTACACGTTAGTTTTTATATACAGTTTATTTATTCCGCCGATGACATAAATGGTCTTTCATAGTAATGGTTAGAGAATTCGTATATTTCAGTGTTGATGTTTTGCAGCCTTTTTATCCATTTTAATAGCAAGACCAGGTGGTATCCCAAACTCTCACATCCATATATATATGAAGACAGATCATTCACCTATCGTTCGAGGTTAGAAACTTTTCAGAACCATAATATTGAAATGATATCAAAAGATATGTATATTTCTTTCATACACTTTGTGTTGTAATATCGCAGTTTGCAGTTTTGTTGGCAATAGTTACCGTATTTTTGCTTTTTAAAACGAAATAAAATAAATCAATGAATAAATAAACAATTAAATTAATAAAACAAAATAAAAGATACTCATCAGTTTTATTTCAATGTGTTTATTAAACAAAACGTTTTACAAAATTTCAGAATTACTTTTATAAAGATTCATTTAGTAAACTATTTTAAGACATCTGCTCTGCTTCTATGCTAGTGAAAAGCAAAATCAATATAAAAAGTATATGATTATATATTAACATAAAAACTTAAATTTCAAAAACAACAAAAAACAAACTCATAATAAAATGTTAAAACAAGTAGGAGGACAAAAATATTTTTGACGGACATAACTAAAGAAGTTAGTAACATACTAACATTAATCATCATGGCAGAATCTATTTGGGTCAAACTTACATAATAAATTTTATATATTTTGCACAATAAAATTATATTGTAATTTGCACAATATAAAACAATTCTAAGTTCAAGAAATAGTATAAAAAGCAGCAACACTATGAATTAGATATATATAGATTAGATAGACAATATAGATTCCTTTTTTTCAGTTTTAGGAACTGTTCGTTTACTGTGAACCGTAAGGGATATATGTTTATTTTTTGGATTGAGTATATAAGATAGTTTTTTCGAAATCAGATTTGTTCATAAAAATCGAAATATTTTGACAAATATATAATGCTAAACAAGTTCAAATGCTGGTTATTATAGACGGCACACGTAAAAAAGAAATGGTATTTGTCAATGTATTTTGCCAAAAGGGAGGTAACCGTGTCGCTCTTAACCATCAAATTAAATCGTAAATACATTGATTTGATGAAAAAATGAGAGTAAGCTTTCAGCTAATGTACCTAACATAATAATGGTGCAAAATTGATTTATTACAGAAGCTGCGGAAATTAGTCCCCTATAAGAATTACAATATATCCGCTCCGAATACAGAAGTGCGCTTTTAAAGTCTTAAAAGAATATATAAACTGTTTTTGAAAGAAACTGAAACTCCAACTTTTGCCTTAAATGTTGTACTTTCAACTACACGACCTTACTGTAACTAACATCAGGTTAATGATATACTTTCCTAATGACAACTTAATAAAAATATCAGGAAAAAAGGATAAACATTTAAACTGACAACGAATTTTATTTACATAGGAAATATTTAATATTTCCTTCAGTCTCAAGTATGTGACTTATAAGACTTGTATTAAATGAAAACCAATAAGAATTTAATATTTAATAATAAAAAATGGCTTTAGAAATAGAGGTATATATTGTCATGCTAATGTTTATATTTACAATATACTGATTATATTGATCAGGTGTTGTGAAGGATTCTGTACTGAAACCATTTTTACAAAGCAAACACTATAATATCATGTCGCCACTCCCATCTGATGTAGATTATTGTGAGGGTTGTTAAATATTAAAATCTATTTGTAAATACTATTTTCTTTTCGTTAATTAGGAATGTTATATTGATTGCAAATGAATGTCAAGTTAATTGATTTAAACTTGCTAACAGACTGACTTTGTATCATGTGACATATTTGAAATAAAATGTTCTTCATTTATATATCACATAACTTAGGACTACTTATTGTCATTAACATTTAATAATGCCCATGAAAACTTATTACATCATTGTATACTGTTTTTGAAATATATCTTATACCCGATGCAGGCTTTTATCTTAAGGTCCATAATTTTTAAAATCCATTTCTAAATAATTTGCATATAATATTTCTATATAATTTCTATATAATTTGTATATAATATTTCTATATAATTTCTATGTAATATTCTATATAATTTGCAAAAAATATGGAACGTATTTCATGTGAAGAATTTTGAATATTTTACGAAAAGATTCATTAAAAATTTGCACACGATACGTATGTAAAAAGGTAAACCCTGCTTTGTATCGTGTAGTCTTATCTGAGAGTCTCCGAATACCTCCATATCAGGCGAACATTTAATATTTCAAGTCATTTAACAATAAAGTTAAATTACGTCATCGTATTTTGAGACTTTATTTTTAAAAATGCAGCTATTTCTTTACAAGATTTATATTACAATAAATGATTTTCGGTTATGATAGTATAAATATTTGTGACGTTTTTCTATAAAGGTCGTTTATTTGTGAAGATTAATATAACATCTTGTTCACAGTCTATGATTTAAACATAACTGGTACTTACATAGGCTTCAAAAACATTGTTTGTAAATCACGATTGAGTTAAAATAGTTGGGTTCCATTATTTATTTTTATGACTTATTAATTTATTGTCTGTGTACTACTAAAAGTCTTCTTATTTTATTTCATTCGGCATTCGGTATTGAGCAACATCCGTATATCTTTCATGTTTATGCCAATTTAAAAAATAAAATTTTAACAAAAAAAAAAATCTTTATAACTCTGCATAACTCGAGCTCGGAATCCTTTATCACAGAAGACCGCCTCAACCGCTAAAGAAAATCGTCTCGAGCGCGGAAATTCGGAGGTTCGAAACTTGAACGGGTCATACATTACTTAAAATATGAGATAGTATGGCATTACCAAAGGCTTGTTATTAGGAGGTCCGAGTATTGACTGGTACATCCGTTGGCTGGATAATGTGGGACCGGTCAGCGGTATGATTCTACACAGCATACTGACTAGGTGGGATGGCACCTTTTTTAAAAAATGGCGCCCTAAGTGCTATTGCAAGGCAGAACAAAGTAAACACATAATAAATAACTTTAAAGCCTTATAACCAACCGACCAACATCTTTTCTTTAACCATTGTGATATGTAGTAGGTTAGAATAATAATGTGCAATTTTAGATAAATTCATCTAAATCATTATTTTATAATACATGTTATAATAATAATAAGTATTATAAATTTCACCTATAATTTTTTTTTATCTAAAATTAATAAAATGCCATATGTAAAAAAGGTTGACCAGCTTGATTTTAGGCTTTGAATCGGTCTGTACATTTTGAAAACTTTAAAAAAAACAGTGGACAACATCAGTCAATATGGTACCAGCACTTCTGCTCAACTCCATGTCACCTCTAATAAAATAAGATAATAAATCTAGTTGACGATGAAATTAGCTTACTTCACTGTTATCTTCTGAGTTATCGGTGTTAAGACAATTTGGTATTTCAGAATTTGAACTCTGTCTTCTATGTAAAACTGCGACATTTTCAGAATCTTGAAGGTCGTCTGGATTATCGGTGGTAAGACAATTTGGTATTTCAGAATTTGAACTCTGTCTTCTATGTAAAACTGCGACATTTTCAGAATCTTGAAGGTCGTCTGGATTTTCGATGGTAAGACAATTTGGTATTTCAGAATTTGAATTTTGCCTTCTATGTAAAACTGCAACATTTTCAGAGTCATGAAGATCGTCTGGATTATCGATGGTAAGACAATTTGGTATTTCAGAATTTGAACTCTGTCTTCTATGTAAAACTGCGACATTTTCAGAATCTTGAAAGTCGTCTGGATTATCGGTGGTAAGACAATTTGTTATTTTACAAATTGATAAAATTTTCATTAAATATTCGTCAAACTTTGGTAGTACAAGTTCAAGCATTTCTTCTTTTGGCGGTGGTATACTTAGTTTTTCAGTTCTTGGTCCATAATAAGTTCTGATAAAATCTTTACAAACAGTAACAATAAAACGTTTAAGTTCCTGAAAATCTGAAAGATAAATGTCAAACTTCGTATTAATATATAATGCAATGTTTGTAGAACTATTTGCTCCGTTTGTATTCATTTCAATCCCCGTAATATCATTTACTTTGTAAACACATTCTTTCTCCATGCTGTGACAAGATTTGTTGTCTTTCTCTAAGTTGTGACAAGGATTGTTGTTTTTGTTCATGCTTTGACAAGGTTTGTTGTCTTTGTTCATGCTGTGACAAGGATTGTTGTCATTGTTCATGCTGTGACAAGGATTGTAATCATTCTCCATGCTGCGACTAGTATTGTTGTCTTTCTCCATGCTGTCACCAGGTTTGTTATCATTCTTCATGCTGTGACTAGGATTGTGGTTTTTCTCCATGCTGACACTAGGAGTGTTGTCTTTCTCCATGCTGTGACATGGATGCTTATCATTTTCTATGCTGCGACTAGGATTGTTGTCTTTTTCAATGCTGTGACTACGATTGCAATCGTTCTCCATGTTGTGACCAGGGTTGTTATCATTCGACATACAGCTACTAGGTGTGTTGTCTTTGTTTATGTTTTGACCAGGTTTGTTGTTTTTCTCCATACTGCGACTAGGAGTTTTGTCTTTGTTCATGCTTTGACCAGGATTGGTGTCTTTGTTCATGGTTTGTCCAGGTTTGTTGTTTTTCTCCATGCTGTGACCAGGATAGTTGTCTTTGTTCATGCTTTGACAAGGATTGTTGTCTTTGTTCATGCTATGACAAGGTTTGTTGTTTTTCTCCACGCTGTGACCAGGATTGTTGTCTTTTTCCATGACCTGACCAGGATTGTCGTCGACCGTTTTAAACAGATCACTAACGTCTAAGGTTTGAATTTCTTTAAATATATTTTGTGCTCTCTTCAGAACTTGTCGCCAAAATTCCAACCACAATATCTGACTACAAAAGGCTCTACAGCATTTATTTTCATCGATTCCTTCCGGCAACCAATGATCAAAGATTGGTACCTTGTAAGTTGCTCCCCATACATTTAAATTTCGCATAAAAAATGTTAGCATTTCTCCTTTTCTAAATCCGTAACTTAAGTATTCGATAACAGAAAATATGCATTTTGTTAATTCTGGAGGTTGGTCACATAGCCCTTCATACTGGTGATGTAGCATTGCCATTTTTAGAGTATATGAAGAAAGATTAAGGCATTTGAGGGGTTTATTTAAATTTGTATCCTTAATTAAGAGATATTTTAATATTTTGTAACATTGCATATGTACTTGATGCAAGTTTTTCATCAAGAAAACCTCCGAGGAAGCGAACGAAATCTGCATACATAGTGGTGTTGGTTCCATGTCGCAGGCCTTCAATACAATATGACAACCTCTTTCCTGTACCAACTCTTTAAAATTTGCGGGAAAATATTCAAGGTCTGTAACAAGCTTTTCATCATTAACCATGAAGGATGGCATAAAATCTACATCTATTTCTAGCAACCATCCGTAAGATGAGTCGGATTCCTTTATTTCACATGGAAATAAACCTTTGCTCTGTTCTGTACCTTTCATTTTGCAATATTGCGTCGATAATAAGAAAGTCGAAGAAAACTGTATCCATATTAATCTAACCGTTAAATAAGTTGATGATTCAATAACCATCTGACCATTTGCTTTAAATAAATAATGATTTCTCAATTTAGCAACAACTCTTTCTAAAGAATCTATAAATAAATGTTTAATTTCGTCTTTACATAAACACCAGCAGTCTCCATAAAGTTTAATACCAAAATCGTTTAAAGTCTTGTCTTTAATGAACACAATCTTAAACCCATCTCTACATCCGGGCTTTATATCTATAGCACTTGGATTCGACAATCTGTTTAAACAGACCATAAAGTCAAATTCGTTTGGCGAACAAATCTTTGTACCTTCAGCACAACTACCAACACTAATTATGTCAGAAATTTCAAGTAGATCGTTATCTTCTCCTATAGAATTAGCAATGATTTGAACGACTTCTTCGACAGCTTGATGAATTTGGTCGACGATATACGATTCTGAGTGCAAGGAACAATAGGAATTGTAAACTTTTTCAAAGAAACATTTTAAAGCCATTATGTTTATGTTGAAGCTACTACCTGAAAGTAACAATAAACATCAATTTAAAACATCAATGAACGCAAATACAAACAGCGCGCTTACGGATCACAGCACTTACTATCACTCGGGTTTTAATTTCACGCGGAATTGTGAAAAAAATACCAGCATGGTAATAAAAATCGTTAGTATACTAGAGTTACTCCATTTTCTTTAATCGTCTTCACATTGCCTCTATGTAAGTAAAACAATCTTGGCTAAAACAAACATTACTCGACCCTCCATCCTACCATATAGAAGTATCAGAAAATGTTTCTTATCAAATCAAGGGTTGGCAAACGTTATATAAGTGCAATCCTTTTCTGAAAGAAAAATGTAGAAACTAATAGTGTTTGTATTTCTTATTTGTTATAAAAAAACAATAGACAACCGATGGGCAAAACCCATTTCATGACATACAAGGCCAAAAAATTGCATAAACAAAATTGCCTTCATTACGTTATTATTTGGTCAAAGACGATTGATGAACACTTTTGTTCAGTTTATCTACAGGATATAAAACAAAACCAAATTGGTAACCCGGTAACGACTGTCATGTACTATTTTTTGAATACTTTCTTACATTAGTTCTTGTATACATTAATCTTATTGTATTAGTAAGGTTAATATTATACTTTTAAAAAAGATAACCAAAAAAGATTTTAATTGTTTTAAAAAAGGTTTTTATTTATATCATATTTGCGATTTAGAATCAGAATCGAACGACCTTTTGTTTTCGAACTACCTAGAAATGTCCATTTATAATAAAATTTATTGTTGTATTTTGTATAAAATGTTTTATGTCACATTGAAGTTCTGTTATTTTATAATGTATAACCAAGTCATTAGCTACTAAAAGGTTGGACAAAAGAAATTTCTTTGTCTCCTGCTGTATATATATAGAAAAAAGAATGTATGTTTTGTGTTAAATGAGCACATATTATTTATTTACTTTTTGTTATGTTTTTTTCAAAATCTAATCGGTTATTTTAGTTAAAAATCAACATATCCATAAACTTCCTTAAGCCTATAAAGCAAATGGACCGTTATTTGTTTAAATAAAACTGAATCAAGTGAACAAAAGTTCGTATATATCAGTTTAAATAGGGAATTTCCAGAAATAAAAAGTCCAATAATGTAAAACTACCCCGGATTCCGCTTATAGAATGGAGAATATTTATTTCAAGAGTCGAGCCAGGCTTATTAAACTGAATTAATATACTTACCTTGTACAAAACTATGTATCACTTTCTTGTTTCAATCTCGGTTTTTCTTTCATTCAATTTGAATCGTCTGACAGTCAAAATGATTTTATGGTTAAGACAGCGATTACGAATATCAAATCGAGTCTTAAAATTCGATCAAATGTTAAAGGATGCATGACGTTATAATCCTTATAATTACAAACATTGTCTCTTGCTTTTAAAATGTTTGATATCAGTATAGAAACATCGAACTACTTTAATTACATTGACTCATTGATAAAATGCGACATTGCGTTCCTTGAATATGACACACTTGGATACCCGTCAAAATGAGGTAACAGCTATTTCATAAAAATCGCACAAAGTACGACAAACATTTTTTAAGCAAAATAAGATACAAGTTTTGCTTTTTGTGAGTCGCCATTCTAAACATTAATCTTTCAAAAATAACCGTGGAAAAACCGAAAATTTTGTTCGACAAAAGTTCAGGGTTGAATGGTAAAAAATTATGTCAGACAGAATACATCGACCAATTAAAACGCAGAAAAATTCAAAATCACGGACAGTTTGTTATATAGCTATAATTATGTTTATTTAACAAATGTTGTTGTGCTTTGACAGCGTATAGGAAAACATGATCAAAGAGAGATAACTCTAAATGAGATATTGCGTCACGAGAAATGATTCAATTTCAACGTGATACTTGTATGAACACACGGCCTCGTATTATTAAAAAAAACTCAATATCCCATTCAAAAAACATTAATGATTTATCCCATATATCCGGCCTTCAAAATGACTTCTTATTTAGAATGTCAGATAATTAACTGTTTTAAAAACTCCAAATTTCCCTGACCCTTACATATTTTATGCATTTATGCACTCCGTGTAGAGTTAGAACAATATCTATATAACAAAAACAGGAAATTAATGATACTATCTGTTGTCATTTCCCTTCAGACTGAAAACATTAGTGGTCCAAACGTAAAAACGATACATTTATCGTTCGATAAGGGAATGATTTTTCTTCCAAAATATTAATATATTTCAAGATTTCGTCGCCAACGGTTTGAGAATTCGAATTGTTTAAAGTTAATGCTTGCCGGCCTCTTTATGCATTTATGCCCTTTTATGGGGTTAGAAAAACATCTATATGAAAAACCCGGAATATTCTGATTTCATCTGTCGTCAATTAACTTTAGACTTTAGACTGAAAAATATTAGTTGTCCAAATATTACCTGTCTCGTTCGATAAGGAAAAAAATTTCTTCTGATATATTTATATGTGTCAATGATTTGAAGTATATTGTATTAGAACTTGCACAATACGAAAAGGCATCAAGCACAGCAAGAATACTTACCATTGTACAACATTGATTGATTTCTTAGTTCAGTTAAAACCTAATAAAATAATGTTTATTATTCGGATTAAGGATGTATGGTATTTTTAAAATCAGATTTGTTCATTAATAAAAAATATATTTATTTATATATTTAAATATATTTATTTATTTCTCTTTTCTCTTTCTCTTTCTCTCTCTCTCTCTCTCTCTCTCTCTCTCTCTCTCTCTCTCTCTCTCTCTCTCTCTCTCTGTATGTGTATATGTGTGTAACAATAGGTACAAAACATAATGTAATTGTGAATGTTTAGGATGTTTTTATTGAACTATTAGTTTAAGTATTTTTAAAATTAAATGTTTTAGGGTTGAATACGAAGAAAAGGATAATTTGCATATATAGACTATTATTATATACATTTATATATTTTGACACCCATTAAAACTATTATACAAACGTGATGACTTCATTTTTCAGTTCTAGATTAATCAAGGCCCTAAAAAGTTTTAATGGCTGACATCACAATATTGTTGACAAGTATGTAGTAACTGCTTCTTTTTTTATAATGGATATATTTGACCTCCAATAGTTCCATGTTCTTTTCATTATCAAATTTGACTTCACACTTTATGGGTGTAGCTAGCTAAACAGGCTGTCATTATCCTTCTGGAGCACCTGCCTTCCCTCCGTGATAAAGTTCTCGAGTACAAATGAATTGGTAAGTTTTTAATGTTTTTTCTTTGTTTTTTTTTTTTTTTGTTTTTTTTTTTTGGACTTGTGATTTGAATATAGACTTATATGTCTGTGTTTTATTATGTATACGCCATGTTTAAGAAAATACATCTGAGCAGGTATTTGAAGCCTACATATGTATAAGAGCAATCTAGGTCAAGCTTAGCTTACCTGATTTAGACAGGCTAAACATACTCCCCGGATGAGCGTTTGTACTATGGAATAAATGTTGATATTTTACCGTTGTTATAGCAAGTTTTACAAGAACGGACCATAACCTCGATTCAAAGCATAAATGTTTTCGTCTTCAAAACTTGGATAAATATTCTAGTAAAATGTCTGAACCATTATAATAATAATGGAACAATGACAATATTAACGCATGGCCAAAATATTCCTTAAGTTTTAAAAAAATCCGGCGATATTCATACAGGTTTACAATGATTCTTAAAAATAAATTATTTTTTTATTTGACATTTAATTTTGCAACTGATTGGCTTATTTTTTATATTTTTATCTGTTCGCACCAATTGTCACTGATAAAAAATGATATTCCAGTATGTGTATATATGACGAATCAAAATTTAACAGGTATTTTTCTTAAAATATTTACATCTACTTGTCATGAATGAAATGCCCACCTGCTTGCAACTTTCAGTGCAGCATCAGTTCATGAGGAGCTCAAAAAGTTGGGCGTTTCGTTGTTCTTTATTCGGCGTCATGGAAACCTTTCTTAAAATATATGAATTGCCCTATGTTATGAAACGTTCACAGCCAAATGTTATAAAATGTTCACAAAAGCCTTAAAAGTTTGCAACTGTATACATGTATAAATAACGGTGTATAAAGATCAACGTTTGCAAAGTTGGCTGGTCTGTAATTCTTTTCAAGCTCAACCTATTATTCTATATTATCTTTGACGATATCTTGTCCCTAGTTGATTAGAATTACAACTTAAATCTTTGTATAAAGCATCAATGCATAAATCGCCACAAATTTAGCTCGAATTGTTAGACCTGGAATTTCATTACAATTCAAACGATTTCCTCAGATATTTTAATTATATATATATATATATATATATATATATATATATATATATATATATATATATATATATATATATATATATATATATATATATATATATATATATATATATATATATATATATATGAATTGAACGGTCTAAAAGTTAAAAATGATATGCAGCACAGTTGGATAAAGTACTAAGTACTACGTTTTCAAGCTATTTATCCTGTATTTTATTCATGTTAATTATCTTGAAGTAAAGTAAAAGTAAAGGCATAAAGGCTTGCAAGTTAGCAACAAAATTCATACTCATAAATAAGGGATGTCAAGAAACAAATCTGTTTGTTGTCATGAGAAGAATTAATATCAGTATTCATATAAGTAAAAATAATTATCTGTCGTAAATACACATATTCACCTTGACCTACTTTTGGTGGGGAGGTTTTCTTCTGCGTAGAATATAAAAACCAGGTTTTTGCATCTAAAGGAAATTTCATTGCAGTTTTATTTCTGACAAGTAACAAACAATAAGTGTAAATTCAAGTAATAGTTTTATATTCAAGTTTAAACTGAAACTATTGTTACAAACAAACTTGTTGTTTTTTAAATAGTCACACCACATGTAAAGTGGCTGATAGTGAAAACTGTATCTTAATCGTTATATATGTTATTCTGATACCAGTATGCCTTTTCATCGTCATGTCATTTCCGCTTCAATAAGGTAAAAAGAAAACAAACAGGGATAAATGACGATCAACTGAGACTGTAACATTTGTTAAAACTCTGTGTTTAATGTAAAACATTTTCAGAGTCATAAAGATCGTCTTGGCTATCAAAGGATAGATAATTTGAAATTTTACAGTGTTACAATTTTCATTAGATACTCTTCAAACTTGGGCAAAACAAGTTTTTGCATTTCTTTGTTTGGCGGTAAGATTATACGTTGTTGGTCCATAATGACATCTAATCAAATCTCTAGAAACAGTTACAATGAAACTTTTGAGTTTCTGGAAGTCTTCAAGATGATTATCAAATTCCGTCTTCATACACGACGTAGGCATAGTGGTTGTAGAACTATTACAACTGTTTTCGTCGTTTGTGTTGGATTCAATCCCCAAGATATCATTTTCATCGTTAAAACAATCTTTCTTTGTGTTATGGCTAGGATTGTTTTTAAGCTTTTTGAACAGATCGTCAGGATCTATGTTTTGTATTGTCTTTAATATATTAATTGTCCTCTCTAGAACTTTTCGCCAAAACTCCAACCATAAAATTTGATTCCAAAAGGCTCCACAACATTTATCTCCATCGATTCCTTCCGGCACCCAGCCTGAAAAAATAGGTACTCTATTACCTATCCCCCATACATTTAAATGTCGCATGAAAAATGTTGGCATAACTCCGTTTCTAAATCCGTCTGTGAGGTATTTGATGACAGAAAATGTACATTTTGTTAATTCTGGAGGTTGGTCACATAATCCTTCATACTGGTGATATAACATTGCATTTTTTAGGGTATATGAAGAAAGATTAAGGCACTTGATTGGTTCATTAAAATTAGTATCCTTAATTAAGAGATATTTTAATATTTTGTAACAATGTATGTCTACTTGATGCAAGTTTTTCATCAACAAAACCTCCGAGGAAGCGAACGAAATTTGCATACATAGTGGTGATGGTTCCACTTCGCAAGCTTTCAATACAATATGACAACCTCTTTCCTGTACAAGCTCTTTAAAGTTTGTGGGAAAATATTCAAGATCTGTTACAAACTTTACATCATCAATCATAAGATCTACATCTATCTCTAGCAAACATCCGTGAGGTGGATCGGATTTGTCTATTATACATTGAAATAAACCTTTACCTCGCTCTGCATCTTCTTTCATTTTGTTATATTGCGTCGACGACTTGAAAGTCGCAGAAAACTGTCTCCATACTAATTTGACTGACAAATAAGCTGATGACTGAACCACCAAATGTCCATTCGCTTTAAATAAACAATGATTTCTCAATTCAGAAACAACTTTTTCAAAAGAACTTATAAATAAACGTCTAATTTCGTCCTTACATAAACACCAGTATTCTCCGTAAACTCTCATACCAAACTGGTTTAAAGTGTCATCTTTAATAAACACAACCTTAAACCCATCTGTACATCCGGGCTTTACATCTATAGAACTAGGATTTGAAACTCTCCTTAAACAGACCATAAAGCCAAATTCGTTTGGCAAACAAATCTTTGTACCTTTAGCAAAACTACCAACTCCAATTATGTTAGAAATTTCCATAAGTTTGTTATCTTCTCCTATAGATTTTGCAATGATTTGAACAACTTCTTGTAAACCTTGATGAATTTGGTCGATGATATACGATTCTGAGTGCAAGGAACAATTTTTATCATGGACTGTTTCAAGGAAACATTTTAAAGCTATTATGTTTATGTTGAAGCTACTAGCTGAAAGAAAACAAACATCAATTTAAAACACTAATAAATACATTACCTACAAACAGGGTGCGTTTACGGATGACAGTACTTCCTACCGGTCAGGTTTGAATCATACTAAAATAGTTCCCGCTGTGAAACAAAATGCCACCGTGTTAATAAAAATGATTAGTTTACTTGGAGTGCTCCATTTGTTTTCATCATCAAAAACTGATTGCCATAAATAAGTGAAAAAAATCTTAACTTAGGCTTTAAAAAACCCTTACTCAACCCTACAATCTACCATATATGCATTAGAAAATATTTCTTATGAAACCAGTGGTTGGGGAATCTTAATTTATAACCATCCTTATTTTTTTATAGAAAGTATAAAAACTTATATACCTATTTTATTTATTTTTTTTTCATTAATTCTAAAAAAAATTGATTTGTTTTCTGAATGGTCAGATGATATGCAAGAGCAATAAGTTCCATTGTCAAAATCAAAATGCTTTTGTTACTTTATTATGCGATTATTGACTTCAGTTTGTTCAATTTACAAAGACAATAACAAAAAACTTTCAGTTTACCTGCAGAATATATAAAACATAATCATATAACGACCCTTGTAACGTTTTTGTCAAGTACTAAGCTTTAAAATTTTTTATTCCAGCAGCTTCTATAGATTCATATAATTTTGGAACTTTGGATTCATTGATTTTAAAATGTTTGGATTATCATTTTTGTCTATTAACTTTTTCTACCCCTAGTAAACATATGTCACATCAAAATTACCAGATATTTTTGTCGCAAATATACTTATTTACGTTCACGTGTATAAATTCAGTGGTAATTTTTCAGTTTTTTAACTAAGTTCAGTGAGGTTCTTAACTTTTTAAAGATTAGGAGATTTCTAATAAAGTTTGAAAATGCTTTCGTCGTTATAAGGTTTTGGGATTTAGAACAAGTAATGACTAGATATTTGTATTGATAGACATTTTTCAAGGACTTCCACTTCATAACGGACTTGTTGTTTAAAAGTGTCTTGTATAGAGTTTTTTTAACAATGAGATGCTTAGTTATTTGTTTATTGGCTTTTTGTAATTTTTGAAAACGTTACTTCCTTTACTAAATTGGCTAATTGCATTTAATTGTCTATCTCTTCGTACTGAGTCTTATGTTTTCTTATGTATGATTTCAATAGCGAGATATATATATATATATATATATATATATATATATATATATATATATATATATATATATATATATATATATATATATTCATTATTTTCAACTGTTTGGCTTATATATTTTTTATGTATCAAACTTTTCGGTCTTAGTGTCACTGATGAGGAATTAATTTCCGAAATGTGCACATCTGGCACATCAAAATTTAACTGGTATTTGTATTATATATATATATATATATATATATATATATATATATATTATAGTTGAAATAACTAGGGTATCTCTAGTACATTCAGAGGAGAAGAGTCTTAAAGTTTTTACCTATCTCCCCTTATTGGGCCCTAAGGGGACATAACTTCTACATATGTGCAAATTTGAAAGGTCTTTACCCAGGCATGAAGGTAATCAAGTTTTATTAAATTTGGCCCAGTCGTTTTGGAGGAGATTAAAATGTTAAATATCACGCACGACACACGACGCACGACGGACGAAGATGGATGGCAGTAACTGATCTGAACTTTCAGCTCAGGTCAGCTAAAAAGTCCCACAATGTAAAACGACAGCGGCAATTGTTTATAATGTTTATATATTTATTAACAAGCTAGATCTATGTCACGCGCTTAACACTGATTTATGATACTAACAAGTTACCTGGTACAAAACCATTACTTCCTTGTTTTAGTTTCAGTTTGTCTTCCTTCCAACCTGGTTCGTCTGATAGTCAAAATGATGCGGTGTTATAGACAGCAATTACACATATCATCATGTTTGAAAATTCGATAAAATATAACAATATTTACAACAAATAATGCAAGGGAGATAACTATGAATGAGATAGTAAGTCACAGGAAATGGTTCAATTTGTGATACATGTATTAACTTTCTAACCATGTGCGTTAAAAAATTAGCATAGGTCATCTTTATTCGGCAATTTTAATAAATTTTGTGATACATGTGTGAACTTATTTACCATGTGCGTTAAAAATATTAGCATAGGTCATCTTTATTCGGCGATTTTAATAAAAATGGTAGTGATTTCTCACAAATCTGTAACAAATCGCTTCATATTATTAAAAAAACCCTTAGTATCTCATTAAAAAAACATAAATGTTGGATGTTAAAAGCATCAATAATTTATTCTGCACATCCAACCTTTAAATGTCCAATTATTCTGAATGGATATTTTATTGTTTCAAATAATTTTTTTACGCGTTACTTTTTTTTTACGGGCTAATGTTTTATACAGTATATTTTTCATTTCATATACAGTGCAATTAAGCGTATGTTATTTTAGCAAATAACGCGTAAATTTTAAACTTTAACGCGTTAATTGTTTCTTTTATCGCATTAAAGGGTACCTGTAACCAAAAATTTTATCACAATTGTTTTAAATATTAATTAAATATAACAAAATTGAAAACCACATCAAAATTGGTGACAAAATAAAAAGTTATAGCGGTTTGAAATCCACATTTTATAACTTTCTCTTTATCGCAAAGTGAAATGCCTCGTTTTGAGTTATAAACGCGTGACGTCATTGCAGTATAAGAAGTAGTGTTTAACATAATAGACAGTAGTAACAATGATGAAATATCGACGTATGTAGAAGAAAGTAACGACTCTGACATATACCTATTTATGTCAAATAGTTCGTCATTATTTGGGTAAGCAGTAGACAATCTTATAAGTGATGAATTTGGAGTATAACCGTTATTTTTTCGAACCAGAAACAGTCGAATCTGACGAACATAGTAAGTCGAGTCCCGACCTACTCAAGAATAATACATAAAAATCCAATCGCCTATGCTCTTCTGTGCAATGTTAATTGAAAGTTGAAATTAAATAACCGTGATAAGTAGTCTGGCGGCATCACATTTCCTTGATAATTGGAAAATGATCACACAATTAAAGTTTGTAACACAGTTCTTTTCAACTGTCCGATGGCTAATTAATGCTGGGGTAATTAAAAAGAAAAAAACAAAATATTCCATCTCAAATTACTTTTACGAGTAATATATTATAATTATTTAAAATGAAATGACACGGATTCTAAAAAACAAGATAATAAATAATAATAATAATAATAATTATAATAATGATAATAATAATAAAAATAATAATAATAATAATAATAATAATAATAATAATAATAATATTAAATATAATGATAATTTTATGGATTTGTATATATAGAATAAAGAATTTAAGAATATCACAGCTAAATGTATGCCCAAGGAAAAGTGAAAACTAAAATCTAATAAAAACAAATGCTGTAAGTATATCAATAAACATCTTTTAATAAACTATTTTGGTCGTCAATTTTTAATTTTTAATTTTGCCTTAAAGTTATATTATTATTATTATTATTATTATTATTATTATTATTATTATTATTATTATTATTATTATTGACATGAAAACTAAGGAAAAAATTCTTTTTCCTTACTTTTTAAAATTTAAAAATGAAATATCAATTTTTCCGGAGTGAAATCGTTGTACTGTATATGACAAATAACGTTTACCAAATAAAAATATTTTACTTTACACGAACTGTAAACTGGTAAATATATTATTGTATATTAAAGGACGTAACATAACTTTATCAACCTGCAAATCAATTCTGCAAATTACAAGTGACATCCTGTTGATTACAGGTGTGGGTCTGAATCTAAGGAATGTGTCTAATAAACAAAAGGATTAATAATAATCTTAATTATCGGTACACGTCAAACGGATGTTAATTCCACTTCATTAGATAATTTTCTCGTTAAATTATTATGAAAGTTAAACTAAAAGTTCGTATTTGACATATTTTAGTAAAAGGTAAATAATATTCTGTAGTGGTATGTTATGACGTCACAACACGGGAGCCTCGATATCGACCTTTTTGATTTGGATTTCTAGAGATGTATTAGAAAATCGCCGATATCTTCCTTATAATGGAATGGGATTTTATAGAATTTTCGCTACAGCCATATTTAAGTACGACAATTAAAATATGTCAAAAATGAAAATCCCTTTAATTATTGATAAGTTTTAATATCTAGTATATTTATACCGTCGATGACATAAATGGTCTTTCATAGTAACCGCCAATGGTTAGAGAATTCTTTTATTTCATTGTTGATGTTTTGCGGCCTCTTTATCTTTTTTAATAGCAAGACCACGGGACATCCCAAACTGCATTCATATATATTGGAAGACGGATCATTCGTCTATCGTTCGAGGTTAGAAACTTTTAAACGTTTCTATAAATATTTTTAGCCTGAAGCGAAATGAAGAGGTACCCCCTCCAACACCACTTTGTATGGGTAAATCTCGGTTTTTCAAATGAAATTAGTTATAACGTTGTCAGGAATAATTTTTTAATTAGGGTCAGAAAAAATTCGTACTATATTTCAAACTTATTGGTTAAAACAAACTAAGAGTAAGAAGTACAAATAAATGAGGTATACTAATAACATGTTTCATATTCTTATTTGTATCTAGATTTAGAATAACATTCCAATCTTTGATAAACAAAGTTTATCTTTTTTCTATTTCAGAATTTTCCGCCGACGAATTTAATTTAAAGTTCAATAGTGTGTCGAATTTACCTTTAAAGATTTACATTTGAATACATTATTACTGAGACTAAATAAAAGAACCGGCAAAGGTTGAATAAGGAGTAAAAGAAGTGCCTTTTTAGTCCAAGGAATAGGTAAATTTAGAGAACCATAATATTTAAATGATATGAGAAGATATGTATATTTCTTACATGCACTATGTATTGTAATATTGCAGTTTGCAGTTTGTTGGCAATACTTACCGTATTATTGGCTTTTTAAAACGAAATAAAATAAATCAATGAATAAATAAACAATTAAATAAAAAAAAAAAATAAAAAATACTTATCTGATTTATTTCAATGTCTTTATTAAACAAAACTTGTGAACAAAATTTCAGAATGTCTTTTATAAAGATTCATTTAGTAAACTATTTTAAGACATCTGCTCTGTTACTATACTAGTGAAAAGCAAAATCAATAAAAAAAGTATATAATTATATATTAACATAAAAACTTAAATTTAAAAAACAAAACAAAACAAACTCAAAATAAAACGTTAAAACAAGTAGGAAGACAAAAATATTTTTGACGGACAAAACTAAAGAAGTTTGTAACATACTAACATTAATCATCATGGCAGAATCTATTTGGGTCAAACTTACAAAATAAATTTTATATATTTTGCACAATAAAATTATATTGTAATTTGCACAATGTAAAACAATTCTAAGTTCAAGAAATAGTATAAAACACAAGACTATGAATTAGATATATATAGATTAGGTAGACAATATAGATTCCTCTTTTTAATTTTAAGAACTGTTCGCTTACTGTGAACCGTAAGGGATATATGTTTATTTTCGGATTGAGTATAAAACATATTTTTTTCGAAATCAGATTTGTTCATAAAACGTGAAATATTTTGACAAATACATGATGCTAAAATGTTGGTTATTATAGACAGCGCACGTAAAAAAGAAATGGAATTTGTCAATGTATTTTGCGAAAAGGGAGGTAACTGTGTCGCTCTTAACCATGAAATTAAATTGTAAATACATTGATTTAATGGAAAAATGAGAGGAAGCTCTCAGCTAATGTACCTGACATAATAACAGTGCAAAAGTGATTTACTACAGAAGCTGCGGAAATAAGTCCCATATAAGAATTACAATATATCCGCTCCGAATACAGATGTGCGCTTTTAAAGTCTTCAAAGAATATATAAACTGTTTTTGAAAGAAACTGAAACTCCAACTTTTGTCTAAAATGTTGTACTTTCAGCTACATGACTTTACTCTAACTTATATCAGGTTAATGATATACTTTCCTATTGACAACTTAAAAAATATCAGGAAAAAAGGGTAAACATTTAAACTGACAACGAATTTTATTTACATAGGAAACATTTAATATTTTCTTCAGTCTCAAGTATGTGACTTATAAGACTTTTATAAAATGAAAACCAATAAGAATTTAATATTCAATGATAAAAATGGCTTTAGAAATAGAGGTATATATTGTCATGCTAATGTTTATATTTACAATATACTGATTATATTGAACAGGTGTTGTGAAGGATTCTGTACTGAAACCATTTTTACAAAGCAAACACTATAATATTATGTCGTCACTCCCATCTGACGGAGATCATTGTGAGGGTTGTTAAATAATAAAATCTATTTGTAAATACTATTTTCTTTTCGTTAATTAGGAATGTTACATTGATTGCAAATGAATGTCAAGTTAATTGATTTAAACTTGCTAACAGACTGACTTTGTATCATGTGACATATTTGAAATAAAATGTTCTTCATTTATATATCACATAACTTAGGACTACTTATTGTCATTAACATTTAATAATGCCCATGAAAACTTTTTACATCATTGTATACTGTTTCTGAAATATATCTTATACCCGATGCAGGCTTTTATTTTAAGGTCCATAATTTTTAAAATCCATTTCTAAATAATTTGCATATAATATTTCTATATAATTTCTATATAATTTGTATATAATATTTCTATATAATGTCTATGTAATATTTCTATATAATTTGCAAAAAACATGGAACGTATTTCATGTGAAGAATTTTGAATATTTTACGAAAAGATTCATTTAAAAATTTGTACACGTATGTACACGTATGTAAAAAGAAAAATGTCTTTAACCCTGCTTTGTATCGTGTAGTCTTATCTGAGAGTCTCCAAATACCTCCCATACCAGGCGAACATTTAATGTTTCAAGTCATTTAACAAAAATGTTAAATTACGTAATTTTATTTTGAAACTTTATATAAAAAATTGCAGCTATTTCTCTACAGGAGGTATATGACAATAAACGATTTTCGGTTATGATAGTATAAATACTTGTCAAGTTTTTGTATCAAGTCGTTCATTCGTGAAGATCAACATAACAGTCCATGTTTTAAGTACCACAGGTACTTATAAACTATTTAAAAGCATTTTTTGTAAATCACGATTGAGTTAAAACAGTTCGGTTGCATAATTTTTTTTTGACTTATTAATCTATTGTCTGTGTACTACAAAAAAACATTCTTATTTTATTCCATTCGGCATTCGGTATTAAACAATATCTATATGTCCTTTATGTTTATTCCTATTATGTGAAGAATTAACGATCTTACAAAAAGAAATATAAAACATTCTGCAAGTGCACATTCTGTATAACTCGAGCTCAGAATCCTTTATCACAGAGGACCGCCTCAACCACTAAAGGAAAATCACATCGAGCACGAAAGTTCGGGGGTTCGAAACATGGCCGGGTCATGCATTACTTAAAATGTGAGATACTTTGGCATATCCTAACGCTTGTCATTAGGAGCTTCTAGTATCGACTGACTCATCCGTTGCCTGGATAATGCAGGGCGGGGCAACAGTATGATTGCACGCAGCATACTGACTAGTGAGCTTGCACCTTTTTAAAAGATGTCGCCCTAAGTGCGTGCTTTTACAAGGCAGAACAAAGTAAAAACATAATAAACAACATTACGGCTATACAACTAACCAACCAACCAACCATCCAAGTGACCAACATCATTTCTTCAACCATTGTGATATGTAGTAGGTAATGTGCAATTATAAATAAATTGATCTAAATTATATCATAATACATGCTATTATATTAATAAGTATTATTAATTTAATCTATAATTTGTTATTTCTATAATTAATAAAATATCATATGTGGAAAATTTTGACCAGCTTGATTTTAGGCTTTGAATCGGTCTGTACATTTTGAAAACTTTTTAATAACAATGAGCAATATATATACCCAACATCAGTCAATATATATGGTATCAGCACTTCTTCTCACCTCCATGTCATCTCCAATAAATATATAACACAAATACTAGTTTATTTTACCAGTTAAAAAAGGTATGCACGCAGCATACTGACTAGTGAGCTTGCACTTTTTTAAAAGATGTCGCCCTAAGTGCGTGCTTTTACAAGGCAGAACAAAGTAAAAACATAATAAACAACATTACGGCTATACAACTAACCAACCAACCAACCATCCAAGTGACCAACATCATTTCTTCAACCATTGTGATATGTAGTAGGTAATGTGCAATTATAAATAAATTGATCTAAATTATATCATAATACATGCTATTATATTAATAAGTATTATTAATTTTACCAGTTAAAAAAGGTATAAATATGTAGTTTACGATGATATTTTCTTACTTAACTGGAAAATTAATTTGAACTCCGTCTTCTATACAAACATGCAACATTTTCAGAGTCATGGATTATCGGCGCTAACACAATTTGCTATTTCACAAATTTGAACTTTGTCTTTGATATAATACTGTAACATTTTCACTGTCTTGCCGATCTTCTGGATTATCGGTGGTAAGAAAATTTGGTATTTCACAAATTTTTAAAATTTTCTTGAAATATTCGTCAAACATTGGTAGCACAAGGTTAAGCATTTCTTCGTTTGGCGGTGATATTCTTAGATTTTCAGTTCTTGGTCCATAAGAAGATCTGACAAAATCTCTACAAACAGTAACGATGGAACGTTTAAGTTTCTCGAACTCTTCAAGATAAATGTCAAACCTCGTATTCATATATGATGTTATGTTTGTACAACTATTCGCAATTTCAATCCCCGTTATATCATATAATTTGTTTACACATCCTTTCTCCATGCTTTGACCAAGGGTGTTGTCTTTGTCCATGTTGTTACCAGGATTGTTGTCTTTGTCCATTTTGCTACCAGGATTGTTGTCTTTGTCCATGTTTTGACTAGGATTGTTGTCTTTGACAATGCTGTTACCGGGACTGTTGTCTTTGTACATGCTGCGACTAGGATTGTTGTCTTTCTTCATGCTGCTACCAGGACTGTTATCTTTCTCTATGCTGCGATAAGGATTGTTGTTTTTCTCCATGCTGCAACTAGGGTTGTCGTCGTTCTCCATGCTGTGATTAGGAACTTTGTCGTCCTTTTTCAACAGATCACTAATGTCTAAGTTTTGAATTTGTATCAATATATTTTGTGCTTTTTTCAGAATTTGTCGCCAAAACTCCAACCATAATATTTGACTCCAAAAGACTCCACAACAATTATTTTCATCGATTCCTTCCGGCATCCAACTCTCAAAGACAGGTACTTTGTAAGTTGCTCCCCATGCATTTAAATTTCGCATAAAAAATGTTGGCATTACTCCTTTTCTAAATCCGTCACTTAAGTATTCGATAACAGAAAATATGCATTTTGTTAATTCTGGAGGTTGGTCACATAGCCCTTCATACTGGTGATGTAGCATTGCCATTTTTAGAGTATATGAAGAAAGATTAAGGCATTTGAATGGTTTATTTAAATTTGTATCCTTAATTAAGAGATATTTTAATATTTTGTAACATTGTATGTGTACTTTATGTAAGTTTTTCATCAGGAAAACCTCCGAGGAAGCGAACGAAATCTGCATACATAGTGGTGATGGTTCCACTTCGCAGGCCTTCAATACAATATGACAACCTGTTTTCTGTACCAGATCTTTAAATTTTGTTGAAAAATATTCAAGGTCTGTTACAAGATTTACATCATCTATCATCAAACAAGGCATAAAATCTACACTTATTTTTAGAAAAGATCCGTAGGATGGGTCGGATTCCTCCATTTCACATGGAAATAAACATTTGCTTTGCTCTGTAGCTTCTTTCATTTTGCAATATTGTGTCGATGATAAGAAATTTGGAGAAAAATGTCTCCATACTAATTTAACCGTTAAATACGTTGATGATTCAATAACCATCTGTCCATTCGCTTTGAATAAACAATGATTTCTCAAATTAGCAACAACTCTTTCTAAAGAATCTATAAATAAACGTCTAATTTCGTCTTTACATAAACACCAGCAGTCTTCATTTAGTCTCATTCCAAGCTCGTTCAAAGTCTTATCTTTGATGAACACAACCTTAAACCCATCTGTACATCCGGGCCTTATATTTATCGCGTTAGGATTCGACACTCTGTCCAAACAGACCATAAAGTCAAATTCGTTTGTCGTACCAATCTTTGTACCTTCAGCAAAACTACCAACGCTAGTAATGTTCGAAATTTCTAGAAGTTCGTTATCTTCTCCTATAGAATTAGCAATAATTTGAACGACTTCTTCGACACCTTGTTTGATTTGGTCGATGATGTATGATTTGAAGTAAAATAAACAATATCTGTCATAAACTGTTTCAAGGAAATATTTTAAAGCCATTAGGTATATGTTGAAGCTACTTCCTGAAAGAAACAACAAATATCAATTTAAAACATTAATAACATATTACTTACAAACAGCGCGCACTTACGGATCACAGTACTTCCTATTGCTCTGATTTGAATTCTTCATGAAATTTAAAAAATGCTAGCATGTTAATAAAAATGCTAGTTCTCTGGGGGCACTCATTCCCTTTCATTCTCCACAAATTAACCTTTATACAAGTGAAAAAAATCTTGGCCAAAAAGACCCTCCACGCTACCACATAGAAGTATTAGAAAAATGTTGCTTATGAAACCAAGGGTTAGCGAACGTTAGGGAAAGCTTTGTTTAATATTAGAAATACTGTTTTTATTTCTTATTTACTATTATTTTATTATTAGAAAGCAATAGACGGCCAATGATTAATGCTCATTCAATGACTCGCAAAGCCAAAAAGTTGCATTGCCTACATGAACAAAATTGCTTTCATTACATTATTATTCAGCCATAGACTTGCTAGATTTACAAGTACTAATACAAAATACTTTTTTTCAGTTTATCTCCAGGATATAAAACAAAACCAAATTGGTAACCTGGTAACGACTGTCCTGTACTATTTTTTGAATACTTTCTTCCGTTAGTTTTTGTATACATTAATTTCATTGTATTAGTAAGGTTAATATTTTCCTTTTAAAAAGAACAACAATAAAGTTTTTAATTGTTTTAAAAAGGGTTTTATTTATATCATATTTGCGATTTAGAATCAGAATCAAACGACCTTTGGTTTTCGAAAAAATGTATTTGTTAACAATTTTCAAGGACCCAATTCATAATAAAATTTGTAGTTGTATTTTGTTTAAAATGCATTATAAAACTTTGTCTTGGTTTTCACATTGACCTTCTATTATTTTATAATGTGTAACCAAGCCATTAGCTACTAAAAGTTTGGACAAAAGAAATTTCTTTGTCTCCCGCCACACACACACACACACACACACATACACACACACACACACACACACATATATGTGTGTGTGTGTGTGTGTGTGTGTGTGTGTGTGTGTGATCAAATAAGCACATTTTATTTATTTACTTTATTGTCTAATCGGTTATTTTAGTTAAGAACCAACCTATCCATAAACTTCCCCAAGCTTATAAAGTTAATGAACCGTTATTTGATTAAATAAAACTGAATCAAGTGAAAAAAAGTTGGTATATATCAATTTAAATAGTGAGTTTCCAGGTATAAAAAGTCAAATAATGAAAAACTACCCCGGATCTCGCTTATAGAATTGAGAATATTTATTTCATGAGTCGTGCCAGGCGCAATAAACTGAATTAATATACTTACCTTGTACAAAACTATGTATCACTTCGTTGTTTCAATCTCGGTTTGTCTTTCATTCAATTTGAATTGTCTGACAGTCAAAATGATTTTATGGTTAAGACAGCGATTACGAATATCAAATCGTGTCTGAAAATTTGATCAAATGTTAAAGGATGCATGACGTTATAATCCTTATAATTACAAATTTTATCTCTTGGCGTCTTGTTTTTAAAAATGTTTGGTATCAGTATCAAAACATCGAACTATTTTGAGTACAATGGCGCATTGATACAATGTGACATTGCTTTTCTTGAATATGACACACTTAGTTTGCTTTTTCTGGGTCGTGATTTTAAACATTAGTCTTTAATAGCCGTGGAAAAACCGAAAAATTTGGTCGACAAAATTTCAGGGTTCAATGGTCAAAAATGATGTCATACAAAATACATCGACCAATCAAAACACATTAAATTGAAAATCACGGACAGTTTGTGATTATAGCAATAATTTTAACAAATGTTGTTATGCTTTCACAGCGTATAGGAAAACATGGTCTAAGGGAGAAAACTCTAAATGAGATATTGCGTCACGAGAAATAATCTAATGTACAAACACATTTTTAAAAACTCAATATCCCATTCAAAAACATAACTGTTAATGTAAAAATCATCAATAATTTATCCCACACATCCGGTCTTCAAAATGACTATTTATTTAGAATGTTAGATAATTAACTGTTTTAAAAGTCCGAATTTCCCTCTGACACTTACACATTTTATGCATTTATGCCCTCCGTATAGGAAAGGAAGAATATCTATATATAAAAAAACAGGAAATTCTATCTGTTGTTATTTCCCTTCAGACTAAAAAACATTAGTGGTCCAAACGTAAAACCGTTACCTTTATCGTTCGAAAAGGGAATGATTTTTCTTGCAAAGTATTTATATATTTCAAAATTTCATCGCAAATGGTTTGAGACTTCGAAATTTTTAATGTTGATGTTCGACGGCCTCTTTATGCATTTATACCCTTGTGTAGGGTTAAAACCAACATCTTTATAACAAAAATCCGAAAGTTCTGATTCCATCTGTTGTCATTTAACTTCAGAATGAAAATATAAGTGGTCCACGTTTTTTAATGTTGATGCTAGCCGGCCTTTATATTTTTTTCACAAGTAAAACCTTGTTACCTCCCAAACTCTCGCATTAACATATTTTGGAAGACAAATTTTTCATCTATTGGTCAAGGTAAGTAAAATTTCAACAATTCTATTAATATTTTAACCCCAAACGAAATAAGGCGATGCCCGTTCCGACACCAGTTTGTATAGGAAATTCTCGCTTTTTGATACAGAAATAGTTCTACAGCTGCCAAGCAAAAAGTTTGTTAATAAGGATAAGAGGTAATTAATCGTACTATGTTTGCAAACTGAAGAAGGACAAATAAATTAGGAAAACTTATACCAGTAACCTATATCGTTTTTTTATTTGTATTTGGATTTAAAATGACATGCAAATCTTTGTTAAACAAAGTTTTCTCTTTTTTTATATTTTCGAATTTTCCGCCGATAAATTGATATCAAAGTAAAGTCCAAATTTGTCGAATCTGCCCTTCAGCACTAACATCGATATCTGAATACATTAATTACTGAGAACTAAAAAAAAGTAAAAACTAAATTTAAATTAGGAGTAGTAGAAGCACCTTCATGATAATAAGGTTAAATTAAAATGTGTTTTTTTTATAAAAAGGGTGCAAAACTTTCTAGACAGACTCATATATATATAAGCACCTTCTGTTTAGCTAGCTACACCTGTAACATGCAAGTCAACATTGAGAATGAAAGGATCAAGGAACTATGATAAGTCAAGTATAAGTATATCCAGTATAAGTTTGGATACAGTGACTACATACTTATCAACAATATTGTGATGACAGCAATAAAACTTTTTAAGGGCCTTGATTTGCCTAAGCTTGCCATATTCTTGCGTCAACAATTTGATTGTAAACAGATAGCTTCGTTGTAGAAAGTACCCATAATGGTAGCAAACTCTACCATAACGTATTAACTGTAAAACATATACACAATACGCAGAATCAGGGATATTACTGCAAAGAAACGGAAAGTTTCTAATAGAAAAATTAGTCATCATGTTTATCGTATAGATTCAGATGTAACCTTTCGTTGGTGTCATAATTGATGTATAAGTCCAAATATGAAGCAGAACATGGAGAATCCGACGTGTCTTTTATTTTAAGCTTACTTAGTTTAAAAAATAAGCATTTCAAATGCTACTGGAAAGGAAAATCAATAAAATAAAGTATATATTTACATAAAAGATTAAGTTTTTTTTTATCACGATAAACCGTAAAAAGAGTAGGTGACCCACAATATTTTGGACAAACAAAACTAGAACAGAAATTGTAACTTACTAACATTAATCATCATGGCACAATCCATTTGGGTCAAGCTTGCTAAACAAATATGGATAAATAAAACAAACATACCAGTCCTTGTCCATATCACAATCCCAAAAACAAAGTAAAAACTTTGCAAACTGGCAAAATATGTTATACACGTGAACTTCCATCAAGGAAGTGAGGCCGGGTGATCCGGAAGGGTAAGCACCTCCTGTCTAGCTAGCTACACCCGTCACGTGCAAGTCAATTTTGAGAATGAAAGGAACAAAGAACTATGGTAAGTCAAATATATCCAGTATAAGTTGGCATACATTGACTACATACTTATCAACAATATTGTGATGACGGCCATTAAACTTTTTAAGGGCCCTGATTAGCCTAGGCTTGCAATATCCTTGTGTCAACAATTTAATTGTAAGTAATTTGCTTCGTTGCAGAAAGTTCCCATAGTGGGAACAAGCTCTACCGTACCGTATTAACTGTGAAACATATACACCATACACAGGAGAAGCAGGGATATTACTGCAAAGAAACGGAAAGTTGACAATAGAAAAATTGAAGTCATCACGTTTGTCGTATAGCTTCAGATGTAACCTTTCGTGGGTGTCATAATTGAGGTATAAGTCCAAATATGAAGCAGAACATGGAGAATCTGTCGTGTCTTTTATTTCAAGCTCACTTGGATAGATGACATTCACATATTCTCCAAATTTGTTATTATTTAGAAAAAGAACGTCATCTATATATCTGTTTGTGTAGTTGAATGATTTAGCGACAGTCTTTTTTCCAGATTTGACAAGGTTCTGTAAAAATTCTGATTCATATGAATAAAGAAACAAATCAGCAAGCAAAGGTGCACAGTTTGTGCCCATTGGTATACCGATTGTTTGTTGAAAGATAATATTGCCAAACACAACAAATATAATTTGCACAAATAAAATTATTTTATAATTTGCACAATGTAACAAAATTCTTAATACAACAAATAGTATGACGAACAGCAAGACTATGAATCGTTGTCCAATTTGGATTCTTTTCTGAGTCATAAAAACTGTTCTATAAAGGTTCCAATAAGGAATAAATGTTTGTTATTCGGATTGAGTATATATGATATTTTTTCGAAATCGGATTTGTTCACAAATTTTGAAATATCTTTTCAAATACATGGTGCTTAACAAGTTCAAATGTTGGTTATAATTGACAGAACGCTTAAGAAAGAAATTGTATTCGTCAATTTGTTTTGCGAAAGGGAGATAACTGTGTCGCTCTTAACCATTAAATTAAATCGTAACTTTATTGATATGATTGAAAATAAGAGGAAGTTTTCACCATAATAATAGTGCTTCATAAAATCTATTAATTACAGCACATGTGGAAATGTACATACCCATCTGTTCCGATATAGGGAAGTGCACTTTAAAAGTCTTCAAAGAAATTTGAAGGGTTTTTTTAAAAAGCTGTGACTCCAACGTTTGATAAAAAAAAAACAAAAAAAACCATGCTTTAAGCTACATGACCATACTGTGACTTACATCAGGTTAATAATACACTTTCTTAATGACAACTTAGTAGAAATATGAAGAAAAAAGAGGGTAAAGATTCATACCGACAACGAAATTTATTTACATAAGGAATATTTAAATATTTTGTTTATTCTAAAATATATGAATTGTATGAAATATAAATATGAAATATAATTTGCACAAATAAAATTATTTTATAATTTGCACAATGTAACAAAATTCTTAATACAACAAATAGTATGACGAACAGCAAGACTATGAATCGTTGTCCAATTTGGATTCTTTTCTGAGTCATAAAAACTGTTCTATAAAGGTTCCAATAAGGAATAAATGTTTATTATTCGGATTGAGTATATATGATATTTTTTCGAAATCGGATTTGTTCACAAATTTTGAAATATCTTTTCAAATACATGGTGCTTAACAAGTTCAAATGTTGGTTATAATTGACAGAACGCTTAAGAAAGAAATTGTATTCGTCAATGTGTTTTGCGAAAGGGAGATAACTGTGTCGCTCTTAACCATTAAATTAAATCGTAACTTTATTGATATGATTGAAAATAAGAGGAAGTTTTCACCATAATAATAGTGCTTCATAAAATCTATTAATTACAGCACATGTGGAAATGTACATACCCATCTGTTCCGATATAGGGAAGTGCACTTTAAAAGTCTTCAAAGAAATTTGAAGGGTTTTTTAAAAAGCTGTGACTCCAACGTTTGATAAAAAAAAACAAAAAAAACACCGTACTTTAAGCTACATGACCATACTGTGACTTACATCAGGTTAATAATACACTTTCTTCATGACAACTTAGTAGAAATATGAAGAAAAAAGAGGGTAAAGATTCATACCGACAACGAAATTTATTTACATAAGGAATATTTAAATATTTTCTTTATTCTAAAATATATGAATTGTATGAAATGAAAACCGATAAGAGTTTAATATTTAATATTAGAGAATTGCTTTAGTAATAGGGGAATAAATTGTCATTTTAAATGTTCATTTTTACATTATACCAATATAATACATTCTTTGTTAAGGTTTCGTTTGGGGGATTCTGTACTGAAACCATTGTTACAAAGCAAACATTATAATATCTCATTACTTTCATTTGACGTGAATTATTGTGAGGGTTGTGAAATATTAAAATCAATTTGCTAAAACTATTTTCTTTTCATTAATTAGAAATGTTATATTGATTGTAAATGAATGTCAAATCAATTGATTTAGACTTGCTAACACGATGATTTTGTATCATGTGAAATATTTAAAATAAAATGTTGTTCTTTTATATATCACATAGCTTAGGTCTACTTATTATTATATACATTTAACAATGCCCTTGAAAACTTATTTAATCATTATATACTGTTGTTAATTTTAATTTTATACACGATTTCAAGGTCCACCATGTTAAAAATCCATTTCTATATAACCTGCCTCATGGAAACGTATAACGTGTGCAGAATTTTGATTTAAAAAAAAAGAAAAAAAAAAGAAATTTTAAACATGACACGTTATGTCAGGACAAAGGGACGAGGCATTAGTAATATTCTTGTTTAAGAATCAACTCCGTCCTTAACGATGTATTAGTTAATTAAACAAATCTGGCACTAAACGAACCCTCGGTGTCATTAAAAAATACTTCTGTTAAAAAAAATAAAAAAATAAAAACCAAGTCCTGAACCCTGCCTTGTATCGTGTAGTATTATTTCAGTCTCTCTCAATACGTCCCATCTCCGGCGAACATTTAATATTACAAATCATCTAACAATAATGAAATGTTAAATTTCGTAATCGTATTTTGAAACTTTATTTTAAAAAATGCAGCTATTTCTTTACAGGAGTTATATTACAGTAAATGATTTTCGGTTATGATAACATAAATATTTGTCACGTTTTTCTATAAAGTCGTTCATTCGTGAAGACCAATATAACACTTTGTACACCGTCCATGATTCAAGTACCACTGGTACTTATAAACTATTTAAATAGCATTGTTTGTAAATCACGATTGAGTTAAAAATAGTTCCATTGGATTATTTATTTTATGACATATTAAGCTATCGTCTTTGTATTACAGAACGCCTACCATGTTTGGGTTTTCAGTTGTAGCAACAAGCAAGGGCATTCGGTATTAAGCAATATCCACATAGCCTTTAGGTATGTTTCTACTAAGTGCCTTTTTTCAAGTTTTTACCAAAAGAAATATTTAAAATTCTGCACATGATAGTATTATTCTATTTTTTTATTAAACTTTTTTTTTGCATAACTCGAGCAAAGAATCCTTTATCACTGAGGACCGCCTCGACAGCTCAAAAGAAAATCGTTCGCCTCTAGTTAAGGAGGTCGGAGGTTCGAACTCTAGCCAGGTCCTACATAATTTAAGATTTGAGATACTGTGGCATTACCTAACGTTACCTCGGCATTAAGAGGTCCGAGTATCGACTGGCTAACCCGGTGCCAGGATAATTTGACTTGGGGAGTTAGTGTGATTGTATGCGGCATACTGACTAGATGGGCTAGCACCTTTATTTAAAAAAGTCGCCCTGAGTGCGTGCTTTTACAAGGCAGACAATAGTAAACACATTATAAACAACATTACAACCATACGACCAAGCAATCAATACCACCACCGTGCTATACATGTAATTATAGAGTTTTGAATGATAATTTGCCATTATAAATAAACCCAATTATCTGTTATTTCTTATATTACTCAAATGTCATTGTGTGGAAAATGTTGACTAGCTTGATTTTAGGCTATAAATCAGTCTGTCCATTTTGGAAACTTTTAAAAAGCCACAAATAATCCAGTGAATAAAAACGTGATTCCGTTGCCGGGTGCATATGTGCTACTTGTCGTTATTGGTAGGTTTGCGAACCGCTTTTGCATGTAGCAAGCATCGACTGACAAGTTAGTCCTCTATATTAAGAACAGCTTAAAGGCTTTACTATCTGACAGGTGAGTGCTCTATGTATCAAGTGAACAATGTTTTGCGTTTTGTCTGCTGGCGTTTTACTAAGTGTAAATCATTCTTACACTCCAGTGTTTAGTTGTTCAGAACTCTGTTAGCCTATCAAAATGAGTAACGAAAAAATCAAAATGATATTGAACTCCAAAATAATGTTTCTGATTGATAATAGCCATTCTCTACAATGACCAATATAACTGAAATGATAAATCTTTCCACAAGAAATAATTTTTCACTAAACTTTTTTTAAGCTTACAGAACGTTGAACAACTTGGCCCGAAACTATGTCTGATATCACATCACTGGTATCCCCCATATTTGCGCTGACATCACATCACTGGTACCTCCCATATCTGTGTGACATCAAATCACTGGTAACCTACCATATCTGTCTCATATCACATCACTGGTACCCCCATATATGTTCGACATCACATCACTGGTACGCCTATATCTGTCTGACATCACATCACTAGTACCTCCCATATCTGTCTGACATTAAATCATTGGTACCCCCGTATTTGTCTGACATCATGTCACTTGTACCCCCATATCTGTCTAACATCACGTTACTGGTACCCCCATATTTGTCAGACATTACGTCACTTGTACCCCTATATCTGTCTGACATCAAGTCAAGGGTACCCCTTATCTGCATGACATCAAATCATTGGTACCCCCATATCTGTCTGACATCATATCACTGGTACCCCCATATCTGTCTGACATCATGTCACTGGTACGCTCATATCTGTCTGACATCATGTCACTGGTACCCCCCCCCCCCGCCCCCATCACTGCCTTGTCATAAAAACACAATAAACACCAGCTGTATATTAAATTCCTTTATTAACAAATGCAACAATAGAAACATTTAAAGAAATATATTAAAATTCTCGTTCTTTACAAACAGAAATAGTACTAAGTACAAGATGTGTACGTGAAGTATCTAGCTGGTATTATAAACTACTGAACTTACACAGAATATGGCTACCTTAAATGAGCTATAAGCTATATCCTATAATAAATATAGAAAACTAATATACTCTTTGCATTTAAAAACAACTCTAGAGATCAAAGCTAGCAATCAGGTCTAATGCCACAGCCTGTGTTTAACAATCGTGTTATAAATGTCAGGAATATAAATTATCCTGCCCCCCTCTCTCTCTCTCTCTCTCTCTCTCCTCTCTCTCTGAAATCACATTCACCCTTCGTAGCTGCTACAAAAACAAAGATTCATATTCTGACAAGTTCACAATACATACAATTGGAAATACTTATATGTGACTTTCTAACACAATCTGACAATCAGATATGATAGTTTCAAATGCTTTTTAAATTACCTCTATTACTGTCAAATATATATTATACTTGAACCCGGCACATTTGAATTAAATGCTATTTAAATTGTTATTTCCAGCAACTTCAAAGTTCGGTTGACACTTTTACATTTTACATCACATGAAGTATCTGCTTCATCATAAATTTGAGAGTACCTGCTACTCAACATATGTATGTATACAGCTCATATCATATGTATAAAATTAATGTATAAATTATTTTGACAATAATCAAAACTCCATCAAGGAATCAATAATTGACTATATTGATTAACAAAATAAAAATCCCTACAATTGATACATGAATAGCATTTTCTGGCATTTATTATTAACATTATATAGAAATTCTTGACACATATGACGTTTTAGATAGAAGTTGACAAAAATTCAGTTTTAGAGAAAGACTTGACAAAAATTCAGTTTTAGAGAAAGACTTGACACAAATTCAGTTTTAGAGAAAAATTACACATATTCAGTTTTAGAGAAAGACTTGACAAAAATTCAGTTTTAGAGAAAGACTTGACAAAAATTTAATTTTAGAGAAAGACTTGACACAAATTCAGTTTTAGAGAAAAAATTACACATATTCAGTTTTAGAGAAAGTCTTGACACAAATTCAATTTTAGAGAAAGACTTGACACATATTCAGTTTTAGAGAAAAGCTTGACACAAATTCAGTTTTAGAGAAAAAAAATTAACATATTCAGTTTTAGAGAAATACTTGACACAAATTCAGTTTTAAAGAGAGACTTGACAAAAATTCAATTTCAGGAAGCAGTCTTCTTCTATCACTCTATATGATATCTGGTATTTATATTACATTGACTTCAGAAACATCCAAGTTACATAAGAATTCAGAATCTTTTAACAAACCTTTATAGATCAGAGAGATATAGACTGATTATATTTATGTTAAATCATCAGTATTTGTTTGTTTTGGGGATTCTCGTTCCGTCAGAGACAGGAGTATGTTGTCTGTATTTAGTCTAATCACCTCTAGATTCAGGTATGTTAACACAAGCTTCCATAAAATAAACAATAACCCGAGTAAGTTTAAATCTTGATCATATAAAAGTTTGAATCAATTCTACAAACACAATGTACGGGTCGGTTCCTCTCACTAAAGTTCGGTCTCATAAAAAATTAAACATGGACTCTTATTTAACTTGTTAAATACATGTATGTAAATTTTAAAATGTGTTATTATTTGTTTTGTACATATAAAGTAATATTATACAACTCTCAGTGATGTTAAATCTGTATTTTTGTTGTTATTTTGAAAACATTTAGAGTGAAACAATAGATTATTTAATTGAACGAACTTGCAAAAAAGTGACTTGAACAATGAAAAAATATATATATCAATAATGAACTATGTGACAGTTTACCTTTTGTATAAATGTTCAATTTTTGCGGTAAAAAATAGTTAATTATAATCATACGATCGAATACAAATAAAGGCATGTAAAAAACAGGTACTTCAACAAATAATGCCATATTATCATAAAAACATATAAGACTTTTAACAACCACTGTTTAATACTAAATTAACAATAAAATGACTAAGTTATTAGAAAAAAAAATTAAAAAAAAAAAATTAAAAAAAAAAAAAAAAAATGGTGGCCATTTACAAGATAAAGAAATAACAATCCTGAAATCACTTAACGTAACATTGCCCATAGAAGGACAGTGAAAGTTTTCACATCATAGTAACTTCACTTTGGCCATAAAAGGCACGCACCGTAAACAACATAACTTCATTGTAACTTCATAATGCCCATTTAAGGCAGTTAAAGAGATCAAATCACAGTAACTTCACTTTGGCCATAATAGGCAGGCACCGTAAACAACATCACTTCATTGTAACTTCACAATGCCCATGTAAGGCAGTTAAAGAGATCACATCATAGAAACTTCACTATGGACATATAAGGCACGCGCAGTAAACAATATCACTTCATTTAACCAATTGCCAATTATAACTTCACTATGGTTATATTTAATGCAAACACCCGCTTCATAAAAATTATGCTGTATTTGCTTAAAGCTTTCTGATCAGCAAATTTTATTGAATATGTATTTATTTCAAAGTCTTTTTAATAGCTGTTAAATGTAAGTTTGAAACAATTCATTATTACTATAATCTAAAGTTTTGATATTTTATCAATTTAAATTATGAACTCTGTAACCTTTTGAACTCTGTAACCAACCTTTTGTCATACAAACCTTTGCTGAATCATCCGTGTGTTACAAATACCGGAATGCATTGTTTATATTGAAAAAATAAAACTATTGTTTTAGTCACAGTGTTTGTGACAGTGAATTTTGTCAAAATGGCGATGTTTACACCGGAAGTGATGTTTTTGGTGAAGAATTACGACATATGCGCAAATGAATACACCATTTGCTTTGTTTTTTTTCAAAATTCTCGTAGCTGCAACCATTTCTACAGAAATTTTCTATGGTTATCACGAATGTGCATCACAATTTTCAATTAAGATAATACTCAATTAATCAAAAATACCGGACTAAATTCAAGTTAATGGATTTTCAATGAAAATTAATCTAACTTCACTGTCACAAACACAAACACTGTGACGCAAAAAGTAAAATGTTTTTCAAACAAAAAGTAAAATGTTTTTCAAACACTGCTTAATTTCCCATATGCTTTTGTTTTAATGAGTCACAAGAATAATTTTCGGACAGCATACCAAATCCAGCTAATGTGTACGAATCTAAACCACATTAATTAGGCCACATATCAGGCCACATGCCAGGTCTCTGCTGAATTCACACTTTATGTAATACAGCATGTTACTATAGCCCTCACTAACCCTCAGCTTATTACATCCAACACCAAGGGATGGTTCTGCATCACCGGCCATTTCATTTTTTCTTTATTTATTTCACTACTCATCTCTGTAAGATTTCTCAATGCTGTCAGTCTAGTCTAAGATTCTACATAATCTCTGTTCTGGATTTTGGTTGTTCCTTTTAGACAACCATCGTAAACAGTTAATCAATCTCCACTTGAATCTTCTCCACCTTATGTGGTTCCTCTAAGCTACAACGATCTGAAATATAACGATACAATGTCTATGAGGACGTAAGTTTATGTGGTGCGCCATTTCTGTGCTCCGAGAGGCCTCGGTGGCCGAGTGGTCTAGGCGCGCGCATACGGAAAATAGCGAATCCCACTTCGGGACAGATCCTAGTGTAAGGAAGTTTGTCAGTTCGCTTGCTGAAGGTCGGTGGTTTTCTTCGGCCACTGTGGTTTCCTCCACCATCCCAGAACAGACTGCCTCAAAATAAGTGAAAGAATCTTGACTGGGACTTAAAACATCATTACTCCACTCCACTCCATTTTGTGCTCTCCTTCGTACTAATACTCACTAATTTGCAAACTTCAGAGTGTATGTACACTTGTCCACAATACACAGATCAATATCACAGACCACTCAGCTACTTTTTCTGGTTTTGAGAAAACCAGTGAAGGCATACGATTTTTCATTTGCGGTTTATCGGGACTGAACACAAAGTGGTGAGAGGCCTTGGATTTTAATGCTTGCGCCTCAACCACTCGGTCACCGTCCCCCCGGGCAAGGGTACACATTTACAAAGCATGGACATTGATACACGCTGAGACAAAGAATTATCAAGCTTTATCAAATATTTTTTTCTACTCAGTAGACTATTAGTTCTAGGTTCAATGTAAGTATTGCTAAGTGAAATCATTTTTCACGGCGTTTTAAATAAAAATATAATAAGATTGTTCAAGTAGAGCTATAAATATCCACAATGTAAATACAATTAAGTCACGTCTTATTGGTTTTCAAATCGATAGATAAGGAGATCTATAAATAGTTTTATTTAATTTTAATACCATTATAATTTTATAAAGGTATTTAATTTTAATCTTCAGTAACTAAATTTAATTTATTTTGAGTTATAATCTGATCGGGGAAAAGAATATTTATATAGATTTCAGATGTCTTTATATTCGTGCAGAAAAAATCGTTTGATTAGAACGAAATATGAATATACGTGTAAAGAACTAATAGAATAAGTTAGCACACAACTAAAATAAAAAGAAAAAAAAATCAACTGTTATTTATATATTATTATTAATTAAATATTAGCAATAATTCTTATCTTTGAAATTCCAAATATATTTAAGCACATGGTTATAAGTCATAATAAATGTAAAGGACTGTTTTAGTTTACAAGTTGAAATCGAAAACGTAACGGATACATGTCATCCCCGGATATAGAGGGAGTGAGTATGAATACCAAAAGTGGAAAATTTACATGCTACATATTGACACAATCTACCAACCTGTAAAGGTCAAGGCTATTCCACGCACGAGAGCGACTTCCTCTTCCGTTAAATGGAGAGTTTGGAATTTTTTGGCTAAACTAAACATTTCTTCAATAACGTGTGGTTTACTGAATATTGACTGGAATTCATCTTTGTGTAAACTGATTGAACCATAAAATACATTCAAATCGGTGTTGATTAATTTATGTTGAACTAAAAACCAAAATTCAAAATGCCCGGCTGAAAAAGATAAAAATAGATACTACAGACTTACTGTTACAATAGATATAATGGGCAAAAATAACAAGTATATAAATGATGCGACACTTAATGATGGGGTGGTGTATAAGTTGAAAAGTGATGGAACAGAACTAGAGGAAAACATCAAACTTTCTTACGAAACCGGGTCTCCCTGTAAGGACGTGGCTCTTCGGACAACGGTTACATATTTTGTTAAGACTGAGAAACTTCTAGTGAATTAAAAATTGATCTAGACAGGGGTTGCCAGACGACGGGAACGATTTAGACTGTTAAACTTCCAGTGAGGTGAAACTATGACTTGATCTAGACAGGAATCGTCAGGTAACGGGATCGTACTGGAATCAGACTGTTAAATCCCTAGATACGTGAAACTAAAAACTTGTTCTGGACAGGGACCTGTCAGATGACGGGAAGGTGTTAGGGACCAGAGTTTTTAACTTCCGGTGGCGTGAAACGCAAAAGTTGTTCTGGACAGGGATAGTCAGACGGGAAGGTGTTGGGATCAGACTATTAAACTTCCAGTCGCGTGAAACTAGAAACTTTTCATGTAACTTCTATACAGGTAAAAAAATATGTAAACAATAATTACCTTTAATAAGTTTACTTTGGTCGTTAATACATATTGTTTCTAAACCCGGTAACGATTTTAAAAATTCCACTAAATTTGTCAGACACAGTTCCATTTTTTGAGCAATATCTTTCATTATTTTCTTTCTATTGTCCAAATCTATACCCGTTTCGTTATAAAATTCATCATAAATTTCATTTGGTATAACAGACAGGTTTCCGAACACGTCTATTCTTTGCATATAGTCCTCCTGAAAAATGAAACAAAAATCCTGAAAAGGCGACCGCCTGCATATAGAAAGCACCTGTCCTTTATAAACAGTGTAAAGGTCCGATCACCTCATATTTCAACCAAAACCGAAAAGAAAATTTCTATTTTAAGTCTATGGTGGCACAGAGGTGACATGACCTATTAAGTGTGCACGTATTACTAATAGGTAATACGTGCGCACGTATTGGTTAACCTATTACGTGCGCACGTATTACTTATAGGTAATACGTGCGCACGTAAAAGGTAATACGTGCGCACGTAAAGAGTAATACGTGCGCACGTAATATGAAAAATATATTTCATGTCACCTCTGTGCCACCGTATAAGTCCACCTATCTATAAAGATCATATTACTTAGGTTCCATGGATGGTCTTTATATACAGGTTTTACTGTTTTTTCGCATTTTGTTTTTCACAGCTGTATTTTTAGATTAAAATACGAGTTTGTGATTTAAAACATGACTAATCTTATATCTAATTATAAAATATTCAAGTGTTGCAGATCAGAAGAAAACAGAGAAATGCTAAATGATATTCACATAAAAAAAGAACACCTCTAAATCTGACAACAATTGATGTGCAAATTGCTTAAGACAACGTCCTAAACAGCAATATGATACCAGTAAAATATTATTATTACTTCCAAGAACTTTACGAGTTCATAGCAAAACTATTATCAAAATTCAACTTATATGAAAAGACTTACATATAAAGTTTTCTGTTTTTGTAATGTATATTCTGTGTCGAAATATTTCGTAAATTCCGGATCAATTCTTCTCTGTATGTCTGTCAGTGTGGATATTATAAATAGCATTTCCGCATCCTCTATGGTCAAGGTTGAATCCGGAGGTTTTGAATCTAACCCTTGTAACTTTTTCACTTCATTAGTGTCACGTGTGCGTTTTTCATATGTATATCTGCCTGTCTTTATGGCTTTGAAAAAAATGAAATATAGAAATACACGATGACTTGAGCCAAAAATTTTACAATTATTAGCTAAATATATATAATTATAAGCTTATCTGATAAATGACATCTGTATAAACTGTTTCCTGTTTTAAAACCAATTTCAAAATTATCGAAAAATTATCGCAATATAGCACATGAACTAACTGATTACTAATACTATAATAATAATAATAATAATAATAATAATAATCTTTATTTAACAAATTAAGGGCCCACGCAAGGGCATCAAAATCAATCAGGTAGAACCCTTGAAAGTTATTTCGGAAACAATTGCAGCGCTCACCTAACATTCACTTCTAAAAAAGATGTAAAAATTGAAATTATATTTATACACATGCGCATTCGAACAAATGTTATGAATGAAATATTAGTTTTAGGGTATATTTCTTGCTGTATTTTAAACTTGACAGATAACTAGTTGTGTGACGTAAGGATGTGTATCAGGTATATCAATGATCATTGTAAACGCAATAGTTCAGTAGTCCGAATTTCCCTGACACTTACACATTTTCTGCCTGGTTGCATTGAATACAGCCGTCAGGCATGTAATGTGTTAGGGTCCGAGGAAATTCGGAAAAAAAACGCAGTAGTGTGCTCACAAGCGACTTAGTCGCTGTATTCAACAAGGAAAAAAACCACCATCTACTTAACAGGACCAGGAGGTTACATTTTTCTTGTTCATAATTCTTATTTAAAAATGATAACTTAACATAAATTTGCAAATTACAGATTCAAAGCTTTTCATTAATAAAAAGATCACCATCAGCAACGGCTATAACACCCTTAGTTTTTCGAAAAAGGAGCCTGAATGATAGGCTCAACCGAATTGTCATATACCACTTTTTGAATGTATTTTTATGATTAAATTCAAAAAGTGGCATATGACAACAGAATCATTAGTATCGGACCAACTCAAAAGCAATCGGTGTATATTATTGTCTTGCACAGACAGACATTTTCACAACACTTGATAACAAAGACAAAAGACGAGTGACACAAACGGCGTAGAACCAAACCGATTTTTTCAAAAAAATTTGCAACAAAGGTATACAGAAATACTTCAATACACCTAAGAGAGAGCAATTCAATAGTATGCCATAGCTGATGCGTTAGTTGAGAAAATATCAGACTAATTTACTCACAGAAACTACAATAATCAGCCACAAAAACTTCCTAAATGATTTAACGCAAATTATATATATATATATATATATATATATATATATATATATATATATATATATATATATATATATATAATAAAGTGAAAATGCCAACTGGTTAAGCGAATGAAAAAAATTCATTTTGTACCCCCCCCCCCCCAAACAAGATAACTTTATGTAAAATTTCTATAAAAAAAAAAAAAAAAAAAAAAAAAAAAAAAAAAAAAAAAAAAAAAAAAAAAAAAAAAAAAAACTATTAAAAATTTCAGCTACGGTTAAAATGGTTTAATTTTGTCATATTTCAAACGATTTCTATGAAAATTAAAATTTTTGGGAGGGTAAAAATTCCCTTAACGGATTGTGCGTACAGAGACGAATTTTCTCTCGAGAAGCAAATTCAACTACACATACAACCAAGCATTAACTCGTCAGCAACAGCATCTGGGCATGAAACTTCACGTAATTTTCACGCGCACAAAAAAAAAAAATGCTGTATCATCTTTTGCAATAAAAACAAGGTTTTAAATTTACAAATTAAACATTTGTAACCATGGCTACATAAAGGTACATTCTGTTATGACGATATTGATTAGAAATCATATCCAAAGAAAAAATTATGATATCGCGATTTTTTCCATAACATAAAACTGTACTCCAGTATGACCTATATAAAATGTTTACTCAAATCAGTGTAGTCTGTCTGTACTAGATTTTAATCGTTTAAATATGATGGGACTAGAAAATAATCCACGACTTGATAAAACACAAGATGTGTCTAAAAAATCAATATTTAATCACTTCTATTAAAGTTTGTTTTTTTTATATAATTTTAAAAGACTAATCTTGTCTTGTCTATCATTTTAAGTTTGTCAATATAAGCAATGACGAACAAGTCTAAATGTGCATGACTTGTAATACCACTTGAACGTGTTCATACATTAACATCTGGCTACACTTTTATTCACGGACATGTTAAATATATGACTGATTGGTTTGAATACAAAATAATAACACAGAGAGAGAGAGAGAGAGAGAGAGAGAGAGAGAGAGAGAGAGAGAGAGAGCTTCTATCAATAATGAAGAACGGTATATACATGTATACCGGTTTTCATTATTGGTAGAAACAAGCGCCAGAGGAGAGAGAGAGAGAGAGAGAGAGAGAGAGAGAGAGAGAGAGAGAGGGAGTTATCTGACCAGTTGATATACAATAAATTTATTAGTCGGATGTACTATAAGTTGTACATTATCAATGCGACATAAAAGTTGATGTAATATTGGTCAACGTTGCATCAGTAACTTTTTTACGATTTGCGGCAAAGGTAAGGTTATTTATCTCCTAATCTAAGAACAAGTTCGTGTACGCGTGATATCTGTCGTGTACTAGCGCGCACTCGAGCGACTTTTTGTAAAGGTGCTAGCTCACCGAGTCATTATGCCGCAGGCAAGCGTACTACTCTCCCGGACCATTATCCTGACACCTGGTGAACCAGCTTACACTCCTTATACCGTGCGCAAAGAAGAGGAAAAATCTCAAAGTTTAAAGTCTTACGTATGACCTGGCTGGATTAGAACCTGTAACTTCTTGTATTTAAGGCGGACGCTCTACCACTAAGCCACTGAAGGTCAATATAAAAAAGTAACACCTACCATGTTTGGACATACCGACGGACAGACATTTCTTATATCGACACGATGCACATGCGTTACGTCTACCAGGTTGTATTTTACAATTTCCGTTATTGTTACATTTGTAGTCCTCTTGGTTTTTCTCTGCTTTAACAAGGCTCCTTCGGAAGAATCCCTGTAAATAGTCATACAAACGTTTGTTAACAATGGATGACACACGGTGCCGTTATCCAACTCGGCCTATAATAAAAGAAGGACAAACAATTATTGCTCTTAAACAAAACGTGATACCATCTCTGTTATTATTTATAGCTGGCGACGCCTCGATATGAGTCGCATATATTGAGTTCTGAGACGATAGAGGTCACGTTTAAATTCGTGATTTTCCGTGATCTTGATAAAAGTAAAACGGAAACAGACAATAATAAAAATGAATAATAAAATTGTACAGGATCTAAAACCAATTACCGGTATGTATCACAACTTGACCTTTATATTCAATATTAACGAAAGTTTATATACAAGGGGTAATGAATGGAAACTATACATAGTAATAAATGTATAAAATAATGGTTCCAAATGCTGATAAAGGTGTTAATTAAGTTTGTTGTAAGCCAATATGTAGCAATAGTAACTGCTCTTTTTAACTCGATGTTTGGTTTATAGTTATTGGTTTTAAATTTTACAAATATATATTTATATATATATTTTTAAAATCTTCAATTTTATTTTATTATTTTTTGACCGAATGTTATTGGTGCGACGTTAACAATAAGAATATCAAAATAATTAAAATCGTAATTAATCCTTTAATTTAAAAGTGACTTAACTTAAAAACATCTGAAATCCTAATCTCTACAGTGATTGATTTTAATCTTGAAATCCGGGCTGATTTCGTACAAGCGACATCTCTCTCTCTCTCTCTCTCTCTCTCTCTCTCTCTCTCTCTCTCTCTCTCTCTCTCTCTCTCTCTCACACACACACACACACACACACACACACACACACAGAGTAGCTGCATATTAAGTCCAATGCCCTCGTTGAAGATATGTGTGAACGTTTTTAATGATTTTCAAGGTTGACATCAGTGGTATTTGATAACTTTAAGTCAAGATAAATATCTATTTGACCCAGATCATCGTGCACATACCAAACAGCGATAATACTGAGAGAGAGAGAGAGAGAGAGAGAGAGAGAGAGAGAGAGAGAGAGAGAGAGAGAGAGAGAGTGGGGGGGGTGGTGGGTCAAAATGACTATAAATTAAATCGATCAAATACTAGCACGGTGACCACATATAAATATTTAAATATATGTACAATCATACTACATATACGTTCAATGTAGGACTTTACACAAACGTCAATATTTATCAAAATTTTAATATTCGGTCTATGATGTTGGTTTCGTGACGAAGCAACTATTTGTCAAAATACCTTGCAAGCCTCGCATGTATTCGCTCCATAATGAAATCCAGACGCTTTTTCTCCACAGACTCGACACGGTGGTAACAACGGGGTTGTCGGTGGACTTGTGGAATCGGGACTTTGTTGATGGGATAATGGAAAATCTAAATCTTCCATGAGTTCCGCCGTTTCCACAATTTCCACATTTTCTGCTATGATAGTTTCCATTAATTCATCGTCAATTTCAGGAAGGCACGTCACCTCCATGACAAAATCTGTAAATATAATCGTTCCAATAATATATTTTAAGTATCTAAAAGTGAGGTACAGAGGAGCAAGTGTTTTGTTTTACTTCCAAGTCAGGGTTCTTGATATCGAACCTAGGCAGCGAGAGGCACCGTGATCAAAAACTGTCGATTTAAACCACCCGACTTACAAGACTCCTAAAATGTGTGTGCGTGTGTGTGTGTGTCCCTTTAAATAATTACTTTTCATTCATTTTTATGCAATATAAGCAACACAAGCAAGCCTTTAATAGAGAGAGAGAGAGAGAGAGAGAGAGAGAGAGAGAGAGAGAGAGAGAGTCTTCTAATACAGTTTTTTCTTTACACATCAGCAGCTTCAATTTTAAAGATACAAAAGTACATTTAATTCATAATTTATATTTTGCGCTATATTAAATTAATAAGTAAAAATTAAAAAAAGGAAGCCATAACATTTATATCGGACGGCAACAATACCTGGGGTCAGTTTACATGTACTTTAACCCTTTAACACATGGTCAATACACACTTTAAAACTCCGTGCACTTACCTTGTATCTGATGTACCCAAGTTAAAACGCAAACACCTTTCTATGTATTCCAGTTGTCAATATGTAATAATTAAAACTGTAACGCACGTCTTGAAATGCTAAAACACATATTTATCGCACTAGTATTTTGCAATGCACAAATTTTTGTTTCAGGATAAAATAAAATGCTTACATAAAATACAGAACCTATGTCACCGACTGACCTCTGAACTTTCATATTTACATGAAATATAGTACGAGCCGCGTGACGATGTAAACATTATTAACACGTGAACAACGACTGATTAAGACACTCCGATTGGTTTATTTGCAAGCAGCGGTAGCAAAGAGTTTCCTCCCTTTGTTTATTATAAAAATGCTGAATAGTGCATGTAAGGGTGAAATCAGGTATTGCAAAATTTCTGAACGAACCAATGAACATGTGATTGACTCATGTATGTTGCAATCATTGTTAATATTTCGAGGTTATTTGATGCATACAAACATTAACTTATAATACATGCCGCTCAGGCATGCAAAAACTATTTTGTCGAAATCTGACAGGTGTCAGAAATAAATAAAAAAATAAATAAATAAATATATAAATAAAAAAATAAATATATAAATGAAAAATAAAAAAGTGAGGTAAAATAATATAGTTAAAATTTTTAAAAAATACATTTTTAATACGAAAGATATAAAATAAATATTATAAAAGAAAAATACAATAAATAAAATATATAACAAATTTCTCGTTAACTTCAGTTACTAATAAGTTTTGGGAAAGTTCATTTGCTTGTCAGTTTTATTACTGGTTTACATGTTCAGTTGTCAGTGTTATCATTGGTTAACATGTTCAGTTGTTAGTGTTATCATTGGTTAACATGTTCAGTTATCAGTGCTATCACTGGGTAACATTTTAGTTGTCAGTGTTTTTACTGGTTAACTTGTTTAGTTGTCAGTGCTATCACTGGTTAACATGTTTAGTTTTAAGTGTTATCATTTGTTAACATGTTCAGTTTTCAGTGATATCACTGGTTAACATGTTCATTTTTCAGTAATATCACTGGTTAACATGTTCTGTGGTCAGAGTTATGATTGGTTAACATGTTCAGTTTTAAGTGTTATCAATTATTAACATGTTCAGTTGTCAGTGTTATCATTGGTTAACCTGTTCAGTTGTCAGTGTTATCATTTATTAACATGTTCAGCTATCAGTGTTATCACTGGTTAACATGTTTAGTTTTCAGTGTTATCATTGGTTGACATGTTCAGTTTTCAGTGATATCACTGGTTAACATGTTCATTTTTCAGTGATATCACTGGTTAACATGTTCAGTTATCAGTAATATTATTGGTTAACATGTTCAGTTGTCAGTGTTGTCATTGGTTAACATGTTCAGTTGTAAGTGTTATCATTGGTTAACATGTTCAGTTGTCAGTGCTATCAATGGGTAACATTTTAGTTGTCAGTGTTTTTACTGTTTAACTTGTTTAGTTGTCAGTGTTATCACTGGTTAACGTGTTTGGTTTTTAGTGTTATCATTTGTTAACATGTTAAGTTTTCAGTGATATCACTGGTTAACATGTTCATTTTTCAGTAATATCACTGGTTAACATGTTCTGTGGTCAGAGCTATGATTGATTAACATGTTCAGTTGTCAGTGTAATCATTTATTAACATGTTCAGTTGTAAGTGTTATCATTGGTTAACCTGTTCAGTTGTAAGTGTTATCATTTATTAACATGTTCAGCTATCAGTGTTATCACTTGTTAACATGTTTAGTTTTCAGTGTTATCATTGGTTAACATGTTCAGTTTTCAGTGATATCCCTGGTTAACATGTTCATTTTTCAGTGATATCACTGGTTATCATGTTCAGTTGTCAGTGTTATAATTGGTTAACATGTTTAGTTTTCAGTGTTATCATTGGTTAACATGTTCAGTTTTCAGTGATATCCCTGGTTAACATGTTCATTTTTCAGTGATATCACTGGTTATCATGTTCAGTTGTCAGTGTTATAATTGGTTAACATGTTCAGCTGTCAGTGTTATCATTGATTTACATGTTCAGTTGTCAGTGTTATCATCGGTTAACATGTTCAGTTGTTAGTGTTATCATTGGTTAACATGTTCAGTTGTCAGTGCTATCATTGGGTAACATTTTAGTTGTCAGTGTTTTTACTGGTTAACTTGTTTAGTTGTCAGTGCTATCACTGGTTAACATGTTTAGTTTTAAGTGTTATCATTTGTTAACATGTTCAGTTTTCAGTGATATCACTGGTTAACATGTTCATTTTTCAGTAATATCACTGGTTAACATGTTCTGTGGTCAGAGCTATGATTGGTTAACGTGTTCAGTTGTCAGTGTAATCATTTATTAACATGTTCAGTTGTCAGTGTTATCATTGGTTAACCTGTTCAGTTGTCAGTGTTATCATTTATTAACATGTTCAGCTATCACTGTTATCACTGGTTAACATGTTTAGTTTTCAGTGTTATCATTGGTTGACGTGTTCAGTTTTCAGTGATATCACTGGTTAACATGTTCATTTTTCAGTGATATCACTGGTTAACATGTTCAGTTGTCAGTAATATTATTGGTTAACATGTTCAGTTGTCAGTGTTATCATTGGTTAACATGTTCAGTTGTAAGTGTTATCATTGGTTAACATGTTCAGTTGTCAGTGCTATCAATGGGTAACATTTTAGTTGTCAGTGTTTTTACTGTTTAACTTGTTTAGTTGTCAGTGTTATTACTGGTTAACATGTTTAGTTTTTAGTGTTATCATTTGTTAACATGTTAAGTTTTCAGTGATATCACTGGTTAACATGTTCATTTTTCAGTAATATCACTGGTTAAAATGTTCTGTGGTCAGAGCTATGATTGGTTAACATGTTCAGTTGTCAGTGTAATCATTTATTAACATGTTCATTTGTCAGTGTTATCATTGGTTCACCTGTTCAGTTGTCAGTGTTATCATTTATTATCATGTTCAGCTATCAGTGTTATCACTGGTTAACATGTTTAGTTTTCAGTGTTATCATTGGTTGACATGTTCAGTTTTCAGTGATATCACTGGTTAACATGTTCATTTTTCAGTGATATCACTGGTTAACATGTTCAGTTGTCAGTAATATTATCTGTTAACATGTTCAGTTGTCAGTGTTATCATTGGTTAACATGTTCAGTTGTAAGTGTTATCATTGGTTAACATGTTCAGTTGTCAGTGCTATCACTGGGTAACATTTTACTTGTCAGTGTTTTTACTGGTTAACTTGTTTAGTTGTCAGTGCTATCACTGGTTAACATGTTTAGTTTTAAGTGTTATCATTTGTTAACATGTTCAGTTTTCAGTGATATCACTGGTTAACATGTTCATTTTTCAGTAATATCACAGGTTAACATGTTCTGTGGTCAGAGTTATGATTGGTTAACATGTTCAGTTTTAAGTGTTATCATTTATTAACATGTTCAGTTGTCAGTGTTATCATTGGTTAACCTGTTCAGTTGTCAGTGTTATCATTTATTAACATGTTCAGCTATCAGTGTTAGGATGGTTAACATGTTTAGTTTTCAGTGTTATCATTGGTTAACATGTTCAGTTGTCAGTGTTATCATTGATTTACATGTTTGGTGGTCAGTGTTATGATTGGTTAACATGTTCAGTTGTCAGTGATATCACTGGTTAACATGTTTAGTTTTCAGTGTTATCATTGGTTAACATGTTCAGTTTTCAGTGATATCACTGGTTAACATGTTCATTTTTCAGTGATATCACTGGTTATCATGTTCAGTTGTCAGTGTTATTATTGATTTACATGTTCTGTGGTCAGTGTTATGAATGGTTAACATGTTCAGTTGTCAGTGTTATCACTGGTTAACATGTTCAGTTGTCAGTGTTATAACATGTTCAGTTGTCAGTGTTATCATTGATTAACATGTTCTGCGGTCAGTGTTATGATTGGTTAACATGTTCAGTATAGTGTTATCACTGGTTAACATGTTCAGTTGTCAGTGTTATAACATGTTCAGTTTTCAGTGTTATCATTGGTTAACATGTTCTGCGGTCATTGTTATGATTGGTTAACATGTTCAGTTGTCAGTGTTATCATTGGTTAACATTTTCAGTTTTCAGTGATATCACTGGTTAACATGTTTAGTTGTCAGTGTTTCATTGGTGAACATGTTCAGTTGTCAGTGTTACCACCAGATAACATGTTCAGTTGTCAATGTTTACTAATCACTGGTTATTATGTTTAGTTCTTAGCGTTATAACTAGTTATCAAGTTTAGTTTTCAGTGTTTTCAAAGTTTTACATTGGAGTTTTGTTACATACATAGTAATGCCGATTTTGGTTTTTATTATTATTATTATTTTCTTTCTTTTTTTTATCATTTAAATGATTCAGATTCATATTACTTGTTTTATTCATTGCTGCAAGGCTTCCATGGCCAATTGATTTAAAAGCGTAAGCTTACAAAGACTCTCACCGCAAGGTTCGAATGCCACAAGAGCGGATCCGGGCGTTTGTCACTTTACACGTCGAAGATCAGCCGTTTTTGTGCAGTTCCCTTAACAATCCAAATGCTCGTATTAACACAAGTAAAAGAATCATGATTTGGGTTGATAGAATATAAATCCACGCTATTTAACTTGTAATACTACTTTGATGGCTATAGTTATTTTTGAAACGAATGCATTAAACCTTTCATAATGGCTAAATAAATAGCTTCAGTAATACCGGAAATGGCTGAATAAACAGCTTCAGTAATACCGGAGATGGCTGAATGAACAGCTTCAGTAATACTGGAGATGGCTGAATAAACAGCTTTAATAATACCGGACATGGCTGAATAAATAGCTCCAGTAATGCCGGAGATGGCTGAATAAACAGCTACAGTAACACCGGAGATGGCTGAATAAACAGCTTCAGTAACAACGGAGATGGCTAAATAAACAGCTTCAGTAATACCGGAGATGGCTGAATAACTAGCTTCAGTAACAACGGAGATGGCTAAATAAACAGCTTCAGTAATACCGGAGATGGCTGAATAAACAGCTTCATTGATACCGGAGATGGCTGAATAAACAGCTTCAGTAATACCGGAGATGGCTGAATAAACATCTTAAGTCATACCGGAGATGGCTGAATAAACAGCTTTAATAATACCGGACATGGCTGAATAAACAGCTTCAGTAACACCGGAGATGGCTGAATAAACAGCTTCAGTGATACCGGTGATTGCTGAATAAACAGCTTCTGTAATACCGGAGATGGCTGAATAAACAGCTTCAGTGATACCGGTGATTGCTGAATAAACAGCTTCAGTAATACCGGAGATGGCTGAATAAACTGCTTCAGTGATACCGGAGATGGCTGAATAAACAGCTTCAGTAATACTGGAGATGGCTGAATAAACAGCTCCAGTAATACCGGGGATGGCTGAATAAACAGCTTCAGTAATACCGGAGATGGCTGAATAAACAGCTCAAGTAACACCGGAGATGATAAGACATCAGTTTATCTAGTTTAAGAGAATGATGGATTCGATCGACAATGTGTTAAGTTTAATCTTCTTTTGTGAAACAAAATTTGGTGTGTCAGATCACTAGGTGGACTATAGTTCAGATAGCTATCGTAATATTATACAATGCATCGTGTATGTATTAGTTATAAAAATTAATTATAAAAAAGTATGTCAGTTATTTTAGATATAAATAGAAAAAAAATGTGGATTTGTAATTGATCTTTTTTTCAAACTCTAATGTATGTGTGTGTGTGTGTGTCCCAATTACGGATTCTATTTTTAGCCAAATCAATGGGAATCAAATTTGGTATGGAAAATTCTTGGCTGATGGTAATTTGATATTCCTCGACATTTCCGTCCAAAATCCAACACGGCCACCATTACAATAAAAAGCAAACCAATAAATCCGGTTTATTAATGTAACGATTTTGTTCAAAGTTTAAACCTATAACGTTACAATTGCAATATCATTAGTTTATAAAATATTTTACCAGTTTTTATAGTAAGTAGCTCAGTTGGTATAGTGCTCGTATGTCGGAGGTCGTGGTTTCGAACACCAGCCGGGTCTGACCAAGACTTGAAAATAGGACTATCCTTCCGCCAAGCAGTCGGCATTTAGAAATGAAACCATAGGGGGTCCTAAAGAGGAGACCTAAAAAACCGATGTTCCTTTTCACAGCAGTCGTGGCATACTTAAAATCCCCTACCTACAATAACCTTAGCGCACTGCAAGGGAAAAAAATTCTGCCAATTCACCTTTTGCTGCCGGTGACGTCTCGATATAATGTGATATTCTTAATTGGGACGTAAAACCCAATTAAATCCACTAACTGCGTTTTGAGAGGTTAATAGTATTCCTCTCATAGAGGGCTAAAGGTTGCTGATGCAATGTTAAAAACACAGTACAACCAACCAAACAATAAACGCTTTGAGCTTTATTATCAATAAATGTGTGCATTTTAAAAACTATTAGGTCTATAAAACAATATAAACATTACACAATAATCACAGACACAATATTGTATGATGGTATATGTTGTAAAACAATAACTTTAAAGACCACGTGTTTATTGATTGTTTGTTATATCTGCATCATTGAAATTGAACAGATTTCTTCAGAAATCGAACCTTTGTGTCGTGTGCAAAGTTTTAAATTTTTACAAAAAGAAATATTTAAACTTTTGTATATGATATTTGTCCCGCTCATTTAGTTGATATCACAAAAGAAATTTAAAAATCTTCCGTTCTGGATACCCTATATAAAAGTCTCATTTAATCTTGACAATGTTTATTTTGAATAAGACATTTTAAAAGAGACGTTTATTTGGAGAACTTTTTTTGTTTTGCAAAGCAGAGACTTGATATTATGACACTTGCTGAGTATTACCTGGCTTATGAGCAGGCTCTGATACCTTGCTAATAGCCTTAATTCTCTTTTTAAAACAATTTTTAAGCAGAAATTCCTCATCTACTTCTGAATGTTATTTAGAGGTGTATAACTGACATTAGTGCTGATGCTGCCGGATCTTGAACCGGATAATAGTGCCTGACCTTTAACCGGATAATATTTCTATCACCAGAGGATATTTCTGCATTGCAGGCCATTTGGCCTTCTCCTTATTGGCGGCTTTAGCCATCTCACTTATGTCCCTAAGGGATATCAGTTTGCCCAATATCTTTGCAAATCTCTGTTCAGGGTTTATTTTATTTCTTTTTGACAGCCATTGTAAGCAGTCCAATAATTTCATCTGGATCTGTTCAACAACTTCTGGTTTCTCTAATTCATTCCTGTCTGTAATTATAAAAAAAGATTAAATTAGAAAAAAAAAGAACAGAGCTGAAAAGTAAAAAGTACAAAAAATTTATCAATATATATATTTTCGATATGAAAAAAGCAATTTATAAAATACACACTGATCAATGACCACAACGAAGGAATAAGACAAGATAAACACACACTAGGCCAGGAAATAAACATACACTATGACCATGAAATAAACACACACTTTGACCGGGAAATAAATACACACTAAGGCCAGGAAATACACACACACTATGGCCAGAAAACAAACACGCACTATGGTCAGGAAATAAAAACACACTATGACCAAAGAATAAATACACACTATGGCCAGAAAATAAACACACACTATGGCCAGAAAATAAACACGCACTATGGCCAGGAAATAAACACACACTATGACATGAAATTAACACAGACTATGACAGGAAATAAACACACTATGACCAGGAAATAAATATAACCTATGGCCAGGAAATAAACACAGACTATGCCAGGAAATAAATACACACTATGGCCAGGAAATAAATACACACTATGGCCAAGAAATAAAAACACACTATGACCATGAAATAAACACACATATGAACAGGAAATAAAAACACACTATGGCCAGGAAATAAACACACGCTATGGCCAGAAAACAAACATGCACTATGGCCAGGAAATAAACACACACCATGACCAGGAAATAAACACACACCATGACCAGGAAATAAACACACACTTTGACCAGGAAATAAATACACACTATGACCAGGAAATAAACACACACTTTGACCAGGAAATAAATACACACTATGGCCAGGAAATAAACACAGACTATGCCAGGAAATAAATACACACTATGGCTAGGAAATAAACACACACTTTGACCAGGAAATAAATATACACTATGGCCAGGAAATAAACACAGACTATGCCAGGAAATAAATACACACCATGGCCAGGAAATAAACACACACTATGACTAGGATATAAACACAAACTTTGACCAGGACATAAACATACATTATATCCAGGATATTAACACACACTATTACCAGGAAATAAACACACTCTATGACTAGGAAATAGACACACACTTTTGCCAGGAAATAAACACACTCTATGACTAGGAAATAAACACACACTTTTGCCAGGAAATAAACACACACTATGACTAGGAAATAAACACACTCTATGACTAGGAAATAAACACACACTTTTGCCAGGAAATAAACACACACTATGACTAGAGAATAAACACAGACTATAACCAGAAAATAAACACATACTATGACTAGGAAATAAACCCAGACTATGACCACACACTTTGACTAGGAAATAAACACATACTATGGCCAGGAAATAAACAAAGACTATAACCAGGAAATAAACACAAACTTTGACCAGGACATAAACATATACTACGACCAGGAAATAAATACACACAATGACTAGGAAATAAACACACACTACGGCCAGGAAATAAACACACACTTTAACCAGGACATAAACATATACTACGACTAGGAAATAAATACACACTATGACCAGGAAATGAGCACGTACTATGACCAGGAAATAAACACACACTAGAAAAAAACACACACTATGACCAGGAAATAAATACACTATGAACAGGAATTACCACACACTATGGCCAGGAAATTAACAAACTTTTACCAGGACATAAACATATACTACGACCAGGAAATGAATACACACAATGACTAGGAAATAAACACACACTATGGCCAGGAAATAAACACACACTTTGACCAGGACATAAACATATACTACGACCAGGAAATAAATACACACAATGACTAGGAAGAAAATACACACTATGGCCAGAAAATAAACACACACTTTAACCAGGACATAAACATATACTACGACTAGGAAATAAATACACACTACGACCAGGAAATGAGCACGTACTATGACCAGGAAATAAACACACACTAGAAAAAAACACACACTATGACCAGGAAATAAATACACTATGAACAGGAATTACCACACACTATGGCCAGGAAATTAACAAACTTTTACCAGGACATAAACATACACTACGACCAGGAAATAAATACACACTATGACTAAGAAATTAGTACACTATGACCAGGAAATAAAAACAAACACTATGACCAGGAAATAAACACACACTATGACAACGAAATAAATACACTATGATAGGAAATAAATACACACTATGACCAGTAAATTATTACACTATGACCCGGAAATAAACATACACTATGACAGGAAATAAACACACACTATGACCACGAAATAACCACGCACTATGACCAGGAAATAAATACACACTATGACTAGGAAATTTTTACACACTATGACCAGGAAATAAATACACTATGATAGCAGTAATTACAGAAACTATCAAAGTTTTCACCACTGCCACGATATCTAGTTACAGCTCATTTATGAATAGCTAATATTCTTGTTTAAGTTAAACAAAATGGATAATTACTACATGTTTAACCATTTCATTATACTGATGCAGCTACAACCTTGACCTTTGAGCTAAAAAACAGTAAATAACATTTGATATTTTGAACTTTTTAGCTTAATCAAAACAAAAAAATCACTATGTGCTTCAATGATTGCCATAAAATATTTTGCAAAACATTTTACAATTTCAAAAATGTGATGTTACACCGGAAGTGACAATAAAAGGCGACGTATAACGTTGCGCGCAAAAAAGGATCTGTAATTCGCCTTTTAAACTTGTAAAAAAGTGGAACGTTTCTTTCAGTACACTAATATTCTTTGGTAATCGCTGTTGCTCATAGTTATTTCTAATTTTTGTAAGTGAAAAATAACAATATTAATGCTAATTGGAATATCTATGACAACTTGCTTCACTATCAAACACAGGCACCAAATCAGTAAAGACGTACATGTAAGATTTAATTACAAAGAAGAAAGAAGTTAAAATTAAATTCGATTGAATATTAAATACCTGTGAATGTCATGGCGATTCCTCTGACCAATGCCACTTCCTCTTCCGACAAATCCAAATTAAGAAATGACCTTGACATTGTAAACAATTCGTTGACCTTTTCTTTATTTTTGAACAGTGACTGAATCTCTTCTTTATGTATCCAGAAATCGGTCATATACGCAATAATATTGAGGTCAGGGTTCATAAGTTTGTGGGCCACCAAAAACCTAAATTCAGCATTACTACCTGTGTTAAAAACAAATTCAAGCATTAATAAAATTGATTTTACCAGCAAAACGATACCAAAGACATGTGACGTCACTGGAATAAATTAAAATCTCAAGACAAAACCTGAATATGATGTCTCTTTGACAATTAATAAGTAAATAAGACGAGACAACATTTGAGACAAAACTGATTATAAAACACTGAATTGGACAGGTAATGGGCATAATGACAAATTGGTGTACAGTGGAGAGTGGAGTAATGGTGTTTTACGCCAAAGTCAAGATTCTTTCACTTATTTCGAGGCGGTCAGTTCTGGAATGGTGGAAGAAACCAGAGTGTTCTGAGAAAACCACCTTCGGCAAGCGAACAAACAAACTTTCTCACACTAGGATCTGTTCCGAGTGGGATTCGAACCCAGGCGTTGAGAGGCTCTGTGGTCCGTAAGCGCGCGCCACCGAGGCCCCTAAATTGGTGTACAGATGTGAAGTTTAAACGCTCTTTTTTGTCGGTCCAGACAATCTTATCTGTTTGACTACCAATGCAAACCGAAACGAAAATTTACCTTTAATTAATTTGGACTGGTCTTCCAAGGGTATATTGCTAGCTCCAGGTAGTGACTTCATGAAATCAATCATATTTCTTACGAGCTTCTCTGCCCATTCAGCTAAACAGGTCTTGATATGGTTCCGGTTATCCAGATCTATTCCAGTCGCTTTGTAGATTTCATCATACATTTCCGTTGCAAGCACAGGAAGGGCACTAAATGTCTCCTCTTTTTCTTTATATGCATTCTAAATAAAACAAGTGTTCATGCAGGTTACCGATTTTTATAGGTTGTAATAAGTTACTTACAGTTCATGACCTTGAGGATGACCTTATATTGAAGAACATTCAAATCTAAAACTCATATAATTACCTTTACATTTAGTTAAAATAAAAGTTGTTTTTTTTTAAATGAGGTCATTAATCTAACTTTGACCTTTGACCTTGCGATAAATCATCAAAACAAAAAACTACACGTTATTATCTACTAATACAGTGACAAATTCACAAAAGCACAGAAAATGACCAGGTGTTTGATTTTGACCCCAGTACTAGCATAACCTCATTTTGAAGAATATTTCATGAAAAAATCAACTGTAATTATCCCCTTTGTATATAGGTCAGAAATAGCAAAATTATATCATATTAAATAAGGCTATGATATTGACCTTTGATACAAAACATCAGAAAATAAAAATTGGAAATTAAAAACCTACAAAATCAGTTGAAATATTGTTCCAGAAAAATGGCAGGAAAGCTTCTGATGTCAACTTTATTAAGGAGGAAGAAGATGATGATAAAAATAATGATTTTGATGATGAAGGTATAATGATGATGATGATGATGATGATGATGGTGATGATGAAGATGGTGATGAAGGTACAATGATGATGATGATGATGATGATGATGAAGTAAATAATGATGATGATGATGAAGGTATAATGATGATGACGATGAAGGTACAATGATGATGATGATGATGATGAAGGTATAATGATGATGATGATGAAGAAGGTACAATGATGATGATGATGATGATGATGATGATGATAATGATGATGATGATAATGATGATGAAGGGATGATGATGAAGATGATGATGATGATGATGAAGGTATAATGATGATGATGATTAAAGAAAAAATCAATTAAAACACAACTTCTTAGATCAATGATATCAATGTAAATATTGATACTTACATATGCACGGTTTTGTTTTTCACTTATTAGTTTCTTGTCGAATATTTTTGGAAAATCCGGATGTATTTTCCTCTGAGTTCCAACAAGTCTGGTTATTATCAATTTCATTTCGTTTTCTGTTGTCTTTTGTCCCATAGCTTCCAGTTTTTCGATTCCTCTTAATTTTCGTACTTCGTTGGTATCTCTGGTTCTTTTTTCGTAAGTATATCGGCCTGTTTTGATTGCTAAAAATGAAAGTGAAAATATTCTACATTCGGTATTTTTTAACTTTTTAATGCATTCTAGCATAACTTTACTAAAACTTTGGAGATCAGATTTTTTTAAAAGTAGTTTTAATTTTTCTATCTACAAAACCTTCAATTAGAGGAGTGGAGTGGGGTAATGATGGTTTACGCCCAAGTAAAGATTCTTTCACTTATTTCGAGGAGGTCAATTCTGGGATGGTGGAGAACCGGAATCACCTCCAATTAGTGGTAGAAGTGCTTTAAAGAAATTCCATTGTGATTAACATACAAGGCAAAGTGAAAAAAAACTATTAACCGAAGAACAGGTTTACAATATCCTCGCCTCTTTGTAATATGCTTTGTATGTAGTTTCGTAGCCGGATTTTGGTTTATATAATTTTGGAACTTTTGAATCATTGGTTTTCAACTGTTTGGCTTATGTTTATAATCTATTGAGCGTTTCGGCCCCTGATGTCACTAGTGGTGGGGGGGGGGGGGGGTTCCGGAATGTGCACAGATTTACAGGTGTTTGTGTTATATATTTACTGTTTTCATTATTTCAAACATGGATAATAAATATTTGTACATTAAGTACACTTTAGTAAATTTTGCAAATCTCAATTTTTTTTATTTAGAAAAATTGCTTTTTAAAATTTAACAAACTACAAATAACTAGCCTGGATAATTTTAATACACGAAATATGACACAAATATAATCTATTCTTAGATTTTAAATATATATATATACATTTTTTTCCTTTAATTCGCGGACAAAAAAACTTTTAATGCAGAAGTACTTACCATTTTTCGACATTCCAACTGCAAGACATTTCTTATAGCGACAGGCAGAACAAACATTACGTTGCCCTGGTGATATAGAACAGCGCCCTCTATATGAACATTTGTATTCCCCTTGATTGCGTTCCATTTTCACAATACATCTTCTGAAAAATCCCTTTTAATAAAAAAAATACCATTACTGAAAACAAAATCTTGCTTTATAGAACCCTTAAAGTGCCAAAAAAAAAAAAAAAAAAAAAAAAAAAAAAAAAAAAAAAAAAAAAGTAAACAAGTATCTGCTAACTTATCTGTGTAAGACCATTTTAGTCTTTATCATGTTTGCCATTAAAGAAACACGCAGAGATAAGATAGAAAGTACAACAATCTTAAGTTACGGTCATATGCATGAAATCGACATAGAAAATTTGTCAACTTCGTTCATAACATTTTAAGTGTTATACATCCATATTTCAATAAATTTTCAGTTTAAACTGTAAGTGGGTACTTTTTAAACTTCAAAATTTACTACCTTAATGCAAATTCTTAGCAAGCATTTTGTTTGAGAAAATGGTAAAAATGTTACTTCAAAACAGCCGATTTTAAAGAATACGATGGTCAACCAATCCAAAACTACATAAAATGTGACGCATTTTAGCTTTCGTACTTTTTCAGTCTTTCAATCAAAGAAAACCTACAAAATATGGTCCTGGCATAGCCAGTGCTCTGTGAAGCCAAAGTCGTAAAAATTAGGAGCATTTGACAAAGATAGAACTTAAGAATATGTTAATTTTCTCAAGTTGTCAATTTCATACAAATATTTCAATATCATAACACCACAAAAGTATGACGTCACAGATAGATAAATAGACATATATATACCAAAATTTCTAATGCGGGTTATTTCAGTTAAAGTATGGGTGTACTACTTTATAATTTTTGACTTTTCATACTGCTGAAAATATCTCATGTGCTAGTTTTGAACATGACAAGTACATCACGTACATGTACATACCTTACATGGTTCACACGTGTTGGCACCATAATGAAATCCTGAAGCCTTTTCTCCACAAACCCGACAAGGCGGAAGGAGTGAAGTGTGATTTTTTATTGGTTGTGTTGTCGACTCTGGGCTAGGTACAGGTGATTTGCTGGTTTTAGCGATAGGTATGTTTTCCGAAACATTGATATCTCCATTGTCCCCATGACCTTGCATTGAGCTAACAGTCAAACTTAAGTCTGTATCTGTGGTTGTAGATGATATTGTCGTATATGATATATTTTGTAATGGAGTAAATTCCGTAGTCACGGTTGTTGGTAGAGTGAAATCGCCTGTGTCTAAAAATCCATGAAAATCAGTTACTAGAGGTTCCGTGGTTGCAGACGACACGAAGGATGGTGTATCTTCTCCATCAAATACTACTGGTAAACCTTCAGCAGTACCCATGCTTGTTTCCATAAATATGTCCAGTATATCATTGTCCAGTATAGGGAAGGTTTCCTCCATAATGTTCTAATGTAAACTACAAAATAAAAACGCGGGAAAACGCACGGGTATTATATAGATCAATAACTATATAAAATAAAAATACTTCACTTATTATGTTTAATACATCTTTGTTAAAACCACCTTAGTTGTCAAGATAAAAAAATGTCCTTGTTGTCGCTAGTAATTCTAAAAGTCCAAATCGTGAATGTTTTGTCAATTAGCTAAACATGTTAATGTCAGTTCTAAATTTTCAGACTTAGTCGAATTATAAATAATACAGTATTTAAATTGTGCAGTGAAAAAAACATTTTTAATTTTAAGATGCATTCAAAAACTGGGACATTAAATTGACCGAATAAAAATCAATGTACATCTACAAACCTTTATGGCGTAAACATGTTTACCTGGCTAACTATTGATAAAAGACAACTGATAAAATCAAATTTATGAGACAAATTTCTAGTACATGTAATTGTACAAAATTCTATAACTATACAATAAAAATTATAACCATATCAATTTCTTTCAAAAAATCAAATGCGTTGATGTTGAAGAGAAATACATGTACCGTTGATGTTGAAATAATATACATGTACTGTTGATGTTAAAGTGATATACATGTACTGTTGATGTTGAAGTGATGTACTGATTGTGTTGAAGTGATATACATGTACTGTTGATGTTGAAGTGATGTACTGATTGTGTTGAAGTGATAAACATGTACTGCTGATGTTGAAGTGATATACATGTACTGTTGATGTTGAAGTGATGTACCTATTGTGTTGAAGTGATATACATGTACTGTTGGTGTTGAAGTGATGTACTGATAGTGTTGAAGTGATATACATGTACTGATTGTGTTAAATTGATATACATGTACTGTTGATGTTGAAGTGATATACATGAACTGGTATTGTTAAAGTGATATACATGTACTGTTGATGTTGAAGTGATATACATGTACTGTTGATGTTGAAGTGATATACATGAACTGGTATTGTTAAAGTGATATACATGTACTGTTGATGTTGAAGTGATGTACATGAACTGGTATTGTTGAAGTGATATACATGTACTTTTGATGTTGAAGTGATGTACTGGTAGTGTTGAAGTTGTATACATGTACTGATATACATGTACTGATTGTGTTAAATTGATATACATGTACTGTTGGTGTTAAAGTGATATACATATATCGGTGGCGTTGAAGTGATGTACTGATTGTGTTGAAATGGTATACATGAACTGGTGATGTTGAAGTGATATACATGAACTGGTATTGTTAAAGTGATATACATGTACTGTTGATGTTGAAGTGATGTACATGAACTGGTATTGTTGAAGTGATATACATGTACTTTTGATGTTGAAGTGATGTACTGGTAGTGTTGAAGTTGTATACATGTACTGATATACATGTACTGATTGTGTTAAATTGATATACATGTACTGTTGGTGTTGAAGTGATATACATGAACTGGTATTGTTGAAGTGATATAAATGAACTTTTGATGTTGAAGTGATGTACTGGTAGTGTTGAAGTTGTATACATGTACTGATTGTGTTAAATTGATATACATGTACTGTTGGTGTTGAAGTGATATGCATGAACTGGTATTGTTGAATTGATATACATATATCGGTGGCGTTGAAGTGATGTACTGATTGTGTTGAAGTGGTATACATGAACTGGTGATGTTGAAGTGATATACATGAACTGGTATTGTTAAAGTGATAGACATGTACTGTTGATGTTGAAGTGATGTACATGAACTGGTATTGTTGAAGTGATATACATGTACTTTTGATATTGAAGTGATGTACTGGTAGTGTTGAAGTTGTATACATGTACTGATATACATGTACTGATTGTGTTAAATTGATATACATGTACTGTTGGTGTTGAAGTGATATACATGAACTGGTATTGTTGAATTGATATACATATATCGGTGGCGTTGAAGTGATGTACTGATTGTGTTGAAGTGGTATACATGTACTGATTGTGTTGAAGTGATATACATGTACTGTTAAAGTTGAAGTGATATACATGTACTATATACATGTACTGTTGATGTTGAAGTGATGTACATGAACCGGTATTGTTGAAGTTATATACATGTACTGATGATGTTGAAGTGATCTACTGATTGTGTTGAAGTGATGTACTGATAGTGTTGAAGTGATATACATGTACTGATTGTGTTGAAGTGATGAGTATGTACTGTTGATATTGAAATTATATACATGAACAGGTATTGTTGAAGTGATATACATGTACTGATGATGTTGAAGTGATGTACTGGTAGTGTTGAAGTGATATACATGTACTGATTGTGTTAAAGTGATGAGTATGTACTGTTGATATTGAAATTATATACATGAACTGGTATTGTTGAAGTGATATACATGTACTGATGATGTTGAAGTGATATACTGATTGTGTTGAAGTGATGTATACTGTTGACGTTGAAGTGATATACAGAACTGGTAATGGTGAAGTGATGTACTGATGATACTGAAGTGATGTACTGATTGTGTTGAAGTGATATACATGTTCTGATGATGTTAAATTATATACATGTACTGATGATGAAGAAGTGATATATATATACCGATGATGTTGAAGTGATATACATATACCGATGATGTTGAAGTGATGTGTACATGTACTGTTGATGTTGAAGTGATATACAAGTACTGGTGATGTTGAAGTGATGTATTGGTGTGGAACGTTTGATGCTAAAGTGATATACGTGATACAGCTTTGGCTTTTGTGGCACCTCGAGAACAGCATACAAAGAAATCAATGAAAAATTCTCAAAAACGATCAAACTTGATGATGTTGCTATGTGAACGTATTGCTTTTTTTTCAAATTGGAAGCTTCAGCAAACACACACACACACACACAAACACACACACACACACACACACACACACACACACACACACACACACACACACACACACAGAGTGAAGCAGCCAAACAGAACGTCAAATCGACGAAGCATTTAGAATTTTGTAATAACAAAACGAATCTATACATTATATATTTTATATACTCTTAACGTTAGTATTATATGACATAGATTTTATCCACTTGACCCAATAGTCCTGTTAGTACATGTAATTGTATCCGTGCAATAAATAAATAAATAAATAAATATAAATATGTCGACGTCAATAATATCGCCATTAAACGATCAATGATTTACAATTAATAATGATTTTATTTTCCCAGAAAACCCCTCAAATCTTCAGAATAAATCAATTAAAATCTTGCTTCATCTTAAAGCAATTGTCGCATAACATGGATACTTATGTATGGCATAACATATAATAATAGTAAAACCAAAAAAAAATCTTATAAATATCATGTTATGTTTTAAAATGCGAAACAGAGCCGACAGGTGTAATTATTACTATCAAATCTAAAGATGGTTTTTATTTTAACATATCCGATTTTTGTTGCCGACATGGTTACTAGGCCAGGACGATTGTCAACAAAACCAGTCTAGTACATATAATTATACTATTTTAATGAAGATAAAATATTTGGGTATATTATAGATGATATATAATTAATCTTACCTTTACACTGTCAAACATTAACTAAATCCAAATACATCAGGAGAACCAATATGGAAGAAAAACAAAAACATACGATTATCATAAGACGTCACACGATCTGTTAACTGACCCCTTTTAAACCAATTCATAAAGGTGTGACGACGATAACTTTATGTATGCAGCATTTAAATGAATTAAGTTGAAAAACTAGAATTTGAGGAGCAATCAGAGAGTACATGTGATATTTATAATGACAAAAATAAAAAATCATTAACTAGGGGTATTACGTAAACCGGAAGTTGTTACTAGGCATTTCGTAATTCGGTCATTATTTATTTCGCAATTCATAAGTAAATGTAACGGTTGTAGTTTAATTAAAGAAAAAAAATATTGAATTAAACTGACATTGTGTTGACACTAGTTCGTAGGTTTACAATAAGGTTTTTTTTATCTGATATGTGTATCTTGCTGATTATCGGTGAAATGAACGCGAGTTTTAATGATTCTAAGTTTTAATAAGATAAAAGAAGTTTTAGCACACAAACATTGCATCAGCATTTTTCCAGCTTCTCGATACGATTTTTAAGGATTAATATGATAACTTTGTTTCATGCTTTACATTTGAGCCATGTTCTAGAGCGTTCTTATTGCGACTTTGTGGTAAGTTGCTAGCTCACTAAGTCAATATGCCGCAGACAAGCATACCACTCCCCACTCATAATATTCTAGATCTATTGAACCAGTCGATGATTTTATCCTTAAGACCGAGAGCCAGTCGAGCCAGAAAAACTTCAAATTTTAATACCTTATGTATGACTTGGTTGGGGTTCGAATCCTCGACCTCCAGCCCTCTAGGCGGACGCTCTGGCACTGAGCCACTTAGGTGTTACGTTTCCATTTGTCTTGCCCCGGTCGAGACAGCAATATCCCAAATTATTAAGACTTTGGTTCGAACCTTCGATCTCCAGCTCTAAAGGTGGACGCTCTGCCACTGGGTCTCAGAGGCGTTGCGTTTCCATATGGATTGGCTTATTCAAACAATGTACCTGAAGAGTAGTATGTAAATTATGCATATAGTGTCACATTTTATTGATATACCAAAATATAAAACATATATATATATATATATATATATATATATATATATATATTTCTTCATGAATTTGTTATTATAAACTTATGTTTGTCAGGGCCTTTAATTCATCCTGTGGTAAAGAGGGAATATTTTCATTTTTTCACTTTGCCTATTTTGGAACCGATGGCAAAATGTAAAATAAATAAAATTATTAAATAAATAAATAAATAAATACATGTAAATAAATAAATCAGAAAAGTATCCAGAGTTCCTTCCAAGAAATCAGATTTCAACATGTGGTTGCCTCTCTTTTTGCCATGTGTTTTATAAACATTTGTTGTGTGTTCTTAGTTAAATGTGCAATTCCGTGTCTTCTACTTTATATCAATCAATCTCCATACAGGTCTATACATCTCTGAGGTTTTATTTGTACAAAGGACACGATTCATATCTATTTTTATCTACTTCATAGTTCAAGTTATTTAAATATATAATTTCACGAACTGATAATTCTTGATACGAAAGATAATACATGTACTCGAGTCTATACGGTTATTAACAAAATACCTACCAACCAACCGAACGACATGAAACTACTGTCATGTGCTACTTTTGAATTTTTATGAAATAATACATTCAAAAGTAGCACATGACACTATTTGTATCAATTCCAACTTGCGGAAACAGTACAAATCCCATCTCAAGCTCCAAATACTAACTCGCTTGCCACAAGTCGATGATTTTCTTTGGGTACTCCGGTTTTCTCCACTATTCAAGAACTGACCGTCCCCATATAAAGAATATTTGATCCAATCAAGTTCCAAAAACCGGTACTCCTCTGATTTTATCATACATTTACGCGGGAAAAATCGACGTATGAAGCTAAGGAAAAGAAAGATTAAAGCACTAAACTTTCCAGGAATTTCCTTTACGAACAACAAAGACATCTTCAATTTATCGACCAACCTAGTTAAGATAAAATATGGAAGAATAACATTTCGATTGAATGCATTTGATAAAGAAAAAACTATGAGGGTCTTAAAACCAGTGACTTTATGCTTGGCAACACCAGAGTACTTCATTGTTATGAAGGTCTGAAAACCAGTGACTATTTGCTTTTCTTGTAGACCAGAGAAACTACAAGTATGTCTTACAAGGGTCTGAGGCTAGTGACCATTTGTCTGTTTTACCGCCATAGTATAAGGGTCTGAAAACCAGTGACCGTTAGTTCGTCTCTACCACCAGCATCCATTCTATTTGTATAATACAAAGGTTTGTTAAGTATTGATCATAACCTTCACACCAGAAAGGTTCTCTATTTTATGTGATATAAAGGTCTGAAAAGAGGAAACTGGGGCTCGTCTTTACCTATAGTGTATGTGCTATTGGTGATAAATGGTCTAAAAATAGTGTTCCATTAGTTAGGTTTCACCACAAGAGTACATTCTATGGGTGTTATACAAAGGTTTTAAAACCAGTGTTTATTAGCTTGTCATTACCAAATCCACAATAATCTAAAAACCAAACACAAACATACCGGTCAATGTATAAATCACAATCCCAAAAGCAAAGTAAAAACTTTGTTCACTGGCGTATTAATTTAAACACATGAACCGAGTAATGAAGTCTACACGATAAAAGTTCATTTATATAAGTTATATTGGCATTGTTTACAGTTTAAGTGAAAGGCCTTATTTTTATAACGGTGTCCTACATATAATGAATAATTATCACTTTTACAAATTCTGATATTAATAAATATTGATTGTTCAAACTTGACTTATCTTTGTATATATAATAAATTTAATCGACAATTTTCGTGACACGTTGTTTAAATTGAAAACGAGAAGTGCTCAAATGTTAAAATCGACGTATTCTCTTTTGGAATATATATTTATTTTATTACTATTTTAAAAGCAGTACTGTGTGATATTTGAATTATACACGTGTATGTGTTTTATAAATTTCATATTGATATTGATATTAACAGGTGTAATTCTTGGTGAAATATCCCAAGGTAGAAAAATATACCTTCAGTTAGCACAAAGTCATATATAGGCCAAATTATACTTCTGTTGTGTTGCAAAATAAATAAATGGAGAGAGAGAGAGAGAGAGAGAGAGAGAGAGAGAGAGAGAGAGAGAGAGAGAGAGAGAGAGAGAGAGTTTGATCGAAAATAACCTTGATGAAATTCCGAGATGGTGGAGGAAACCGGAGTGTCCGGAGAAAACCACCGACCTTCGGCAAGCGAACTGACAAACTTTCTTAAACTAAGATCTGTCCTGAGTGGGATTCGAACCCAGGCGGTGAGAGGCTCTGTGATCCGTAAGCGCACGCTTTAGATCACTGGGCCACTTGGACAAGGGAGAAGACCAAGAATTTTCAGCTAATCTGATAAACACTAGTCATAATGCCTGGCAAATTAAATGTTCTTTGGTTGTAATGTAGATCCCGCACAATAAAGAGCCTCCATACAAGCCATGTGCCATGTGTAGAATTTTGAATATTTCTTTTTTTTTTATAACAAATCAAAATTCTGCACATGAGACAAATATAAGTTTGAAATTGTAATTAATTTTGGGATAAATCCACAAGAAGTCTGATTTACTAGTAAATGGTAACTTTTTCATTTTGAAAATTGTAATAAACTTCTTATTTTATAACATAAATACAATAGAATTACCCTGTTACAAGTTACACATACAAATTAATTTCTAGCCATATTGTATAATATGTACTTATACTTGCTATAAGCTTTTGTAAACTTGATGCAATAAAGTTTTGTGGTATTGTAGTTTCGTTTCGTTTCGTTTTTTTTTTTTCATTTCCATTCGAAATGATTTAACTCTGCTAAAAGTTTAATGGATAACAACCAATCACATTTGGCCTTCATTAGTTTATAACATAAATACAGCAGAATTGCCCTGTTACAAGTTACAAATGCACGTGTAGAGGCATTGTAGTTTCGTTTCGTTTTTTTTTTCCTTTTCCAATTCGAAATGATTATACTCTGCTAAAAGTTTAATGGATAACTACCAATCACATTTGGCTTTTTATATCCGCCTTCATTAATGCATTTAACAATACAGAAATCATTCTCATTTTATGCAAAGTTTCAATATCTACTAAGAGTCTTTCATACTAAAAATTTCAAAAACTAGCGGATAATTTTTCAAAATTGGCCATTTTAATGTTTCGTCATTGATATTTTTAAACAGTTCTGTCAGATTTCTAAGAGCTGTGATTCGGTCCATCATTTTAAAGAATCGATAGCGTGGTGTTTTACTTCGTCTACACAAACAGCGCAGACAATCTATACAAATCCACTGCGTTTTCTCTACTCTTTCAGGCTGTTCAAGAGGGTATCTATCTGTAAAATTAAAGGAATAAATCGAAGTAAGAACTGTAAATGAAATAATATGCTCTTATTGTCATGTGCTACTTTTGGATTTTTTTTTATAAAATGATACAATTCAAAAGTAGCACATAACATTAGCAATAACTAAGGCCAAACAAATAACGGACAACTATGGTTTAGGCTTTACAAAAGTACAAATATACACTCTGGTCATAGTTTTAGAATAATTCCTTAACTAAGATTTTTGTAACTTAAATTTAGCAAATTTTGGCTAGTTTCTGGAAGTTACAAATAAACATTTTTGAAACAAATAAAGACATATGTCATTAGTTTGAAGTGATCTTCAATACGACACCTAAAATTCTTGAATATCCTAACAAATAACCAAATTATTTGGATTTCAAATTTGTCAATTTTAAGTTAAGGAAAACCTTGGTTAAGGAACGATTCTGAAACTCGGGCTGCGGAATGAACATCATTCTTCTCAATGACAGCCGATTTAAAAACTAAAATGTCCTTTTCGTTTACAATCGCTGTAAATGCATGTAGGAGGCAAAATGTTTACTCATACAAACTGGTTTAAAAATTAATGACGTCAGATACATCTAAACTATTATCACAGTTAAATTGCATTCGATTATTCCTTGAAAACATTATTGACGCACTTTAAGTATTGTTAGATTCAATGATGAATGCCGTTAAAGAATTTTTTAATCAGTTACCCTACCTTCTGTAAATATCAAACTTACAGTTCCCGTGTACTTTTGAATGTTATTGAAATATTAAAAAAAACAATAATTAATAAATAAATAAATAATTAAATAAATAAATAATAATATTTGTAATAATGATAATGATAATAATAATAACAATAATAATAATAATATTATTATTATTATTATAGATAATAAAAATAAAAAAAATAATAATATTATTATTATTAAAATAAATAAATAATCATATTTATAGTAATAATAATATTATTATTATTATTAAAATAAATAAAAAAAATAAATAAATAACCGCATGGCACAACTTTTATTGTAATTCTGAGATTCTTAGACGGTTAGCTTACCATCCCGGCCGCATCTCAAAGTTAGAACCCTCTTACATTAAAGCTTGATGCATCATTACAATGATAATTATTTTTGCATTTAAAACAGTTTAAAAATCTGCTATTTTTTGTTCTGTTCATCAAGTATTGTACTTTATACGTAAGCCATACCTGTAAATGTTAAAACAATCCCACGGACTACAGCTACTTCCGCTTCTGTTAAATCAAGTCTTTGAAGAGTTCTAGTCAACTTGAACGCTTCTTCAATGGCTTCTGTATTTTGAAATATAGTAAAAATTTCTTCTTTATGTATACCGACATTGTCAGGCTTGTAAGAATCCGTGATGACGTTTAACTCGGTATTAATCATCTTGTGTTTCGCTAAAAACCAGTATTCTGCAAGGCTACCTGAAACAGAGAAAGGTTCTATCCATTAATACATCAAAATTTATCAAAAAATCGAGACCAACCGCAGTGTAAGGAAATTGTTTTAATATAAAATTTTGAATATTACTTTCAAACAAAAAAAAAATTATTACAATACCTTGTGCTACTTTATAACTTATTTTCTTTTTAATATTTAAAAAATATGAACATAACAAAAACTTGCCAGATACGACAGAGAGTGATGTTTCGATTACTTACGTCCTAAAATATATAATTTAATATTTTTTTAAAAAAAGAAATAATTATAAAAATGTATTCTTATAATCGTCTTTTATAATCGTTTGCCCTGGTATCGGTTGGCTTCTTGGATAGAAAGCGAAGCAGAAGGTTAGGTGTGTAAGCGACTAAGTAATGATTCTTGTCAGATCTTGGATAGCAAAAGTACCGCTAAGTTATTGCATATACGAGTTTCACCATCATTCCTTAACTAAGATGTTCCTTAGCTTAAATCGGGAAATTTTGGCAAATTTGTAAAGCATAAGAGATGGAAATTTATAGAAATTTAGAATTTAAATAGAATAAGCTTGAGGTGATCTCCAAAATGACACATTGATTTTCTAAACATTTGACATTTTTTACAAAAAATTATTGGGAGTTTAAATTTTCTAATTTTAGTTAAGGAAAAACTTAGTTGTGGAATTATTGTGAAATTGGGGCAAGTATATTTCTAATTTTTACACAGAATGATATTTAAACTTTAGCTTAAGCTTACAATACCTTTAATCAACTTGGTTTGGTCGTTCACTGAAATTTCATCTAAATCTGGCAAAGTTTTCAGAAATCCTATCATATTTTTAACTAAATTTTCCATATTGGTACCAACTCGTTGTTTGAAAATCGTTCTATCGTCTAAATCAACGCCTGTTTCAGTAATATATCTCATCGTAAATGTCTTTAGAAACAACAGATTTAGGACCAAACAGATTTAGTTGTTCTATATATTCCTCCTAAAATGGAGAACGAGAAATTTGTGTTAAAAACACGTAATAAAACTTTAAACATATCAATCTTACATCACCCCCAATTTTTATTTGTGTGTGTGTGTGTGTGTGTGTGTGTGTGTGTGTGTGTGTGTGTGTGACTAGAGCATGTAACAATGAGAAAGTTTACATGATGTAAACCATATTCATTATTACTGAAACTCCATTTTCCAAGGATTGTAGCCACATTGAACATAATTTTACAATTAATTCTATTGGCAATATTTCATTTAGAGGTGACCTCATGTACAATGCCACTCTTTGCGCAAACTATGATCATGTTTTAAAAAGTCTGCACACACCGTAAATTTTTGAACTTTAATTCAAAAGGAAAATTTTCTATGTCCAACAACTCATAAGTATTAGTTTAGTAAAGCTTACCAATTTGGGTGATATTGCACAGTTTATTTAGTTGCTTATCAATACAAATAAATAAATAAATAAATAAATAAATAAATAAATAAATAAATAAATAAATAAATAAAATAACATTAAATTAAACAATAAAATAAAATAAAATAAAATAAAATAAAATAAAATAAATAAGGACCGCATGAATAATTCTCAGTATAAGGAGATCGAACTCGGACACTTTTAAAATAGGGGCTACGGGGGCCGAGTTGTCTTCAGCGCGTGTTAAGAATCACAGCGTCCCCAACGCCTAGGATCTAATAAACAAATAAATAAATAAATAGATAAATTAATTTACAGATAAATAAATATATAAATATCAACTTACATAAATAGCTTTGTGTTTCTTCAATGTATATTCTTTATCAAATATTTTCTGAATATTTGGGTCAATTTGTCGTTGAATATCAACTAACTTAGAAATAATGGAATCAATTTCATCATTGCTCAGACAAGTATAGTTATCACTTTTTACTGGATCGTCAAGGGTTTGAAGCATCTTCACTTCTCGTATGTCCTTAGTTCGTTTCTCATATGTGTAGCGTCCCGTTTTGATTGCTTTAAAAATCAAAAATAGAAATTTATGTATACTAAAACAAATCAATTCGAAATCTAATTGATAAAAAGCATTTTCATATATAATCTGGATGTTAAATTGATAATGAAAAGAAGAGTAAACCTATCATCATCATCATCATCATCATCATCATTATTATTATTATTTATTATTATTATTATTATTATTATGTATTATTATTGTAATTATTATCTATCATCATCATCATCATCATCATTATAACTATTATATATTATTATTATTATAAAATTTAGAAAGACAGTACTATTGGAACCTTTAAATACCATTTCAAATTGTCAAACCAAATAAATCCTAAAAATCTATATTGTTTTAAAGTACAATCACGTACCACTTTTGAATGCATTTTATGATTAAATTCAAAAATGGTATATGACAGTACTAAAGATGACATTTCAAAAGACGTCATGGTCCGAACGTCACATGGTAAACATGGCCATAGAGCATACATGTATGCATAAAGGAAATATATGTTGAAAGTTTATTTATCACATACATTCCCCTTAAATTGTTATTTTATGTTTTAACATGTAAAAATGAAAAAAAAGTTCTGTCATGTGCTGATTTTGAATTTCTATTAAAATAATGCATTCAAAATCAGCACATGGCAGTTGTATTAATTTTTGCATTTACAACATATCACATGTGAACTATCAATGAGGACAAAATGTTCTCGCATCGACTTCTAACCCAATATATCAAACAGAATCAATACTTTTATCACAGCAGAAATAAATCATACTTGGTCTTAAAACACTTAATGTTCTGTTTTTATTTTGATAAGATAAAACTACAAATAAAGGCAATAAAACATCAAAATTACATTTATATATACATAGATATGTTTTATTTAAAAATCTCGGTTTATAAAACCAAGGTGTGTATATCTCCGACAGAAATTTGTTTTTCAAAATAATGAAGCCACCATTGTGAATTAAATGAAAAGCTTATGTTTCTTGTATTACGAGATGTACATGAAAATAATACGAACAAAAATTAATTTCTTTCATTTTTAAATTATACATAATAAAATGTTGAGAACATATAAAGTTACAATATAAACATAATCTGAGTGAGCTGTTCATTAATAAATTTACAAATTTAGATCAATTTGACAAAAAACCAAGTTATTTGGTTTTTTTGTTGAAGCTATGTATCTACTACAATGATCTGTAGTCCTCGTCATGTGACCAGCGCCATCTGCAATAATGGAGCAAATAAAACCGCGTAAAATGACGTCATGTCAACATAATATTTTGACGTTAATTTTCCGTTATTGCAAATGGCGGGTAACAATTTTTTGCTGAGCACAATAATCTTTTTAGATGAGATATATCTCTGAAGACGAAAACAAGTCAATCTGTGTCATGGAACAAAAGCCAGGAGGGATTATGAAGTGTTTTTACCTGTAGATTTGCAGTTCACACGAATGCTAAACAGACAAGAAAAAATAATACCAAAAGCAAACAATCGAACGTATTAATAGCAAATTAAATATTTACATTAAGAAAAGAAAACGTTGAAATCGATATGTTTTCATAATTTGTGGAGTTTATCTGTAGCCTCGTCTTGGTTTGATTGATCACTTAATTATACATAAATGACCTTGACCCGTCAACTCAATAGCTTCAGAAAATAGTCAAAACTTTAACAAGAACAGTGAAAATAATATTGTAACGTCAATGTTTATCAAACACACATTTCTAACAGTTGTTATGGTGAAACGTGGAGTGGTTAGATATATAAACTAGGATATATATATATATATATATATATATATATATATATATATATATATATATATATATATATATATATATATATAAAGTATATAAAGGCGACATATATTTCTAATAAATTTTTGACTTACCACTTTTAGACATCCCGACTGCCAGACACTTTTTATAACGACATGACGAACATACACTTCTTCTTCCTGGAGATATGTCACACTTGTTATTATGGGAAGAACATTTAAACTGCTTTTTATTTCTCTCAATTTTTACGATGCATCTTCGAAAAAATCCCTGAATAAGAAAAAAGAAAACAAATTAAAATAAAATGGAAAAAAAAATGAAATGAAATAAAATGAAATAAAAAAAAACCAATAAAATAAAATAAAATTTAATTAAATTAAAAAATAAATAAATATTAAATAAATAAATAATCAATAATACACATTTCAACAGTGCAGAAATTTAAGAACATAGTGAATTACAGTAGAACTCAACTTCAACCACGGTAAGGTAGATAAAATGAAGATAAACTAATAACTTATTTACCTTGCATGCCTCACAAGTATTTGCCCCATAATGAAAACCAGACGCCTTTTCACCACAGACACGACATGGCGGCAATAACGGTCCTGCAGTTACTGATGTAAATGATGAGGTTATTTCCGGTTCCTGGTTCCGTTTTGGAGAATTATCTGGGTTGCCATGGTGATTTTGAAAGGGGCTGTGATCCTGATTGTGATCTTGGAATGAAGAAGATGAAGAAACAACATTTTCGATCTCAAGACTTTCGTAAATAGTCAATATATGTGGTAATGGCGACTGATTTATTTCTGGTTGGTAATTTGCGTGGACCATTTCAGTTGTACGGCGTATATCGATTTGGTTAAACGGATAATATTCAGACGGTGTTAGATTACTTCGCAAAGAATCCATTGAATCGGGGCTTTCTGTTATCGCCATATTGGCTTCTTTAAGAACATCCATAAGATCATGATCTATCACGGGTTTGAACTCCACCATTTTGTTTCTGTCAAAATAAATAAACAAAAATAAAAATTTCTAGAGAGAAGAATTTCACATTTTGTAAAAACAGAAGGACTAAACAGTAAAAAGAAATAAATCTATTGTCTTAGTTAGAATGGTGTTTGTTCCGAACACATAGATTCTACGTACGAGTGCTTGCTTATCAAAGATGCTTGAAACAACTAAGATTACAAAACACTAATACAAACTGTTACGCTAAAATACAGAATTAAGTTTAGAATAAAGTCTCTTTTTTCAGTAGAGCAATTTGTATTCGTATAACTCATCAGATTCAGATGTAGAAGCTCCAACAGTTAATTGTATCTCATAATCGTCTTGGTTTAACTACTAACATATTTCACTAAAACTTGTAAATTTGCTAGCTAGCAGACGACACAGGAAGTGCTACAATAAAAGGGAAGTAACTCTCTTAACAGGGATTATTCTCTCAAGTTAATAGTTTTCACCTTTAAATTGTGTGAAATATTAAATTTTATTATTTTCATAATTTTTAGAAATATGGTACATGGATATTTATGTATCTGATCTTGGAATGCCTGATCAGAATGTTAGGTTTTTCAACTTCTCTAAACTTGATTGATAACTATATATTCTACACGTCCTTACATAATCTGTGTCTTGTATGATTCATATTTCTTCATTTTTGAAACATGCTTTGGAGTTGAACAACAGCTAGTACAAATTATTGTATTTTTATTATGCTGATGAAGAACACTATTGTATATAGTGCTTGCATGTGAAATAGTATTACAATAAAGCTTTCTTAAACAAAAAACGTATTAATATACAATGATCCAATGTTTTACCCTATAAAAATGTGGTTCATCAGCTATACAATGAAATATAACAGTTAACATACGATCATATCAAACTGCCAAATAAACGCTCATTGCGACAAAGCTAGATTTGTCAGGCCTGTATAATATAGTGCATTTCTTTAAAATGTGAAAGATGGTTATATGTTTTCACAAAGTCATGTCGGAACGATTTGGGATTTAAACGATTAATCTATTTCGAGATTGAAAATATATATATATATATATATATATATATATATATATATATATATATATATATATATATACTGTTAATACCGAATTATAATTTAAACAAGCATGTTATAAGAAGATTAAAAAGAGATCGACCTGAAATAAGAATATGCTATTTTTATAACATTAATCTCCAGTAGAATGCTTTTTAGAATCTACCACTTCATTAAATTCTGCGTAAAATTTATGAAAAAAATTCACCACTAAAATGTTCCAAATAGCTTGCTTTCATAATCAAAATTAAAGTTTTAATGGAGTTGAACAGAAGGAAATTTTTTAAATCTCCAATAATTAGACACTCGAAGTTATGTTTAAAATCTTTATTGACGTCATAGCTCCAATGTAGGACGATTGTTCTTTTCCGGTAAAGCCTGGGCAGGTAATCTTAGTCTAGGTCAATGTTTACATTTAAAAGGTCAAAGTAAGCCCGACAAAAGATATACATAAGTACATTCGTCCACTGACACAACAATAAAGAAAAATTAAAGGTCATGTTTACTTAGCTTGATCGCCATATTACGAACCTGGTCACTCATTCACTAAGTGTTTATCAACATTTACAAGTAGATGAATTCAATATTTTGCTTATTTAATATTTAATTTGTACATGCGTCAAAACTTGTCCTTTAAAATATATTTCTGTTTATATGAAATAATTAGAAAGAAAATATTCAGAAAAATTGGCTTGCATCGTAAGATATCCAACAAAATCATGTATAATCTCAGTGTCTTTGGATGTCAATCTAGTCTGTCATGCTGAAGTCTTTATATTAGGGTAAAAATGCTTCAAATCTCTAACATGACAAAAACGCCCATTACCACAAGCGCAAGATGACCACTGTCAGCAGCAGTTTACACGCCGCCTGGGTGAACATGGAATAAATTTATGACAGTAAAGGTAAAAATTGTAGGGTCAAAACCGAGACTCCAATCCGAGACCTTCCAATACCGACTGAGCCACCCGGCCACTTATAAAGCCTTGTCCGTCATTATTTCATTTAAATCTTTAGTGTATGTTCATACATTTCATTAGATGTATTTATAATGAATGAAATGAAATCATGTGTACAGGACAACAATGAATTTAGTAAACCGTGATATGCGTTACATTAAAGTTAAACTTACACTAATATTTAATCAAAAGTAGTAGTAGTAGTAACACTCTATTGGACAACTAAGCACTGCCTCTGACAAAAACAACCGTTATACAAATCTATTATACAATATGGTTGAACCGTTTGATAACCCTTGTCTATCTTGAGATGTAGGTTTCGCTGACTTGATCAGAAACAGAACCAAAACAAGATACAGCAGGTGTACAAGTCAAACAAACTTGGTTTCTATTACCCTGTGTTTGTTTTAGGAAAATGTGCTTCCCAACTTGTTAAAAAATTAATGACCACTTGGCAAGCTTCCAAAGAGTTATGACAAAATTTGTTCCTCAACGAACATTAAATGGCCATCGAATGCTTGTGTATGTACATGAATTTATTATATTTTACGAGATATTGTAGTTATCATTATAATTATTCATTTTTATTATTATCCTAGCCTCCTGAGAGCCTTTGAATGATAATAAGATAATACAAGGTCAACATAACTATCAACGTCAATCTAACGTTTACGCCGAATGTTACGAAAACGCTTTGTAAAAGTTTAAAGCTGGCTGTCGTGTTCTTTATGAAAATCGGCTACTAGACACAACAAATACAACTACTGAAGACATTACACATATACTGACACAGCTGATGACATTTTACATATAAAGACTCGAACTGATGACGAGACACATATACAGTCACAACCGATGAAGTAGCTTATATTATACTCACTCAACTGAATACAAAGACACATAAACTGACACCTTAGTAGGGTTACTTGACACACGTACTGACGCAACTGATGACAATTTATATATAGTAACACAACTGAAAAAAACATCACTTGATGAAAAGGTTCACTGAATACAAAATAACCTGACATTCACTAATGACAAGACATATATACTTACACAACTGAAGATGACATGCATACCTAAACCACGGTCGATTAGTAATGACACCACGGTTGACTAGATATGACGCCACGATCGATTAGGCATGACACCACTGTTGATAATACATGACATTACAGTTGACCAGACATGACATCAATGATGACTAGACATGACACACTGGTAATTAGACATGACACCACTGTTGATTGGACATGACACCACTGTTGATTGGACATAACACCACTGTTTAGACATGACACCTGTTAACTAGACCCGACACCACGGTAGATTAGGTATGATACCACGTTGATTAGACATGGCACCACTGATGACTAGACATGACTCTACTGTTGACTAGACATGACGCCACTGTTGATTACACATGACACCACGGTTGATTAGACATGACGCTACTGATAAGCAGAAATGACAATTACTGATGAATAGGCATTTAATGACAGTAGTGAGTACAGACACATATATTGATACCACTGGTAACATATACTATGTATACTGACACCATTGATCACACACACACATACTGACACCATTGATGACACACACACATATAATGACACCATTGATGACACATACACATATAATGACACCACTGACGACAGACACATACTAATACAAAACACACGAAGAAGCGCTTCTTACCCACAGGAGACAGAACGTTAGCGACAATAGATTTTTTACATTAAAAGATTTTAGGTATTTGCAGTCGACTTGGGCAAAACATTGTTCAAAGTCAAAACTTGATTTCAGCAAAAATAAGTAATTGTGCTATTGCATTACCTAATTCTTCTAGGTAGTAGATTACCTTAGCAAACAAAAAAATTTCCCGATAACTCATTAGATATCGTCACTTATCAGAAACAGAGGGAGGTACTTGGTAAAATAGGGATATTAGATATACCTTAACATTAAGTTACATAAACTTACATATAATATCTATGATTTAAAATGTCCATTACCTTATACATATAATATCTCCAAATTTGGTAAACCGAGTGAAAAAAAAAAAAACAAATATTAGCACTTAAAACTTTCTCCTTGATCCTGATCGTCGTTCTAAATATTACAATCTATAGATTGAACTTTACACATGAAATTTAAACTTACAAGGTTATATTAACGCTTTGTTTTCACCTTTTAAGGTATGATTAAATTCTCAAACGTCTACCTGACAAAGATTTTTGTTTAGATAAAGCAGACGATAATTCCTTCTGAACAACCCGACCGACATCAAAGTTTGGCTTTGGTGTTTAAGTTTAAATAGTAATTTAAGATGACAAAACGTGACTTTTCTTTCCATTTTTAGTTCGTTTTTAAATTGCAGAATGACTTATGTCATTTCCATGTGTCATTTACATGTATATAGATTTGGTACCTTGTACCGCGTAATGCGAAATTTTGCAAACATTTAACTAGAGTTGAATAATGGTATTTAACGTCCCATTCAAGAATATTCCACTTATACCGAGACGTCAGCAGCTATAGACGAAAGTGCTGAAATTTTGCCTGTGCGTTGCGCTGAAGAGTTCTTTATCGTGCCACGCTCACCGTGACACGGGTTCTCGTTTATTTTAAGTTCTCACCCGAAAGAACTTTGACATTCAATAAGTACTGCCGAGTGCTTGGAAAAAGAACAGACGCTACCCCCTTTTAAGTCTTGTGTCAGACCCGGTCGAACCCATGATCCTACTTATGGAGCAATCACTCAACCACTGAGCTACCGCAGTGGTAAAACATTTAACTTAAGTCTAATTTGATAATAGCTTTAAAAATACTGTATTTGAAGTTCAATACTTTGAAAGGGTATAATATATTTGCCAAAATAGTGACCAGTGTCCAGTGGTGTGGAAAAAAACTTTTATAAGCAATAAGCGTCGTATGCATGCAATTGAAAGTAAATCAAAATAAAATATTTCGTTTTCTGTTTTATTTTTACGCATTTTTATTGACGAAAACGAAGAATTCTCGATTTACAGTTGAATTTTGTTATTAATCGTGTTACGTTTTAAAATATATTGTCTAATGTCAGTGTCATGTGCAGAATTTTGAATTTTTACAAAGAGAAATATTCAAAATTCATTGTCATGTGCAGAATTTTGAATATTTCTCTTTGTAAAAATTCAAAATTCTGCACATGACATCAGGTATGTTATTGTGTTACTTTCCATTGTGAACTACATGTATATAACAACTTGACTCAAGGTTTACCTTCCTCTAGCTCTGATCATCTTTGTATGGTTCATTCCAGAGACACTTCTTTTTCTATAGTTTTGGGCTGTAAATGGTACCAAACCACAGAACACCATTTTGTAATTATGCGGATCCATCTTACCGTATCCGTCCGTATAATTGTCAAGAGAGACCTGTCAGGTTTATGTTAGTTCTTGTTCTGTATTATTCTACAGCTGTTAACGTCATTACTTCACAAATATGGTGAAAGCAAATTAAACAACATCTTTTTTTTCAGAAGAACATACACTACGAAAGCTTATCCTTCACCCTTCTGAACTTTGTTTTATGTCCGAACTTATACACTGAAGCTAATGCCGACTTCATCGCATTTAAACATATAAAACACATGAACACGGAGATTCATTATATTAATTTAATCTTTAAAAAATGTTATTTACAACATATTCTACAAAGCTTTTCCTTTGAGACTATTTAATACAATGTCAAATGTATTTATTTTGTCCCCGTGCGAGTTAGAGGGGGCTTAGCTGGTTTAGCTGTTTTCTCTTCCTGTTGTTGTTCCGCTGTGAACTGACAACGGTGTCTAACCATGGGTTGACAATGACCATGCATAAAGCGTGACACAAAGTTGGTAATTAAATCGGAATAGGAATATTTTAGAGAACTTTTTGTGAACCTATTAATGGGAAATGAAACTATTTCAAACAAAAATAAAATAACAAATGAATGTACAAGAAATTGAATGTTACAACACCAATCAGAATATCTTGCTACAAGTTCAATGGTGAGCTTCAAACGTTATTAAACATTCAAAATGGACATGCCTAACTGTGGAACCCCCTCTCTCTGAGCTGTGGCTCCTCTCTCTCTCTCTCTCTCTCTCTCTCTGTGTGTGTGTGTGTGTGTGTGTGTGTGTGTGTGTGTAATTATACACATGTAAACATAGCAAACCACAATCATGAAGTAACTTATTATATATGTTTATCCACGAGACTGTTTTTAATCCCGTGACATAAATTCCACTAAAATTGGATACTTTTGCAATTCTGGCCAAGATAACTCTTCTTTAGCTAAGTTCTCACAAACTTCAGATAAATTTCGTAGTAGAATCAGTCTGTCTAATATTTTATAAAATCTCATTTCCGGGTTTTTTGTTGTTTTTATTAATAACCATCGTAAACACTCGGTTAATTTAAATTGAATCTTCTGAACTATTTCTGGATGTTGCAAGTTGCATCGATCTGAAAAGAAAGGACAAATATAATTACATGTCTGTAAAAAGAACTCGTGTGACGTAATAACACGTGATTGTATCCACTTTAATATAGCACCACTTGTCAACAACAAACCCTTTTTGTAATCCTTCTGTATAAAACGATCACCTGTCTCTACCAAACCCTTTCTGATATCAACCTTAATATAGCCACCACCTGTCAACAACAAACCCTTGTTGGGTATCCATCTTTATGAAACGGTCACCTGTCTTTATCTAACCCGTGATGGTAGGTCCCAAAATAAACGATCACCTGCTGACAACAAACCCTTTTTGTATCCATCTTTATGAAACGACCACCTGTCTATGTCAAATTAGTGGTGGTAGCTCCTAAAATAAAAGACCACCGTGGCTGCTCACAACAAACCCTTGTTGGTATCTACCTTTATAAAACGACCATCTGTCTATATCGAACACTTTACTATCGACAAAGAAACAAGAAGATAAACCAACAAAAACTTTATATCTTACAATAACAAATAATACGGCTACGGCAGACGTGACTGATCAGACAGTGGTCTCATGCTAATATTTACAACATTTATAAAGTTAAGTATTCAGAAATAACCATAAGACAATTTTGATATATATAATATTAAAAGTAGTTAACAGTTCCTTTGAATTTCGAGTATAAGATTTATCTAAAACAAGTTCTAGTTATGTAAAGCTTGGCAAACTTGACATCTACCATTACCTGTAGATGTCACGGCGATGCCTCTAATGATACCGACTTCTTCTTCTGTTAGTTCCAGACTTTGGAAGGGGCGAACCATGTCAAAAATATCGTCGATATACTCCCTTTGTTTGTACCATTGTTGGAATTCCTCTTTATGCATACTCATATCTTCCGGACCATCGAAGTCATTAATCACAAGTAGATCAGGATTCATCATCTTATGGTCAGCTAGAAACCAGTATTCTGTACAACCTTCTGTAAATTAAAAACAAAACAAAATAAAATATACATCATTCCTGTAATGTTAGGTTCAATTTGGTTCAGAGGAGATAGCAAATTATGCTTTTCTCATAGGGTCCAATGTTAAACTATGTCCTACGCTGGCGGCCATGTTTTTTTTACTGATCGGCAACTCTAGTTAACAACCATCCATACATCATTCCTGCAAAGTTTGGTTCAATTTGCTCAAGTAGCTTCAGAGGAGATAGCCAATATATGCTTTTCTCATAGGTCCAATGTTAAACTATGTCCTGCGCTGGCAGCTATGTTTTTGGCAGATCCGGAAAACTTCACCTATCTTAGTAAAAGACCATCCATACATCATTTCTGCAAAGTTTGATTCAATTTGCTTAAGTAGCTTCAGAGGAGATAGCCGATATATGCTTTTCCCATAGGGTCCAATGTTAAACTATGTCCTACGCTGGCAGTCAAGTTTTTTGTGGATCAGGAAAATTTCGGCTATCTTAGTAAAGGACCATCCATATAATAATTCCTGTAAAGTTTAGTTCAAATTGGTCCAGTGGTTTCAGAGGAGATAGTCAAAATGTGAAAAGTTTACGGACGGACGACGGACGCCAAGTGATGGCAAAATCTCACCATGTGAGCTAAAAATGTTTTAATTGTGTTATTCGCCGCCTTTCAAAACATTTAAGAAAAGGAGTTAGCCGAATTAAATAATAAAAGGTTAAGTCCAAAAAATAATAAAAACCGTTTACATCTAAACTACGGTAAAAACAATGTAAACTAGCCTTATTTGATGGCCTTAATCTGACATACATAGGATTAAAATGAACGAAAGTAATAAGTAGCATTCTGTTAAAGATACGGTTTTTACAAATCAACGTTTTAACTTAAAGGACAATACTTAGCTTTTAGTCATAAATACTACTTTACAAACAAAAAAAAAAAAAAAAAAAAAAAAAAAAAAAAAAAAAAAAAAAAAAAAAAAAGAAAACTAAAAAATACTCAAATAAAAAAATAAATAAATAAATTAATTAATTAACACTCAAATATTAACAGGCTTGGGTATCTTTATTTTACCCAAAGATATTCAGTTCAGTTTTAAACATCAAAAACGGTTCTGATTACCTCTGAGAAGTTTCCTTTGATCCTCATAAGAGATATTGTTCATCTCGGGAATCGATCTTAAAAACTCCACCATATTTTCGATGAACAATATACCTTTCCTAGCATAAACATCAAGTAAACACTCTCTGTTATCAAGATCAACGCCAGTTTCATTGTAAATTTCAGTGTATAACTCGTTAGAGAGGAAATTTAACTCAGAATTTGTCTTCTTCTTTTCTAAATATTGTTCCTGTAATTGTAAAATATCGTTTAGTTAAAAATTCTTGTATTATGACTGATAAAATGGACATTATACAGTTATAAAAAATACGCTACGACTACAAAACATGTAAAAAAAGAAATTCTGACTGGGGAACACAGATAAAAACTTTAAACGGGCACCAGGCACAATGTCAAAATAGTACCCAAGACTTAGAGAATGACTTAACTCAATAATTTGTCAACCAGTGGCTTATAATACAAAAAACATCATCTTTGATGGCCAAGTGGTCTAATGTGCCGTTTCACGGATCACAGTCAGTCTCAGCGCTGAGGTAAGAAACATCTATTCGGGTAGATCCTAATGTAAAAAGTATTTGTCATAGTTTTTATTTTTCGGGAACAATCTTGTACACCGCCTTTGGGCAAGCGTCTTCAAACCATTACTCCAACCCTACTTTTATTCCTTAAAAAGATTGGTTTAACTTAATTGAAAAACTTCAACTACATAAACTTTTATCATTATATACCGGTATTGTTTTACTGGTTAATAATGCTTATGGAATGTATACAGTGTTTTGACCAATTTTTGATTGTTTTATTTCCTTGTCATTTGCCAATTTTTGAATACTTTATTTCCTAAAAATTGAAAAAAAAAATTAAATAACGCATGACACCACACCTGCATTGTATAACTATATTTTACCTGACATGTATGCTACAAAGTACTAAGGAGGATGATTATCAGTGAAGGTACGATTTCATTTGTCAGTACGACCAATTTTGTTTGGTGACGCCCTCAAGTTCAAAATCTTTTATCAAAAAATAAATGATTGACTAAGACATTGTAAATAAATTAAAACTTACATAAACTAGATTCTGCTTCCGTAGATTGTAAGTTTTGTCGAATATTTTAGTGAAATCCGGATCTATTTTCCTCTGCGCTACAACCAGTCTGGATATTATATACTGACATTCCGTATCCGATAAATGACTGATATTTGTTAAAGACGAGCAAATCGCCACAGCTTCCAATTTCTTCACTTCTTTAATATTCTGTGTTTTCTTCTGAACGGTGTATCTGCCCGTTTTTATTGCTGTAAAATATTATACAAAAGTCACTTTATTATGCTGTTTACTCTTTACAATCTAAACACTAGAATATGGCGTCCAGTTTTAGTATCGCCTAAAAGGATATCCTCAACAAAAAAAATAATAAATAAATAAATAAAAAGTAAAATAATAATAATAATAATAATAATAATAAAATAAAATAAATAAATGAATAAATATATAAAAATTTAATAAATAAAAATAAAAAATCCAAAAATTATAACAAATAAATAAATAAATAATAATAATAAATTTAAAAAAAATGAAATTAAGTAAAAATTAAAATAAAAAAATAAATGGATTACTTAAAAATTGTTGTTACAAATTCGAAAATTTCAACATTCTCTTCACATCTTAACGATTGAAATATTAATCCCAAACATAATTTTAGACATAATAATAAACCGATATTCTGAGCAGGACATGTCTACTAGATTTTCCTATGATAATTTTGTTTTGGACATGCCTAGAGACAGGCATTTGCTAAGTAGGACTTGTCATCTATATGTTCCTATGATATTTACCGTTTTCGGACATGTCTTAAAGACAGACATTTTTTGTAGCGACATGCTTAGCAGAACATGTCTACTAGATTGTCCTATGATATTTCCCGTTTTTGGACATTCTTAAAGACAGACATTTTTTGTAGCGACATGCTTAGCAGGACATGTCTACTAGATTGTCCTATGATATTTACCGTTTTTGGACATGCCTAAACACAGGCATTTTTTGTAGCGACATGCTTTGCAGGACATGTTTACTTGATAGTACTATGATATTTACCGTTTTTGGACATGCCTAAAGACAGACATTTTTTGTAGCGACATGCTTTGCAGGACATGTTTACTTGATTGTACTATGATATTTACCGTTTTTGGACATGCCTAAACACAGGCATTTTTTGTAGCGACATGCTTTGCAGGACATGTTTACTTGATTGTACTATGATATTTACCGTTTTTGGACATGCCTAAAGACAGACATTTTTTGTAGCGACATGCTTTGCAGGACATGTTTACTTGATTGTACTATGATATTTACCGTTTTTGGACATGCCTAAACACAGGCATTTTTTGTAGCGACATGCTTAGCAGGACATGTCTACTTGATTGTACTATGATATTTACCATTTTTGGACATTCCTAAACACAGACATTTTTTGCAGCGACATGCTTAGCAGGACATGTCTACTTGATTGTATTATGATATTTACCATTTTTGGACATGCTGAGCAGAAGATGTCTACTAGATTGTCCTATGATATTTCCCGTTTTTGGACATTCTTAAAGACAGGCATTTTTTGTAGCGACATGCTTAGCAGGACATGTCTACTTGATTGTACTATGATATTTACCATTTTTGGACATGCCTAAACACAGGCATTTTTTGTAGCGACATGCTGAGCAGGATTTTCTTTTACCAAATACTATGTCACAATTACCAGTTCCATTGCATTTGTAACCATCTTTATTTTTCTCAATTTTCACAAGTGATCTCCGAAAAAATCCCTATAATAATAATAATAATAATTTTAAACAAAGCAGTAATATTTGACCATAAACGCGGGACATTTGTTAAATTAGCCTTCTTTATGTAGGGTAATAATACAGTGAATATATTAGTAATTTATTAAAGCCTTTCGACAGATGAGCATATCTTAATAAGATTTCATCGTGTATTTTCAGTAAATAGAGTTCAACAAGATCACCAGAACCGTAAAAATCCGTGACTCAGTTTTGTAGACTTAGCAGAATCACGCCTAAGAACGGACGCGATATAATTATTTATGATAAAGTAATTAAAAATTAGGTCTCTCGAACATTATCGTCCTATACTTAAAGTAGTGACCTTAGTTACCTTGCAAGCCTCGCAGGAATTAACACCATAATGAAATCCTGAAGCTTTATCGCCACAGACGCGGCATGGTGGCAGTAGTTCATTCACTTGGCTGGATGATTTGTTTCCAGATTTTCCAGAACGTGGTGGTTGACTGTTTGATTCTTTTGTTGAACCAACAACGCCTTCGTGTTTCAGCAATTTATCCGAGTCTGGTGTGGCACCATGGCTCGATGGAGCTTGGTGGCTTTTAGAAGAGCAATAACTCGATGAAAAGTGATGGCTTGGTGTTGTATTGTTTGGAGAGTTATGGCTTGATAAAGAGTCTTGGCTTTGTACAGTGCTTTCAGAAGAGCAATAACTCGATGAAAAGTGGTGGCTTGGTGTTGTATTGTTTGGAGAGTTATGGCTTGATGAAGAGTCTTGGCTTTGTACAGTGCTTTCAGAAGAGCAATGACTCGTTAAAGAGTTTTGGTTTGATTTGGTGTTTTCTGAGACGTTCCAGCTTAATGAAGAGTCCTGGCTTGTCCTTGTCTTTTTTACACAGTGATTTTTGATCGGTGGTTGGTCAGGGTTTGGTGTGGCGGTAATTTTCTGTATTTCTAATCTACTTTGTGGTAATGTATCTCCATTTTCTATATTTGCTAAAGTAACTAAGTATGATGATTTATCCTTCGAAGGAAGCACATAATGGTCATGATTAACAAAACTATCTACACTTAACGAGTTGGTTATTGTAGATGGTTCACATTGATTTAAGAAGGGGTCTGGAATTGTCATAACCGGATATAATAAGGAGTCGTTGTGGATAAGTGAATCCTCCATTATTGGTACGACGTCTCTCGCTTGAGACATGCATTGGTTTTGGTTAAAGATGTTTTCGAGAGTTGGCGTGTCATTTATTTTAGATGGCACGCACTGGTTATTCTGTGATGGACTTGTTGTGTCATGTGACACTGATGTCGTAAACTGGTTGTTGTTTAGTGCATTGCTACTTCCTGTTAATGTGATATTATCATTTAGAAAATCGTCTATGCAATCTACAACACACGTTGGCAGTAGTAGAGGGACAGAGTCACCCTCTACTACTGTTGGCGTTGTTAATCCTTGATGTACTGGATTATTCCTATTAAGAAATGAGTCCCATTGATACAGAGAGCTTGTGGTTGTGACGTCATTATCAGTTCCAAGAATCAGATCGAGGATATCATCATCAATTTTGGGGAAACAGTCAACCATTTTATACCTAAATAAACAAAAATATTAGATATTACATCAAAGCAGCAAACCAAGCTTGTAAACTAAATAGAGTCAAAGACGAATGAAACGGTTTTAGTGAATATAGAAAATATGATGACTTTGATCCAACGATATAAACAATAAAAAACAAATGTAAAACATATGCCATAAAATATAAACGTGTACCGACTTATGACAAGCAGCTGATATACTAGCGATAAAATGTTGTGGAAATATATACGAAGTCCGCGAAAAGACAATTTTATGCGAACGAAATGTTAATGGTCGGGCATAAAAAAGATTTATGTTGGAACAAAATGCTATTGCGTGAAATCGACATACTAATTCTTGCGAATGCAAACATGTTTTTATTTTAATGTCCCTTTGCGGGCTCCGTAAAATACCGGTAATCACGTATAAATAAATTACTAGACCTTCACATAACTTATATAGTAATATAGGTATGTATGGGTAATTGTGTGAATTATATGAAATATTTGAAAATTAGCTTATGTATTGGTATAACTGGGTAAGGTAGTGGTCACTAGTACAAATCATTTGTTATTGATGATTAGTTCAAATAGTTGAAAACATGAAAACTGCAACCTAAGCAGAGTTCATGAACTGTCAGGACTTGCGCACTAAAATGGCTATAAGTACAGGTGATCGCAGTATACCTACATAGACAAACAAGATTGAATAAATGAAATAGATTAAAACCTACCTTTGTTAACAACGGCTAAAATCTGAAGAAAAGTGTATTTTACACAAAATCCTTTAAAAATGATATCAACATCCGGGTGAGACGATGAGTTAATGATATTTTTTTCACATTTCATAAGCGATTACTTAAAATAGAAATGACAAACGTACAGCTGATAGCGATTTGATCCATAAATTATATTTAAAGGTCAAGGGTGTTCTACATGTGTAGTCATGTATATAAGGATTGGCGATCAATGACGATATAAGTTCAGTAGAATTTCGTAATACATTTTGTATTTATATATGTAATGTTCATGCTACAAGATTTGCTGTTAATTGGTAGAAAAACAAACGAATTCTATTTGACTATAACAGGAATTCTCTGCGACCGGTTATCTATCTATCTTCTATGTGTGTGTGTGTGTGTGTGTGTGTGTGTGTGTGTGTGCCATTTTCAAAAATAGCTACAAATTCAAGTTTTCTCGTCTTTAAGTAAAAGTATCTAGTTTATTTAAAAAAAAGGTATTGTTAACTTTTTCTTTTACATAAACTAGATTTGTCTGCAAATACTGTATCCTTAAAACTGAAACAGCGGAACTGTCACTAAGGCACAGTAATAAAGATTAAATATGTCAATAAATAGATAAATAAAAAATAAATAAATAAATATATAAATAAATAATATTGTTTTGTTTTTGTGCTGCTGGGAATGAAAACCGACACATATTGGTTTAACCATGGACATAAAAAAATTCTCAGCTTACCGAAGATCGGTATTTTACTCCTTGCACTCCAACTTTCTCCACAATATCTGAACTAAACACACTGATATAACTGACTGGATATTGACTGGAGCGAAAAAGACAACGTCTTTCGAAAAAGACGTTAAGCCGTTGGTCCCGTGTACCCGGTCGTTTGATGGGGCACGTTAAAGACTCCCTATGATTTTCGAAAACAGAGTAGGCCTTTACACCGACATAGGGCTCCCTCCCCTTATCAAAATCAGAACCAACTTTCGGCTCCCTTTCGTTTTAAAACTCTTCATTAGACTTAACAAGCCTCAAATAACCCCATCCAAATTTTTATTCAAAAATTCAAAATTCTTTCTCTTCGCATGCTCGACGGCGCGCCGGTTTCGTTATCCTCTTGACTGCCTGTCGCCTGGTGCTCTCCTACTCGCTTGGTAGCCCATCCCCTTCTACCTACTTCAACTTATCACGTCAAACATCAACAAAAAACAATTTTAAAGCATCCGTCTGCACATTAGCCTGGGGCTACATGTAGACGTTAAACTCCAACAACTTGTGTGTGTAAGTACCATTTATCAAATCAAATCACAGGTTACTTCTCTCGGTAATTGATTTCAACTTGCAACGATTACAGTTGTTCAAGGACGAAATTTATACTAGCGGAAAAAAGAATCGCAAGTTTATCTTTAATCTTGATTATTTAAATGGTCGTTACTATTTTTTTAATTTCACGACGTAGGATATCCCCGCCTATAAATAGCAGACCCCCCTCCAATCTGTTGCTTTTCGTTAGGCAAGTTTCAGAATATTGCTCGCGACGACGTCGATAGACACGTTGTATATAGTCCATCTGACCAAAAAAAAAAAAAAAAAAAAAAAAAACATTGAGACCCGAGCTCGTCAGTGAACAATGGTCCAAATGTAACCGATAAGGCGCATGTGCAAGCAGACCCTGCATTCGACATTGGCATCGCCTCTTCATGAGTAGCGGACCAACAAAGGGACGCCATGACCTTAAACGAAATTCCCGCAACCGTTTCCTTACCGCTCTTGAACAAAGTGACCGACTGTAAGCATGAATGTCGTCTCCGTCGCCGTCTGAAATCTATTACGGGACGAGGGACGTATGACTCTATGTTGATGTAAAGCCCGTCAGACCAATCTCCCTGTGGCACCGAGACCAACTTAAGATATTGTCGTCTCGTGTACAACAAACTACTGGGCTACATGACGTTGCGCATGCCTGCATTTCAGAGCAATAACGTTAACCCTTCCCCTATCGACTTTCCTCGATCGCTGCATTTCATTATACAAATGTTATGTAACTTATCTGTTTTGTTTCAATGTTCTATTTGTAATGATTTAACAGCAGGTATGGTGTAGGAGTAACCCGTATGTACGCTTTCTTGAAAAATGTGCTGAAAGCCTGCAGCCGTTCGAGTGAAAGGACTTTTTATTTATGCACAGAGGTAGCTCAGAGTTTCAGAGTTGAATCTATTTTTTTTAATTTTTTTTCTAAAATCTATATAAAACTTTTTTTTTTTTTTTTGCTTTTTGCAAGTCACATAATATAGTTGATATGGTGTCAGTTTGTCATGAAAACTATCTCAACAAGTCAAGATAATTGGCGGTGACTAAAATTGATCTGATTGCTACAGACAAAGTCGGTTAATTTCTTTAAAATTGATTTACCAAATAAGCAAACTTAACGCTATAATACATTTCTTTATTTTAACATGGTCATTGAAATCATTGTCAATAATCCGTGTGATTGGATTGATAATCCGGGTGGTCGATAATCCCGGGTGGTCGATACCTTTCTTTTTCTATCTATACTTGGTAAATATTAATCGAAACCCCCATGGTATCTCGAAGGAGATGTTTAATATTTGCTGTGAATTAAAGTTTAAAGTTAAAGTTTTGTTAAAGGCCCTCGGTTTTTTTTCTGGTTTATTTTTGGATAGTGTGTCTTCACTTGTTTGAGTTGTGTTTGCATGTACATGTATATATTTGTATGTGTTAAGACGTGTGTTCAGATTGAGTGTTATAAAACGGCGATAAATTGTAAAATAAATAAAAACAGCGATTAATTACGAAACAAACAAAGATTTAGATTTACTGTCTATCTGCAAATACGATAGTTTAAATCAGTTTGCAAAATACAAAAAAGTATGTTTTTGGTTATTTTGGTCGTTTTCAACTTTACTTTTGAATCTTAAGTCCGTATCCGTATACTTATTTTCCTTAAAGCTGCATTAAGTTTTCCAAAGAAAAAATTAAAACGGTGCTGATCTAATTAATGATGTTCCTAATGAACAATGACTGTTTTGGTTCAACGATAAAAGCTCGAATAAATACAGAAATAACAGTATTTACCCAGCGAGATGCAGCATTTGGGATCTAATATTAGAACATGGTTACGTCATCAAAACCCGGGTCATTTAAACACAACTTTAAAAACAGTGAAAACACGGAACTTCTTTGGATTTGTCATTTGTGACTTAGTAAGGGATACATAATGCCATTTTAAACACATCTGGATATTAATGAAGGACAATTAATGCAATCTGTCATGTTTCACCTTTGATTCTAGGGTTTTCCGTACATCCGTGCGCATGCTCCAAGGTCATAATTACCATCGTAAAACACTGACCAACCGGTAAGAGGATTCCGCTTATTTACAACTAAAAGAAATGAAATTTTAGAAAATGAATGTCACGGATCGTGGTTAGAAGTTATCTATTTTGAAAAAAAAATATTTTTAGAAAATCAAAAAAAATTCAGAAAATTGAAAAACTTAATGCAGCTTTAAGGCACGATGTGTGAACGTTACATGTATTTTGTGTTGGAAAAAAACGTGTGCATCGATATTTTTCATTATTTAAAAAAAACGAAGATGGTATCGTGTTGTTAGACTGACATTTCAAAATCAAGCAATTTTAATTGCAATTTGAAAAAAAAATTATTCGGATATTCTACACCTATTTTCCAATTAAAATATTTCATTGACAACAAGATAATGGTTATTGACAATTATGTAAACAGATCGAGTTTCTTTTTTATACAATGCATTAACCGTATTTCTCTCGTTAAGTATGGGTTATCAAATATTTGTGTTTCCTGACGACTTACACTGTGTAAAGTATTATCTTTATCCAACATTAGAGGGAATTGACCCCTGATATTTCAGCCTTGGCCGAATTAAATTTTTAAAAAAAAGTCATTTACCTCGGATGACACGATATTTTAAGGCTTCTGATAAAAGTCCCGGTGACAGTGATTAATGTCTTCTGTGAGCCGACAGATAGAGAAAATATAAAAAGTTAAATTATAAATTTGTCCAATATTATTTTTTAATTAAAATTTCCAATAACTGCAAACATTCCGATGATTTTATAAATTCTACTTTTTATAATTTTCGAATTAACTGCAGAGTTTTATCATTTTATTGTTTGTTTATACAAAAAAGTGTCCTTTTGAGACTCGGCGTAAACTAAATTAACCGCATATCGTATTACTGTAAAATGTGACTAACGATTTTTTTACTGCTTAGCTGACAACTTGTGTTTTAAACAAATTGTAATCTTGTAGACTAAGAACCATAACTCTGGCTTTTTGTTGAAGTTTGAGGAAACAATCGGAAGTACTTTAAACACCCATCGAGTCACCCTGGAAATACTGCTTTATGGTGACGTATTGTCATCAGACACCATCAACACTCATATATTTTCTTATGTTCAATTCTTTATTAAACAAACTTCCCGATTCAAGTTCTTCATTGTAATATTTTCTCTATCTTCTGGAGTGTCACCACACCTTACTTTACTATTTCTGCCTGTTTCCCTTTTATTACTTATATCTCTTATTTTCTACCTTTCATATTACCTCACTCTTCTCTGTATCTTTTTTTATTTCCTTTTCAACACTTAAAATAATGTTTTTGTTTTGTGTGTGTGTGTTTGTCCGTCATAACGAATGCGTGTGTTGTGCGACCGTTAAGGAGAGGATTATATAAGGTTGTGATAACTTATATCCAAGCCTATTGTTTATATGACAATAAAATATGTTGAAAAAAAATCGGAAGTGCTAAGAACAAATTGTTCTTTGGAAAAAAAAACGCGACAAAACATTTAAGCAGAAAATGATTCAGCTAGTTAATTGACTAGCCAAGCTACCCACTAAATTATTAAAGCTACTGTTCTATTTTGAATGCAGGAACAGCCTCCCACTCCCAGATAGTGTAGGAACAGCTTCTCTCTCCCACAGTGCATGAACAGCTTCTTCCTCCCACGGAATGTAGGAACAGCTTCCCCCCCCAACAGAGTGTAGGAACAGCTTCTTCCTCCCACGGAGTGTAGGAACAGCTTCTTCCTCCCACGGAGTATAGGAACAGCTTCTCTCCCCCACGGAGTGTAGGAACAGCTTCTCCCTCCAACGGTGTGTAGAAACTGCTTCTCCCTCCCACGGAGTGTAGGAACAGCTTCTTCCTCCCACGGAATGTAGGAACAGCTTCTTCCTCCCACGGAGTGTAGGAACAGCTTCTCCCCCAACGGAGTATAGGAACAGCTTCTTCGTCCCACGGGGTGTAGGAACAGCTTCTCCCTCCAACGGTGTGTAGGAACAGCTCCTCCCTCCAACGGAGTGTAGGAACTGCTTCCCATATCTTGATAGTGTGAAAATACGTTTTAAACAACGACCAACGTGAAGTGTTTATAAAATACAAACATCGTAAATGATAGATTTATTTTTACTGCAGGTTGTATATTATAAAGTGTTATTATTATATTATAGATATTATATACGGCATATTTTACCTCTCTATTTCTTAATATAAGTTTCCCGCCAATGTTTTTATCTGTCTCCGCCTTATAAAGATCCTTTCAAACAAAAAGTTTAACAGAAGTCTTATTTTCATTCACCAGTAATTTTTAAGTTCAAATTACTTCGAGTCTGTAAACTTGGTAACTAGTCGCGAATAGCTGAAATATTGCTGATGTGACGTTAAACAGCATTCAAACAAATAAACTTGTTAAAATTTTAAGTTCATGTATTATACATTAATTTATAAATGCCGAATTGTAATGTAATTCAGTCTCGTTGTTTTCAGAATATAGTCACGTGAGTTGTAAAAGATCATCTTCTGCCGTTAACACAAAAACCCGAATACTATTTGGTGATTTTTTTTTTTTTTTTTTTTTTTTTTTTTTTTTTTTTTTGGTATGAGTGATCGATACCACACTCCCTCTATGTTATTCTGAGAGACATTTTTTATATATTACCGTTACAGCTATTTTAGGACGTCCTATATTATGTCCTCTCGATATCGACATTTTACAATATTACGCAATCCTGTTTGTATATAAAACAATATCGGAGACCCTTCCTAACATGATGAGTGGTTCCCCTCGTGACACCATACGTTGTTTTAAAGGATGTATGGTTCGTTCTGAATTTCGCAATATTTAGTCGGGTGATTAGTTCTTTATGCTTATGCATTGATTCCTTAAATGGAATTTAATATGTAAACTAATAAAATAGTATCAGTACTTTTATAGTGCATCATAAGGCATTAAAAACAGGAGAGAGAGAGAGAGAGAGAGAGAGAGAGAGAGAGAGAGAGAGAGAGAGAGAGAGACTTTATGATAACCGAGGTTTACATTAACACATAATCAGTATAGTATAGTATAGTATAGTATAGTATAGTATAGTATAATATAGTGTAGTATAGTATAGTATAGTATAGTATAGAATAGTATAGTATAGTATAGAATAGTAAAGTGCTACTGTATCAGCGAACTTGAGTGGGATCAATGCTCTATAGTATCTATTTTCCATAGGTCTGTTAGCTATGGAATAAGTGTTCTATGGGATCCGTGTTCTATTGGGTCTGTGCTAAATGAGATCAGTGTTCTATGGGTCTATGCTAGATGAGATCTGTCCTCTATCTAGTCTGTGCTATTTGAGATCAGTGTTCTATGGGATCAGTGTTCTATGGGTCTATGCTAGAAGAGATCTGTCCTCTATCTAGTCTGTGCTATTTGAGATCAGTGTTCTATGGGATCTGTGTTCTATGGGGTCTATGCTAGAAGAGATCTGTCCTCTATCTAGCCTGTGCTATTTGAGATCAGTGTTCTATGGGATCTGTGTTCTATGGGGTCTATGCTAGATGAGATCTGTCCTCTATCTAGTCTGTGCTATTTGAGATCAGTGTTCTATGGGATCTGTGTTCTATGGGTCTATGCTAGATGAGATCTGTCCTCTATCTAGTCTGTGCTATTTGAGATCAGTGTTCTATGGGTCTATTCTAGATGAGATCTGTCCTCTATCTAGTCTGTGCTATTTGAGATCAGTGTTCTATGGGATCAGTGTTCTATGTTTCTATGCTAGAAGAAATCTGTCCTCTATCTAGTCTGTGCTATTTGAGATCAGTGTTCTATGGGATCAGTGTTCTATGGGTCTATGCTAGATGAGATCTGTCCTCTATCTAGTCTGTGCTATTTGAGATCAGTGTTCTATGGGATTAGTGTTCTATGGGTCTATGCTAGAAGAAATCTGTCCTCTATCTAGTCTGTGCTATTTGAGATCAGTGTTCTATGGGATCAGTGTTCTATGGGTCTATGCTAGATGAGATCTGTCCTCTATCTAGTCTGTGCTATTTGAGATCAGTGTTCTATGGGATCTGTGTTCTATGGGTCTATGCTAGAAGAAATCTGTCCTCTATCTAGTCTGTGCTATTTGAGATCAGTGTTCTATGGGATCAGTGTTCTATGGGTCTATGCTAGATGAGATCTGTCCTCTATCTAGTCTGTGCTATTTGAGATCAGTGTTCTATGGGATCAGTGTTCTATGGGTCTATGCTAGAAGAGATCTGTCCTCTATCTAGTCTGTGCTATTTGAGATCAGTGTTCTATGGGATCTGTGTTCTATGGGGTCTATGCTAGAAGAGATCTGTCCTCTATCTAGCCTGTGCTATTTGAGATCAGTGTTCTATGGGGTCTATGCTAGATGAGATCTGTCCTCTATCTAGTCTGTGCTATTTGAGATCAGTGTTCTATGGGATCTGTGTTCTATGGGTCTATGCTAGATGAGATCTGTCCTCTATCTAGTCTGTGCTATTTGAGATCAGTGTTCTATGGGTCTATTCTAGATGAGATCTGTCCTCTATCTAGTCTGTGCTATTTGAGATCAGTGTTCTATGGGATCTGTGTTCTATGGGGTCTATGCTAGATGAGATCTGTCCTCTATCTAGTCTGTGCTATTTGAGATCAGTGTTCTATGGGATCAGTGTTCTATGGGTCTATGCTAGAAGAAATCTGTCCTCTATCTAGTCTGTGCTATTTGAGATCAGTGTTCTATGGGATCAGTGTTCTATGGGTCTATGCTAGATGAGATCTGTCCTCTATCTAGTCTGTGCTATTTGAGATCAGTGTTCTATGGGATCAGTGTTCTATGGGTCTATGCTAGAAGAAATCTGTCCTCTATCTAGTCTGTGCTATTTGAGATCAGTGTTCTATGGGATCAGTGTTCTATGGGTCTATGCTAGATGAGATCTGTCCTCTATCTAGTCTGTGCTATTTGAGATCAGTGTTCTATGGGATCTGTGTTCTATGGGTCTATGCTAGAAGAAATCTGTCCTCTATCTAGTCTGTGCTATTTGAGATCAGTGTTCTATGGGATCAGTGTTCTATGGGTCTATGCTAGATGAGATCTGTCCTCTATCTAGTCTGTGCTATTTGAGATCAGTGTTCTATGGGATCTGTGTTCTATGGGGTCTATGCTAGATGAGATCTGTCCTCTATCTAGTCTGTGCTATTTGAGATCAGTGTTCTATGGGATCTGTGTTCTATGGGTCTATGCTAGAAGAGATCTGTCCTCTATCTAGTCTGTGCTATTTGAGATCAGTGTTCTATGGGATCAGTGTTCTATGGGTCTATGCTAGATGAGATCTGTCCTCTATCTAGTCTGTGCTATTTGAGATCAGTGTTCTATGGGATCAGTGTTCTATGGGTCTATGCTAGAAGAGATCTGTCCTCTATCTAGTCTGTGCTATTTGAGATCAGTGTTCTATGGGATCTGTGTTCTATGGGTCTATGCTAGAAGAGATCTGTCCTCTATCTAGTCTGTGCTATTTGAGATCAGTGTTCTATGGGATCTGTGTTCTATGGGTCTATGCTAGATGAGATCTGTCCTCTTTCTAGTCTGTGCTATTTGAGATCAGTGTTCTATGGGATCTGTGTTCTATGGGTCTATGCTAGATGAGATCTGTCCTCTATCTAGCCTGTGCTATTTCAGATCAGTGTTCTATTGGGTCTGTGCTGAATAAGATCAGTGTTCTATGGGATCAGAGTTCTATGGGATCAGTGGATTATGGGATTAGTGAACTATGAGGTATGTGTACTATGGGATTAAAGTGTTCTAAGGGATCATTTTACTATGAAAACAAAGTTCTGTGCAATTATTGTGCCATGGGATCAGAATTTTGTGGGATCAGTGCAATATTTGTTAAGTGAGCAATGGGTTTGATAAACTATTGGATCAGTATACTATTAGATCAGTGTATCATTGGATCAGTGTTCTATGATATCAGTGTGCCATGGGATTAGTGAATAATATTCAAAAATAGAGGTGTAACAAATTGTTGAGTAATGGTGTTTTGTGCCGCCTAGTTAAAGTCCTGTCAGCTTCCGGTTACTACTGTCAGGGACCAATTATACTTACCCTTTGTGCCTCAATTAAATCCTATCAGCTTCCGGTTACTGCTGTCAGGGACAAATTATACTTACCCTTTTTGCCCCAATTAAATCCTATCAGCTTCCGGTTACTACTGTCAGCGAGTGACAGGGACCAATGCATTATACTTAGCCCCCTTTGTGCCCCAGTTAAATCCTGTCAGCTTCCTGTTACTACTGTCAGGGAGTGACAGGGACCAATTATACTTACCCTTTGTGCCCCAATTAAATCCTATCAGCTTCCGGTTACTACTGTCAGTGAGTTACAGGGACCAATTATACTTTACATTTGTGCCCCCAATTAAATCCTGTCAGCTTCCGGTTACCGTACTGTCAGGGAGTGACAGGGACCAAATTATACTTTGTGCCCCTATTAAAGTCCTGTCAGCTTCCGGTTACTTCTATCAGGGACCAATTACATTTGTGTATACTAACACATAGTATCTATGCTGATAATTATAGAATTTTTAATCGACGCCTTGCAGTAGACATTTTTTTAGGTTCATTGCCATGTTTCAAATGCCTCAAATACGTACACGATCGGTGATGAGTAAACGTAGTTCTACTGTGACGTTTTTGTGTTTGTTGTATGTACATGTATTTTCAACATTTCTGGTTCCCTAACTGTTGACGGGGAGATTCCAATATTGTTTCTTTGGAATGGATAGACATTTCTGACTCTGTTTCTTTCTCTACTTCTTCACGTGACAAACATCAGTCGATTGATGTTTACTATTCGACTGAATTTATGTACATAGAGTGGAGTGAAGTAATGGTGTTTTAATACGCCAAAGTCATTTTTTTTTTCACTTATTTCGAGGCGGTCAGATATGTGATGATGGAGGAAACCGGAGTGCGCGGAGAAAACCACAACCTTTGGCAAGCGAACTGACAAACTTTCTTACACAAGGATCTGTCCCGAGTGGGATTCCAACCCAGGCGGTGAGAGGCGCTGTGATCCGTAAGCGCGCGCAGAGACCGAGACCCCTACGTACACAAAGCTACCAACTGACCTGCATTTACATGTGAAACCCCAATGACCCGCCAAGAAAGGGACTGACCCGCGTATGACCACCGCGGCAAATTTAAGCGATTACTCGGGTGGACCTCGGGTGTTATGGATTAATCTGGTGTAATGGATTAATTTTGTTGCGCCAGGTATCAGCTGAAACATCACAAAATCACCATGTGCGTACTACATTAATATCTATGTAAAATCACACCAGAATACACCTTTTTTAATTTAATTTTCGGTGCGCTTCGGTTGTGACCCGCAATTACATAAAATAGGGTTGGCAGCTCTGCGTACAGAACACTGATTGCCACCATCTGCAACTCTTACAAACTACTTAACGTTGTGGCAATGTCCAATTTACGTTATCTGTCCGTAGTCTGTTATATTTTTTTCCTGAAATAATCCTTTTTCCCTGAAGTAATGGGGTTTCATGCTCCGGTTAAAATTCATGGATAGTGTGCGTAGGAAACTGACAATCTTTCCAACACTAGGATCTGTCCGAGCAAGATTTAAACCTAGGCGGTGAGAGGTGCTGTGATCCGTAAGCTCGCGTTTTAGACCATTCGGCCATCAAGTCGTTGCTATGTTGAGAAATGTGAAGACTACAGTGGTGAAAGGGAAATCACTCTTAAATGCATCATGCTAATCGTGTACAAGTGTCATAAAACTTGAAACTAGTTTGTTATTTTTTATTTTAGCCTCTCTCTCTCTCTCTCTCTCTCTCTCTCTCTCTCTCTCTCTCTCTCTCTCTCTCTCTCTCTGAGAATAATATTTAAAGTTACACTCATCTAAAATTTCAATAAATCAAATTAGAGGTTTCAAGAGTGTTTGAGTAATGGTGTTTTACGCTTGTGCAGTCAAGATTTCTTCACCTGAATCAAAGCTGTCAGTTCAAGGATGGGGACCGGAGTGCAAGAAGAAAATCACCAACTTTCGGCAATCGAACTGACAAACTTTCTCACATCACGATCTCGCGGTCGGGGGGGGGGGTGTGGCTCAGTTATCTGCAAAAACACGCCTTATGTACTAGACCTCTTGCGCACCGAGGCTTAGATATTTAAAGTAATAAAGAAACTGGAGTGAAATAAATCATCTTTTATGCTAAAATTCAGTATTAAAGTTTTAGACATCGTTATAACACAACATATCGCATTATTACTGAATATAATTACTTCCCGATCTGTTCTGGTTAACTGACTATAATAATAATAATAATAATAATAATAATAATTTATAATTGTGAATAATAATAATAATAATAATAATAATAATAATAATAATAATAATTTATAATTGTGGTGAATAATAATAATAATAATAATAATAATAATAATAATTTATAATTGTGAATAATAATAATAATAATAATAATAATAATAATAATAATAATAATAATTTGTAATTGTGAATAATAATAATAATAAATTATAATTGTTTATAATAATAATAATAATAATAACAATTTATAATTGTAAATAATAATAATTGTGTACATCTGCAATAATAAAAGCGAGTCAGGATATGCAACAGATGAGAGAGAGAGAGAGAGAGAGAGAGAGAGAGAGAGAGAGAGAGAGAGAGAGAGAATTGAGATCTCCGTGTTGTGACTGGGACTAACACCATTGTGTCACGGTTTGCTATATATGTGCTAATAATTTTCAAAGATTTTTTTTAATATAAACTGGTTCCTTTAAAATTGCTAAAAAATAAACAGTGAATAAATAAATACTAGAAAAATAAATAAATGTTAAATAAATAAATAAATAAATAAATAAATAAATAAATAAATAGTGCATTTTCAGTGACACTGATCTCGTGTTAAATGTCCCTGTTCTGAAGTTTTCATATACCGTGATTTTTTCACATCTATTTATAATATATATATTTAGGCTAAAATCATCTATATATAAATAAAGGCGATGAATAAATTAGCCTTTATTTGATGACCTCTGACATTTATTTTATTATTAGATTTTGCCAGTACATTGTCGTGTTATTTCTCCCTTAGGAACCTCATTTTTAAAACCGCAACAGTTTGTTTGTAATCATTGCCACGTGCATTTCACTACATTGCAATCAAAACGTCCGTATTTTATTTAAATGTTATTAAATGATCGTATTTTATGGCGGATTAGCACAGGCTATGGGTAGTAAGACAACATTTAATTTTTTTTTTAAATGGCATCGATATACCCAGCCATTGTTGTTGTTTCATCATCATTCATTGAAGAAAGAACATTAATGGACGAATCATGTTTACATCCAAAACGTCATCTCATTATGCGGATAAATACCTTTTGTTTTTTTAAAGATGTAAATTTGATTTTTGCATAAAAAAACTAAATTGTAAAGACACAGGCATATTAAGTGAAATAAAGACGTCTGATAATGATACGGCGAAAATTGAATAAAATAATCACGCACTATATGACAGTGCGGATTAATAATAAACAAAAATGTAGTACACGGGTTTTTCCAGTATCCTCAGACCGCTCGGGTTCATCATGGGACCTCATGTGTGTACAAGGTGGCCCTTAAATGTGGTTTTCGTTTTAATTTATTGCAGTGCAAACTTAGGTAAGTTCAGAATAATTAAACAAAAATAACCAAACTCATTGTTTTGCATAACTTAAACGACGTAAAGGCTGTTAAGTCCATTATTTTGTTCTGTAGGTTTTCAACATGGCGCTTATGTTGCTGCTGCTGAGAGATCAGTTTCGGTAGATTTTGATAGTGAAGGACTCGCGTCGAAGTTGTTATTTTTTGGAAGAACCCTTTTTGCTCCTATTATGTGGGCAAAGAATAATGTCAAAGTTTCACGAGATACTGAACCGTTCTTGCAGACCATTCAAAGGAAATTGAATTTGGTTGATGATGGAGAGAAAGAAGGGAAGAAAAAGAAACGACACAAGAGGTCTTACAAAGTTAGCCAAAGACATGGGGACCATGAAGATAAATTCCAGCTTTCTTCATCAATACCTGCAGATTTTATATTAGTAGTGGTATGTATAATAGAAAATGCATTACTTCTCAATTATTGATAGAGAGAAAATTCATATCTATATCCGATATATAGTGTGTGGGTGGGTGGGAAGGGAGGTGGCAGTTGATAAAAATTTGGGCAAGTCAACCAAGAGAGAACTGGCATTAGGATGATAAAATATGTGATGTGAACAGGTTTTAATGCAAACAACCCATATTCGGGCTCTGAGAAAATCTAAAATAAAATTATTTCTGTTTTCAAATTGGACTTGACAAAAATAATTATTCATGTACTTACACACTTCTCTGAGCCAAGTCATTGTTCCATGAAGGGCATAAGTATATAAATGGAATTCCTGGTAATTTTATTGAAGATTGGTGATATCTGTGTCAGGAAATTAAGTTAGCTACAGCCATTTGCTGCTTATTTCAATTAAAAAGTATATAAAGGTATTTTTTTTATGTTTCGAGGCTGCTTTTTAAATAAATAACTACAGGAAATCAATTTTTGGGAGAAGAGTTATTTTTTAAAACTTCTTGCCAGATGCAGTAATGCATGTATGTGTAATGTAAGTAAGTAAGTTTATTGCATTAAGTATTACAAAAAAAACTTATAGCAATTGTATATATATCAAACTTATGGATAATAATAATAATACATGGCTTTACACAGTTATAATAATGTATATACGAATAAAGTATATATGCGTAATGATTAATTAATTAATATAATATAGTATAATATAGCGGAATACTACTATGTAGCAGAAGGACTGACAAAGACGTTTTTTGAGAGAGAAAAAAAAATATTTTGATAGTTTTATAACCTTAGGTTTACTCTAACTACAAGAAAGAATATAAAAAAATATATATTTATTAGGCCAGTGACAAAAGTACTTATCAAGATATTTCAGCCTTAAATCTCTATAGACAGGACATACTAATAGAAAAGAAAATGAAACTCATCTTCTATAACGTTCATTTTACAAAGTTTACTTAATCTATGTGATAATAAATCACCAGTATATATGTCAAACCCTTTATTTCAAATCTTTTTATTGCTTCAGTCTCAATCACTGAAATAAAATTTAATATTCATGAATGAAAAGAGGTTCTTTTGGATGGGAACTTAAAATAAATGAGGTGTCATGATAAAGAACCCTGTTGTATAATGTCATCAGCGCAATGCACAGGCAAAATTTCTGTACTTTCACCAATAGCTGGTGATGTCTCGATGGATTCATTAAACCATTATCAGAGTACTTAATTAAAGTTTCATGAAAATTTTAGCTGTAACATTTGATGTTATTGAACTTACTGGTAAATCACAGAATAATGTATAAATGTAATCTCTTTTATATATAAACCAGGTTGTATATATATAACTTGGTGTCTGATGGGTCAACACTGCGGTAGCTCAGTTGGCCATCAGTGGGAGGTCATGGGTTTGAACCCCAACCGGGTCTGACCCAAGACTTAAAAGTGGGTAGTGACTGTTCTTCATCAAGCACTTATCATTACCAAATGGAGAGTCATGGTTCATTCCGATGGGAACTTAAAATAAACTAGGTCCTGTGTCACTGTAGGTGAGGCACGATAAAGAACCCTGCTGTATAATGCCATTAACACAAGGCATAAGCAAAATTTCTGCGATTTTGCCTATAGGTGGAGACGTCTCGATAAAAGTGAAACATTCTTGACTGGGTCAGACAGATCCTAGTGTGAGAAGCTTTGTCAGATTGATTGTTTCAGGTTGGTAGTTTTCTTTAGGTACTTTATTTTTTTCCTTGATCATTCCAGAACTGACCCCTTGATAGAAGTTAAAGAATCTTAACTGGGCCAATAAACACAATTAGTTAACTTTACTTTTTATAGCAAATTGCTACATTTCTATATTTCATCAGGTACTTGATCTTGACTGGGGTGTTTAACACCATTACTTCACTTCACCAATGTTATATAAATCCAATGTTATAGCACATGGCTACATTTTTAGCTCACCTGAGCAGAAAGTGCTCATGTGAGCTATTGGTATCAAAAGAGGCAGATCCTCCGTCTTCCATCTGTCTGTCCGTCCGTCCGTCAACAATTGCTTCAAACGACTTCTTCTCAGAAACTTCTGGTCACATTTTGTTTAAACTTGATCAAAAGCATCTATAGAACATTGCCTTTCAGGTTTGTGTTTTTGGTTGCTATAGCTACCAAATGTGGGTCACAGTGACCTACATAGTGAAAAACCTAAAAAAAAATCTTCTGTAAAACCACTTCACTGAGATAAAATCTGATGTGATATTTGGCATCTATGGCATCTTGTATACCAAGTTTGTGAATTTCAATAATTTTTGTGAAAAATAAGGTTACCTGTTTTTGGCGTTTATTTTTTGTATTTTGTAAATAGTACTTTTTTACAAAAATTACAATAATGAATTAATTTAGGTGAAGTCTTTTCCCAAACACCATTTTCTTACTTGAAGAAATATATGTTTGACAATTTTCATGAAATTCTGTAAAATACAAGTAGCTTTTTTCGGCCTTTTTCATTTTCAATTCTAGCAACCCAAGGGTCGGGGGTTCAAATCCCAGTAGAGCCACTATTTTTTTTTTTTAATGTTTTTATTTTTCTATTTTTATTTTCTGAATTTTTTGACTTACAATGGTGCATGGTAGAGATTTTATGAATTTTTAGTGTAATTTTTTTTTTTTTGAAATACATGTGATACTGCAACCCAATGGTCGAGGGTTCAAATCCCAGTGGAGCCATTTTTTTTTCCTTTTCTGAATTTTTATGACTTACAATGGTGCATGGAAGAAATTTTTGAATTTTTACTTTTTTGGTCGCCATAGCTACATTGACCTAAATAGTTGAAAACCTAAAATAATTTTCTTCTTCCAAACCACTTCACTGAGATAAAATCTGATTTGATATTTAGCATCTAAAGCATCTTCTATGTATTCTGACAGATTTTAATAATTTCATTTTCAAGTGTCCGGGAATTTAGAGGAAATTTGAAAAGTAAATCTCTTGAAAATTGGGGGTTTCTGAATATTTAGAGTGTCTGAGAAATTGGAGACATTTTTGAGCCGATTTTGGGTCCTGGTTACCTCTCGGCATTTTAACATATTATCAACAGTGATATCCACGCATAAATCAATGATGAATTAAAGTTTTAAATAAAATACAAATTAAATTCACCTTTTGTGTTGTTTATTTCATTAATTATTATTTTTTTAAAAGTGTTTGTTGATCAATAATCATGATTCTGTAGCCTAATACACATTGAGGTCGCCATTTGTTTACAAGTAAACAACGTGACTTTTTTTATTAACTCCCAACGTTTGAGGAACACCAACATGTCGCTTTCTATTTGTAATTGTCTGCAGTCAAATAATTATTATTCTTCGTGTGTTGTATTATTTGTGAATCAAGTTGAGAGAATTTCGTTTCATACAAACATTCAATATTTTAATACGCGTAGGCCTCCATGTATGTGTGTACATTTTAGGAAATGGCAAATAAAAGGTTAAAAAATTAAATTATTTTAAATCATACTTCAAACATATTTTAACGTAATTCTCATCTTGGAAAGGCATTTTTATTGTGTCTGTCGTCTGGAACAATCACATCGTCGTTTCGGGAATTCCCATAACAAACACTAAATGAGATAAACGTCATTTCCTGTTTTCATCAGAATAAATGTCTTTGATGTTGAACTAGTGTACCGACAAGATTTTGTCTTACACGATTTTCTCGGCAGTAAACATTAATTTTAATCAACTTTCATAGAAAATTAAAGCACTTATTTAAGGTATGATTTTATTGAGTTTACTTAGAAACGTAAATACATTGCACATACCTGTTTCAGGTTACGATGCAATGGCGCCAATACACAATGAAATAAACTTGTGAAAAGAACAATTTAGTGTTTAAATACTTGAAAACAACTAAGTTTCTTCTTGATTTTATTAAATCTTTATTTCAAGCGCTCTGTATCACATGCTGCAACTGCATTTCAACAAAAATGTGTCCGGATTTAGAGGTAAAAAATTGCCGTCCGAATTTAGAGGAAATAAAAAAATTATTAAAAATTAAAAATTAGGGTGTTCGAAAACATAGAGGATCCGAAAACATCAAAGGATTACGGGTAGTACACAAATATAATTTTTAACAAAATTACAATATTAATAAATTTAGGTGAACTCTTTTTCCAAACATCATTTTCTTATGAGTTATGTGAAGAAACATATGTTTAACAATTCCATGAAATTCTGTAAAATACAAGTCGCTTTTTTCTACCTTTTTCTTTTTCAATTCTAGCAACCCAAGGGTCGAGGGTTGAAATCCCATTGAGGCCACTTTTTTTTTTAATTTCTGAATTTTATGACTTACAATGGTGCATGGAAGAGATGTTATGAATTTTTACTTTTTAGTGAATTATTATTTTTGAAATACATGTGATACTGATATGTAGATTTAGCTAAAACCTTGAATTTTTTGTTTTTTGTTTTTTTTGTTATGGATTAGAACTCTGTCATCCATCCATACATCCATCAAAAGACTTCTTCTCAGACACTACTTGTCACATTTCATTCATATTAGTCAACATCACCTTTAGACCATTGCCAGTCTCATTTGTGTTTCTGGTCGCTTTGGCTACCAAAAGTAGGTCACAGTGACCTATATAGCTAAAAACCAAAACAATAAAAAAAAAATGATCCCAGAAACCACTTCTATTGAGGCAAAATGTTATGAATTAACCAGGTATAATATTATCAAGACATACTAGTTACATTTAAACTCAGGTGAGCAAATTAGGGCCATCTTGGGCATCTTGTTTTTTGTATATTGTAAATAGTACTTTTTTACAAAAATTACAATAATGAATAAATTTAGGTGAACTTTTTTTCCAAACATCATTTTCTTATGTTAAGAAACATATGTTTACAATTTTCATGAAATTCTGTAAAATACAAGTGACTTTTTTCGGCCTTTTTTCATTTTCAATTCTAGCAACCCAAGGGTCGAGGGTTCAAATCCCAGAGGAGCCACCTTTTTTTTTTTTTTAATTTTTTTTATTAATTTTTTTTATTTTTTTAATTTTTTTTTACTAACAATGGTGCATGGAAGAGATTTTATGAATTTTTACTTTTTAGTGAAATTATTTTTTTTGAAATACATGTGAAACTGCAACCCAAGGGTAGAGGGTTCAAATCTCAGTGAGGCCATTTTTTTAATTTTTTTAATTTATTTTTAAGACTTCTTTTCAGACACTACTGGTCACATTTCATTCATATTAGTCAAAAGCACCTTTATACCATTGCCAGTCTCATTTGTGTTTCTGGTCGCTTTGGCTACCAAAAGTAGGTCACAGTGACCTATATAGCTAGAAACCAAAACAATAAAAATAATGTTATCTGAAACCACTTCTATTGAGGCAACATGTTATAACTTAACCAGGTATTATCAAGACATACCAGTTACATTTAAACTCAGGTGAGCAAATTAGGGCCATCTTGGGCCTCTTGTTTGATTGGACAGTTTAACAACATTACTTTACATCATTTCTCTTGTATAATTCCAATGTTATAGTATATGGCTACATTTCTTGACTGGACTGTTAAATACCATTACTTCACTTCACTACTTTATATAATTCCAGTGTTATAGCACATGGCTACATTTTTAAACACCATCACTTTACATCACTTCTTGGATATAACTTTTGTGATATAACATATGTAGCTACATATCTTGACTAGGCTGTTAAACACCATCACTTTACATTACTTCTTGTATATAACTTTTGTGTTATAGCACATGGCTACATTTTTTGACTGGACTTTTAAACACCATTACTTTACATCACTTCTTGTATATAACTTTTGTGTTATAGCACATGGCTACATTTCTTGACGGGGCAGTTAAACATTAAATGACTTCATTATCGTTAAATAATTCCAGTGTTATAGCAAGTGGCTACATCTTGACTGGGCTGTTAAACACCATTACTTTACATCACTTCTTGTATATAACTTTTGTGTTTTACATGTAGCTCAAACATGACTATTTTCTTAATTTCAACAGGTACTTGGTAGTCCAGTAAAAAGAGCATCATTATTTTGGTTACAGTATGCATTTGAGAAGCAACTTAATCTTCCTTTAGATAATATTGGAATCTTTAGAACGTCAGTAAGTATATCAACTATTTACTAAAAGTTATTGCTGAGAAACGTGTACAAGTATCTATTTTCCTATCTGTTGTTTGTATACATCATGGTTTTAAAAACAATAAAAATAATGTATACATCATGGTTTTAAAATTTAAGACAAATTTTGTGTGCTTTTGTCGTCAATATCATTTCTTTAAATACATTGGTTAATTATTTTTTGTTTGGAATGTATTTTATTAATTTTTTTTTTCTCTATTGCATTTTATTTGAGTACCATTAACAGTTAAGCAAATTTAAAGATCTCTGTAGTGAAAAGTCATATATTGAGATGAAATCATCTTCAACTTGGATAACTGAAACACCATGATATCTCAAAGTTACAACCAAAGTCCCACGCACTTTCGAGTTTTCAGATGTATATATAAATAACAAATAAAAATTACAGAAGCTAGAACAAAAAAATTTACCTGGTAATTCTAGTCTTTAAGTTACTGATTTAGATGCATATATGCCTCATCTATTCTAAAGAATGATATTGAAGTCTGTTCTGAGCCTATGGTTTCATCATTGTGAGCTAACTCGAGAAATTCTGAGTCAGCAAAGTCCATTATATCTATTACCTTTACAACCAAAGGTTTTTTTTTTTTTTTTTTTTTTTTTTTTTTTTTTTTTTTTTTTTTTTTTTTTTTTTTTTTGATTTGGGTAGTTGAATGTAGGTAGACTGGTATGTTTGTCTTTGATTCCAGTATGATATATTGTTTCTTTATCATGTTTAGGTTTTTTGCATCATCTGACATTATATTTGCACACTTCCATGTATGCAGACTAATAAAATAGGCATCATTATTTAATTGCCACTAAAGATGTATTAATGTACAAATTGAGTTCCAGTCTGTAGTATAGAGAATATAGATGCAACCTGTGATTAAATATAACTTTTTTCTATTCTTTTTTTTTTTTTTGAGAAATTTTTCATTGACCCAATTTTTCACAAATTACCTGTATGCAAATAAGATGTTTTCTTTTGCCAGTTATTTGAAATATTCACCATTGAAACTACTTAATCAAATGGAACCAAATTTAGTAAGGAAGATCCTTAGTTGATGCAAATTAAAGTTGTATCCAATGTTGCTCTTCAGAATTCAAGATGGCTGCAGTTACTGTAAATAAAAAAAACCTAATAGATACAAATAAATTGCAGATAATGCATAAAGAAATTTGCAAGTGGACATGTACAAGTTGTCACAAGTAAAATAAGTACTGCTAATCTTAGTTCTTGTTAGTATTTGTTTACCTGGTTTTTAAGGTGCTTGATGAATGTTTTTATACTTATGTATTGTAAAATTTTGAATGTTACCGTAATTCTTCTATGTATTCGAACAGATTTTAATAATTACATTTTCAAGTGTCCGGGAATTTAGAGGAAATTTGAAAATTAAATATCTTGAAAATTGGGGGTGTCCGAATATTTAGAGTGTCCGAAAAATTAGAGACATTTTGGAGCAGATTTTGGGTCCCGGTTACCTCTCGGTTTTTTAACAGATTACAACAGCGATATCCATGCATATATCAATGATAAAGTAAAATTTTTAATAAAATACAAGTAAAAGTTACCTTTTGTGTTGTTTATTTCATTAATTATTATTTTTTAAAGTGTTTGTTGATCAATAATCATGATTCTGTATGTAATACACATCGAGGTCGCCATTTTGTTTACAAGTAAATAACGTGACTTTTTTCATTAACTGCCAACGTTTGAGGTGCACCAACATGCCGCTTTCTATTTGTAATAGTCTGCAGTCAGATTATTATTATTCATTGTGTGTTGCATTATTTGTGGATCAAGTTCAGAGAATTTCGTTTCAATCAAACATTCACTATTTTACCACGCGTAGGCCTCCATGTATGTGTGTACATTTTAAGAAATGGCAGTGCAAAGATGGAACAAGTCCCACAAATAAAAGGTTAAAAATTAAATTATTTTAAATCATATTTCAAACATATTTTAATATAATTCTCATCTTGGAAAACAGTTTTTTTATCGTGTCTGTCGTCTGGAACAATCACATGGTCATTTTGGGAATTCCCATAACAAACACTAAATGAGAGTAAGTGAAAAACTTCACTTCCTGATTTCATCAGAAAAAATGTCTTTGATGTTGAACTAGTGTACCGACAAGATTCTGTCTTACACGATTTTCTCGGCAGTGAACATTAATTTTAATCAACTTTCCCTTTCATAGACAATTAAAGCACTTACTAAAGGTATGATTTTATTTAGTTTACATAAAAACGTAAATACATTGCACATACTGTTTCACGTTATGATGCAATGGCGCAAAAACACAATGAAATAAACGTGTGAAAACAATAATTTATAGTTTGAATAATTGAAAACAACAAAGTTTTTTCTTGGTTTTATTAAATCTTTATTTCAAGCACCTTGCATCACATGCTGCAACTGCGTTTCAGCTAAAACGTGTCCGGATTTAGAGGTAAAAAATTGTAGTCCGAAATAAGAGGAAATTTAAAAATTATTAAAATTAAAAAATTAGGGTGTCCTAGAACATAGAGGGTCCGAAAACATCGAAGAATTACAGTATTAGACTTTAGTGCCTAACTTGTTTTTTCGCCTCAAAATCGGGTCAATAAACGTTCAAACAAAGAATTTCAGATAAGATCCTAACAACTATTATTACTAAAATATTTCCTTGAACTTTTCTCTGCTCATTACTGTAATCAGGATACTTTAATAATCCAGAAAGAAGGGACAAAGATTAGGATTAGGATTTTCCTGCTTAATAGGTGTGGAGAAAGTTGTAAACAACAACAACTATGTATGACTGTACTGTGCAAATGCTGTTCAAAAACTAACTACATAAAACGTAATGAATATGATGTCATGGATACCACCATGCCAACAACGTAATCAACACCATGCGATTATGAGATCATTGGTTCCCGTAAAATATTGAAACTGTTGTTTTGGGGTTTCAGTACTTTCAGTACTTTGATTACAGATTGATGTTGGTATTAGTTATAGAATGAATAGAATACATGTATTTTTGTTGTTAACAAAATGAGTTATAACACTCATTGATGGTATAAGGTAAAACAGCAGTAAAATTGATCAAGCATTATCTACAAACCTTACTCATTGATTTTTAAATTCTGTAATTGTACAATGACTGAAATTAGCTATAGAGATTTGACTCTAATTAAGTTTTGCCTGGTATGGATAGTGTGTTAGATAAATGAACCTTACATAAACATACATCAAATATTGTTCAATATTGGTTCTGATATTTAGCAGTCAATTCTTGTTGATTAATAACCATATATATATACATTATGTTATATAAATTATATTGATCCAGTGTTTAATTCTTGATAGCCTTCAAGTATAGTCTTAAAGTTATATAGCAAATTCCTGTTTGGGGAATTGAAAAAGAATGTTAATGACTACCTCTATACTGTACATGAAGAAAAGTGACTCAGCGATATTAAGTCTGTTTGGTTTCTGTTCTTTATCAATATGGCATAGTGACTTTTGGTGGCTTAGTGGTAGAGAATCCACCTCAAGAATGGGGGTTAAGATTCTAACTCGAATTTGGATTACATATTTAGACTTTAAAATTTGTGATATTGCTTCTTGGCGCTTGGTATCAGGAGGATAGATAGTCTGGTGCCAGGATAGTGGACTAAGGGAGTAGTATGCTTGCCTGCAGCATACTAACTCTGTGAGCTAGCACTTTACCAAAAAGCTTTGCACAGCAGGCAATAATAAACACTGGCACGTGACACACATACATTAGCTTGTTCTTAGATTAATCCATAGAGATAAATAACCTGGCTGTTGTTGCGAATAGCTGGAAAACTGCTGATGAGATGTTAAACAACATTACAACAACAATAATAACATGGCATGGAATTTATTTACATACACAGAGTGTATTGTTGTCATTCATAATACTGTATTTTCAATGAAACATCAGTAATACCATGTGTAGGGTTCTTTGTATTAGGTTAAAAGTAGTTAGAAGGGTCCATTATAAGAATAATAAGGAATTTTAAATTTTTTTGTACCTTATGTTAGGACACAATGATACATCTTACACATAACAAGTGGCATAGCACACATGGGGTATGGTCATCTCAAGATGGGGGATACAGATTTAGATGATTACGATTTTCCAGCACCAGCTAAACAAGAGAAATCAGTGAAAATTGTAATCACCTTAATCTGCATCGGCCATCTTGAGATGACCGTAACTGCAGTTACGGTCATCAGCTTACCCCCTGTGATAGCAATGATTATTTATCATGAACAATGTCATGACCTATCTTGAATTCTAACCTATAAAAAATTGAAAAAATCCGGGATCCTCATTTTAATTTTACTGGAACAATAAAAGAAAGAAAAATAGTACACAATCTTGTAAAGTTATCCAGAACATAATGAAAATACAATACAATACAGATGTTGAGATCCTTCCAGGGGGAATACACCATGCTTTATATATGTTATACATGTATTAATGAATCTTTAGAATATCAAACAAAACATAACCAATTCAAATAATTTCTAGTACTGATGTATGAAGAAAACTAAAAATTTCTGTACCATTCTTAATCATAAACTTAGTGTATTTTATAGAAATTTTTATGTAAAAATTTCTAAATAAATTATCCTAAGTCATAGTTACTATAATTTTTTGATGATGGGGGTAACCATGGTAATCAGAAATATCTTTGTTCGGTTTACTTTGAGTATCATTATACAAGTGTACTTCATTAATTGTCACACCTGAGATTAATATAGATACTGGTTGTAAAGGTAAATTAGGATTAATTCTCAGGAGTAAAGAATGAATATGTCTCATTATGGACAGTAATGGCATCCCTATCATGTCTACAGAATAAATGTTAGTTACACTCACCATGGTTAGTGACAATGAAAGTGAAAGTAGAAAATTATTCTGGGAATTTAGTTTTTGATGTCAATGTCAACTTTCAATTTTTGTAAATATTTGTACTAAATACTAGTAGTATAACTTTAGAATCAAAATACATCTCTAGTATTCAAAATTAGCAAAATGTGAATACAAGAATTTTTCAACCCCGAGGTTTTTAAAGAAATGGGGTGGTTTAAATTTTAGTTTACTCTTACCCATCCTTCCATCCAAATGTCTGTCTGTCTATCTGACCCATTTTATGTAAGACCCCAAAATTATGAATTAAATGGCATAGAGCATCAACAGAGATAGGAAATGAGCATATCTTTAACCTTAGTTGGTGTGCTAGGTAATGAGCATACAGGGATTTTTCTTGTTATCCACAGGGTCCGTTTACCGGACCCATTCCCAATGCAAAAAAATCATGCATTTTTCCCAATTCTGTAGTAAAAAGTTCCCAATTGGCTAGGATAATCAATTTAAAAAAAAACCATCACTGCATGGCTCTACAATGCGAGTAAAACACTCGCATTAATGCAAGTTATTTTAGGCAAACACGGGTATGTTTAACATTTTCACTCGCCACTGTGCGAGTGCGAAAAAAACATCAAATCCGGATTTTGTATTACCGTTTTTCACTTGGAAATTACTTTTGACACACAATCTTAAAAGCGCTTGAAAGTGTCCTAAAACAGCGGTAAAAATAAGCATTTTAAAGACTTTGAAGTTTGTTCAGCCTTGTAAAGCAAGTCGCGATGAGCGGAAAACAAAGTATAACTAGCTTTTTCAAACCTTTGGCAACAAATAAATCGAAAGCAGGTCAAATTAAACCGCCTGGTAGGCTTAGTCAGCAAACGCCAGAAGATGTAACAGACAAAGCAGTACGAGTGATGAACCCAATTAAAAATCCGATAAGTTTGGCAAATGAAACCTAAAGAGATCTTTTCAAGAGTCTTGGAAGTCGGATTTTTATGGTTGATTTTCGATGAGTGAAATCGTGTATTGTGATTTATCTAAAAAAAAAAAAAAAAAAAGCAGGCCCCGAGTTGGCCGGAAAAACGGAGTTCGTAACTGGTAAAAAATGTTCAAACGAGACACGCTGAATTGTTGCAATCAAAGTAAATCTCATGTAAAATGTCTTCTTATATATCGGGTCCGCCCTCTTTTCCTTCGTCATCTAAGTCTTATACAATCTTTAAATGCTTTCAGTCCATAACTGAATCTCAGTCTGAGAAAACTGGCAAGGAATTGAAAATAAAATTGAATACGGCACATACTATTTAGCCAAAGAGGAAATGCCATTTACTAAAATTCAAACCCCTCATATATCTTAAATTTATAATCTCTATACAAAATTGTACAAAAATCATAATACAAAGATAATATAATTACAATGATAAACATCAAAGAAACATATGCATATATTATACAACCATATACATGATACAATACAACCATATACATTATTCTGAATAAAACGTGTATTTGATTTGTGGGTTATTAGAAATTAATTATTGCCAAAAATCAATGTGACAAGTAACATTTTGGTCCTGGTCAGTGAACTTTGAAAGTTTAGTAGCCTAAGAAACAGGTTAAATATATTGCAATTGTAAAGCCATGGTCTAAGATTTCTAATATGTTATCATGATTGTTCCCAATATCACATGTTTGTCGAGTATATTTTCCCAATTTCATCCCAAGGTCCTTTTCCCAAAAAGGCCAGAAAAATCCCTGGCATATCATTAACCTTGGTGTGCTAGGTAATGGGCATATAATTATTCTTAGTTGGTGTGCTAGGTAATGAGCATATCATTAACCTTAGTTAGTGTGCTAGGTAATGGACATATCATTATCCTTAGGTGGTGTGCTAGGTAATGGGCATATCATTATTCTTAGTTATTGTGCTACATGTAGGTAATGGGCATATCATTATCCTTAGGTGGTGTGCTAGGTGATGGGCATATCATTAACCTTAATTGGTGTGCTAGGCAATGGGCATATCATTATCCTAGGTGAGTGGGATAGGTGATGGGCATATCATTAACCTTGGTTGGTGTGCTAGGTAATGGGCATATCATTATTCTTAGTGATTGTGCTAGGTAATGGGCTTGTCATTATCCTTAGTGAGTGTGATAGGTGATGAGCATATCATTAACCTTAATCGGTGTGCTAGACAATGGGCATATCATTATCCTTAGTTGGTGTGATAGGTAATGGGCAAATCATTAACCTTACTTGGTGTTATAGGTAATGAGCATATCATTAACATTAGTTGATGTGGTAGGTAATGAGCATATCGTTAACCTTACTTGGTGTAATAGGTAATGAGCATATCATTAACATTAGTTGATGTGATAGGTAATGAGCAAATCATTAACCTTAGTTGATGTAATAGGTAATGAGCATATCATTAACATTAGTTGATGTGGTAGGTAATGAGCATATCATTAACCTTACTTGGTGTAATAGGTTATGAGCATATCATTAATCTGAGTTGTTGTGCTAACTTGTTTTGGAGTTATGACCCTTTGAAGTTTCCAATGATGAATTTTTGTCATGAGTAAACCACCAAATCTATGTAATTTTACAAATCTTGACAACAACACTTATAGGTGATGTACATATATATATTTTAAGCAGTCTTAAGTTATCGGGTTGTTAACAGACATTAAGGTGATATACTTGAAGTCCTAATACTGAAAGTTGCAATTATTATGATGCTGTAGTTGTTAACTCATATGCTGGAAGTTCCATATTATTCCTTATTCTTGTAAGTTCCAAGTAATTGCTTATTCTGTTGCTAAGGATTCCAGTAGTTATAATTATAAATGATTTTAATTTAAAGTGTTTTGTTTCAAGTGTTGAAAGTTCTGAGTTATTGCTTCTATGGTGCTGAAGTTCTTAGTATTCGCTTGTTGTGATACGTAAAATTCACAGTGATTAGTTTAATTGAATGTTTTGATGCCGGGAATTCCCAGTTATTGCTCGTTTTGATGCTGGGTATTCCCAGTTATTTTTTGTTTTGATGCTGGGTATTCCCCGTAATTGTTTTGATGCTGGATATTCCCAATAATTGCTTGTTTTGATGTGGGAAATTCCAAGTAATTTTTGTTATGATGCTAAAAAATCCTAAAAAATTGCTTGTTTTGATGTGGGAAATTCATAGTGATTGCTTGTTTTGATGCTGGAAATTCTCAATAATTACTTGCTTTGATGCTGGGAATTCCCAGTTGTTGCTTATTTGATATTGGAAATTCCCACTTATTCCTTATTTTGATGCTGGAAATTCCAAGTTATTCTTTGTTTTGATGCTGGGTATTCCCAGTAATTGTTTGTTTTGATGCTGGAAATTCCCAATAATTGCTTGCTTTGATGCTGGGAATTCCCAGTAGTTGCTTATTTGATATGGTAAATTCCCACTTATTTCTTATTTTGTTGCTGGAAATTCCCAGTAATTGCTAATTTGATATTGGAAATTCCCAGTAATTGCTTGTTTTGATACTGGAAATTCCCAGTTATTCTTTGTTTTGATGCTGTGTATTCCCAGTAATTGCTTGTTTTGATGCTGGAAATTCCAAGTTATTGTTTGTTTTGATGCTGGGTATTTCCTGTAATTGCTTGTTTTGATACTGGAAATTCCCAATAATTGCTTGTTTTGATGCTGGGTATTCCCAGTTATTGGTTGCTTTAATGCTGGGAATTCCCAGTAGTTGCTTATTTGATATTGGAAATTCCCACTTATTGCTTATTTTGATGCTGGAAATTCCCAGTTATTCTTTGTTTTGATGCTTGGTATTCCCAGTAAGTGCTTGTTTTGATGCTGGGCATTCCCAGTAATTGTTTGTTTTGATGCTGGAAGCTCCTGTTAATTGGTTATTTTGATGTCAGAAGTTGTTTCAATGCTGGAAGTTGTTTTGTGTTTACAGGTGTATGTATCCTTGAGCCTAATGGATGATAGTTTGTGTAATTATCGATTACTTAATTACCATGTCTATTGTAGAGTGATTTTAAAACTCTATACAACTGAATTTAATTAAATATTAACAACAACATCCATTTTCTATGTACATTATAACATACATCAGCTGAAGTGTTTTGATGTTTTATGCGGATGTTAATTATGAAGCAATCTGTACATGTCTTATAAATAAAATGTGTGCAAACGTGTTGATATTCAAAATATATCGATTATGTATCTGCATGTAGGTAAAAAAATCTTATGTATTTATTTGGAGTCTGATAGTGAAACTGCAAAATTACTGTCAGATTTTGTAAATCTGAATTAGATACAAAAACTACTCAGACTGTCAGATTTTGTAAATCTGAATAACCGGGTAGTAACAAAAACTGCTCCGACTGTCAGATTTTGTAAATCTGAATAACCGGGTAGTTACAAAAACCGCTCTGACTGTCAGATTTTTTAAATCTGAATTAGTTACAAAAATTGCTCAGACTTACAGACTTTGTAAATTGGAATTAGTTTTAAAAAAGTGTGTATCAATACTGTAACAGAAAAATTTTTCTTGTTATTATTATTATTATTACTCTTTTTTTTTGTTAACTTTTTCCCTAATCATTTAATTACTATGTCCAGCTTCGTATTTATCGTGTGTGTTTAATTTATTTGGAAGTGTTATGCATGTGTTATATTACATGTTTTTGTGTAATAAAAAATAAAAATAAAAGAAATAAGAAAAAAGATTTAAAATATAAAAAACAATAAACAGCTAAGAAGATTAAAGTATTTCTTTGTTAACACATTATTGATCCTTGTCTAATTGTTTTCTTTATCACCATGTTATGTTTTAAAACAGTTATTTGATTGAACTGCTAAAGATTATGTAGATTGCCACATCATAATGCTTGTCATAAATTATTAAAAGAAACATAAACATCTCTCCTGAATCTTAAGGGTTCTGTGTTATGTGTTCTTCCTGCTGTCTGTTTAACATTAGGTGTATTCCCAGTCTTCTATTATTAGATAATGATCAAACTTTACATAAATGTATACTGTCATGAAAAAAAGTGTGGCTTACACTGGTATGTAGGTTAAATATCAAGGTCAAATCCCCCCCCCCTCCATGTGGGGTTATTTATTTCTAAGAAGACAGTTCTAGCTTTATGTTCACTATCATTACATGTCTTTTTGTTGGAATATACACTTAGATTTTTGCGAAATAATTAAGTATATGACATTATGTGACAGTGTGCATTGCAGTAGTTGATATATACAAAATGAAGCATGGCAAAAATAACATTAACTTTAAAGCATTAAACCTCCACTTCAATCCGACATAATTTGTCTTTTATGGTACTATTTGTTAGGGCTGTTACGGTTAGCATCTAACCTACATGTATTCTGGGTACCCGGGTAACCTTCCCCTATATCGATACCCGGGTTACCTACCCGTACATCGGGTACCCGGGTTACCTACCCCTATATCGGGTACCAAGGTAACCTATCCATATATCGGGTACTAGGTAACCTCCCCCTATATCGGGTACCTGGGTAACCTACCCATACAACGGGTACCCAGGTAATCTACCTGTATATTGGGTACCCTGTAATCATGACAGTAATGCTTTTTCAGGGATTTTTCTGGCCACTCACAGGGTCCGGTAAAGGGACCCATTCCCAATACCAAAAAGCATACATTTTTCCCAATTTTGTAGGTAAAAATTCCCAAATGATTCTGCTTTGAGAAACTTAAGAAAAAGTGAAAAACTATATTTTTGGTGTAGCTTGTATATCTTTATAATAACCTGTATTTATGCACATTTTGATTTATACTCAATGAGGATCTGGTAGAATGGGAGCAACTCATTAAACAACTTTCTAAGATGTTTGTATTGAAGCCAGTCTATGAAGATATTGTGTTAATGTCTGAGTGATTGGTACAAATGAGTGACTACCAGCATGTATCAAAATAGTAAATATTCCAGGCAAAATATTTGATGTGCTGACAATGTGACAATTTTTAAAGTTTAATGAAAAATTTCCCCAAAATGTCGATTTTGTCAATGATTTTCCCAATTTCATCCCAAGGTCCCTTTCCCAAAATGGCCAGAAAAATCCCTGTTTTTAACTATAATACAGATATTTTGAACATTAACAAATCTTTAAAATGAAAATTTCATAGAGATGTCTGATTAAAGCTAAGGTGAATTTTAATAAAGGGATGGTTGTGTAACTTTTTATCTCAGTAAGTTACATTCTTTACGTGTTCTACCACTGCGGTAGCTCAGTTGGTAGAGTGCTTGCTCCGTTAGTGGGATGTTGTGGGTTCGAACCCTGGCTTGGTCTGACCCAAGACTTGAAAGTGGGTAGTGGGTGTTCTTTCACCAAGCACTCGGCATTACAAAGTGAAAGTCATGGTTCTTTCGTATGGGAACTTAAAATAAATGAGGTCCCGTGGCACGATAAAGAACCCTGCTGTATGATGCCATCAGCACAACGCACAGGCAAAATTTCTGCACTTTCGCCTATAGCTGGTGACATCTCGATATAAGTGAAATAATCTTGACTGGGACATTAAACACCATTACTCAACTCAACTCTTTACATGTTCTAATAAAGGTATATGTCTTTTTCAGTATAATGTTGTTGAGCTGTTTTTCATAAAGGATGACCCACCTGAATCAGATAAGTTTTTGGACAACTTGATTCCAGTAAAAGATATTATGAATGCCACATTACTTCACAGCATACAACAAAGGGCACCATCACTTAATGTCACAGATATTCATCCACAGGTTTGTTATCTAAAACATTTATAACAACAATTGTAAATAGCAAAGTGTCAATTTGAAGAATAATGTAACATCTATCTAGACATTGTGAAATTAACTCATAACTGTTATTGATTATCCGTGTTGGATTTGGAATTGTAATTTTTTCCCTATAATTTGCGGTTATTCTGGAGTGTTGTGTTAATATTTGTTTCTTTAACATGGATTTACCTAATGAAAATCGGTAGCAAGTACAACATAGTAAATTTATAAAAATGTATCCCATAATGGTGAAGTTCCCATCACTTTTGTTTATTATATTTTTTTTCCAAAATAAACATTAGAAATGAAAAAAAAAAAAAAAAAACCAAAAACACAATTTGTTTGGCCTGTGGAAGATGTTGCTATAAATAAATGTAACTACATATATATGTCTATTTTACAGTTCAAAAGATTATGTTTCAGTATCAGTTAGCAATTTATGCATTATTGAATTGATTTGGTTTGGTTATTTCTGGGTTTAATATTTGCATGTTGAACTGGATTATCAGGGGCACTGTGTTTGTGACAGAGAATTAATAAAATAAATAATGATTAGTTTTGTTAACTCACTCAAACTTAATCAGAACTAAAAATTAGGCCAAACAAAGAAAAATTTAAATTTGGTTCTGGGTTTCTGAATGACCCTATTTTAGTATATCTAACACCAAAGTTTTTTCTCCATTGTGAATCCAGATTTTAATGCTGTATGACAATTTTTACTTCAATGTCAGTGTTAATGCTAATGCTTTATATATATATGCACAATATGAAAACCATTCATATATAAATTTCATTTTTAAGCATTAGATAAAAATTTAATAAATATTTCCTTTATTGATGAACAAAATTTTTCAAAAAAGTAAAATAATTACCGCTTCAAGATTTTTTAAGAGTGGGGAGGAGTGGAGTAATGGTGTTTACCCCCCCAGTCAAGAATCTTTCACGTATTTCGAGGCGGTCAGTTCTGGGATGGTGGAGGAAACTGGAGTGCACAAAGAAAACCACAGACCTTCGGCAAGCGAACTGACAAATTTTCTTACACTAGGATCTGACTCGCCTGGGATTCTAGGTGGTGGGAGAGGCACTTGTGATCTGCACTGGCGCTTTAGACCACTCATGCCACCGAGGCCCCCCCCCCCCCCCCCAAAAAAAATTTTTTAGAGTGAAACTTGAAATGCATTAATTTTTTGTGTTGTCTTTCAATATATTCAATATACATCCCCATTGCAATAAAATATCTCTGGAGACATACATTGTTGCTGTATGTAGATTTTAACAGTTTTAAATTGCAGTGTTTACATTTTAAAGTAAGCTTTTTTAGACAAATTGATATTGATTGTATTTTCAAAAGGGATTTTTTGTTGACCAGATTTGTCGATATGAAAAAATCCCCACAGCAGCAAATTTCTGTGTAATAATATTTGTATTATGTATCTGAGGATTTGTATAGTAAATTTTCAGTTACAACAAAGACCAAAGCAGTGAAAAATACCATATGTTATTAAACTAATTAAAATTGTATGAAAATTTATTGATTTTTAACCATACACAATAACTTCAATGGTAGTTCTACTTTCTTTATTGTTACTTAAAGCAAATAATTTAACCTATTCATCATACAAATAATTATATCGCAACTCAAAAACGAAAATCTGGGACATTATACTTAATAATCCTGGGTTTCAAGTGAAAATTGGCGGACATTTTTATCAAAGTTAGGAGACATTTTTATCAGAATCAAAAATATGTGTCACAACAATTAATACAGTGTAAAGTTCAAAATTAAAAAATATTGATAAAAAAAAAAAAATAAATCCAAAAGTTTTAAAGAAATAAAGCAATAAATCTAAAAGTTTTAACTGCATCTTTCAATTCCCAGACTTTTCTTATGAATGCAAATTTATGTCTCACTTTGTTGATTTTTATACTGTCCAGGTTGTCATAATCACAACTTAGTTGCCGTAACTACGAGTACAAACAATTTAGGTTACTGCTGGTAATATCCACCTTTCGAACAAATAATCCTTCTTTATTTCATAAAAAATATTTTTTATCAATAAAAAGGAATGTTCTGGAATTTGTTAATACAACATATTGACAAGCAAGAATGAGTAAATATACACACGTAAATAATATAATGGCTTCCTTAAAAGTATCTCATCGTGTGTTTATGGTTATATTCATCCAATAAAAGTTTAATTTTTATTAGTATATGTATTTAGTATGAACAGTCTTTTGTCAGGAAAATTTACAATTAAATCAGTAAAAGCATTTATTATGAGATTATAATCTTTTTGAAAATGATGTTGTTTTTTTTTCTCCAAAATTCAGGACAGGTTAAAGATTTTTGATTTGTGTCTTGGCGAGAAAGGCTTTAAATGGTCAAATCCTGGATGTTCTTGACATTCTCTGACTTGCAACATGGAATTAAACATCATTGATCATTGTTATTACAGACCTACAAGCTTTTTATGTTCCCTCTTTAAAAGGGTCTTTTGAGGAGACCTTGAAAACTGATGCCCCATGTCACAGCAGGCATGGCACGCTCAAGAACACCCTTTGCACATAGCCCTACACTCACTGCGAAGGTAAAAACTTTCTGCCACTTTCCATATAGCTTATGACGCCTCAATATAAGTTAAATATTCTTGACTGAGATGTAAAATCCTTTTAAATTAATCAATTTATCCCTGTTAAAATATCTTTTAAAATATTATAGATTCAATGATTTCTTTTTATAATCATTTTGTTAATCATTTACAGCATCCATTAGTGATAACACACTATACGAGCATGTTCTGGATGGAGAGTTATTTCCCCTACTTGGCAGCTGCTGGCAGTGTTGCGATTGTTTTACTTTTGGCTGTAATGGTAAGTTCCTTCGGGTATGAACTTGGTCCAGTAAATTTACCGTGTCCATCTTAGAAATAATGATTATAAAAGCTATTTAGCCAAGTCATTTTCATAATTCACAAAAATCAAAAACATGCAATATTTTATATATATACATTTTCATGGAAGTAAATGACTAGAGATTTCATAGCCAAATTTTGTTCATGTGAATTTTATTTGAATTTCAAGTAAAACTTACATGAAGAAAATTTGCATGTGTACCAGAAGGAAAAATGGTAGGAATAACCTTTACAAGAAAAACATGAATTAGTTGTTTACTTGTTGATGTCACATTAATATATATAACACTATTGCCAGTTATTGCTTAACATGTATCATACAAAGTGAAATTATGACAATTGTAAATATTAGGCTTGGCACAATAAAGAATCCTGCTGAATAATGCCATCAGTGCAACACAAAGACAAAATTTCTGCAATTTTGCCTATAGCTGGCGATGTCTTGATATAAGTGAAATATTCTTAACACCACTACTCACTCAACAACTCCAAAGGTGTTTAGGATTTGTGAAATGGTAGATATACTTTTATAAATTATACATGTTATATATAGATTTACTGCTGCTGCAAGAGAAGACAGAAAATAACAATAACAGAAAAAGAACCACAACAACAAAAACAACAACAGCAACAACAACAGATATTTTATCCAACCATTACACCTAACATGAAAGATCCCATGATGATACAACCAGAAGGAAGCCCTGTCTTTGTTACTAAAGGTTGTGTAACACAGGTCCAAACACAAACTACAAGAATTAAATCAAAAGGACTTCTAGAGAGGTATCTATTAACTTCAGACTTTAGATACATACATAATGAATTATCTTTTAGCTGTTGATAATCTTTTCATGATAATTGTCAATCATCTTCTAAAAGGTACAATGAATGTACACTGATAAATAAACCACCATGATACAATGTATTTCAGTCAATCACATCACATTGATGTATTGGTTTTAAGTGAATAACTCACCACAGTACAATTAATTTCAGTGAATTACCCACCATGATACCTTTAATTTGACATGGTATATTATTTGTTTACATACAGCCTGTATTAATGTTTTCTCCCAAGCTCCATTTTTGGCTTATCTTCGTCCGCTGTGAGTTGTCCGTCGTGTGTAAACTTTTAACATTGAATTCTTTTTGTCCAAAACCACTGGGCCAAATTTGATAAAACTTGGCTACATTCATGCCTGAGTGAAGGCCTTTCAGATTTGTACAAAAAAAGGAGTTATGTCCCCTTGGGGCCTCATAAGGGGAAAATAGTGAAAAACTTTAAAAATCTCCTCTAAATGTACAAAAACTGTTTCCAAAATCGCCATTGGCTACTAATTTCTGAGAAATTCTTTCATAAAGTAACATATTTTAGCAAATTTGTGAGAAAATATTTAAAAAAGACTATATTTTCACAAATTTTTGAAATTTGGCTACTAGTAATTTTAAATTTATGGAAACGTAGCAAGAAGTATACCTTAGTTATTTCATTTATAACATTCATAGGTCAGTTGGTTTCAGATTTGCACAAACGGTAGCCATGGGGGCTCAAAATGCAAGCTTCTTAGTGGGGAAATTGCTTAAAATTATATATTTGTCAAAATATCTTGAAAACTATTAACTTTTTGTATAGGCATGTATATTAGAATATTGTAGGTATTTATACAACAGTAATTTTTATATATGGTTCAAGGTCATAAATTCATAGGTCAAGGTCACAGCTGCATAAGTGTACTGAAATTGTTCAATATCTTGAAAACTATTATCTTATTGTATATTAGAATATTGTAGTTATTGACATGGCAATCATTTTGATATATGGTTCAAGGTCATACATTTTAAGATCAAGGTCATAGCAGCATAAGAAAATTTTAATTGTTTGTTATCTTGAAAACTTAACTTTTTGTATAGGCTCGTATATTAGAATAGTGAAGGTATTGACATGAGGATCATTTTGATATATGATTCAATGTCATGCAGACAAAAGTCAAGGTCATAGCAGCCCAAGAAGACTGAAATTGTTAATTATCTTGAAAACTATTAACTTTTTGAATTGGCATGTATATTAGAATATTATAGTTATTGACATGACAGTCATTTTTATATAGGTGCAAGGTCACAGGTTCAAAGGTCAAGGACATAGCTGCATAAGTATACTGAAAAGGTTAAGATTTGGAATTTATTCATTGTGCTATAGTTACTCATGCATATTAGCTACTTAAAATGAAACGTGACTAGATATTTCTAATTATGTATGGTGACAGTTCTTAATTTGAGAAAAATTGGAAAGTTTCTGTGCTTAATATATTGTCTATTTCACTTTGCAAACAATTTTAGACATTTACTTAGGTGAGTGTTAAGGCCCATGGGCCTCTTGTTGCATTATGCTATCAAATTTTATCAGATGACTGATCTAAGTCATCAGAAATGATCCACCCATTAACTACTACAGATGTACATAATTATGAATCTGCTTTTGATCCATTTAATCTGTTACTTTTTTTTTTTTTTTTTTTTAAAAAAAAAGTTAATATAAGCCATCATGTCAAAGCTTTAACTTTTTTAAGTTTTTCAAAATGACTTTGGTTTGTTATATCTTGATTACATGAACAGATAATGACATGGTATTAATTATGACAGTTCTTTCAAAAGACCTGCAAAATGGGGCCAAGGTCAAAGATCAATTTCCTGACCTAATTTTACAATTTATGATTTAACTACAGTTTTGCAACTTTTATAATATTTCCAGTGTAGTTAAATTTTTTATGTTAAGTAGTTATTCACAAGGTCAAAGGTCAGGATTATGGCAGTATTGGTGAAAAAAGGTTCTTAATTCAGTTGCTGTATCTTGATATTTTGATGAAATGACCTTTAAAATTGGGTCTTGTTTTTGTACTAATTGTGAATATTTGTCAGATGTGCTGATTAGTTTCCAGTGTTTTCTGTTTTTAAGTAGACGAGGATCAAGTGCATCCTTAACTCTGGATTTGAATGCTTCACCAGAAATGAACAGATGGGATGGAGGTACACCACCTAAAGAAAGGTGAGATATATCAAGATTTACAAACCTGACCGTCTTGCTGATTTTTAAGCTGAAGTGAAAAGTGTTATCATTGTTTTAGAGATTTCCCCTCTATTTGTACATATGGATCATGTCAAATCGATTTGTTTTGTTGAAGCTGTAGATACATTTTAGCTTAACATTAAATACACTAAGTGACAACAAAATTTTAGCAACAAACTTGACTCGATAATTGTGTTTTGACACAATTAGGATTCAATTTCCTACACTCCAATGTAGCTAACAATAATTGTACATATCAAACATGCAAAACTTAGTTTACTTAGAAGCAAATTAAATTTGTTTGGCATTACCTTTTGGAATCCAGGATGCCTGATGCCTGTAATTACTGTAAAAAAAAGATCAATATTTACTACAGATGAGTTAAATTATTACAACTTAAAAATATAGAAAGAGGTAAAGCCAGTGAACTTATATAGCAGGTTTTCTGAAATATTTGGTTGACTTTGTTTACACAAATTTTGCAAGTATGATGTTAATTTTAGCTACTTCTTCAAAAAATTCAACGCCTTCTCATTGGGATCAAGTGGCATATATATATATATATATATATATATATATATATATATATATATGATTAATCGAAGTTGAAGGGTCTTCATTTTAGGTTCGAATAATCCAGGGGTTCGAATAATCGAATAAGTTAATTTGAAACTTCAAACCTCGATCCACCGTACGTTATCTTAAGACACAACAGTATTCTATTACACATTGAAACTGTTTTATCGGTGTCAGTTTATAATGAATAATGCCATGACCTATCATGATTTATTCCGTAAAAACTGAAATATTAATTTTATTTCAATAAAAATAAAAATTTAATACCATCTGGTACAAAATTAAACACGCGTGGTAATACATACGACACAGTAAGTACAGCCATCCAGAGAAAGTACACCATGCTTTATTCACGCAATACATGATTTTATGATTTTACAGAATTTTAAACGAAACAAAATGAAAACGGGTCTATAAAATTTCTAGAATTGAAATGTGAATAAGGCGGAAAACTGTCTCTGTCAACTTTATTACAAAATAATGATTTTTTTTAATTACCGGACTAGACTATATAAAATATCAAATTAATATTCAAAAGTCGCTTTTTTAAAAAAAAAATTATGATGGTAACCTGTGGTCAACAGAATTCTTTTTTATCGTTTACTTGAGTATGGCTACACACATGCAGCTCATTTTCTTTTACCTGGGATTATAAATACTATTTGATTGAACAATTAAAATTAATTTTTGCGATTGATGATCAACATGGCTCACGATGGACAATACAAGGCGTACACATGTCTACAAAATGACTGTCAGTTACGCTTGGGTAACATAAACGGGTAAAGGTGAAACCATGCTCGTTTGTATTCAATTGTACAGTTGAGAGTTGTTTCATTTTAGAAATGAATAAAAATGTCAACTTCGAATTTTGGGGGTATATTTCCCCCGAAAAGTCTAACTCAGGACTCAAATTAGGTTCGAATAATCGTGGGTATTCGAATTAGGAAGTTCGAATAAGCGAAGTTTTTTAATAAGAAGTTATAGTGCAGGGCGGTCGGGACCTACAGAGAACTTCGAAAAACCTAAGATATTCGAATAATAGAAGTTCGAATAACCGAAGTTTGACTGTGTATATATATATATATATATATATATATATAATTTTTGATCTTGTTGGAATTGTGCTGACCAGTCTTTACATTCAAATTATGGGTACTTAAATTATTTTTTTAGCTCCTGTTTGGAATATATGTTGTCAGCTGGCAACAGACTGAGTAGACGAGATTTGAGAAATTCAATAAAAAATAACCGGGCTTTGTATCAAGAATTTTGGGTAAGTTTTTTAGTTTTATAACACATTTTTGTGCTTATAACCATGGTCGTATTTTTAACACAAAATATCAAATATGAATCAGAGGAGTGGATATTTATTGGTAATTATTTAATATAAATTTTTATATATTTGATAAAATATGAAAAAATCTTCATTAATTTTATTTTCCTTTTAATTCTGTTAATTGAGAGAATAACATGGGAACTAGTCTGGAAAGATTGGGTCATCATGAGCTCTTTTATTTACGGTCATCTTCATTGTGCCTTATGATGTGTAAATATAAGATTAAAATATGACACAAATGCCTGCTAAATTTGATGTGCCTTATGTGCAATGTGATAAATTTGATTGACAAGCACTTAATAAATTATAAATACTTCTGTATGAAATAAACAATGCAACAGGTAGGTAATTATAATAATTCTTATTCTTTGTATGAACATGAACATTTGAAGACGATATTTGATTTGTGTGTATCATTTGAAATACCTGAACAGTGCTCCAAGAAGCCTAGTAAATTATACTCGAAATTTGCGACCAAAAATCTGATTTTGCGACCTGAAAATTGTCAGACGGGTCGCCATTACATCAAATAATTTTTTTGAGTTTGGCCACTAAAATATCTGAGAAATCCGGAAATTTTGTTCATGACCCTTCACCCAACCTGACAAATAGTCTCGCCCTCAATATCTTAAAGCGCTTGAATCAAAGCAAGTGTCTTTATAGTTTAAAGCGCATAACTGACCTAGTGATCTAAATTTGCACAATGGTAGCCAAATGGCAGAAATCACTTTTTGATTTGGGTTGATTTGATTCTGGCGATCAACCTAAAGATGACAAAATAAAGACAATAACAACTTATTGGTTTAGTTTTCTTCATTTGTTTACAAATTAGAAACAATATTTATAAGGTTTGGCCACCAAGAATTTTACCTGGCGACAAAAATTTTGAAATGGCTACTAAAATTTTTGAATTACAGTGTATTAGCCATGTGGCTACCAGTTTTCAAAACCTGCTTGGAGCACTGCTGAAGGGCACCTGGTCATACCTATGATCAAGCATCACCTGATAATACTGTAATATTAAAAGAAGTCCTTTCAGCTTCATCTCGTGGTGATACAAAATTTTTGATACATGAATAGGGCATGTGTCACAAGATTTTTAATTAACTTACATTGTATTTATTTAGGAAATTCCAATGAATATACCAGAAAAAGTACACATAGCAGGAAGTGGAATGAAGAATAGATACAAAACAATTATACCAAGTAAGAACATATTATACCTTAATCTCAGTCATCGAGTTATCTGACTGTTTCAAGTCTGTAGACTGCAATCGAATGCCAAAATAGATGTATTAAACTTGTATTGGTTAAATTATAACCAGTCGGTTAGTTAGTTAAGTTACACAATTTGCAACATGGTCAAATGAGAAAGAAATGCCATCACTTGCAATCGAATGCCAAAGTAGATGTATTAAACTTGTATCAGTTAAATTATAACCACTTCGGTTAGTTTAGTTAAGTTAACACGATTTGCAACATGGTCAAATGAGAAAGAAATGCCATCATTCTGTATTGAAAAATGACCTGAATCAAATGTCTCAGTCTGATTTATATTTGATGCATGCACAATGACCTAATACTAAAGAAACACATGTTAGATGCCAGGTAGACAAATTAATATGAATTATTTTAGCCATAGTTTATACTGCTTCTTTGTTCGCTCACAAAGAATATTTTGAAAGAAATCACAATATTTTGAGAAAAAACAAAATAGAAATTCAGATTTCTGAAAACTCTTGCAATAAGTGAACAGGAAAAGAAAGTAAATATGACTTGATTATATATACTATTTAATTTGGTTTAAATGACAAATTACATATTTATAAGATTTTATCATTTCAGATGAATTCACCAGAGTTATATTACCAGATAATGAGTGGGATCCTCTATCATCTTATATTAATGCAAACTATATCAGGGTAAGAACTTATTGTCAAGCCTGGCATCGCCATAAGGCTAGACTACGTGTTGCTTTTCCTGGTGTCGACGGCGACGGCATATCAAAATGTGAAAGGTTTATGTTAAAGTAATTTATTTTCTACTCAATCAAAAATAGACATATAAATCTGTGGAATTCTTGTTGTATTATTAGATAATAAGTTGATTTATCATGTTAAATTAATTTAAGACATTGTCAAACTCATTTTCATGAATCCCTCTGACCATTTGAAAATGATAAATAATTTTATATGACCCAACTTGAACTTTTAGGAAATGACACTTTGAAAGAAATTCTAAATATTATATAAATTGTGCCCTTGGTTGAGGAAAATATGGAGAATTGTCTCCCCAAGGGAACATTATCGCCCATGCTGATGGGCATACTTTTAATGAAGATATGGCTATCAGCTTATGGCTTTCATAACTGTTGGTATTAAATAATTTTTCATTTCAGTAATTTTTTATTTTCAGGGATATGAAGGTGAGACCCGAGCATATATTGCAACACAAGGTCCCATGTCACATACCATTGTAGACTTTTGGAGGATGGTATGGGTAGAGAAATCTCCTATAATTGTCATGATAACCAAACTTAAAGAGAAAAATAAGGTAGAAAATTATTGTCTGAAAACATTCCAGTAAAATTGAGTATGCTTGTAGTTACCTATAAATATCTTATTTGATTCATTATCAAGACTTAACATATTAAATATAAACATTGGACCTATAATAGTTTTATTGTCGAGCCTGGCATCGCCATTAGGCGAGACTTGGGTGTTACTTTTCTGCTGTTGGCGGCGGCAGCAGCATGTCAAAATGTGAAAGTTTATGTTAAAGTAATGTATTTTCTACTTGATCAAAAACTAACCAGGCAAGATATTTAAATCTATGGAATTCTTGTTCTATTCCTTGTTTCTGATTTGAACATGGTCATTTGGGCTATTAAGCTTAATTTTCACAAGACTGAATCGGGTTTTTGCCAGACCTTGTCGATAGGAAGAGGGTATTTCTCAAAACAACAGATTGTCTGGGCAATAATTTCAGAATCTCAAGGAAATATACTTGCCAGATAATAATAATAGCCATTTAAATTAGAGGGTTTTCATGGTAAAAGATATTAATATGATATTTTGTATGTTGTTTATTAATTATCTCTTTTATTTTAAATTATTTATTTCAGCCAAAATGTGAAAATTACCTACCAGAAGATTACAAATCGTGTACATTTGGAAAAATAGAAGTTAAAGTAGACAGCGTTATTGTAAAGGGAGGTTATACACTTAGACATTTGTATTTAAAAGTAAGAATAAATTTTCTATATCAAATACCGAACAGACAAGCAGGGGTTAATGACATAAGGATCTATTAGGTCCCTTATTCTTTATATATTTATGAATATTAAATTGGATAAGACTTAAATGTATTTTTTTGATATATTAAAATGAGGATTTTTAATTTGTTTGAAATTTCAGATATTCTTTGAATGGATCAATTCAAACACCAAGGATTTGATCAACTTTTTTACCTAGAGTCTATTTTGCTTAAGAATTTATGCATTGTATGTTGGTTTCAGTATTCTTTTTGGATTATACTGTGTTGCTGGGTTTGTTTTCTGTATTCCAAGCTCTCTAGTTGATAACATGTCTAGGATCAAATTATATTATAACCATTAGCTCTATTCTTGTTTTCTACGAGTTGGATATAATTTCATCTTGAGAATTTTCTTTCAAAATCAAATTCAAATTCTATTGTCACTCTACGCCACTGCAAACTGTTATTTTGAGGCCTGTTGAGACAGATTTGTGCTTTCATGAGCTGTGTTACGAAATGTTCCAGAAAAGAATTGTCTGCTTCTTCATTTATATAAGTGTCATGCAGATTTCAAACTTGAAACATGCCATAGAATTAAGTAGTGGATGTCAAGACAGTTACATGTATCTTCTTGATATTCTTTCATTATTTAACAATTATTTTCATCTGATTATTTTATGGTGTTGTATTTACATATGGCATAAATTGTTTAGAGATCATTTTCAAAACTTTATTTAAAATATTGAAGTTAATCCTTGTGCTTTAATTTGTTCATTGAAGTGTGATGGGGAGGTTCAGCATGTTTTACATTATTGGTATACAGCATGGCCAGACCATAAGCCACCAGAATCTCCCACAATGCTTTTAGGCCTTGTAAAAGAAGTAGAATTACATAGACAAAGAGGTCAGGGTTACAGAAAAACAGGACCAGTCATTGTTCATTGTAGGTATGTATCTGTAAAAATGGGACTAGTAATTGCCCATTATAGGAAATTATTCTGTAAAAACTTGACCAGTCAAGAGTGACAGGTTGTAGGCTTGAACCTTAGGCGGGTCATAAATAAGACTTTAAATTTAAAGATACTGGGATTTGGCATTAGGAGGACAGAGTATCCACAGGTTCATCTGGTGCCAGGATAATGTGATTGCCTAAATGGTATGGTCTTCTGTGACATGCTAAATTACTGAGCTCGTAGCTGAACAAAAAAGTTGCCCTTATCTTTAGAGATTAACCTAAATGGTATGGTCTTCTGTGACATGCTAAATTGCTGAGCTCGTAGCTGAATAAAAAAGTTTCCCTTATCTTTAGAGATTAACTAACTCTCAAAATGATTGTGAATAGCTGAATAATTGCTGATGTGGTGTTAAACAACATTACAACCAACCAACAAATGCAATCAGATGAGAATTGTGGCCCACTGAGCCATTTTGATGCATTGTAGTTCTGCTTTCTGTACATAGCCAAAGGTCAAGGTCATGACATTATTAGGTTATATTGAAATAAGCTTTAAACAATATTTTGAAAACTTAATGGTAATATCTTGACTGGGATCCAAAAGTAGTGGTTTTTCTTTTGCAGAATACATGTCTTCAGATGAGCATTAAGGCCCACTAGCCTTTTGTTTTACTCAAGATTAATTTGACCTTGTTTCTACATGTATATCATATGTTGATGATAATTTATTGATTTTTACAGTGCTGGTATAGGTAGAACTGGATGTTTTATAGCTATTAGTATTGGTATGAGGCAGCTTAGAGAAGAGCACTCTGTTGATGTTCTTGGTACTGTATGTAGTATGAGGTTAGACAGGTGAGTTCAGGTGATATTAGAAGTACATCAATCAATAGTAGTGTGCTAGCACTATACCAGTCAGCTTTATAGGCTTGTTATTTTGTTTGTCAGTTCGCTTGCAGAGGTTGGTGATTTTCTTTGGGCACTCCAGTTTCCTCCACCATCCCAGAACTGACTGCCTAGAAATAAGTGAAAGAATCTTGACAGGGGCGTAAAACACCATTACTCCACTCCACTCCTTTAAAGGCTTGGGATATTTAGTCTGTTATTATGTCTAGTTTGATATTAAGGTGAATAAAAGGGCCTTGGTGGCTGAGTGGTCTAAAGCACATGCTTGAGAATCACAGTGCCTCTCAGCTTCTAGGTTTAAATCCCTCTCAATTCCTAGTGTGAGAAAATTTGTCATTTCACTTGCTAAAGGTGAGTGGTTCTACGGTTTCATACACCATCCCAGAACTGACTGGCTTGATGTGAGTGAAAAATCTTGACTTGGGCATAAACTGCCATTACTCCTCTCAAGATGGATGAAAACCACAAATTCAACTAAAAAACCAAACTACAGCAGAAGGTTATGCACTAAACTTAAACTTCCACTAAGAAAAAAAATGCAAGTAAATCTCTCTCTCTCTCTCTCTCTCTCTCTCTCTCTCTCTCTCTCTCTCTCTCTCTCTCTCTCTCTCTCTCTCAGTTTTGATGCCAGTATATTATAATTTTATTTTACAGAGGTGGAACAATACAAACACATGAACAGTATGAGTTTATTCATCAAGCACTTTGTGAATATGAAAAAGAACTAGCAGAACCTATAACTAATTACAATGATGATTGATAATATACATGTATATATTACATAGTAGTGTCGTCAAATTATGTTAAGCCCAAGTGCCGGTCATTACTAGGAGAGCTTAATGTCTGATCAGGAAATGGTTGGCTGTTACAAGAGTATTATGCGTTAAATTGAAGAATCGATACCTTAACAAAAGAACCGAGAAAAACTGAAGAAAGGAAAGATAGATAAATGATGTGTAGCAGGCAATTCTACTTCAAAATTATTGAAAATGTGGAAGAAAATCAAACATTTCCATTTAAGTTTTTTAATCTGACAAGTGCAGACAAGTTTGATATGCAAATTATATTCTTGTTTGAAGTTTTCAGTATTTTTAACACAAATTTTTCGAGGAATACATGTTAGTGTAGTCAGTTGTTTTCCTTTGGGCCTATTACATGTTGAATATAAACACTGTCTTGGTCAAATCTTGGTCAGCTTTGTATATATAGTTGCTGTTTATGTAATGTACATGTATGTTGACGTTTCTGATAAAGTACCTTGTAAACGTTTAACTTAATGGCCAAGTATATACAATATTAGTTGACACTTTTTAAAATTTTTTATTTAAAATCTGCCATAAAGTATGGATTTATTGTTACGATCTGTCATCTTGTGAGAAAAATCATTCTGTGCCAAGTCAAAGATGTATCGATACATTCTCAGGTCAAAGAAAGGTCAAAGGTCACAAAGCAGATTAAGAATTGGTTGTGATAGTTTACCGTAAATTTTGTTTCATTATAATAATAAATGTAAATACATGTATCTATTATCAGTTATCTTTTAACAAAACTTAGATATTTGCCGTATGACGCATAAGAACTTCTTTTATTTTAAAGATTGTTGTCAAATTGTTAGAGTGTTTACTTAATTGAAATACCCAAGTTGTTTATTAGTTTATTCAAAATTTTCTCTATCAGGAAGTCATAAATTATAAAGAGTAGAACTGCCAGCTAATATCTGCTTTACTCGATTGTTAATTGTCAAGTCTGGCATTGCCATAAGGCAAGACTTACTTGTAGGTGTTATTTTTCCTGTGTTGTAGGCGGCAAATGTGAAAGTTTATGTTAAAGTAATGTTTTTTCTACTCCGTCAAAAACTTACCGGGTGAGACATTTAAGTCTGTGGAATTCTTGTTTTATCATTTATTGTAACTAAATATCCAGACTGGAGGCAGCCAAAAATCTCTGAATTTTTAGATATTAAAATAATTACATGTAATTTTCTTCTATTTAGAGAAAAACTAAGTTAGTATTGTAGAATTATACCCAAGCAAATTGACTCCTTTCAATACAGAATATTAGAAAATATTTAAATATTCACAAAATAGATAAGACTTTTATTTTGTCTTTTAGAGCGAGTCTGGCTCCCGATTTTTAGACTTTGCCCATTTTTTTACTCCAGAGTTTGATAGATAACTGAACATGAGATAGTTTGTAACATGATAATTTGAACCCTACACCTAAACTTGAGTTTTTTTTGTTAAGATTTTTGTTGATTGTTGATTTGACATGAGTTTGAACTCAAGTTAAGTGAGGATTTTTTTATTTTCATTTTGATGTTGATTTGTTTTAAATTATTCTTGTAAACAAGTGTACATGTAGTTCTATTCTGTTGATCTCTTCATTATGTTTGTCTCACTGATCGGTTATATTGACTGTAAATTACAGCTGAGTGTTTTACTCAATGTGCACAGAATTTATTTATTATTATGTCTCAAATTGTTAGAATGTCTAAAGTATTCTTTTGAATGTGTTCATAAGATTTTTAATATTTTACAGTAGAGGAAAAAAATTACATTTTTGGTTAAATTATGATTTATAACACTTTCTGGAAAAGCCGCGTTTCATTAATTACCAGTTATAGGATGTCCATGTTTCATTATCTCCAGTTTTGGGATATCCATGTTTCATTATCTGCAGTTTTGGGATATCCGTGTTTCATTATCTGCAGTTTTGGGATATCCTTGTTTCATTTATCTGCAGTTTTGGGGTATCCATGTTTCATTATCTGCAGTTTTGGGATATCCGTGTTTCATTATCTGCAGTTTTAGGATATCCGTGTTTCATTATCTGCAGTTTTGGGATATCCATGTTTCATTTATCTACAGTTTTGGGATATCCATGTTTCTTTATCTGCAGTTTTTGGATATCGACCTTTCATTAATCTTCAGTTTTGGGATATCCATGTTTTATTTATCTCCAAGTTTTGGATATCCTTGTTTCATTAATCTCCAGTTTTGGGATATCCATGTTTTATTAATCTCCAGGCTTTGGATATCCATGTTTCATTAATCTCCAGTTTTGGGATATCCGTATTTCATTAATCTCCATTTTTGGGATATCCATGTTTCAATGTTGATTTTCTTCACTATGGGGATGTTGATTATTCTGCGATTTTATGGTATGTGTGTTTCACTTTTATCTAACTTGAGTGAAGGTGATGAGAGCTTTAGGCATGACACAGCCTGTGTATCTATGTGTGTGATTACATGTTAACATACATTCTCCTCTGAAATTACTGGACAGATTACAATCATATTTACTGAGAATTGTGTGTTTGTTATTAAGTGACATAGGGGTTCACTAAATTTTTAAAATTTAATCTTCTCAAAATCCATGATGGGAAAAACTGAAACAATATTTGGCTTCTTGTACATGTTTTACTTTGAATTTTAAATTTTCATGAAACAACCTCAGATTGTCATACATGTAGCTGGATTATTGGAACAGATAATGACGTGGAGTTTCAAGGTTTGACATTTTTTAAATTGATCTTTAAAATGGGGGAAACATAAAATGACTTTTAAAATGGAGTCAAGCTCAAGGTATTGACTTGCTTGCATTGTCTTTTCCAAAGCTTTATTTATTTATTTTTTTTTTTTTTCTTCTTCTTTTTTTTTCTTTTTCTTTTTTTTTTTTTTTTGGAAATATTTTGATGCAGATTTTTGCTAAACAGTTTCGTTTTTGTTGTTTAGGGATATTTTCTATTTCACCATTCCATTGTTTAGGGATATATTCTATTTCATTATTCTTTATTTTAGGGATATTATCTGTTTCATTATTCTTTACTTAAAGGATATCATCTTTTTCATTGATTTTTCATCTTATAGGATTTTTTTTAGTGTGTTTTTACATTTTGCTTGATTAAAAACTGCTGTTCTGTTAATTTTTTATGTTCAACACAAGAAATTTTTTGCACATTTTTTTTTAAGAGATGATACTATCAAAATGGAGAGGGGAAGGGGTATTGAACTAGATTTTGATAAGTTCCGTTTTTTTCCAAAAAAGGTGGTTATAACTTTTTTTTTTTTGTATCAAAGTTGTTTAAATGTGTATATTTACCAGTTATGTAAACATTTAACAAATGTTATTTTTATCACAAATTTAAGATGATCGACTTTTTCCCACCGATTTGTTTTGTGACATGTCCATTGACATTATTGTTTAATCAGGAAAATCACATGTCATGATATAATTAATTTACAAATATTTCTCACATTGGAACTGCAGTTGCCATAAATTAAGACTAAATCCTTTTCTGATGTTGATGATACATACATATAGCATTGTCATGTCAAACAGTGAAATTTTTTGGCTAAGTTCATTTTAAAGTTGTGTGTGTGTATGTATGTGTGTGTATATATATATATATATATATATGATAACATATATATAAGAGAGAGAGACAAAAAGAGAGAGAAAGTTTAGTGAGACAACTGATGTGGGAGCCCTTTAGCAATCACCTTGTCTTCTGTCGTTCCGTCTGTCCATTTGTCTGTTTACAGTAGTTGTGGCATCAACTCCTCCAGTTTTCTATTGGTCTTTCTGAAAATTGGCACATTTGCAGTATACACATTGAAGACTTGCATGTGATGTTTTGAACTTGGTTGGTGAATTTTTACCAATTTTACCAGATATTGGACTTTGTCATTTTTCATAGTATAATAGAGGAGACCAAGACTGCTAGCGAGGCTCTTTCTGACTGATGTCAGATTTCTAGTTTGTCTACACTTTGTTATATTAATGAAGTTTTGTTCTTTGACTTACTAATTGGTGCCTTGGGTGTTTTTTAGAAACGTTTCAGTAAGTCTTCTTTAACTAATTCCATACCTCATATAGAGTTTTACTTACATTTTTTTTTTTTCATAGCATAGATAAAGATACAACTTTAGATAATGTAAAATTAAGTTGTTGTATTCCTAGTTTCAATCAACAAGTATAAATTATATTATCATATAACTTGTATAATTATAAATTCTAGTAATTTTCCATCATGATATAATTGTAGTTTATAAGTAAACACACTGTATCTCCATTTGTAGGTCACACACAAACATGCTCTGTAGTAGTTTAGTTAATACTGTAACACACATATATACATGTATACACTTAATTCTCATTATGCATGCAAATATTAGATATTGCTATACATTAAATCTTTGATAATTTACACATTTGTATTGGAACATTATGGATAATTTGATTGTTATTATTTTTTTCAAAACATTTTTCTTGAAATTCAATATGCCAAATACCTTCTAACATGTAATTATCCTAGTTTTGACTCTGCACTGTACTATGCATATACATATCTATGCAGTCATAACTTTCTGATTCTTTTCAATATCTTTTTGTTTTTCTTCCACTAAAATTATTCAAAGTTAAATTGTAGACATATACATGTACACACAAAGCTACGTGTCACATAATGTATTGTGTAGACTACAAAAATGTTCTCCAGAAAATCATAAACGAAACTTAAAGAAAGATTTTTATGAAAACTTTTTTACCCTATCCTTTCTAGAAATAAAAATCAACACTTTATTATGTACATTTTATCACATAACTTGTCCATTTATTTACATTAAACACAATTGTATATTGTATGAATTTAAACACGAACACTTGTCCATCTTTATGGATTCCGTGATTGTTAGATTGGCCGAGGTCTTCATTCACAAAAATGTACATCATCATTAGGCATCAGGTGTAGAGAAAAATCCTTGATCATTTTACTTGTCTAAGGCATTTCACTGATTTTTTTGAAAATAAGATTGTTAAATAGTTGTGATTTAATACAAACTGCTTAAACTTACTGATGAATTTTTATATGCCACTAGCTAGTTCTTAAGTTAAAAATAATCTGTTTAAAACACACATACACACACACACACACACACACACACACACACACACACACAGAGTCCCCTATGTATATCTGTTTCTCTGACACCAGTTAAGTGTGTTTAAACAAGATAACTGATCTCTTTAGCTTGCGTGTTTAATGCAAAACATTATGTCATGGAAATGCAGAGTGTGTTTCTTCATGACATTATTATTTGAAAATTGAAAGTTTTTTTTATCGTTTTTCTTTAAGAAGGATTGATTGAAGTAATGTGTATCTTATATAATTAATTTCACTTGTAAATGTCATCTTAATTTATTAAATCAGAGAATTAAATGATTGATAATTTTATATATGTTAACTGTGTGCATGGACTGCTTATTTTACTGTTTAATCATTGTAAAGAGATTTGGGATTGTTAAAAACATTGTTTAATGTTGTTTAGCACTTGCAAGTTTTTATGATCAGATTTCAAAAATTTTGCCAGACAATTAACCAAATTGTTAATTCAAGATTGCAATTTTTTTTTTCATTTCATTTCATTTCATTTTCTATTGCTTCCAAGAAATGTTGAATGTCAAGGTCACTGAGTATTTGAAAACTTTGTCTGGGTCATCACTGATTGCTGCTTTGAGCAGTATCATGAAAAAATTATTAACAAAATTACCTCCATGGTTTGTCATGACTTTAAACAAAGGCCATATATTAAAAAGCAAAGTCATGGTTAGGGGTTTGTCATGATTTCAATACTAAAATCAGGTTTAAGATCATATCACAAAAGTCAGAAATAGAAAGGGTGTGTTTTGAGGTTATAGCAGTAGGGCAGAGGTACTTGTTTTAGTCAAAAAGTTCTAGTTTTTGAATGCTTTGATTAAAAAAAAAATCATTACAAAATGTCTATCTCATTGGTATAACTTGTATCTAGTGTTATTTTAAGTTGTTATTTTTTAATCCCGTCGTCTTAACATTTCTATTTTCATAAAAAACTGGTGATAGGTATTTATTTTTTTTTAACATTATGTTATGTATACTTGGATATGCAAGCTAAGAAGTGATCTGGCTCATATGCTTTCTGTTGTATTTTGTCTTTTACATTCTAATACACATTTGGTAAAAAAATCCAGGTTTTAACATGCAATAATAAGTCAAGAAAAGTGAACAGGAATCATTAGTGCTTAAATGTTAAATCATATTAGAATAGACATGAAATATTTATACAGAGTTATCCACAGAATATTCACTGCCAACTTATTTATTTTAATACAGAAGAGATCTGTGGTTATAAAAATGTCTACACATAGAAACACAAGAAATTACATACAGTGGAACCTTTATAAACTGAACAACTTGGGGACAAAAAGTTTTGTATAGGTTAGGCAGTTAATACAGGTTAGTTAATAACAAAATACTTTTAATATTCTTAAATATAAGTTATGACAGGTTGTCATTTAGTTCTGTTTTACATATTCTTGTGTATTTGAAAGAATTAAATGTAGCAATAAGGAAGAGAACATATGTAAATGTATTCAATACATTAATATTACTGTCATACACAAATTCTATCTTGTTTAGACAAACATTCTCTTCTGCGTTATTTGAATACTGGAAAAGTAAATTAGATTATATGTTACAGCACTATAATGTCACTGCCATTTTCTTTTTTCTTTTAAATATTTCTGTAGAAAACGTTTATGTTTAAAAAAATATTGAAATTTTTTGTATTTGATATGCTCACATTTTTTCTTACATATATTTTTTTCTATAAAGATAAAGGCAATGTTTTATAACAATATTCTGTGTAGTTTGTTATATACCTGTTTTTGTAGGAATTAAAATTTATCTTTCACTGGCAATAGCACAATTATTATAGTACTTTTTAATACACCAGTATAAATTATAATTTAACCAGAAATCTTTCGTTGAATCACATCAAGTTATTATGGCGTTTATATTGTCTGTGATATTTTTTGTTTTGTAAATAATCACTATAGTAATATTAAATGTTAAAACCTTTAGTTAAAACTCTATTTTAATGTTGTGTCTGTTCAAGTTTGTGCAATGTGCAATAAACTAATGGTTTTGCATAGAATTATCTCTTTATTCTTATTTCTGAAACACCTTTATATGTATTTGATGTAAAGCATACTATTACAATTTTTTTATCGACCTGGAAAAATATTCTATAAACTAGAGGATTTGGGGGTAGGAGAAAGAGGGATGTTCAACTTACAAGAAATTAGCTTTGTTTAGATTCAGCAAATGAGGACACACAATGAAGTCCTTATTTTGTCCAAAAATCTGTATACTATGACAATCTCAAATTTGGTTAAGTTTTGGTTTAAAAAAGAGCAAAGATTAGTTTAGTTAAAAAAATTATTAAGACAAGATTATGCTTTTGATATAATTATGTATGATATACATGTAAAATGTACTTCATCCATTTATGAAACTCTTTAGGGCATACTTTTGAAAGTAACTGAGTGCATTTAAGACTTATTATAGTTAACATAATATTGAACAATCATAATAAATGCTACTTATAATTTTTTAAAGCAAGTTTATTCTTTCACCACCTCTGTGGTTCAGACCACTCGGTAGCTCAGTTGGTAGAGTGCTCGCTCTGTAAGTGGGAGGTCGTGGGTTCGAACCCTGGTCGGGTCTGACCAAAGACTTGAAAGTGGGTAGTGACTGTTGATTCGCCAAGCACTTGGCATTATGAAATGAAAGTTACGGTTCTTTCGGATGGGAACTTAAATTAAGGAAGGTCCCGTATCATGGCATGGCACGATAAAGAACCCTGCTGTATAATGCCATCAGCAAAACGCACAGGCAAAATGTCTGCACTTTCGCCTATATCTGGCGATGTCTCGATATAAGTGAAATATTCTTGACTGGGACGTTAAACACCATTACTCAACTCAACCTCTGTGGTGTAGAGTAAGTGCACCCCCCCTCAAGAGCATGAGGTTGTTGATTCAAACCATCACCAAGTCATATACATGTATGAACCTAAAGGCTTAAAATCTTGAAACTTCATTTATTATGTAAACATTGCAGATCAATAAGTCCATTGTATTGGTGTCAAGTGAATCAGTAGAGAAGTCAACAAGGAAAAACCATTTCTCATTTTGGGTCAAATTTAGATAAGTGTGACACTGCTCGGAGAGCTTAATGACTGCTACTACAACTCGCAGAAACGGGTATAATAATACATCCAAGAATGTCAGTTCATCCCTCTCTAAACTTTTTTCTTGCATTAACTTGTACTTATGTGATGCTTTTCAAATGACACTTGATACAGAGATTGCTTTAAACAAGGGCTCATTAAGGATCAATATCTGATCACTAGGTCAAAAGTCAATACATACAATATCTTCACAAGGAATGTGTACAGTTCATATAACTCAGCAGTTTGAAGTAGCTATGCATGCTCTTAGTTTTACAGATGCACAGTATTACTAACAGAACCATTAAACTACATAAAATTTAAAAAAAAAAAGAAGTTTATTTTGATGTCAATTTTTATTCAACATTAATGAACGTACTTACAGATTTACGTACTTATAGATTTAACAATAAACATACATGATACTCTAAGGCAGAATATCATCAATCACAGTCTAAGTATCACAATCTTTAAAAAAAAACACCGATTACACTACAATAATTTTTTAAAGAGCAAAATTTAGGTCAACAGAATAACTAAGACTTTTTCATAATTAGAAGTAAAAATTTTGTTCCAATTTAGGATGCTATATATAATCTGATGACATGTATTTTTGTAAATTCTTGAAACAGAAGTGAAAATTATAAGTATTGTACTGACAAACCATTACCAACATCACATCAAAATGTTTAGCTTCTAGCTTGTGGACAACTCTGATACGGAAGAGTACATGAATTTAGTAGTCACTCAATGAAATTTTCCTTGTAAAAATCTTTAATTAGTACTCACTGCAAACTGTCAAAATATGTGGTTCCTCTAAATTACTATCAGAATGCATTTCAAATTTCTCAAAAAATGAAGTTTGAACTTTGACCTGCAAGTCTTTAAAACCATTTGTCAGTTGTACATATTAATACAATTCAGCACTGCATATTCCAATAATTTCAATACAACTAATATTATTACTAAACCATTAACTTCTTAAAAGCCATTTGAACAATTTTCTTGGTAAATTCTGATAATGCAGTCACCATGTAGTACATGTCTGTTTCATGTCCATCTTCTGAAAATAAAATGTATCTTTTGTATATGACAGAAGAAAATTGTTGTAATGTACTAAGCAATTACCAGTAAGCTGAGATAAAACAGTGTTTTGCAATGGAGAAAATGCAAATGATACAGATATATGTACATATATATATATATAGTGCATTCCATTTATAACGAGATTGCTTTGAATGAATACTGCTTACAACAAAGACAATTTTTCCCCAGAAAGATATACCGGTATATACAAAAGTCATGTATTTAAATCTCTAACAGAAAAAAACTTCAGCTTTGTTGCTGGAAATAAATGGAGACCAAAAAGTATAATAGGTGTGCTTTGTTGGTCCTTATCCAATGTAGTTTTGTCAGATTAAAACAGCAGTGTGATGACAAACATGTTTAACTGTACAAGTTACAGTAATCTGTTATGTGTCTGTAAGTTATTTTAATCAAAATTGATCAAGCATATAAATTAGGGAAAAAAGATACTTTTTTAATTGTTAAATGGTTGTATTAAATGGTAAGCATAATTGTGTTGATAAAACAGTTTTTGTCGAGCCTGGCATTGCATTGTGTTACTTTTCCAGTGTCATCAGCAGTGGCGGCATGTCAAATGTGAAAGTCAATGTTAAAGTAATGTATTTTCTACTAGATCAAAAACTAACAGGGCGAAACATTTAAATCTGTGGAATTCTTGTTAGAAGCAGCATACTCTTTAGAGGGAAAATGTTTTAATAGAATTGTATTCATTATTAGCATTGTTTTTGATGGATAAATAAAATAATTGATACTTTGTTTGAGTATTATGATACAAACACAAAAACACTGCTATGTGTTGGTATAGTGAATGATTAAAATCTATCAGAATTCAATTCATTGATATATGTATTTATTGTGAATTACAAATTACAAAACATATTCATTTACCGTAATTTACATTCTTTGGATTTCTCAAAATATGCTTTCACAACAAACACAGTGACACCAAGAGTAATATGATGTGAGCTGTTCAATACCTTTGTAAATCTATATATCTCTATCTTTGTGCACTACAATTTTTTTTCAGATGAATACAACTAATAGCAGATTGTTTTGAGGGTTCAAATTAGTATATAATGTTAGTTTTTCAAATTACATGGAGTCAATAACTCCATAAACAATTCTAAAATACACAATAAACCAGATAAATTTAACTACAACATATACATACCTCCATCTGAGAATTCATGTAAATCCATAATTAGTTCCCTGAACATATCTAATACACTATTGAAGTACTGACATCTGTCCTTTACATTATCCATCGCTTCAAGGATGTTCTGAATCATAGTAACTACATAACTCAGACTGAAACTATTCTTAACACACACCTGTAACATCAAAGCATAGAATAAATAAATAAACATCATTATACAATGGAAGTGTTAAAGTAAAATTTCTTCATTCAAATTCTTTGGTCATTGAGAATTTATTTATCTGAATGGTCATCCAAAAGTCTCATTACGAGTAGATTTTAAAGTTTTCCAACTTCAGGTCAATGTGACCTAGAATGGGGATAGAGCTTTTAAATTAAATATGATGTTCTATATGAAGTCTACTCAGTTCTATCATCCTTGTGAAGCCATAATTTGACATTGACATATGTTCAAGGTCACAGTGACTGAAAGCAATAAATTGTTTAAACATTTTTTTGTCATGAAATGAAAGACGGGAAGCTTGAAACATCATTATAGCATCCAATTATAAAGCTTCACCAAATTTGAGTTTTAACTGAATTTTGAACCTCATTAAAGGCCATAGTGCCCTCAACTGGCTCAAGTATTAAATGATTTAAACAGCTTCTTGCCATGAATTAGGAATCATATGAGCACAAATGTTGGTTTGAGCATCAGTTTGACAACCCAGTTAGAGTATTCACTGCTCAAACTATATAATATCCTGTCAAATTAATGTACCTTTGCCTAAAATAGGGTATATTATATATAGAAAATTACAAAAAATGACAAAACCTGAAATGGTATTGATGTAAACATGTACCAGTAGACATAAATTAGTACATGTATATGGTTTGGTAGATTGATAGGTAGATATTATGATATAGAGTAAATTATGTCTTTTATTATAAAATAAAATAGATCATACCAAGCAGAAAGAAGTTGTGATACTGGAAAGTTCAACAATTCTACCATTGATTGCTTTACTTATTAACATTTTGGAAGTGATAACATCACCACATAAAATTAGAAGATGTGCAACATTCTCTGCCAACCATTCATCAGGCGAACCTGTAATAAATATTATTTGCTATAATATCTATTAAATACTGATTCAAAATGAGTGTTGTTACTGGAATGGAATTATTTAAAAAGACTTATTTTATACAATTATAATGCTGAAAATTCAAACAGTAAATGTAAGCAATATTCATATTTTATGACACGCAAAAAGTTTAAGGAACAGCAAGGAATATCTACAGGAGATACTCTACCTGCAACAATATTATTGTAACCTTTAATTCTTTAAAAAACAATGGTTGGCTGTGTAACAGGGAGGAGAAAAAAAAAGGATCAAATCCGGGAGCTCCCACACTATAGGCGACTGCTCTACCAACTGAGCTACCCAGACTGCTACATTCCTCCCCTGTTATTCTTGAGTTTCCTATGGTTCTATGGGAAATATCTCCCTAAATTCTCTCTGATGGATTTATATGGCCATATATTGACAGTCCACCACTTCTGAGGGCCACACTGACTAGCAAACTGTAACAGGAAGGAGAAAAAATGCAGGGTCAGACCGGGGATCAAAACCCAAGACCTCCCGCACTATAGACAAGTGCTCTACCAACTGAGCTACCCAGACCGCTACAGCTGTTTTAAGTTAACAATGTAAATATTAGACTGCAAATTATGCACATACATGCAAATGAGAGAGAGAGAGAGAGAGAGAGAGAGAGAGAGAGAGAGCAAGCTTACTTGTTATTTCATCCAAAACACTGATAATATCATCTTCTGACCAGTCGTCTGAGCAACAATGAAGAATCTGTAGTGCATTTGCAAGCTCTCCAAAATGTTTAGCAGATTGTTCACTATTAGCGGGAGTATTCTCACATAATTCATACCACAGTATCTCCTCTGTAACAAAAGTCACATCATTACCTTATATTACATTAAAAGTCAATGCTTTATTATAAGTTCATTAAACTGAGATTCAATTAACTAATACATGTATGTATGACATAAAAATTTATCTCCTTTATTCATACAATGTACTTGTTTATACATGAAAAATACTTTAAAAAAGCCTACAATTATCATGCTTTCTTCTTTAAATGCTGTATTTGGCTGTGTTAAAGTTTTTGTGAAAAATAATTGTCTCAAAAGTTTATCCAAATCTTATAAATTTTATAATAGATCTGGCAATAATTAACTTTTCTTTTCTACCAGTATTTCTTACCATTGATGGTTGGACCATAGAGTAAAAATAGTATCCTCGCTTGATGTACCATTGGCCATGATTTTAATATCTGATTTAACCAAAAGCCTCTTTCTTGTACTGACTGACAATGATTAAGAAATATTCTTCTAAAAAAAACTCTGCTATCATATTCCATTTTAGAATGTGCACCTGTCAAATAGGAAAAGAAAAAAAAAAATGGATTAATAAACGATGTATATAATGGCTCTGTCCCATTATTATAAAGATAAGAAGTATGTATTGTTCTACCCTTAAAGAATCATAATTTGTAGCTACAAATGTATGCATTAATCATGATGATACTGATCAATGTCTCTTTAAAAACATCTTCAATCTATTGTACCAGTAGATAATTCACCTGATGCTCCCCCTCTAATCTATAAAGATATATATCTGTTCCCAATAATGTTCTTGGTGGTCTAATTATAATTTTACTTTAAAGAACCTAAATAAACAACAAGACCACACTAAGAAATTTAATATTTTCAGCATAATTTTGATTTGTAAACTTCAGATATTGGTGCTTTCCACATTTATATAGGGCACCTGCTCTAGGTACTCTGGTTTCCCCCATCATTCCAGAATTGATTACTTTGATCTATTGAAATAATCTTGGCTATTTTTTTAAGCACAATTACTCAATTCCACTCCAATTGTTAACAGATATTTTAACTAAGTAAATGATCAATTTTGAAAATTAGTAACCAAGGCAACCTTATCGTAAATCTACATTTAGAAAATTAATGTAAAAATAAACAATTACACATTTTATGATGTTATAATTGAAGACATAAAAACTGAGTTTATCATTATGATACAGAAATGAAATATAAGCATATTGAAAATTACCTGGTTTTGAGTTGACAATTGTCTTCATGTTTTTCATGATACAAGAATGATGTGTAATTGATTCAATCACTTTTTGGCATTCAGAATCATCCCAGCCAGATATCACAGTATGTAAAAACTTGCCGAAACAAGTCAATGAAATGCATTTTGATGAATTTACACAGAAAGAAAAATTGCTGCACATCATCTAAAATAGAGATAATTTGTAACTTAATAAATCTGAAATGCTTAAAAACATTTCTAAAATGTTTGGGTCTTAAAATGCTAGGGCTGTATACATGATAACCATATCTGTAAAATTATAGAACAAAGATTTACATGTATATGATATTTGGCTACATTTATGAAGTAACCTTGAAATTAATGTAAATATTAGTGGAAAAAACCCTTAATTAAAAAATATGTATCATGATACCTGAAATAAAACTGAACAGAAACACCACAGTTTGCTCTATTTTAATTGAAGATAGTAAGACTATCCTAAAATACAGCATTTACTGCATGGGTATATTTCTGTTGGACTGTGACGCAACAATATAGATACAGATTTAATTTTGTTAAGTCATCATAGATAAGTTATAATTTAAATTATACTTCTAGTACTTCACAAATTTTACAGTATGGTTTTAAGGAAGGTACACATTTCTGTATATATATTCCAGTACTGCAAAGAATAAGATTTAGTTTTAGATACCTTTGTTAAGAATTCATTGATAAATTTCAATCTGTCCCTGGTTGCATATAAACATGTGGACCTTTTCAAGAGTAAACCTACAAAAGGGATAATTACAGGTTATCAATCTTATATGTATTTATAAAGAAAATTCAAATATTAAACAGTGTATAAAATTTGAAAACATTTTAACTTTTAAGCTTTTAAAGGAGAATAACAGGAATTTAACAGAACAAAAAGTTTTCAAGCAAGCTATAAAACTGTATAATATTGCTCCTAAAATGATAGAATTGAGCAAAAACATTTTATTGTTAACAAAACACTTATTCTATATCTTTACTGATGTTTTTCAAGTTTTGTAATAGTGAGTGAATCTTAAAACATTTAAGTATAACAAATAATTTTTTTTTACTTTGTATGAAGTAGCAATAACACAGTCATAATTTTACATAATTTTTAAATCATATTTTCATTTATAAATTTATGAGAATTTAAAACCACCATTCTACATAATATATAATAATTTGTTTTTACCTAGTTTGCTAAAGATTCTAAGATAATCTGACTGCTTTTTCGATGGGTATGGGTTCGAATGGTACTGCTGCATGTAGTCTATATATCAACTCTTTATGTAACATCGGTTTAAGTACTCGAAATCCTTCAATTAAATTTCTCATTGCTTTTGATGTGATTGTTAAAATACTCAGCTGTTCAACTACAATGTAAATATTGGTGAAAAAATCATTTTATAAAATTTTACGTTTAATTATTCACCATTATGTCATCCCAAAATATTTTGCAGGGGTCCTATAATGTTTGTCTATCTGATTATCTCACACTATTTTAATTTTGCATTGATGATTTTTTATCAAACAAATATAAACAATAGATTTTTTTTAGTCTTGTCAGAATTTTCAGAATAAACACCAGATATTCTTGAACATCCAGTTGTATTGATTTGACATAAAAAATTTGTTAAAATTAAAGAATTAAACACAGTCACATGAGGACATGTATTTATTATTAATTCTACATGTATTAAATTTTGTTTTGCAATGTTCTGAACTGAATGTGTGTCAGAAATAAATTGATATAACATTTTAAAATTTTTCATAATTTTCTCTATGTAAGAAAGAAAAAGACATCCAACTCCAATTTTGCTTAAAAAAAAAAAATAAAAAAAAAAAAAAAGAAAGAAAGAAAAAAGTGGAATTAATAAGCAATAAAAAAAATTCTAGCAGTTATAAAACTAAAAAACATTTTTTAGAATGAGCTGGTTAGTTTTAGTTACCCCTCCCCCCCTAAATTTCATGAATTGATACGAACCTGTGAGATATTTCAATATATGAAATTTAAGCTCAATTGGCAATATATCAAAATATCCCAGAGCTCCTTGTTTTATTGTTTTGATTTTTGTCTCTTCACGTTCTTTAACTTCTAGTCTATTTGATCGTCTCGGCTTCTTGCTCTGCAGGAAAGCTTTGATGTCCATATTATACTTTTATCTAGAATTAAAATAATTATATACTAGGCAATAACAAATAAATAATAATAAAACAAAATAATAAAATTTCTTAGTTAATTTTCATGATTTATGAAAATTTTAACAGAATCATAAAACTTAGAACTTTATCTCTAAATAAAGTAGATTTAAATATATAACATTTAAATATATAATGTTTTGAACATAAATGATTAAAAATATGTGAATCATGGAATGTAGTTTCAATAAGTTCTTCTATTTATCATTCATTCACTCATTGTAAGCTTTGAGATTGTTTTGACGCTTCTTCATCTTTGACCTCTGTTTCTGGTACTGTTACTCTTCTGAATGCAAATTCTTTACAGATTGAAAACAACTGGGGTTAAACTTCACTGAGTGTCATTTCCAAACTTTGTTCAGACTGTCTTTGTATGCATTTAGTGATGTTGTGTTTACTATCAAATGATCACAGACATTTATACATTGATTTATTTTTGAGGCGCTCATTTTTTTCCTTTTTATTGATAAGTATGTTTGACATCCCATAGTTTCATGATTTTTTTTCTCAATTTCTATTTTACATGTGGTGGGTGTGGCTAAACCTAGCTACTAGGACAGGGGCTGCTTACCCTTCCAAGCATCCAGTTTTAAACCTGGTGGAAGTTCACGTTTAACCTAATTTGCCGTTTAACTTTCTTTCTTTTTGTATTGTGATTTGTACATGGATTAGTGTATAAATTTGTGTTTGACTTAACTAGATCAAGAGCTCTTGAAGGGTAGAACTTCAATAAAATTACCAAATTCTTACATATATTTCAAGAGCTGGCTATAAACTTGCGGGTACAACAAATGTAAATTACATTGATGTTCCTATGGTAGCGAACAAGTTGTTTAAATCTTATTATGATTATCAGACATAGTAACATAGAAAAACCACTATGATAAATACTTGGTTCATCTATCCCCACTATCTGACTATGTCGTCTGCAACAAAATGAAAACAAAACGTCGTCTGCTACACAATTAACATTGATTGCTGCCATGAAATACGTACTTACTATACGACATAAAAGTCAATAAAAATAATAAGAAAGATAATCCTGATAATTCCTAACACGCGATCTCTCCGATCGTAGTAAGCGATATGATAAAAATATAAAGTTCAACAGAGTCGCAATATGTTGTTAAATCTGGCGCACTTGTTTACTCCTGTTCTTTTTTACTCTTTAAAACCAAAGAGTTCTACTAAAAGAACAAAGTAATGGATAAAATTGTATCGAGATTAATCACAATTTACATAAAATAAATATCACTATATCCTTTTTGTATTCCATAAAATTCTTATATTTTATATAATCAAGTTATTTTTAAGGAGAATAATTCCCGAAAAAATAAATTCTTAACTTTCAAGCATTATCACTTTACTACTTCCGATCAAAACAAAAAATTAGAAAATGGCAGCCACCAGTTTCCAGAAGAAATCACGTGTAAAATCATTGCAGATACCGGGTGCGAAACCCTCTCTTTACAATAACCAGTTACTTATATCGACTGGTATTCCATCATTGGATAATGTTGTTGGTATGATTATATGTCAATAGTTAGACCATAGCCAAATTGAAGTTGTTGAAGGGGGAGGAAGGGGGGGGGATGTAATGTTTTTAAGGTCTATAAGTGTACATTTCAAAAGAAATCGAATTCTGGCTGACATTAATCTTCACTCAAGCCTACTTGTAAACATTTAATTTTATAAGCATGATAGATGTCAACATATACACAGCTGAAGGACACTGAGCTTTTATGAACATCTCTTTCATAGATATCTACATACAATGTAGGTAAATTGTAAATAAAATGCATCATATATCTTATGATACAACAAATTAATTACAAATAAGTGTGTGTGTGTGTGTGTGTGTGTGTGTGTGTGTGTGTGTACATGTGCTTACAGAATATTGTTTACAGAATATAGAATTAAATTTACAGTATATCTTGTCACATTTTCAGGAGGTGGGGTTGCTGCAGGGACCATATTTATGATAGGTGAGGTTTTTTATATAGATACTAAATTATTATAAGTAATATTGAATAAACACGCTTGAACTAATCCACATGGTGTTGATTACGTTATTGCAATCACCACTATTGCGATATGGATGACATCATTTTCATTACAGTTTTATGTAGTCAGTTTATAAATAGTACTTGGACAGTACAATCGTACATCTATAGTTGTTGTTATTTACAATTTTTCTCGACAAGTAGTTGGTATTTGTAACAACATAGATTTATTGAATGAACAGGACAGGGTTTTACAGTTTCTGTAATACTAGCTGACTGTATTGGTGACTCAGAAGTAGAAGCATTCACCTTGAGACCAGGAGGATTATGGTTTTAATACCCTGGTATGTTCATACAGTAAGCTTTAAAACTTTGAGATACTGCTTTCTAGCCTGGAGTTCAGAGAATAGGCTGTTTCACTTGTGTCAAGATAATGTGACTGGGGTATTGGTTTGCTTGTCTGCGACATACTGACTCTGTTAGCTTACAAGTTCAAGTCACATTGAGTGTGCACTTAAGCACAAGGAAGACAATAAAGCACACTCATATATCACACCCATAATTAGCGTTAATGAACATGTGTTCATTGACACCTTGTGATTTTAATTACCTAAGAAAATAATACACTGTCATTTTTTCGAGATGTCCTTGTCAGAAGTGGACTTGACTTATAAACCCATGCCATTCTGACTTCTACAATAATCAAGTTTCTGTAGTAATCTGCACATTTGCAGATCTCATGATGTTATTTGTTTGTTCATTTGTGTTGTATTTTCAGAAGAAGATACTTACGGTAATTATTCCAGGATGTTATTGAAGTATTTTTGTGCCTGAGGCAATGATGACAGGGACATGCTTTATTATTGAGTAGTGTTGATAATGATCCAAAAGTTTTGTTGAAAGTAAGTTTTAGTTGATCCTTTGTTTTAACACATGGAAAAACAGGGCAAAATTTATGTGTAATATTTAAAAAAATTCTGCATGAATTTCAAATTCCAAATTATCTTAATTTTTCTAGATTCAGATAAGTCATTTTTTAGCTTTCAAAACTAAAATTGATTTTTGAAATAAATTTTTAATGTATGGAGAATGATACCTTTATGTTATACCTCATAAATTTGTTTTCATAATAAATGCATTGATGTTACCCCGGGCGATATTTTGCAATATAGACCGAATGCTCCAGTGGGTATTATGTTTGCTTATGTCACACGATTATCTTTGATGACGTAATTTTATACTTACAAAAAGTGCTTCTTAACCTGAATAGTTTAATTAGCGGATTAACACAAATACAAAGTTACAGTCAGGAATGGCAACTGTAATACGTAAACAACCACCGTTGTAAAGGAATTAATTAATTCCAGAAGAATGCTGGTATCTATTTTGACATGGTATCCATTCAATATAATATAACAAATATTTCATGGGGTATAACTTTTGGGGAAAATGATGATGCATCATATATTCCCTGTAATGATTTTTATCGTTATTAAAATTACTGACCTGCTGACTTTGACATTTGAAATAGGCATAGATTTTCACTTACATTTTCATGTATTTTGGCTAACTCACTGACCTTGACATTTGAAGTCAGTTGTTTTTTTGATATAGATTTTTGCTTACATTTACAAGTTTTTTTATTCAAAATCTAGGAAGTTCCAGCACCAGTTTTAGATGACCCGGGCATCACCACAGAGATAGGACAAAGTGGAGATGATGATAAGATGAAAATAGCCTGGAGATATCAACATTTACCAAGATTCCAGGTACTAGCTACACTAAAGTATTATCAGCCAGATATAAAAAACTGTACATATACTAGCTCACCTGAGCTAAAAGCCCAAATGTGCTATTGGTTGGTAAACCATTTGTTTTGTGTTTTGCATCTTCTCATTTAGAATTTTGTCTGCAGAGTAAGTGGATCATTGACATTTAAACTTGATACTAAACTCATAGATCCGGTATTATATACCGATCCCGGTAATATTTTGGTTTCTTGTTGCTGTTTTCAGTCTTTGCTTATTTATAAAGCTTAATTACCTTTACACACCTCATTTAAGGTCACAATTACCATGATAACCTGAAATATTAAAACCTTTAAACATCTTTTTGTCTTGTGATTTCAGATTTTGAATTTGAGAAGTGAAGTAGAGTACTTGTATTGGTGTTTTAAGCCACAGTTAAGATTTTTTTCACTTATTTTGAGTTGGTCAGTTCTTGGATGGTGGAGGAAACCAGAGTGTCTGGAGAAAACCACTAAATTTCGGCAAATGAAGTGACAAACTTTCTCACACAAAGTTATATTGAAGAGATTGCAAAGAGAACATATTTGCAAGATGTTTGAAAGAAGAGGATTTAAATTATAGCCTTTGCCATGTAATATTGTAGAAATAACCACTACAGTATCTCGGTAGGTCACTTCCTATTGAAAAGTCAGTTATGATATAGATGCAAACATACTTTACAAATTTGTTTCTCTTTTTATGTATATATGTATGTGTAATGTTTGTTTTTGTGTCCAATTAGGAGAATTGTGTTTATTTTGTTATTATTATTATTATATAATCATCATCACTACCATTACCATCACCATCACAGTAATCATCATTATCATCATCATCACCACCACCACCACAACCATCACTACCACCACCATCATCATCATAATCATCATCTTCATCTTCATCATCATTATATACATGTATTCTTGTCTCTGATTTTCAGTCAAACCCGAGTAATGTAAAGTTTGGACATTACTATGATCTGACAAAGGTAATAGATCCGGAGCTGATTGAGAAAAGTGACTGTACAACTGTCAGTGACCTGGATTTATCCAACTGGTATGAATAACTATAAAACAGTGCAGTAAAACCTGTGTATAAAACCCAATCAGTAAAACCTGTATATAAAGACAAGTCATTGGACCTTAGAACTACAGACCTGATAGGAAATGTTCTTTATATAATATTTTTCTTTTAATGAAGAGGCCATGGTGGCCTAGGGGTCTAAAGCTCATGCTAAGAGATTACAGTGTCTCTCACTGCCTAGGTTTGAATCCTCACTCTGTAAACTGAGCGACCACAGTGGTCAATCATCCAAGAACTGACCACATTGATATAAGTTAAAAAATCTTGACTGGGATGTAAAAACCATTACTCCACTCTAAATTTTTTTAAATGTTTTAGAACTTTAAATATGTAAAGTGAAACAGTTAATTGTTGGGGGTAAAATGTCCATTTGCTGACCTCCCTGTCATTATTATATAGATTTTAGGATTAACATGTTTGTAGTTTATAGGGAAGAAAGGTTTTTATTTCCTAGAACTTAAGACTTTAGTATTTGTTAAACTAAGTATTTTGATAGAAAATAACTAAAAACTTTTATCAATCCATCCTTGATATACATGTAAAAACCTCGGTCTATATAATGCGTTTTTGATGCAGTTTGCTAGTTATCTATATTAACATATTTCTATTGTTTTTGTGTAGCACAACATGTTGTAAGGTTATGAATCCAAAATACAGTAAATTACTACAGCTGATTAAAGATAAAATAGATAATGGTGGATTTGGTACGGATAAACCACAGGATAAAAGAAATATTTTACGTATAGGTAGGTAATGATTCCAGAGTAGTAGATATATTTTTGTCTAGATTTACACTTGCTGTATAGTATATTGAATTGTCACTAGCTTCAGGTGAAAAAATACTCATTTCAGTGAGAGTTAAGAGTTCTTTTTTTGTGCCACAACTAGTGTCAGTTTTATTGGAAGAACCTTGTAAATGCAGATTTATTGGCAAAAGCAGTCCTTTATCTTTTTTAACTCATCTGAACACAAAGTACTTTTATGAATAGTTGAATTATTAATCTCTTAAGGATACAGTGTCTAGATTCATCCCTTTAAAAGGTAATTATATCAAATTAAGGACAACCTTGTTTAAAACGAGAGGAGGCCAGATTTGTATGTCAAATTTCATAAAACATGCATAAAGTAATCTTCCTAAGAAAAGTTTAATAAAGTGTGACATGTAAGGTCAAAAAGAAGGTGATTAAGCCATGTAATAAAATAACATTTTTCTGGCCTAGTTTCCCCTTCCCCTTTCCTCATGAGAAATGCTAGGTTAAGTTTTTATATGACATGTTGAGTAAAAAAGTAGGTCAATATCCTGATTGTTGTGACAAAACTTTATTAGCACTCTGGAAGACACATTTGTGTCCAATCTTATTAAACATGCTCATCTTCATAAAAGCTAGGTCAAGTCAGAGTCAGGACAGGTCGTTGCTTTATTATGTTTTTGTTCAAACGGAATTATATAAAAACTTTGAATTTGTTACATGTTTTTAACAAGCTTTGTAGGTGTTCTATAGTGTTTACTGTTTTTTTGACAGATATTTTTAATTGTACTAATTTACAGTTTTTCAATACTTTCAGTACTTTGATTTCTCTGTGATTATTTAATTATTCTATAATTTTAATGATTTTTAAGACCTTCATTACTTTGATTTATCAGTGATAATTTAATTATTGTATAAATTTAATGTTTTTCAAGACCTTCAGTACTTTGATATATCAGCGATTATTTAATTATTGTATAAATTTAATGTTTTTCAAGACCTTCAGTATTTTGATTTATCAGTGATTATTTAATTATTGAATAAATTTAATGTTTTTCAAGACCTTCATTACTTTGATTTATCAGTGATAATTTAATTATTGTATAAATTTAATGTTTTTCAAGACCTTCAGTACTTTGATATATCAGTGATTATTTAATTATTGTATAAATTTAATGTTTTTCAAGACCTTCAGTATTTGATTTATCAGTGATTATTTAATTATTGAATAAATTTAATGTTTTTCAAGACCTTCAGTACTTTTATTTATTAGTGATTAGTTAATTATTGTATAAATTTAATGTTTTTAAGATCTTCAGTACTTTGATTTATTAGTGATTATTTAATTATTGTATAAATTTACTGTTTTTCAAAACCTTCAGTACTTTGATTTATCAGTGATTATTAAATTATTGTATAAATTTAATGTTTTTCAAGACCTTCAGTACTTTGATTTATCTTTGATTATTTAATTATTGTATAAATTTAATGTTTTTCAAGACCTTCAGTATTTTGATTTATCAGTGATTATTTAATTATTGTATAAATTTAATGTTTTTCAAGACCTTCAGTACTTTGATTTATCAGTGATTATTTAATTATTGTATAAATTTAATGTTTTTCAAGACCTTCAGTACTTTGATTTATCAGTGATTATTTAATTATTGTATAAATTTAATGTTTTTCAAGACCTTCAGTACTTTGATTTATCAGTGATTATTTAATTATTGTATAAATTTAATGTTTTTCAAGACCTTCAGTACTTTGATTTATCTTTGATTATTGAATTATTCTATAATTTTAATGATTTTCAAGACCTTCAGTACTTTGATTTATCTTTGATTATTTAATTATTCTATAATTTTAATGATTTTCAAGACCTTCAGTACTTTTATTTATTTGTAATTATTAAGTTGTTATATTAATGATGTTAATACCCGGTATCATTATTGTTGATTTTTTAAATTTTTTCAGCTATTCATTCACTTGGTTCACCGCTATGGGGAGAGAACGGAGGTTATACATCCAATCACGATGAGTTTGATTACTCTTTACCTAGGTTTCTACTGACGTTAAAATCTATACTCAGATCTGCTTTTGCTGTCTGTATGATTACATTACCGAAACATTTATTTCAGGTAAGTAACTGTGGCGCATTTACACTCATTAATGTCTGACTATATGAGCATTTCTTGCTAGAAACACTGTATGTGAAGCTTTCATTATTGTCCTGCAATATAAAACATTTAGTCATAACCGTCTTTGAATGGCTTTCCATGTAATAACTATGATACAAATGTACTAAACAAGATTGTTGAAGTTTTTTCAACAGAAGTCAGTAATTTTTAAAAATTTCTTTTGACAGTTCAAAATATTGACCTGACATTGAAAAATAGCAAAAGTTGACCAATGATTACTAATAGCAAAGATTGACCAGTAATTACATGTACTAATAGCAAAGATTGACCAGTAATTACATGTACTAATAGCAAAGATTGACCAGTAATTACTAATAGCAAAGGTTGACCAATGATTACTTATAGCAAAGATTGACCAATGATTACTAATAGCAAAGATTGACCAATGATTGCAAAGATTGACCAATAATTACTAATAGCAAAGATTGACCAATGATTGCAAAGATTGACCAATGATTACTAATAGCAAAGATTGACCAATGATTACTAATAGCAAAGATTGACCAAGATTGAAAATTTTCTCTAGGTATTCCAGTTTCTTTCTTGTCTATTCCAAAATTGAAATCTTGATATAAGTGATAGAATCTTACTTATAGCATGAAACATATATTTCACTCATTTGTTAACATGCTGTACATGCATATGATGATGGGCATTCTGTTTTACATGCCATAGCAAAATGATTGCCGTATAAGTGTACATCCACTGTATCTAATATACAGTATATATATATATATATACAGTATATATATATATATATATACAGTATATATATATATATATATATATATATATATATATAATCCAAAATAATGATAAGACTTCACTAGAATTTTCACTAGATACTTCTGATGAATGATGAATGTAAATGAAACTAGTTGAGTAAAATGAAGTAATACGAAGTTTTTAAATACTAGTGAAGTCTTATCATTATTTTAGATTATATACTACCATGTGCAAGATTTTAATATTATTTGAAATATATATATATATATACATGTATATATGATTCTAACTAATTAATAAACAAAAGCCTAATTATTATATCTGTAGTATTTATTGAAAACGGTTGTCAGGTGATAGCAAACAATACTCAAGTAAAATAATGACTGACAAACATATTTATTTATATGTCTGATTAACTGAATTCTTTTATTAACTAAAAATGTCTGACAAGTGATTTTTCACATCGGACAAATGTATTATTTGTCGGACATGTCCGGCAAATATGACCGTTTCCGGACCCCTGATATATATATATATATATATATATATATATATATATATATATATATATATATATATTTATATACTGTATTTTACAGAACATTGCCTATATAAAAAGAATAGAGAAGTTATGTGATACCGTTGTCGAGCTGGAGAGTTTTGCTGGATCTGATAGAGAAACAAATCCTATATTTAAAGAATACCATGGTATGTTTGTAATTTGAGATATTTATCACGTCTTACGATACTACTAATATGTGTGTATGAAGCTATTGTTTCCAATGACAGGCTATGAAAAATTTTACTTCTGGAAATGAGTTATATAATTGTGATGGGAAAAATTCCAAATTATGTGATTTCATTTCTTCTGTAAATAATGGATTCATTAATGTTGGATGGTTCTGATTAACCAACATCAGTTGTTTCTGCAATTTTTCATGATTAATAATTCACTTATTTACCAGAAAGTTATATAAAACAGTTCACTATATAGAGGGGTACTCTGGATATTGTACATGTTGGTAATATAAATTTTATTGACCTTCATATTTACACTTTAAAAAAGCATAACAAGACCTAGCCTTAAAACCACATTTTCTTTCAAGTCTCTGTGACTCTTGTTTAGATATTGATTTAGCATTGCTTTATTTATTTATTTATTTATATATTTTTGAAATTACATGTATTTATACCTCCCATAAACAGACAGAAATTGTTAACTTTGTATTTGGTGTTCTTATGTCCAGATGAGCAGTGCAAGCCCATTGGACCTTTTTTAGCTCACCTGAGCACAGTGCTGAAGTGAGCTATTGTGATGGGTCATTGTCCATCTTGCGTTGTGCTACGTGAGTCATGCGTCAACTTTTGATTATTAACACTCCTGAAGCCACAATTTGAATGCAATTAATCAAACTTGCTCAGAATGATCCTCTTGACAAAAGCTAGCTCAAGTTCGTATATGGGCCATGTTGGGTCAATTAGTAGACCACTAGGTCAAAAATAGAAAAACCTTGTTAACACTCCTGAGGCCCCAATTTTATTCCAATCTTTATTTAACTTAATCAGAATGATCCTCTTGACATAAGCTAGCTCAAATTCCTATATGGGCCATGTTGGCTCAGTAAGTAGGTCACTAGGTCAAATTAAATAAAAAACCTTGTTAACACATCTGATGGCTCATTTTAGTCCAATCTTCATCAAACTTAGTCAGAATGATCCTCTCAACAAAAGCTAGCTTAAGTTTTTTTCTGGTTATGTTGTTTCAATAAGTAGGTCACTAGGTCAATATATAAAAACCCTGTTAACACATCTCAGGGCTCAATTTCAGACCAGTCTTCATCAAACTTGCTGAGATTGATCCTCCTTACAAAAGCTAGCTCAAGTTCATATATGGGTCATATTGGGTCAATAAGTAGGTTACTAGTTCGAAATATACGAAAAATCTCTTTTAAAAATAGAAGCTCCAGTTTGCCAAAATCAAGCTGAGTGTACATCATTTTCAGGTGAGCTTCCAGGGCCTTCATAGCCCTCTTGTTTCATTTTTTTTTTCTCACCTTTGACATTTTATTTTACCATATGATGATTACTATTGATATAAAGCATTGTTATCTTTAGTCTCATAACTTACCAGTTTTACTGACACATCTGAGGTGTTCATTTTAATTAAGATTCATTCATACTAATTCAGTATATGATTAGTTACATGTTTCTTCCTTTTTTAGGAAGGCTGAACATTCATTATCTATTTTTCCTTAGTGGAATGTCGGCATTTGCTAACTGACATTTGTTATATTTTATTTCAGGGTTGTTTCATATTGTTCAGCTTCCATGTCTGAACTCACTACATTGTCATATGCCAGATACGCTTGACTTAGCATTTAAACTTAGGAGAAAGAAATTTACAATAGAGGTATTGTATATCATAGGTTTACATTTATATCGAGTTTAAATAATCAAGTTAATCTCTACTGCCAGTATAATTTTGTTTTTTATCATCACAATTGTGAAAATTTTACACCCCCACCCTTCTTTTTGAGTTGAGTTATGTAATGGTGTTTAACATCCCAGTCAAGAATATTTCACTTATATCGAGACATTTCCAGTTATAGGTGAAAGTACATTGCACTGATGGCATTATACAGCAGGGTTCTTTATTGTGCCACACCTGTCGGGACCTCGTTTATTTTAAGTTCCGATCCGAAAAAACCATTACTTTTATTTCGTAATGCTGAGTGCTTGGCGAAAGAACAGTCACTACCCACTTTCAAGTCTTGGGTCAGACCTGGTCAGGGTTCGAACCCATGACCTTCCACTTGCAGAGCAAGCACTCCACCAACTGAGCTACTGCAGTGGTCTCTTCTCTTTTGAAGAGGCCTCGTGGCCGAGTGGTCTAAAGCGCACGCTTATGGATCACAGCGCCTCTCACCGCCTGTGTTTGAATCCCACTCAGGACAGATCCCAGTGTGAGAAAGTTTGTCAGTTCACTTGCCGTAGGTTGGTAGTTTTCTCTGGGCACTCCAGTTTCCTCCACCATTCCAGAACTGACTGCCTCGAAATGAGTGAGGGCGTAAAACACCATTACTCCACTCCACTCCTTCTCTTTTGAGCACAAGATTTTATATCTCTGTATAAGTGAAGTCAACTAGAGGATGAATTTTTATTCATCCAGAATTAAACAACAGTACATCAGAAAGCACAGATATATATCTGATACAAATTTCTTTATGGACAGATGTAGTATTTCAATAATAAATCCAGTTTTCACAGAATTTGCTAATATGAAGTAAATTTAGCCAAGTATTTCAAGTTAATAGAAATTATACTTTTTGTCTGTATTATCACTTTGTCCTGTGTAAAATTCTCAAGTTACTTAACTAGGAAGCTTCTTATTTCTTACTAAACCAGATAATGGTGTCGTTTATGATAATTAATCAGAGACAATAGTCATTCCTGTATCTTATGAGTAATGGCCCTTTGATCAATTCTGTGTTGGTGTGCTGGGGTTGTGAAGAGGGGGGGGGGGGGGGGAATTTACCCCTTTTAACAATTTTGATTTGATCATAACTATATATGATTATTTTTCAGCAATTACATTTACCTCCAGAGTTATCAGAGAATGCTAGTCGACCACAAGAAGATCCAGTTCAAAAGATCAATCCAGCAGGGACTACATGTGGTGCTTCTGGTAGTAAAAATAAACTTGACTTTTAGAGGAATCTAGCAAGGACTACATGTGATATGTTTGGACATTCATGTTGAAGAATCCAGCAGGGACTACATGTGGTGTGTATTAAAATGTGACATTTAAACATCATGAGGAATTCAGCAGGGACTACTTGTGGTGTGTCTTGGAAGAAAAAATCAATAAAATGTGACATTCAAACATTGCATGGACTACATGTGTATGTCTGCAAAGAAAAAAAATTGAACACGACATTCAGACATTTTGAGGAATCGCCTTGCACTACATATGATGAGTCTAGATGTAAAGAATTAAAATGCAATGTTCAGATATCATTAGGAATTCAGAAGGGACTATATGTGGTGTGTCAGAAAGAAAAATTCAAACATCACATTCAGACATTTTAGGAATCCAGAAGGGACTATATGTGGTGTGTCAGGAAGAAAAATTCAAACATCACATTCAGACATTTTAGGAATACAGAAAGGACTATATATGGTGTGTCTTGAAAGAAAAAAATAAAATGTGACATTCACATGTTGTGTGTCTAAAAGTAAAAAATTAAAACGCAATACTCAGACATCATGAGGAATTCAGCAGGGACTACATGTGGTTGTGTCGGAAACTAAAAAATTAAAATATGACATTCACCCATTATGAGGCATCAAGCAATGTTATGTTGTGTTATAGGTAGAAAAATTTAAATGTGACATTCAGACATTTTTAGAATCCAGCAGGGACTACATTGGTATATCTTGGAAGGAAAAAAAAAGTGACATTCAGACATTATGAGGAATCAAGCAGGGACTACATTTGGTGTTTCTGAAAGTAAAATTAAAATTTGTCATTCAAACATCATGAGGAATCCAGCAATGATTACTTCTGGTGTGTCTGATGGTTGAAATTGACTTAAAGTACAATTTAAGATAACCATGGATTTTAAAGTAACATGATAAATCAATTGTTGGAAAAAGTGAAGTCAGCATCATCACATAAGGGATTTTTCAAACAAGAATGAGGAATAAAAGTAACATTTGGTGTCTGAATACTTACACATGTATTTAGAGCAGTAAGTACCGAGACTTTGGGATGATTAATAACTAATAACACCTGACATCACTGATAACACCTGACATCACACCTGACATCACTGATAACACCTGACATCACTGGTAACACCTGACATCACTGATAACACCTGACATCACTGATAACACCTGATATCACTGGTAACACCTGACATCACTGATAACACCTGACATCACTGGTAACACCTGACATCACTGATAACACCTGACATCATTGATAACACCTGACATCACTGGTAACACCTGACATCACTGATAACACCTGACATTTCTGGTAACACCTGACATCACTGATAACACCTGACATTTAACCTCTAAGAAGTATTTAACGAGACTGATCACATATGATTATTGTAACCATTAAATTATCTTCTTGTCTGTTATTGTCATAACAAGAATGAAATGAAATAAAAATGGTGCCAAATTATATTTTGCAATAATATGAATGTGACTTGAAATTTATTTTCTTGATGTTCATCTGTAGATAAGCTTAACTGAACACAAATTGCTCTGTCTTTTTTACACTCGTGTGGCCACAGCTGGAGTCCAATTTTCATTGAATTTGCTCAGAACATTTCTCCGGACAAAATCAAGGCTAAGTTCCTATATATGAATAAAAAGTTAATAAGTAGGTCACTAGGTCAAATCATAGCCAATCCTTGTAAATATCATTCAAACTACAAATTGAGGATAATTCAAACTTGCACAGAATGATCCTTTCAACAAAAACTAGGGCAGGATCATACATCAGGCTTGTTCAGTCAATAAGTAGGTCACTAGGTCAAATCATAGAAAAAATTTTTTGTAGAATGATCTTCTTGACAGAATTTAGTCAAATTCATATATGGGTAATTTTTTAAATAAGTTAAGAGAGTACACACCAGAAGTCCAAATTTGAGTCTAATATTTTTAAGAATAAAGACCTGACCCTATGAACAGGTTTGAGTTGAATTGAGTAATTGTCTATAACGTCCCAGTCAAGAATATTTCACTTATATCGAGATGTCGCCAGCTATAGATGAAAGTGCAGAAATTTTGCCTTTGTTTTGTGCTGATGGCATTATACAGCAGGGTTCTTTATCGTGCCATGCCTGCCATGACACAGGACCTTGTTTATTTTAAATTCCATTCCGAAAGAACCGTGACTCATTTCGTAATGCCGAGTGCTTGGCGAAAGAACAGTCACTACCCACTTTCAAGTCTTGGGTCAGACCCGGCTGGAGTTGGCACGACCTTCCACTTACGGAGCGAGCACTCTACCAACTGAGCTACGGCAGTGGCTATGAACAGGTTTGACAATATTGTATATGGGTGATGTTGGGTCACTGTATGTCACTAGGCAGAAAAAATTCATAATATTGGTAAAAACCACAATTTCAGTTTTAATCTTTAAACGACAGAATGATCTTTTTGACAAAAGTTTAGTAAACTTCCTGTTAAGGTTATGTTGGTTCAAAATTAGGCAAGCATTGCTAACAATGTAGGTCAAATTTACAAATTGTGCCAGATTGATGGTCCTGAGAAAAATAAGTTAATGGTATATTCAAATATGGGTCATGTTGGGTCAGTATATAGAGCATAAGGTTTAATTATGAAATTAATTATTAATTAGAAATTACTTGTTAACTTTATAAAAGCGAAACTTCAAACTGGCTTAGAATGCCCTCTTTGATTGACTAAAGTTAGGTCAAGCATATGAATGGGTTATTTTGCCCAAAATGATAGTTGCACCAAGACCAGTTATAAAAAAACCTTGTTTACACATTAGTAGCATTTATTATGCATGCATAAATGAAGTGTTACTAAATGTTTCTGATTAAGTAATTTGTCTGTTCCAAACTGGCCAAAAAAAAATCTGTAATTACAGTTATTGTTCATTGTACTTACAAACAATTGTGGGCGTATTCTCGGATGAGCGTTAATGTCCATTTCGTAAATAAAACTTTGGATATTTAGCTTATTGTGATGGTTCATTGTTCATCGTCCCTCCTTCTGTGTTAACATTTTAGTCTTTTCCTCCAAATTTATTGAAACTTGGTGATTATTATGTCTGGGACAAGGCCTTTTAGATTAACCCAAATGAAATGAGTTATGTTCCTTTAATGACCTGCGGGAGGGCAAAAATTTAACATTCTTCTCCAATGACAGTATAAGCGCTATAACTAAGGATTTTCAGGTATAACATCCCAAGGTCATCTTGTTTCAGATTTGCACAAATTCTAGCAATCGGGGGTCATAAATGGAGAAATGACAAGGCATTTGGGGTGGAATTGATTAAATTGTTCGTCAATATATCTGAAAATATTGACTATGATAAAATATTTTAGGTATTGATATGGCAATCATTTTGATATATCGATCAAGGTCAAAGGTCAAGGTCATTCTATATCAGGTTACTAAAATGGTCAATTATCTAGAAAATCAAACTTTTTTATAGGCATACATATAAGAATATTATAGGTATTAACATGACCATCATTTTGATTTAAAGTTCAAGTCATGGGTTCGAAGGTTAAGGTAAAAGCCACAGATTTACACAGGTTTTTATGCGGTGTAGATATCACGTGATGTACATTTAGAGATTTTTTACAACATGGCGGTTACAGAGTTACACAGGTTTATGTGCGGTGTAGATATCACGTGATGTACATATACAAGTTTGATACAACATGGCGTATACTGAGCTGCTGCTTTTGTTTTTATCCTGCCTACACTGGAATCTAATAATAAGTTCAAAACAACATCCAAATATTGTGTTTATTTTGACAGATGATCAAGATGTTGCTATAGGCGGTCAGGTAAATTTACAGGTGTAACACTGATAATTAAAATATTACTCAGGTGAAGATTTTATATAAATTCAGATTTTGTGACATTTATCTTAAATTTATCCACCCGAAGTTGATTAAGTCCGTCCGAGTAGAGATAATAGTTATAAACAATAGCTATATTTCATAGTTTAATTGTATTTGTCGAAGTGCTCGTTCCGTAAGTGGGTGGTCGTGGGTTTGAACCCCGACCGGGTCTGACCCAAGACTTGAAAGAGGGTAGTGACTACACTGCCAAGCACTTGGCATTACGAAATAAAGTCACTGTTCTTTCGGATGGGAACTTCAAATAAACAAGGTCCTGTGTCACTGTAGGCGTGGAACGATAAAGAACCCTGCTGTATAATGCCTTCAGCGCAACGCACAGGCAAAAATCTGCACATTCGCCTATAGCTGTTGACGTCTCGATATAAGTGAAATATTCTTGACTGGGGACGTTAAACACCATTGCTCGACTTACTAACTGTATTAGTGGATTCATTTATGTGTTATTAATGTATTTTGTAAAACCATAAAACCCGCCATAGCAGCTATATATCATATACATAGCATTATCTATGGTGGTCTTAAGCGCGCGCCTACGGATCACAGTGCCTCTCAACGCCTGGGTTCGGATCCCACTCGGGACAGATCCTAGTGTGAGAAAGTTTGTCAATTCGCTTGCCGAAGGTCGGTGGTTTTCTCTGGGCACTCCGGTTTCCTCCACCATCCCAGAACTGACCGCCTCGAAATAAGTGAGAGATTCTTGACTGGAGCGTAAAGCACCATTACTCCACTCCACTCCAGTCATATTTCAACCTAAGGAACTTCTTTCTTTAACCGAAAAACAGTGTCTATTGACGAAGCAATGTCCATATTTTCTAATTTCTACTTTTTTGGTAGTTATATTGCCGATGTAAAGAATTATGCAATATGGATGTTGCTATGGAATGCGAAATACAGCTAAAACACTAAGATATCAATTAGCTTGATTAACAAAACACTATTTAGATTCATATTGAAATATGATTGTTACACCCCTAAATAAAGTGTAGAGGGTATATAGGAAACGGTCTCCATCCGTCTTGGTATAGTTTCCCACTCCTTAGGTTTCACATCCACATCTACAGATGTTTTTGATCAATCTGTACATAAATATATACTAATATAGATAATGTTCGGTATACAAAATTTAGGTTAAACTTTGTAGATCACCCATTTTAGATATTATGGACTAGGGTATGTTTCTCTTTCTAGACTAATCCACGCGTGCGTTTATAATAAATTGATTAATCGGCATGGCCCTTTGAATATGGAGGGTAAAAAGGGTCATAATTCTATGTATGTAGGTGAGATGCGAATTCATCTAACTTCTTGTATGTTGATGCTATCAAGTATTATTAATTCGTCTATATCGCATCATGACAATTTCATTTGTCCATGTCTATAATTTTATGTGTCTAAATTGCATTCTAAATAATCTTACTGTTAACATTTATTAGTTCATTTCACGAACTCATATCGTTATTTGTTTATGTTCTTAAATACAGGTTTCAAGTCGCTGTTGTATTCGTTCATGTCACCTACGGGTATCGACCTTTTTTACCCTCCATATTTGAATGAATTAATCGTGCTCCTACGAACGTTTAGAAATACATATAAACATCAAAAGGCTTTGTAAATACTACTGTCATAACTTAATATTACTATACTTTTGAAAATAACTTCTCTGAGCTTTCCTATTGTTGTACTGGACACCAATGCGTGCCTAATTATTCCGTTTTCATTCTTTGGTATGATTTATGTAAACTGTTTATAAGTACAAGCAATCGGTTGTAAATAAAGTTGGATTGTTCGTTTCATTCTATTTCACACATGCGTAATAAGGATTATTGATACAATTTGATTGGTTTCTAGTAGTTTCTTAACAATCCAATTATGTACATTCTCTTTAGAAAAGACTTAAGACTTTTAGCTACTCTACATAAATTTTTTTTAATACAAAGTATATTTCCATAACTCTTCTATTAAAAAAAAACATGATCATTTGCATTGTTGGGGTTTCCTTGACGTACTTTAATTTCTGTGACTTGTTACAGTTGCGTAACGTAATCATTTTCAGACACCAATGATTAAAACAAAGAAGCTTATTGGAGATCAAGGCATGACATTTAACAATATGGTGAGTATTGATTATAAATTAGGAACATTGCATTGGTTACGAACCGTTAGTCAAGCAAACTTGTTGCACGTCTCAGAAATTAACATAATTAAATATTTTCTATCAATAAGTCACATTTAGTGTCTGTCAACTTCAACTTTAAATTTAATCTATTTCTATATAGAAAATGGAATGGCATATTTAACATAGCTTAATGTTAACGAATGGGTATTGTAAATATTCGCGTTTACACCCAAATCGCCACCACAAAATAAGGCAAATAGCACAAATGAACACGACAAGAATTTTTCTTGTATTACATAAATGTCATATCGTCCTTTACTTCAGTACGTAAGTGCACCGTTATGTTGTCCAAGTAGATCTAGCATACTGACCGGTAAATATGTCCATAACCACGGAGCAGTCAATAATTCTGTTAATGGTAATTGTAGCAGCTTGAATTGGCAAACAAATCAGGAGATAAAAGCGTTCCCTGTATACCTCCAGTCACAAGGATACACGACTTTCTTTGCTGGGAAATATCTAAATCAGGTATTTATTTGTATAAAATTAAATTTGTCTGTAAGGTGCAATAATGCCTCGTTGTTCATTGTTTAATACATTTATCCTTAGGAGCAAACACAGAAATGATGATGATAACCACTGCTCGTAATAATGCACTTGAGCACTTTTTGCAAAAATGCTGATTATTTTTATAAAATAGGTTGAATTATAAATCTCTCTTGGCTAAGGCATTGTAACTGTTGCATAGTACTTCGTCGGTATATCCTGACGTTATGTGATGTACAGTGAGATGTTTAACGGAAATCGAAAACAAATGCATTTTAGACTTAGTTTTGAGTAGCTCGATGAATACACATGTAAAATATCAAAAGGTGTTTTTAAATATTAAAAAAAAACAAAACAAACAAATCAAAAAAAAAAAAAATAAATAAAATAAATAAGTAAAAAAATAAAAAAATAAAAAAAAATAAAACAAAACAGGAAAATAAAATAAGTGTTTATTTTTCAACCGTAATTCATTATTCGTTGTTAGGCTATGAACGTCTATTTGTTAGTTTATGCATTATTTGTGTATTGAAAATTTCAAAGTGACCGACTAGATGAACATCTCCAATCAAACTGAGGATGGTAATATTTCATAGTGACTGACTAGATGAACATCTCCAATCAAACTGAGGATGGTAATATTTCATAGTGACTGACTAGATGTACATCTCCAATCAATCCTGAGATGATAAGATATTATAGTGACTGATTAGATGAACATCCCCAATCAAACTGAGGATTGTAATATTTCATAGTGACTGACTAGATGTACATCTCCAATCAAACCAGAGATGGTAAGATATCATAGTGACTGACTAGATGAACACCTCCAATCAAACCAGATATGATAAGATTTCATTGTGACTGGCTAGATGAACATCTCCAATGAGATTTTTGGATAATAAAGGAAGATACATGTTCATCTTTTAAATCTTTTATTAGATATTGATCACTTATTAGGAAATGACGCACTTGAATTATATAATTTTTCAGTACGGATTCCCGAAAGTAGGTGGCGTTCGACATGTCCCTCCCGGATGGAAATGGTGGATGGGATTGGTAACTATTTGTATATAAGGAATACTAAGCATTTTGTACCAGGCCGCAGTTTCTAACTCAAATTAGAAAAAATTTCAATGTCATTTTTAAGACATTACGCAGTTAAAATTGAATATCTTATGATATATCTAAATTCTTTAGTGTAGGTTTGTTGAATTAGAGAAAAATGGGAATATTTGAATTGAGTTTACACTCAATTGAGTGAATGAATGTAAATCTTAGGCCTGATGTAAAAATTATTGTGTTTATTATCTTTCTATCATATAACGATGGTATCTAATGACAACATTTCGACAGATTTAGTTAGGGTATGGTTAGGTTTAAATATTTTGCAAGTATCTGTTTCTTTATTTGCACAAGGTTAAATGCTACAAAACGCACAACATTGGCTCATTTTTGATTTACTTCTGTAATGAAAGCATTTATGATACAAATAATTATTATCCCAGTAATGCCTTTTTTATATTATGTTTACAGGTGGGTAATTCAGTTTATTATGATTACATTTTATCAGTTAATGGTTCATATGAGCTGCACGGACACAGATATCCACAGGATTATCTTACTGACGTCATAGTAAGTATAAATATTATTCAACTGACGTCATAGTAAGTATAAATATTATCCAACCGACGTCATAGTAAGTATAAATAAACTGAGGTCAAAGTAAGTATAAATCAACTGACGTCACATTAAATATAAATTACCTAACGTCAAAGTAAGTATAAATTAACTGACGTCATAGTAAGTAAAAATTAACTAGCGTCAAAGTAAGTATAAATTAACTGACTTCATAGTAAGTTTATAAACTGACGTCATAGTAAGTTTATAAACTGACGTCATAATAAGTATATAAACTGACGTCATAGTAAGTTTAATAAAGGCTTTAAAAGGCTTTTGTTCTTCGATGTAATTGAATCTCAGTGGTCATGTGGTCTAAGTTGTCCCCTAGAGATCAAAACACCTCTCGCTGTCTAGCCTTGAATCACACTTGGTTTCTAGTGTGTTAAAATTGTTACTTTTCTTACTGAAGGTTGGTTGGTTTTCCGAGCAGTACGGAGAGTTAATTCATTCTCAACTTCACCCCTTTTTCAATGAATATTCAGAACAATGTCTACATTTACAGTTGACCTAGAAGCAAAACATTTTAGTTCTTCTTTAGTAAGACAAATTCGATTCAGGTCGGGGATAAACATAGTTGGTTTTTTTTTTTTTTTTTTTTTTTTTTTTTTTTTTTTTTTTTTTTTTTTTTTTTTTTTTGTTTTGTTTTGTTTTATTTGTTGTTTGTTTGTTTTTCTTTTATTTGTTTTTTTTTCTGAAGAACACAGAGTTTTTGAAGCAAAGATTTAGTACTACTGATTGGAGTGAAGTATTGATGTTTACGCTTCGGTCGTAAATGTGTTTACTAAATTGAGACGGTTGGTATTTGGAATGTAGAAGAAATCCGAGTTCATGGTGAAAACCATCGACTTTTGGTTACCGAATAAACTTTCTCAAACTAGGAACTGCTCGAGTGAGATAATGAGATTCAGAGATTCGGAGGCGGTTGGTTCTGGAATGTAGAAGAAATCTAATATCATGGAGAATACATAGACCTTCGATTAGCGAACTAACAAACTTTCTCACCTTCTCGCGTTCGATTCGGAGTTTGGCGAAGAGAGGCGCTGTGATCCGTGTGCGCGCGGAATGGATCACTCGGCCACTGATGGCTTGTTTCAATACCTTAGTGTTGTACATTTGATATTTAACATATATATATATATATTAAAAGTTTTGAATACCTAGTGTTATTTTTACAGAACAAAAGGGCTTCAGAGTTTTTAAATCTTCAGTCTGTAGACTCCGGACCATTCTTCATGATGCTATCAACACCAGCATGCCATTTTCCTTTTACTGCAGCTCCACAGTATAAACAGAATTACACGAGCGCAGTCGCTCCAAGAAACGGTAGTTTTAATGTTCATGCTAAGGTAGGTCACTTAAACTAACACCTAACAACTGCCTTTACAGAAAAATTCTTTTTTTTCTTCTTCTTGTTTTTTTTTCAATATATGCCATTTTGTTTTTCAATATTTCTGAAACAACACTTTTAATTTTTTTTCAAATCAACGATAAAAATAATTTGGTTGATCTTGTTCAGTGTTAGAGACGTCTTCTACTGTTGGAGTCCAATACTGATTTTACGTCGAAAATAGTGATGTTTTACATCACAAGTGATGATTACGTCATATGCACAAAACGAATCCACGATTTGCTTCGTTTTTCATGTAAAACCCCCATAGCAGCAACTTTGTACTTTGTGCAGAAATATTTTATAGTAATAGAGGATTTACATATCAATTTTCAATTACAATAGACTCATATTTCATTAAACGCAGATTTTAAAATTAATTTCCGATTTTTAAATTAATTTCGTTATTAAGTTAATGAGGAATTATATGCAGATAAAGCCAGCACATGACCAGTAAAACATGACGTCGTTATATAGATGTCCTTTTTGTAATTTGAAGAAAATAGACCTCAAACTATATTTAAAAGTCGGATGTCTTGATATAGTGATATAGAGTAAGTTGCTATAGCAAGTTTAACTTTGTATATATATATATATATATATATATATATATATATATATATATATATATATATATATATATATATATATATATAAGTATGTTATCTTGTAGGACAAACACTGGTTGCTAAGACAAACAGTCACACCAATGCCGAACAAAACATTGTCATTTATCGATAACACTTTCAAACACAGGTAAGTGAAATTTCATTAATTTTTTTATATAAACCAGATTTGCTACATAACAAAACCGACGTTATATTGCCTGTTTCTGCAGGTTTATAAGCCTAAAAATACTAAACACTAGTCACTTTACGCATTTACGGTTTAAAGGCCTCCCAACACCTAGTTTCAAATCCCGCTCCTGCGAATCCTTGTGTAAGGAAGTTTGTCAGTTCGCTTTCTGAAGGTCAATGGTTTTCCCCTGGACACTGCGGTTTTCTCCACCATAAAAATCGACTTGGGCGTAAAACAATATTACATAACTCAACTTATATTAACAAATTGAGATAGCTTAAAGAAAACTAGAATCTTGTCTTTTGAAATATTTTTATTTATTTATTTATTTATTTATTTATTGTTTAGCGAAGCACGAACAGAACCGTCTTGCAAACGAAAACAAAAGGCCAATAAAAGCTTAAACATTAATATATTTAATTGACTTTGTTTTAGATGGCAGACATTGTTGTCAGTAGATGATATGGTAGAAAATGTTATCAACCTACTACAAGAGAAGGGACTTATAAACAATACTTATATAATATTTTCGTCAGATAATGGGTACCATTTAGGTAAGTTGTCAAGTACTACAGACACAGAAGTGCAGTCTGAAACAACGCGCCTTGTGTTTTAACTACAACGTGTGTCTTGACTGCAACGACATGAAAAGGCATATAAGATCCGTTCCCGGATTTACAATCGTTCCTTAACTAATATTTCCCTTACTTAAATCTGGCAAATTTGAAACCTAAATAATTTTGTTAATCGTTGATTTACTTAGTAATTTAAGGTGTCATTTTAAGGATTACTTCAAGATTCTAACATCTGAATTTAGTTTTATCACAAATGTTTATTTGTAATTCAGAAAGGGATTGATAAAATTTGCTAAATTTAAGTCAAGGAAAATCATAGTTAAGGAATGACTGTGAAACCGGGTCTTGAACACAAGACAAAAACAAAATTATGCTGCAGATAAAACATTTAAAATAATCGGCGGACAGAACGATATTCAATGAAATGGTTTAAAGCTGCATTAAGTTTTCCAAAGAAAAAATTAAAACGGTGCTAATTTAATTAATGATGTTCCTAATGAACAATGTTACATTTGGTTCAACGATAAAAGCTCGAATAAATACAGAAATTACAGTATTTACCCAGCGAGATGCAGCATTTGGGATCTAATATTAGAACATGGTTACGTCATCAAAACCCTGGTCATTTAAACACAACTTTAAAAACGGTGAAATACGATAAATTAAACACAGAACTTTGTTGAATTTGTCATTTGTAACTTAGTGAGGGATACATAACACCATTTCAAATACATCTGGATATTAATTAAAAATTAATGCAATTTGTCATGTTTCACCTTCGATTCATGGGTTTTTCCGTACATCCGTGCGCGTGCTTCAAGCTCATAATTACCATCGTTAAACAATGACCAACCGGTCAGAGGATTCCTTTTATTTACAGCTAAAAGAAATGAAATTTTATGAAATGAATCTCACTGATCGTGGTTAGAGGATATCTATTAAAAAAAATATATATATTTTCAGAAAATCAAAAAAAAAATTCAGAAAATTGAAAAACTTAATGCAGCTTTAAATTTCAAGAGTCGTAATTATCCAGTTTTTAAAACAACCAGTCGCCCTTGCATAAACAAATTTTATTTTGTTTCTCGATTTTAAAGTCATTAACTGGGCTTTTCTTGGGTGTGAATTTGTATCTCACATTGGACATAGAAATTTTCTGATCCTGTCTATCACAACTTAGAAAATAAAATTCGATTTTCATTATTATACACCTGATCAGCTGATAGAAATTCTTTTATTTAAGGTCAATTTTCTTTACCTAATGACAAGAGACAATTGTACGAATTTGATGTACGAGTTCCTCTTATGATCCGAGGACCAGGGATAAAGCCCGGTACTTACAGTGAGGTAGGTAAAAGGATATATTGCAAAAAATTTTTATTACTTTTTTGCCAGTTTCTTACGTATTTACTATATTTAGTAGTGTCAGATAAATAGCGGGAATACAGATGCTACCAATACAGGACTACCGTTATGTGCAGAATTTTGATTTTTTATTAAAGAAAAATTCAAAATTCTGTACATGACGATGTTACTGATTTTGTTTTTGATTTTTGTTGTTTTTTTGTCTTCGATAGATGTTTTTCGTGTGTTTGATTCGACCTTTTCCTGATTTAAGGTCCATGGTCTCGACAAGCGTTTGCCGTTTGCCTCCTTCGACCTTTTCATTTTACTTGTTCATTGCCTCGATCATTTTTAAAACTTATTTACCTGTTTTCACAGTTTATATTATTCCCATGTTGCCGACATATGTTTTTTGTGTGCAACTTGGAGCATTAATAACCATAATTGCTTTATTTATTTATTTCACTTTTTTTGGACAGGATTATAATAAAAACGTATTTACAGATCATATCACCCTGTACAGTCTGTCTTAGTTCCAATCCTACTAGAACCGATCCTGGTTTGTCAGAAAAAGTTTGTCATTTCGCTTGCCGAAGGTCAGTTATTTATCACCGTACTCCGAGCCGGTGACAGAATTTTTGCAGGACGTTTAAGCAAAATCATCCAACTCCTCCCCTTATTTATTGGTAATAAATAGATCGTTCTTTTTTCAACCAGGATATCGTGATGAATATTGACTTGGCACCAACATTTGTCAACATGTCTGGACTTCCGGTTCCTCCACAGATGGACGGAACAACTATACTGCCAATACTTCATGGCGTATCCAATACCAGTTCTAGAAGTATACTGGTAGAACACCAGGGAGAACATACAAAGTTTGTCCTAGGATGTCCACAGTATAAAAACCAAAGAATGGCGGTAAGTATACCAGTAGTACTTGACTGCCCTAGTGCATTTGTGAAACACTTTCGTTTCCATTAGTAAGAGATATGTTAAGTATTTCCTGGAATTTCCTGGAATAGCGAATAACCTTCAGCAATGTTTAATATAAAGCCGACAATACCTGGACACTACAATTATTTGGCATGCTCCCCCGTACGAATTGAAAAAAGTGCTTTAAATGGTGCATTCTGGTGACACCTGAAACTGTTATTTATCTTTTTAGCTCACCTGACCGAAAGGTCATATGAGCTTATGGCATGACACAGGGTGTTTATGTGTGAGCGTGCGTGCGTTTGTGCGTCATTAACACTTTTTTCGACTTCTCCTCCAAAACTGCTGGGCAGATTTCAATGATACTTGTTTAGATGCATATATGGGCTAGTGCAATTCAGATTTGTTCATGGCGTTGCGATGGCTACCAACTAGGTCAAGGTGACCTAGGCGTCAAAAATGTTAAAAAATCTTCTCCGAAACCGATGATGGGAGAAAAAAATCTGATGTGATATTTGGCTTCTCTAGGGTCTTAAGCCTATAATTTGTTCATTTCGTGAAATTTTGTCGAAAAATGGGTTACGCTTTTTTGCGTTTAATTATAAAAATTAGTAAAATGGTTTCAAATTGTTATAACTTGACCATTAGAACAGATAATGGCATGGGGTTTTCAGTTTTGACTTCATCTTTAAATGACCTTTAAAATGAGGTTAGGATCACAAATCAAGGTCATGACCTTATTTGTGAATTATGTAGTTTTATGCAAATTTATTGTAAATGTAAAGAGATATATGAATTTCAGACATTGTTAAAATGTTCACATGACATTTAAAAGGTACCACGTTTTGTATCTATATGATAATCCATGTAGGAGTTGTTGCCCCTGCCTATATTGTAGATATTGATATTACGACCATTTTGATATAAGGTAAAAGGTCATGAGTTCAAAGGTCAAAATCATGGCTGCATAACCATATGGTTAATGATTTGGAAATTATGCATTGTAATATTTAAATCATGCATATGAGATATTTATAAAAGAAATGTGACTAGATTTTTCTGATTAATTATTGTGGCATTTCCAAACTTGAGGAATTTTGTAAAGTTTTCGTAATTAAGTTTTTTGCAAGTTTTTGGACATTTCCTCAGGTGAGCGTTAATGCCCATGGGTCTCTTGTTTTTTACTTCGTGTTTCTGTAACAAATTAAAAAAAATAATGCGATCTTATTTGCCTCGGTTGCCTCATAGTAAGCTACGTCCATAAAATGTAAATGTTTCGAAGCTTAACTTATAAACTTATAATTTGGAAGAAGAAATTTTAACATGTTAAGCCTGTATGTAGGAATAAGAAATTTTAAGATGTTAGCTAGGTGGGAATAAAGTTTTTTAAGATGTTATCCCTGTAAGTGGGAATTGTAAGATTTTGGCTGAGGTGGAATAAGAAATTTACTTGGAAGAACATCGTACTTGTCTTCTGTGAAACAGCTCAAGTATAAGTATCATTTTTAAACAGAAATTATTTTACTGACAGAATTGCGAGTCCAACTGTGTTTGTGAAGATGCATGGAACAATACATATGAGTGTTTGGTTAAAAAAGACAACATCGAATTTACAAAATACTGCAAGTTTTATGACAACGAGGTAAATTTAATTTCTGTCAAAATTACAAAATAACATACATATACCTAATAAACCTAAGAATCAAAATTAGAATTAAAACAAAAAATTTCTTGTCTATATACAAGTATAACTATGCATGATGTGCATGAATCGTCATGATAGGATGATATTATATTAATTAATACATAAAAAATCACGCAGATGTTAACGTATAATTAGTAGACAAACAGAAATTAAGGATATGCATATATATATATATATATATATATATATATATATATATATATATATATATATATATATATTAAAATCTCATAGATAAGAAAATAAAAAGCACACACACACACACACACACACACACACACACACTGATTAATTAAGTGTATAAGTTAACAAAGTAATATTATTTAATCTCAAGCATATATAAAACACGTATAAAATTAAAATAAAGATAAATTGTCTGTAATTATGGATTCCTATTCTCTGTTCTTACCCCCTTGTACACAGTTTTGGATTCTTTGAGGCGGTTGAATGAATATGGATTGTACAGTCTTGTTATACATAACTAATGATGCTGAATATCACATTTTATTTGCGATATTTGTACAGAACATGTTCGTTAAAAGACCTTCATTCCAATTGTCTAGCATTTTTGTCTTTTTTTAAATAAAAAAAAGAAAAAGAAAAATGTGATTAACAAATGATTTCTGACTTTAAATTCTAGGTTGCTTCTAAATCCACAACTATTCATTCAACGCTAATTTCAACTTAAACACTATCGTCAAATAGATTCAGCTTAACATATTGTGAAACTTACAAAACAACATTATAGTTGAACAAATAATTCAATATAATTATAAATAAGCAAGCCATGAACTACTTTTAAATTATACGTAATAATACAATTCAGAAGAACCACTTGACAGAGTTAACATGCAAATGAATCGGCTACTATATACACTTATAAGAATAAAGGTATATTTACGTTTCTTTTGAAAAACTCTGTTTCAGAATTTTGAAGAACTGTACAATTTAACATCTGATCCATTGGAGATGGTTAACACAGCATACACGGTTGATAAACAGACACTACAGAAATATAGAGATGATCTTCAGCAGCTGATTAATTGTTCGGGTGAAAATTGCAGAACTCTACATCAGAGATGATGCAGCCAGCTCAACGCACACGTTTGTAGAAACTTGAAGAATATTTTAAAATATGCATTTCTTTTAATTATTTTTCCCCGAATATTTTAATAAATAAGTTTGTTACATTACTTGTTATTATTGAGTTTTTTGATATATTCTTTTAATTACAACTTTTGACAAAGTAATTGTCAAGAATTTTAGATGAAGTCTTGAAATTTTTCTACTTATTTTATTTATTTCCGTATCATAAATTTAACATCAAAATTGAAAACATTCAGCCACTCTGCACGTTGTGTGGTAAACAAGGTGGAATGTCCGTGGAGGACCAACAACGTCAACAACCCCCCTTCCTAACCTTGACCTTTAAGTTATGTCCTTGAGTTAGGGTTAATGACGTATTTTTGGACTATAGATATTATTAAATATTGTTTTTGTATAGCTTCATAAAGCTTACTACAAATCATTAATAAGTTTAGAATCGAACATAAATTTACAAAGACTAAGAAACAAATAGACAGACCTAGCTATTACTATATTCAACTTCATTTTTGATGCAAAAGTGGTCTATTTCCTTATACTGAATTAACTGTGAACTGAAAATGGTGCTTAAAAGAGTGCCCTTATAAAGAGTGTTCACTACATAGCATTAAAAAGTGTATAAAACCAGAATACAGTATACAAATGTTCAAATACATTGTTGTTGTCATTTAGACTCTAGATTGTTATAGCAGTAAGGTCAATAACGAACATACTAAAAACTAATGGCAATTGTTCTACATATTATGCAACATGATGCTCAAATTGATCATGTGACATACCGGCGTAGAACCACTTAACAAAGACCTATGTCATTTAATGTTTTACACATAATGTTTACTGTACATTTTATTATAAAATATTGTAATCCTTACAAAAAAGTATTTATTATTGCAATTTTTGTTAATTATTTACAATTTTTTACATTAGAATTGATTTGTCAAAATAGAATACTGCTAATATGATCAAGGTGAGCCCATTATCAGTACTTGCAAACAGACTTTTATTACAAATACTGGCCATAAAAGTATCGAGTATAATTACACACTTTTCATTACAAACCCAGTATCATTACAGACTTCATTACAAATGCAGTACCATTACAACAATACTTTTCATTATCATTGCAGACTTTGTCATAAAAGCAGTATCATTACAGACATACCTTTTACTAAAAATGCAGTACTATTACAAACAGAAATGTAACATTATTAGAAATAAACTTTTTATTACAAATACAATTTCATTACCAATAGCCGTTTCATTACAATTACAGAATCGTTACAGACTTTCAGTTACAAATACAGTATCATTGAAAAATAACTTTATATTACAAAGAAGGATATTTACAAACATACTTTTTAATACAAATAAATAACTATAACAGACTTAGCTTTACAAATGCAGTATTATTGCACAGAATTTTTGTTACAAATGTAGAATTATAACACAAGCTTTTCACTACAAATGCAGTATTATTGCACAGAATTTTTGTTACAAATGTAGTATCATAACACAAGCTTTTCACTACAAATGCAGTATTATTGCACAGAATTTTTGTTACAAATGTAGTATCATAACACAGGCTTTTCACTACAAATGCAGTTTTATTGCACAGAATTTTTGTTACAAATGTAGTATCATAACACAGGCTTTTCACTACAAATGCAGTTTTATTGCACAGAATTTTTGTTACAAATGTAGTATCATAACACAAGCTTTTCACTACAAATGCAGTATCGTTGACTTTTTTCTTACAAAATAAGTATACATACTTTTCATAACAAATGCAGCATTATTACAATAAAACTTTTGATTACAAATGCGAACATCATTACATACTTTTCATAACAAATGCAGCATTATTACAAACAAACTTTTAATTACAAATGCGAACATCATTACATACTTTTCATAACAAATGCAGCATTATTACAAACATACCTTTCATTACAAATGTGAACATCATTACATACTTTTCATAACAAATGCAGCATTATTACAAACAAACTTTTAATTACAATTGCGAACATCATTACATACTTTTCATAACAAATGCAGCATTATTACAAACAAACTTTTAATTACAAATGCGAACATCATTACATACTTTTCATAACAAATGCGGCATTATTACAAACAAACTTTTCATTACAAATGCGAACATCATTACATACTTTTCATAACCAATGCAGCATTATTACAAACATACCTTTCATTACAAATGCGAACATCATTACATACTTTTCATAACCAATGCAGCATTATTACAAACAAACTTTTCATTACAAATGCGAACATCATTACATACTTTTCATAACCAATGCAGCATTATTACAAACAAACTTTTCATAACAAATGCAGCATTAATACAATCAAACTTTTCATAACAAATGCAGCATTATTACAAACTTCATTACAAATGCGAACACCATTACATACTTTTCATAACAAATGCAGCATTATTACAAACAAACTTTTCATAACAAATGCAGCATTATTACAAACAAACTTTTCATAACAAATGCAGCATTATTACAAACAAACTTCATTACAAATGCGAACATCATTACATACTTTTCATTACAAATGCAGCATTATTACAAACAAAATATCTCCAACATTACAAACCGGAACTAACTACCTCTGTAGTTTAGTATAAAGCGATTTATCTTCTTTGTCTCCTTCAAACATCTCGTATAAATTTTGGGTTTTTTGCTTTGATTTTAGGTCTTCATATTCTCCTTCAACAGGTATATTTTTTGCCTCTTCCTCACTTGTATTTGCATATATTGGTGCACTATGAAAATTGCTAATATCGACATTTTGGTAATCAGTATTTACATATAATCCCGCATCGTTATTACCATCAGACATTACTGATGACGGATCTGTTGGTATCTTCTCTTTTCTTGATCTAACAACTGGTAATGGAGTTCCATCTATCATGCTGTTACTCAGCTTTTTTCGAACCTGAAAAACAAATGAATATTCAAAAAAAAATTGAAGTTATAAGTGCACTTCTTTTGTAGAAATGTAAAATTCGTTTAGCCAGTGTAAGCGCATTACTGCTTATAGAGTTATACAGTGTTAGTGTACTACTTCGTGTCAGGTTGTACATTTCACTTGGTCCTATACAACCAGTGTTAGTGTACTACTTCTTGTCAGGTTGTACATTTCACTTGGTCCTATACAACCAGTGTAAGCATACTACTTCTTGTCAGGTTGTACATTTCACTTGGTCCTATATAACCAGTGTTAGTGTACTACTTCTTGTCAGGTTGTACATTTCACTTTTTCCTATACAACCAGTGTAAGCATACTACTTCTTGTAGGGTTGTACATTTCACTTGGTCCTATATAACCAGTGTTAGTGTACTACTTCTTGTCAGGTTGTACATTTCACTTGGTCCTATACAACCAGGGTAAGCATACTACTACTTGTCGGGTTGTACATTTCACTTGGTCCTATACAACCAGTGTTAGTGTACTACTTCTTGTCAGGTTGTACATTTCACTTGGTCCTATACAACCAGTGTAAGTGTACTACTTCTTGTCAGGTTGTACATTTCACTTGGTCCTCTACAACCAGTGTTAGTGTACTACTTCTTGTCAGGTTGTACATTTCACTTGGTCCTATACAACCAGGGTAAGCATACTACTACTTGTCGGGTTGTACATTTCACTTGGTCCTATACAACCAGTGTTAGTGTACTACTTCTTGTCGGGTTGTACATTTCACTTGGTCCTATACAACTAGTGTAAGCATACTACTTCTTGCCAGGTTGTACATTTCACTTGGTCCTTTACAACCAGTGTTAGTGTACTACTTCTTGTCAGGTTGTACATTTCACTTGGTCCTATACAACCAGTGTAAGTGTACTACTTCTTAACAGGTTGTACATTTCACTTGGTCCTTTACAACCAGTGTTAGTGTACTACTTCTTGTCAGGTTGTACATTTCACTTGGTCCTATACAACCAGTGTAAGTGTACTACTTCTTAACAGGTTGTACATTTCACTTGGTCTTTTACAACCAGTGTTAGTGTACTACTTCTTGTCAGGTTGTACATTTCACTTGGTCCTTTACAACCAGTGTTAGTGTACTACTTCTTGTCAGGTTGTACATTTCACTTGGTCCTATACAACCAGTGTAAGTGTACTACTTCTTAACAGGTTGTACATTTCACTTGGTCCTTTACAACCAGTGTTAGTGTACTACTTCTTGTCAGGTTGTACATTTCACTTGGTCCTATACAACCAGTGTAAGTGTACTACTTCTTAACAGGTTGTACATTTCACTTGGTCCTTTACAACCAGTGTTAGTGTACTACTTCTTGTCAGGTTGTACATTTCACTTGGTCCTATACACCCAGTGTTAGTGTACTACTTCTTGTCGGGTTGTACATTTCACTAGGTCCTATACAACCAGTGTAAGCATACTACTTCTTGCCAGGTTGTACATTTCACTTGGTCCTATACAACCAGTGTTGTACTACTCCTTGTCAGGTTGTACATTTCACTTGGTCCTATACAACCAGTGTTAGTGTACTACTTCTTGTCAAGTTGTACATTTCACTTGGTCCTATACAACCAGTGTTGGTGTACTACTTCTTGTCAAGTTGTACATTTCACTTAGTCCTATACAACCAATGTTAGTGTACTACTTCTTGTCAAGTTGTACATTTCACTTGGTCCTATACAACCAGTGTAAGCTTACTTCTTCTTGCCAGGTTGTACATTTCACCTAGTCCTATACAGCCAGTGTTAGCATTCTGCTTCTCGCCTTATTTCACTTGGCTTTATACCAGCAGCGTTAGTGTACTACTTTTTGTCGATTTTTACATTTTTACGTGGCTCTATACCACCTGTGATATCAAACTATTTTCTGTCAAGTTGTACTTTTCACGCGGTCCTATATAGCCAGTGTTTGCCAAACACTTTGTTAGGTTGCACATTTCACTTGATTCTTTTTAACCAGTGCTTCAGAGCTATTTATTATTATAAAACCATAAAATAACTCACCATTATTTTTTTTCTTTTTCCTGTAAATAAATAAATTAAAAATAATTAAAAATGTTATCCCTAAGTGTCATTAAACAATAACCACAGCTAACAATATCAACTGTTTTATGTTTATCTTATAAATCGGTTTTTACTTATTTAAAATTTTGGCTCACATTGGGCAAAATGGTGCGGTATTTACGTGCGTTCGACTTCTCGTTATGACTGTGTCATATACCATTTTTTGAATTTAATCATAAAATACATTTAAAAAATGGTATATTGTCATATACCATTTTTTGAATGTAAAAAATATAACCAGTATTTTTTTTATCAAAACGTGTTTGTAAGATTTAATAAGACATTTAATAACATGTTTTCCTTTATAGAATATAACCATATATTACCTGGCATTATTTAGTCATTAAGTCAAGGAAACGTAAAATTTTTGGAGTTTTGTTCACGATATTTTCGCTCCTATCATGTTTGCCTACTTTATAAGGCTAAAATGGTTTCTATGTTACTTGTTTATCAGCTGTTACCAATAATAATAATAATAATAATAATAATAATAATTATAATAATAATAATCTTATAATAAAACTAATAATAATAATAATAATAATAATAATAATAATAATGATAATAAAATTATTAAGTAAGAGACTTCAATCTTCTCTACGTGTAAATAAAAAAAATAATATCAATACCGTATTAATAATAATAATAATTATTATAATAATTACAATTAAAAATTAATGACATTTATAATAAAACAATTATTAGGTAACAGGTTTCTTCACTCTTTTCAAGATGTTATAATACTTGATTTAGTATTTTTGTGACCTTTGACCTCACTCTACAGGTACATAAAAGTTTATGTAAAAAAGTTATCCAATAAAAAAATTCTCACCATTTACCAAATCCATGCCTTCTTGTACAAAACAGTAATAATATAACGACCACAATGATAATAATTAGTGGTATAGTGACACCAAATCCGACCTTTAATGACGTAGTGTCTCTTAAAGCTGAAAAAACACATACAACATTATCTTAATAAACGACGTGTACTTGTCATGTGCTAAATTTAAATCTTACGAAATAATACACTTCAAAAGAAAAATATGATCACACATATAAATCATGATTACGACTGTCGTGTGATATATTAATTTTTTTAATGAAATAATACAAAATAATTCAAAAGTAACATTATGATACACTTGATTCGTGAACACGACTTTTCAAGCTTTTTTTTTAAATTTAAGGAAAGATATCTAGCTCAGCTGGTTATAAACAGCAGAGTTTATGTCTGGTGAAGCGTTAGTGCACAAGTCCGTAGACTTTAATGTTCTCCTCTGAATAAGCTATGATAAACTAAGTCGAATGGAGCCAAACCTAGCAAGAAAGACAATTTTTTTATAAAGGTTAATATTATATCTTGCATACGTTAACAAGACAGTCTGTCGTTTGTATCAATGAAAACAGATAAACAGTCTTTACAGATTGCTTTATGGACCAATTAAATTCAATTTGATTCGCAGAAAGTATGTAGATTGCTTGTGACCTTCCCTTCAGTAACACGCGCCTGTAGCGATATGTCATACAGTAGAAAACTTACCTGAAGTACATCTGCTTCTGGTGTGACCTTCCCTACAGTAACACGCGCCTGTAGCGATATGTCGTACAGTAGAAAACTTACCTGAAGTACATCTGCTTCCGGTCTAACCATCCCTACAGGTACACGCGCCTGTAGCGATAAGACATCCGGTAGAAAACTTACCTGAAGTACATCTGCTTCCGTCTGACCATCCCTACAGTAACACGCGCCTGTAGCGGTATGGCATCCGGTAGAAAACTTACCTAAGGTACATCTACTTCCGGTCTGACCTTCCCTACAGTAACACGCGCCTGTAGCGATATGACATCCGGTAGAAAACTTACCTGAAGTACATCTACTTCCGGTCTGACCTTCCCTACAGTAACACGCGCCTGTAGCGATATGACATCCGGTAGAAAACGTCTTGTCACAATCACATATCCCAAGACAATCTGTACCGTATTTACCAGCAACACAGGCTTAAATAATAATAATAATAATAATAATAATAATAATAATAAATAAATAAATAAATAAATAAATAAAATAATTTTATTATTATACTTTTAATGTTAAAAGAAAAGTAAGTGTAGTTGTAATTATCATTCATACATAGTTTTGACCATAATCACAACGTCTTATGTTCACCAAAAACAGGCCAACTACGGTTTTAATTGGAGTTGTTCATCTAAAAGTTTTATTTTCCAAAGCAAAAATTTCGATTTAAAAGAATTTCTAAGCTTTATTCCTTCTACAAAGCAAAAATGGCTGTGGTTAGAGCAACATCACTGTAGTTAAGTAAATAAGATACCACTGAAAAAAAGCAACACAATGCCGGTAAAACGTCTGTGTAAGTTAATGATTTAAAATCTTTTTATCGTGTCTTTATCATGATTATATAAGATAATTTAGAAACTCGGATGGCAACGTTTAAAATGTTATGTCTAGTTGCTGGTCAACAAACAACAGAACGGGGGAAAAAACACGAAATACTCTTATAAGCAGGCAACGGGACAGCTGATGATAAAAAATATCGACTTTGGACAGGCATGCGTATCTGTTATACAATTCACATTCAGTTGTTCGAGTCTCTTACCGCCCACCAGACCTGAATTTTAGAAACGGTAACTGTGCTATTATTCAAGTTAAATTTCCTTACTGTCATTACAATCTTGTCCTAATCTTCCAGGCTTGCATGTACAACTTCCGGTCACGTGATGACATATGTCAAGTTGATTGACATTACAACTGCAATTTTTGCTACAATTTCTTCCATATTTTAAATCTGGACATTCTAATAAAAATATTTAGGTTATTAACAAATTTAAACATTTTCTGTCCAATATGAAGTAACAATTTTAAGTCAGAACAATATCTATAAAATAAAAAAGTAACAATGATGAATGCACCATTATTATTATAATCCAATGATACTAAGACTAGCAACTAGATGTTCCTTATTTTTCTCTAAAGTTAGAAGAACTGTAAGCATAATATATAAAATATACATGTAAAGTATTTCTTTTAAAAAATAACACCAAATTAAAAGATCTTGCAATAATGCAACGACTTTTGAAATTACGCATAAAAAGTCATTTTAAGGTCTTTATTTCTTGTTTTAATTGTTCTTTGGTCATTAAAAATATCCTAAAAACATTTAGCCAATATTAACAGGACCAATATTAACCGATCTAATATTAGCAAAGCCAATATATACCGAAACAGTCCTGAGTCAATGAAGCATCGAACTATTTAAAGAAGTAGAGGAAAACACTTAACCTTTGTAGTCTAGTGGCAAGGTAACACTTACCCTCTGTACTCTAGTGGCAGGGAAACACTTAACCTTTGTAGTCTAGTGGCAGGGTAACACTAAACCTCTGTACTCTAGTGGCAGGGAAACACTTAACCTCTGTAGTCTAGTGGCAGGGTAACACTTAACTTCTGTAGTCTAGTGTCAGAGTAACACTTAACCTCTGTAGTCTAGTGGCAGGGTAACACTTAACCTCTGTACTCTAGTGTCAGAGTAACACTTAACCTCTGTAGTCTAGTGTCAGGGTAACACTTAACCTCTGTAGTCAGTGGCAGTGTAACACTTAACCTCTGTGGTCTAGTGTCAGAGTAACACTTAACCTCTGTGGTCTAGTGGCAGAGTAACACTTAACCTCTGTAGTCTAGTGACAGAGTAACACTTAACCTCTGTAGTCTAGTGGCAGGGTAACACTTTAACTCTATAGTCTGGTGTCAGAGTAACACTTAACCTCTGTGGTCTATAGTCAGAGTAACACTTAACCTCTGTAGTCTAGTGGCAGGTAACACTTAACCTCTGTAATCTAGTGGCAGGGTAACATTTTAACTCTATAGTCTGGTGTCAGAGTAACACTTAACCTCTGTAGTCTAGTGGCAGGGTAACACTTAACTTCTGTAGTCTAGTGTCAGAGTAACACTTAACCTCTGTAGTCTAGTGGCAGGGTAACACTTAACCTCTGTACTCTAGTGTCAGAGTAACACTTAACCTCTGTAGTCTAGTGTCAGGGTAACACTTAACCTCTGTAGTCAGTGGCAGTGTAACACTTAACCTCTGTGGTCTAGTGTCAGAGTAACACTTAACCTCTGTGGTCTAGTGGCAGAGTAACACTTAACCTCTGTAGTCTAGTGACAGAGTAACACTTAACCTCTGTAGTCTAGTGGCAGGGTAACACTTTAACTCTATAGTCTGGTGTCAGAGTAACACTTAACCTCTGTGGTCTATAGTCAGAGTAACACTTAACCTCTGTAGTCTAGTGACAGGGTAACACTTTAACTCTATAGTCTGGTGTCAGGGTAACACTTAACCTCTGTAGTCAGTGGCAGTGTAACACTTTAACTCTGTAATCTATTAACAGGGTAACATTTTAACTCTATAGTCTGGTGTCAGGGTAACACTTAACGTCTGTAATCTAGTGGCAGGGTAACACTTTAACTCTATAGTCTGGTGTCAGGGTAACACTTAACCTCTGTAATCTAGTGGCAGGTAACACTTAACCTCTGTAGTCTAGTGGCAGTGTAACACTAAACCTCTATAGTCTAATAGCAGGTAACACTTAACTTCTGTAGTCTGATGACAGGGTAACACTGAACCTCTGTAGTCTAGTGGCAGGGTAACACTAAACCTCTGTAGTCTAGTAGCGGTTAACACTTAACCTTTGTAGACAAGTTGCGGGTAACACTTAACTTCTGTAGTCTAGTGGCAGGTAATACTTAACCTCTGTAATCTAGTGGCAGGGTAACACTTTAACTCTATAGTCTGGTGGCAGGTAACACTTAACCTCTGTAGTCTAGAGACACGTACCACTTAACCTCTGTAGTCGAGTAGCAGGGTAAGACAACCACTGTAGTCTGATGACAGGGTAAGACTTAACCTCTGTAGTCAGTGGCAGTGTAACACTTTAACTCTGTAATCTATTGAAAGGGTAACATTTTAACTCTATAGTCTGGTGTCAGGGTAACACTTAACGTCTGTAATCTAGTGGCAGGGTAACACTTTAACTCTATAGTCTGGTGTCAGGGTAACACTTAACCTCTGTAGTCTAGTGGCAGGTAACACTTAACCTCTGTAGTCTAGTGGCAGTGTAACACTTAACCTCTATAGTCTAATAGCAGGTAACACTTAAACTCTATAGTCTGATGACAGGGTAACACTGAACCTCTGTAGTCTAGTGGCAGGGTAACACTAAACCTCTGTAGTCTAGTAGCGGTTAACACTTAACCTTTGTAGACAAGTTGCGGGTAACACTTTACTTCTCTAGTCTAGTGGCAGGTAATACTTAACCTCTGTAATCTAGTGGCAGGGTAACACTTTAACTCTATAGTCTGGTGGCAGGTAACACTTAACCTCTGTAGTCTAGAGACACGTACCACTTAACCTCTGTAGTCGAGTAGCAGGGTAAGACAACCTCTGTAGTCTGATGACAGGGTAACACTTAACCTCTGTAGTCTAGTGGCAGGTAACACTTAACCTCTGTAATCTAGTGGCAGGGTAACACTTTAACTCTATAGTCTGGTGGCAGGTAACACTTAACCTCTGTAGTCTAGTGACAGGTAACACTTAACCTTTGTAGTCTAGTGGCAGATAACACTTAACCTCTGTAATCTAGTGGCAGGGTAACATTTTAACTCTATAGTCTGGTGGCAGGTAACACTTTACCTCTGTAGTCTAGTGACAGGTAACACTTAACCTCTGTAGTCTAGTGACACGTACCACTTAACCTCTGTTGTCTAGTGGCAGGTAATACTTTAACTCTATAGTCTGGTGTCAGGGTAACACTTAACGTCTGTAGTCTAGTGGCAGGGTATCACTTTAAGTCTATAGTCTGGTGGCAGGTAACACTTAACCTCAGTAGTCTGGTAGCAGGTAACACTTAACCTTTGTAGTCTAGTGGCAGGTAACACTTAACCTCTGTAATCTAGTGGCAGGATAACATTTTAACTCTATAGTCTGGTGGCAGGTAACACTTAACCTCTGTAGTCTAGAGAGGTAACACTGTAGTGGCAGGTAACACTTAACCTCTGTAGTCTAGTGACAGGGTAACACTTAACCTCTGTAATCTAGTGGCAGGGTAACACTTTAACTCTATAGTCTGGTGGCAGGTAACACTTAACCTCTGTGGTCTAGAGAGGTAACACTTAACCTCTGTAGTCTAGTGACGGGTAACACTTAACCTCTGTAATCTAGTGGCAGGGTAACATTTTAACTCTATAGTCTGGTGGCAGGTAACACTTAACCTCTGTACTCTAGTGGCAGGTAACACTTAACCTCTGTAGTCTAGTGGCAGGTAACACTAAACCTCTGTAATCTAGTGGCAGGGTAACATTTTAACGCTATAGTCTGGTGGCAGGTAACACTTAACCTCTGTAGTCTAGAGAGGTAACACTTAACCTCTGTAGTCTAGTGACGGGTAACACTTAACCTCTAATCTAGTGGCAGGCTAACACTTTAACTCTATAATCTGATGGCAGGTAACACTTAACCTCTGTAGTCTAGTGGCTGGTAACACTTAACCTCTGTAATCTAGTGGCAGGGTAACACTTTAACTCTATAGTCTGGTGGCAGGTTACACTTAACCTCTGTAGTCTAGTGGCAGGGTAACACTTAACCTCTGTAGTGTAGTGGCAGGTAACCCTTAACCTCCGTAGTCTAGTGGCGGAGCAATGCTTAACCTCCGTAGTCTAGTGGCGGAGCAACACTTAACCTCCGTAATCTAGTTGGGGTAAAACTAAACCTCTGTAGTCTAGTGGCAGGGTAAAACTTAACCTCTGTAGTCTAATGGCAGTGTAACACTTAACCTTTGTAGTGTAGTGGCAGTGTAACACTTAACCTTCGTAGTCTAGTGGCAGGGTAACACTTAACCTTTGTAGTCTAGTGGCAGGGTAACACTTAACCTCTGTAGTCTAGTGCAGTGTAACACTTAACCTCCGTAGTCTAGTGGCGGAGCAACACTTGACCTCCGTAGTCAAGTGGTGGTGTAACACTTAACCTCCGTAATCTAGTTGGGGTAACACTTAACCTCTGTAGTCTAGTGACAGGGTAAAACTTAACCTCTGTAGTCTTGTGGCAGTGTAACACTTAACCTCTGTAGTCTAGTGGCGGAGCAACACTTAACCTCCGTAGTCTAGTGGCGGAGCAACACTTAACCTCCGTAGTCAAGTGGTGGTGTAACACTTAACCTCCGTAATCTAGTTGGGGTAACACTTAACCTCTGTAATCTAGTGGCAGGGTAACACTTAACCTCTGTAGTCTAGTGGCAGGGTAACACTTAACCTCTGTAGTCTAGTGGCATGGTATTGATATTGATAAATAGACATATTTCTAGTATACAATGACTGAACATACATATAGCGATAATTCATATCCGGTCTATCAACTTCCTAATACTAACCTTGAGAACACGTGGTTCCTGTGTATCCATCTCTACACATGCACGTACCATCAATGTGGTTACAATACAGAGTTTTTGATTGGTCACATCTACAGTTCTGAGCACACAATCTGCCATACTTCCAAGGGTAACATACTGTAACATTTAAAACAAATAAATATAATAAAATAATCAGCTGATTTTCCCGCCATCTGTGGAATAATGGAGAAAGAGGTTAAGGATTTAACTTGACAATAGATATCTACATTACAGGACAGACGTTTTTCTATCATTTTATTCTTTGATCATCTATTTCTACTACATTGTTTAGTAAACGGTAGACTGGATATTTGTAAACACAAAAAACAACACTTGTAAAAACAGATTATTTATAAATGTGACAAACGTTGTAATCAATCAGTTGGAGTGTATTAGAACAGCCAAGGTGTCGGACTAGCTTTCAACTAATGAATTTGATAAATTTGATGAGCCATGATAAAGTTGGATAAAATGGACTGCAAGATTGAATACAATGCTCTGCAAAGTTGGGTAAAGTACAAAGCAACTTGTAGAAAACACCACGTAACAACGTTTGACGAAATGAACAACAAACACTGGAAGCAACGCGTTGTAGCATTGGATACAACAGACTGTTAAGACCTTGAATGAATCTTTGAATGAATTAGTCAATTAGTTATTTGAACACACATAGTAAACATAGTAGTTCTAAAATCAGATATCTGTAAACACATACAAAGTATACTTGTAAACGCAGAAAACATGTAAACATCAAGTACTAATAAACACAGGCAGAGTACTGTATATCTTATTTTCACAAACGTTTATAGTACTAACCGCTAGAACAAGTTGAACCTTGCCATCCATCTTTACACGTACAAAACCCACTTACATGATGACATTCTAATGTATTATTTACATTACACTTGCAAGCTTCATCACAGCCGGGACCAAAAAAACCTGTTGTACATTCTGATAAAAAAAAAAGAAAACAGGAAAACAAAATCAAGTGAGGCAGTTTGTTGTCATTATTCAGAAAATAAACACCCTTCAATTAAAAAATGTTGATGATGCAATTTTAGAAAGAGAACTAAATACTAATATAGACGAAATAAATATTTATTGTCACGTGCTAGTTTTGAGGCATCGGAGACACGTGAAGGCAGAAGTGACTTTTACGTATTCATTTTACTAAAAACTTATAATTTATCCTTAATCTACAAATCTATAATATATTTTACCAAGCTTATATCAAATCTTTACTTACCAGAATTACATTTAGTTCCTTGATATCCGGGTTTACAATGACACGCCCCGTTTACGTTGTCACATAGGTTAGTATTATTCACATTGCACGTACAAGTCATTTCACAATTGATACCATATTTACCATTCACACAACCTTTAAAATAAAATAAATTGTTATGATCATAAAAAAACTGTTATCGACTTTAAACCGTTTTAAGAGCATGGTTGAGAAGAACAAATTGCTGTAACATTACCTTAGAGGCCTGGGTTGTAAAGTAGTCTTAACGTTCGCGCTTACGGATCACAGTGCCTCTTACAGAATAGTTTCGCGCTCTTGCAGATTCTAAGATTAGTAAATTGCCAGTTTCTTTGTCAAAAGTCGAAAGTTTTCTTAGGGTACTCCGGTTTACTCCACAATCTCAGAACTTATTGTAAGAATATAAGTGAAAGAGGGTTGACTGGAGCATAAAACGACACAACTTCACTGTTTTTGTGCTGTTTAAATTAATGTGTTTTACATAAACTTTTCATTTGAATTTAAAACATATATCGATTTAAATCAAGAAACAAAAAAGAGATCTCTTGAAACTCAAACGTACTTAAAAAGTGCTTTAAGATACCTTTAACTAAATCGTACCTTCAAAAGTGCTTTAAGATACCTTTAATTAAAATATACCTTAAAAAGTGCTTTAAGATACTTTAAACATATAAGAAACGGTACTCAAGTTTGAGAAATTACGCCAAATCTCTAGAAATCCCGTTGACGCGATATTGTGCGATTTTTACGTGGAATTGACAAAAATTTTATCCAAACATCTATCATATAGGCTGTTTAATTATTTCTTTTTCGTCTCTAACTAAAACGTATGGGAGAAATGGATTTCTTAAAGTCACTCAAAGCTTTAGCTAACCAGTCATTTGTTATAGTAAAACATCCATTTCATCAGAAGAAGCTTTATGATTTTGAAATCGAAGTTTTGTTTTAACAGCTAGTTTGTTAGTTTAAACAATATTTTACTATCTCTAAAATTAACATACAATTATCTAATATCACAATAATACGGGATTCTGGAAAAATGGTATTCTCTTATGTAAATCAGTATCCCTATAATTACAGTCATGCGTAAACAACAGTACAATTAACAGCTAAGCTTCGTGTAATCATTAAAATTTCTTTGTCAGTTTCAATTGGTTGCGTCAGCATGTTTTTTCAGTAGCTATAGCAGGTGATCTCCTCTATAAAAGGCTTCCTTACGTTTGAATAGATACATCATACTTCTTCGGCCTCTTTTTAAAAAAAATTTTTTTAAAGTTATAAGTTGTTAAAACGATATAAAAATCATCTCTCAGGAGTAAAGCCAGTCTCACACAGAACACACGGCTTATACGGTTGGCCACCCGTGTAAACCGTACATACAACCGAACCAACCGTGGCCTTATCCGAATTACACTCGGGCCATTCGAGTATATCCGTGAAAGCCGTGTATGATTTTTTAAACTTTTAAAAAACAGGCACGGGTGCCATGTCCGTGTATGATCGTATTAGCGATCGTACAAGACCGTGAGAGACCGTGAGAGTCCGTGTGAGACCGTACGAGACTGTATATACAACCGCACATGAAGTCCACTCCACGAGTGAGCTCAACCGTGTCAATATCGTATATAAATCGTATATATCAAAAACATACACGAATGTGTGATAATTCGAGCATAACTCGAACAAAAGTCGGTGGGATCGTTTGTTAACCCTGTAAATGCCTAGTTAATCGAGTAAAAGTCGTGTTTAATCGTACTAGGCCGTAACAGACCGTACTTGGAACCGTACAACAATCGTATCAAAATCGTTTGCAACTCGTGTTCAAACCGTGAGAAACCTTGCTTGATCGAGTATATCCGTGCTTTGTTCGTACATACTCGTGCTACATTCGAGTCTAAATCGTACCAACTCATCCCCAGGCACGGTTGGAGCTCAATACTCGTACCAGTCAACCCGTGTATAACCGAGTATACCGTATTGGAACCGTGTGCCCAACCGTGTTCTGTGTGAGACAGGCTTAAGATATGAACCCACAAACATGGACTCAGAGCACTTATTTACGCCCGCCAATAGATTGTTTAAATATTTTTAATTTCCCTTCATTTAGTTAAGAAACAAGATATATTTACTTGTTCCACAAGTATCACCGATGTAACCAGCTTTACAGGTGCAGCTTCCGGTCAATTTATCACATTTCTGGGAATTTCTGACAACGCATGTGCATTGACTAGAGCAATTTTGACCATAAGTGAATGGTTGACATTCTACAATTTCAAATGATAAAAAAGATATATATACATCTTTAATTACCAAATAAACATGTCCAGTATTATTAATTGAAATGGATTCAATTCAATAAAAAACGTAAAAAATAGATTTAAAAAACTCAATCAGCCTAAAATATTTATATTTATGCACATTAATAACATTTGTATTGAAATAAAAGAATATCGCATAAATAATGAGATTTTCTCCTAAATTGTTGTTGTTTTTTTTTTTTTTTTTTTTTTTTTTTTTTTTTTTTTTTTTTTTTTTTTTTTTTTTTTTTTGTAAAAAAAAATCAAGTCTAAATATTCTTGGTCTAAAAATAATAGTACGAATTTTTGCTGATACAAAAATGTATTTAAAAGTTTTCCTTTTGAATAATTATTTTTATTAAGTAATTTATATGCAAAATAATAATAATAATAATAATAATAATAATAATAATAATAATAATAAAAAGTTAATAATAATTTTTTTCTCAAAGTACCAGCTTTTTCTGATAAATGAAAAAAAAAAAAATACAAAATAAAAAAACTTGTCTGAAAAGAAAGTAAATATTAGTACAGTAGTACCTAATGTTTGTTTTAAAAACAAGACTATAGATAAGATTAAATATTTCCTCTAGAAACCCATTTTACCTATTATAATTTAGCGTATCGGGTGTGGAGATGATACGGAGACCCCAGGTTATCAATAAAATATTCAGACAAGTAAGGGGGTTCTTTAAACGCCTCGATATATTTGTGATGATCAGTTAAATATAATTTAGTTTATCAACAGATAACAGACTTAAATTTTCTTTATATAGAAATGTGGTGTTTTACTTTGTTCAATGGTATCTTAATTTCAACATTTTACATCATTTACTTGCGTTCTGTTGGTCTTGACTACTAGATGTCGTAAAATGTCAGGCCCAAGATGTCGGTTTATTATTGTCATTATTTTATAGATTCCATTTTACTAAGTGATGATTTAAAATAAGCGAAAAAGTTCTGAAAAATGTTGCATGAACCAGAACTTCAGTTTCAACGTGACTGTTAACAGAATTATCTTCCATTTCCGTTTTTATTGGAGATGTCCATTTAGTCGATCACAATGATATCTACAATACACCAAAGCGCCCTATATTTACCCACAAGACGCCATCCAGACGCACCCCAGAGGCCCTGAAGACGTCCTCGGTCTGGCAGGTTGAGAAGTAGTGTATATTATGAATAAATTAATTAAACATTTTACCGTTTAATTAATTAAATCAATTTTAAACATTGTTACAGTTCAGGATTCGACCCACGGGGCATTGCAAAGTAAGTAATAACATCAATTGTTTTTACCGATGACTTCTACTGGTCGTCATGGTAGCAGGCTAATCCTTATTAGTCATAGACAATGGATTAATTTGAATTATTGCCAAGTAATAGATTTATTTGTGCTGTTTAAAGAGAAAACAATGATTAAAAGAAAACGTGGCCTGAAACTGTTCAGCCTATCGACACAAATGTGTCGAAATATTGCAGCATACAGCATTTGTCTGAAAATCCTGGGGTCTCCCAACGCACGAGATACGCTACAATTTATCGGGTATTAAGAGAGAGAGAGAGAGAGAGAGAGAGAGAGAGAGAGTTAATAATCAATTATGTTGTAGTTCTTACCATCATTACAAAAAGGTAGCTGATATCCTGGTTTACAGGTACATGCCCCATCTGTGTGTCGACATGGCCCCTGTGAATTTTCGCTATTACATTTACATACACCAGTGCATTTTAATCCAAATTTGCCAGTTGGACAACCTAAATTGACATTTATTTTAAAGATTACGCAAAAATATGAGAGAGAGAGAGAGAGAGAGAGAGAGAGAGAGAGAGAGAGAGAGAGAGAGAGAGAGAGAGATGATTACGATGATTGTGGTTGTGATAATGGTGTTATGTAGATCAGGTGGTTTTTTTTTTAATCATGAAGATCCTTTAAGCATAAACAAATAAGACCATAGAAGTATTGTCATGTGCTACTTTTAACTGCATTATTTAATAAAAAACAAAACAAAACATACGACAGTATTTACAAACCACCCACGATTCATTTTTGTTTAAAGTTTGCAAACCACCCACGATTCATACTTGCTTCAAGTTTACAAACCACCTACGATTCAAATTTGTTTAATGTTTCAACTTTCTCTTTCTTACTGAAACAATTTTAATGCTACAACAGTTAATAGTTATAAAATTCATACTACGCACGTGCCAAAGTTTCAGCACACTTGTCAATGTAGTTACACTACATGGTAAATTGTTATAGGAGCGAAAATTTCTCTGACAAGAATATAAAAAATTTTTCCCCAATCTTAGTTCTATAATAACTATTTTACTGTTTTGTATACTGCATGAATATATTGTGTATTGTTATAATCATGTACACTTGAAGTCTTTTGTCGGTTTACAAATGTTTCGTCTATATCTAATTGTGGAAGACGGATTTATAAATGGACTATTCAGTCCATTGTTTCTGAATCCTTTTCTTCTTTCTTATGTATTATTGTTTCATGTTTTTTATCTTCTATTGAATAAAATATTGTTTTTACACTAAGGAAGTAGATATAACATGAGCTGCTCATGAAAATACGGAACGATAAATATACGAAACGAAAAGATAATTATACGGAACGCCGAAACGATAAAAATACGGAACGGAAAGATGAAAATACGGAATGCTGGAACGATAAAAATACGGGACAAAAGCTCTTTTAAAGTTTGTAGTGAAACACAAAAAATTCTGTTCCGACGATGCTGGAAGCTGATTGGACAAAAAGATGATTATAAATAATATTCTGTCATGTTTCCGAAATCTGGTTTATCGCCTAAATGACCATAATGGGGTGTCGGTCTTTTTGTCAATTATCTCCCCCTCTTTCTGTAAAATGAAATCTATACGTTTCTTACCACAATCAATAGGAAAATCTGCAATTGTTGTTTAATAAAAAAGCAAACTTTCACTTAAATATTGAAACATTTAAAGCTGCTCGAAGATAAAGGCCGCGTAGGCATAAAATGTCATCATACAAACGAAATGGAATTACATAACTTGTTTTAGAAAAAAAAATCTTGTGTCAAATTTGAAAAATTATTAGGGATTACAATAAAAATATCATTTGAATGTAAATTTTGTGTTCTTTTCCGAATTTGTTCGTGACTATTAGCTATCACCATTTAAATTTTATAAAAGTTGAGAAGTTAATCACTTGAAGGTTAGTGATTTTATTATTGTCAACGATAGACATTAGTCTACTTATCTACAGAACAATGAATTTATATTCCTTACCGGGATATAATATGGTAAAAAACACAAACACTGATTCCGGAAATATATCGCTGTAATAATCATGCGGGTTAGGGTAGAAAACTCTAAAATAGTCCACTCAGCTGTAAGTATGATCGCTAGCGCTGTTGTAAGAACCACAAAATATTCATTTTGCTGTCAAGCTAGCAGACGATATTACCTGGCGAGCGAAAATAAAAAAGTCGGTCATGCGCAGTTCTATTTTCTTAACCCGTATGATTTTTCAGCGATGTACTTCCGGAATGAGTGTTTGTGTTTTTTACCATATTAAATCCCCGTAAGGATTTTAAAAAGCTCTGCATTTGATACTCCAGCTGACATTTATTTTGGTGTCAGTTAATTATGACAAAATGCATACGACATAACGGTTTGTGACATGCTACAATTATTTTTTGATATCTCTTCTAAAATCTTGAAAAACTATTGCTACGGCAGACGTGAATCAGACAGTAATTTATCCTGTTGATTAATTACAAGACAACAACTAGAACAAACATGATCAACAGAACCAATTCTTTATAGGGAATTATAAATAATTGTAATAGAAAAGCTATATAGTGTTTGACAAGACGTATTATAAACTGGAAAAAAATATTGGAAGAACTGTGATCAATTAGAGGCAACATATGAATCTTGTGCTTAAAATGGCAAATAAAAGTGCATCTTTCTTTTATAAGTGAAAAAATTATACATGTAACTAAGTTTTATTTAGGTCATTGGATGCAGACGACCATAAAGGTACTTAATTTGAACACAATAACGGTATTTTTACTGATCATTATTATTTGTTAGTCGTCCAATGTTCGGGGTCTCATTTTGTTTGTTTAGGTCATTGGATGCAGACGACCATAAAGGTACTTAATTTAAACAAATTAACGGTAATTTTACTTATCATTTGGTAGTCGTCCAAGGTTCGGGGTCTCATTTTGTTTGTGTTATTATGTGCCTGATTTTGGTCAGATGGTTACTTTTTTATTTCTATTTTTGGTTACTGTGCTTCTCGGTCGTTTTTTTTTTAAATTTTCATTTTAAATAAAATTTTAAAAATTTAAAAAAGTTATGATCTGTTTGGAATTTGGAGAATGATCGTGTTTATAACGCTCTGTCAAAATTTTATTTAATTAAACAAGATACATGTCGATGGAAATGTATTTTGTTCCGAGTAATTCGTTACGGGGATAATTATGGTACAGGAGGTCTACTCAATAGTGCAAAGCAGTTTTTTGGCCTCAAATTAATCCCTCCAGATATCAATTATCAAGATAACTATTATCCCAAACAATCTGACATCAATCATAATGTTTATTGATTGCGCAACTTACGTGAAGAGCACGTGGTTCCTGTGTATCCCGCCATGCACGTGCATGCACCAGTGACTGCATCACAAGAACTTGTTTTAGTCGTGTCACATGAGCATGAACTAGAACAGTTTCTTCCGTATTGGAATGCCGGACAGGCTGAAAAATACAAAACGGATCGAAAGTAGGTACATGTTCGCAATAATCTAACGCCCGCTCCCCCTCCCTAAAGCCAACAAAATATTTAACTGTTCCGGTTCCAATGGAAGGCCGTTTCAACAAATATTAAATTATTCATACCTATCTTCAAATAACTGAACCTAGGTAGAATTCATTTAAAAATAGGTATAATTCAATTATACCTAGGTACAATTCATTTAAAGATAGGAATTATTGAATTGTACCTAGGTTCAATTCAAATGAATTTTACCTAGGTTATATTTTAATTATACATATCTTTAAATGAATTGATCATTTATGCTTTGAAATTTCAACGTAGTAAAATTCCATTAAAACCTATCTCTAAATCAATTAAAGAGACGTATCAATTATACCTAGGTACAAATGAATTATACCTAGGTCTAATTCTATTGAAGATAGGTTCAAATGAATTATACGGGTTATACCTAGGTACAAATGAATAATTCCTAGGAGCAATTACTAGTATGTGTTCCTAGGTACAAATATTTGAACCTAGGTATAATTCAATTGCACCTATCTTTAAAAGAATTGGACCTAAGTGTAATTAATTGAACCTAGGTACAATTATTTGAAGATATGTATAAATAATTGAATATATGTTAAAATGGAGTTCCATAGGTTCCAGTCAAATCGTTAATATATGTGTAGTTATAATAGGATGTGTTTACGATCAGAATTCATATAGATGGGATTTTCTGAAGTGGGGTGGAGTAATGTTTTACACTCCGGTAAAAGTTCTTTCATTGTTTTTGAGTCGGGTAGACTAGGTATAAAATGCTTTTTTGACTAAATACAAGCACATGTTAAGTTTCCATAGTAACTGGTCACATGATAGGTTATAGATAATCATATACTTTTTTTAAAAAAAATTGGTCCTACCTCATGGGACCTGTCTATTGCACATAGTTAAATGGTTTTTCTGTTCGCATTGAGTTAGTGAATTTTTTCATGAGTACCTTTGTATTGACTCATATAGTCATGTATGTATCACACACACACACACACACACACACACACACACACACAGAGAGAGAGAGAGAGAGAGAGAGAGAGAGAGAGAGAGAGAGAGAGGTTTAAATATATGTTCACGTGATTACATCATAAACCTAAAACATGAAAAATCCCGACGACAGGGCCAATAAATAAAAAAATAGAAATAATAATGTACTTCTTCGATTATTGTTTAGTAGGGCACCAACTGTTTTACCTGGGATACGTATAATATGACTTAGAGGTATACTTGTCTGCGGCATAACTGACCCAGTAAGCTGAAGTACGGATAATGTCACAGGGTGGTATAGTTGTCTGCGGCATAACTGACCCAGTAAGCTGAAGTACGGATAATGTCACAGGGTGGTATAGTTGTCTTCGGCATAACTGACCCAGTAAGCTGAAGTACGGATAATGTCACAGGGTGGTATAGTTGTCTTCGGTATTACTGCATCGGTGAGCTGGAGTCCGGATAATGCGACCAGGTGGTATACTTGTCTTTGGCATTACTGACCTAGTCATCTGAAGTACGGATTATGTTACTGGGTGTTATGCTCGTCTTCGGCATTATTGACTCGGTGAGCTGGGGTACGGATAATGTGATTGGGTGGTATGATTGCCTGTGGCATTAATGACCCAGTGAGCTGGAGTATGGATAATGTGGCTTTGTGGCATGCTTGTCTTCGGTATTACTGACTCGGTGAGCTGGAGTACGGATAATATGACTGGGTGGTATACTTGTCTGTGGCATAACTGACCCAGTAACCTGAAGTACGGATAATATCACTGGGTGGTATACTTGTCTTCGGACTACTGCATCGGTGAGTTGGAGTAAGGATAATGTTACTGGGTGGTATACTTGTCTTCGGCATTATTGACTCGGTGACCTGGAGTACGGATAATGTGACTTGGTAGCATGCTTGTCTGCGGCATTACTGACTCGGTGACCTGGAGTACGGATAATGTGACTTGGTAGCATGCTTGTCTGCGGCATTACTGACTCGGTGACCTGGAGTACGGATAATGTGACTTGGTAGCATGCTTGTCTGCGGCATTACTGACTCGGAGAGCTGGAGTACGGATAATGTGACTTGGTAGCATGCTTGTCTGCGGCATTACTGACTCGGAGAGCTGGAGTACGGATAATGTGACTTGGTAGCATGCTTGTCTGCGGCATTACTGACTCGGAGAGCTGGAGTACGGATAATGTGACTTGGTGGCATGCTTGTCTGCGGCATTACTGACTCGGTGAGCTGGAGTACGGATAATGTGACTTGGTGGCATGCTTGTCTGCCGCATTACTGACTCAGAGAGCTGGAGTACGGATAATGTGACTTGGTAGCATGCTTGTCTGCCGCATTACTGACTCAGAGAGCTGGAGTACGGATAATGTGACTTGGTAGCATGCTTGTCTGCCGCATTACTGACTCAGAGAGCTGGAGTACGGATAATGTGACTTGGTAGCATGCTTGTCTGCCGCATTACTGACTCAGAGAGCTGGAGTACGGATAATGTGACTTGGTAGCATGCTTGTCTGCGGCATTACTGATTCAGTGAGCTGGAGTACGGATAATGTGACTTGGTGGCATGCTTGTCTGCGGCATTACTGACTCAGAGAGCTATCACTAATAAAAGACAGACAATAACACACTGTAATAAATCTAAGGATACACAAACCTGCTCACAGATGAATGCGAGGGATTAATAAACTTCCTCTCGAAAATTCATAATTCTGATTTGAAATCATTGCAAAAGATTGCTTACTTACGTTTACAAGAACTGCTACTGTGCAGAAACGTCCCATCTCCACAACATATAGTGCTAAAAGGAAAAATAAGTAAATAAGTCACGTCTGAGATAAATTATAATACTAGTATTATTTTTATAATAATAATAATAATAATAATAATAATAATGATGATGATGATAATAATAATAATATCATATTTTTGTTGTTATTATTATTATTATTATTATCGTCATAATTGTTTATGATGCTTTTTCAATATTCAATATGTAGCCTGGGTCTTAGTACCCTTATCAGACCAGGATGAATTAATGATATCAATAAAGGATAAATTAAAGTGCTTGGAGTATGACGTTTAACTTAAGTGTTTAAGGTCATTGTACTCAAAGATTTATAAATAAATCTACTTCCGGTAGATAGAGTTAGCAATGTTATTAATGATTGGATGCTTTAACTGAGCACATTTAAACTAATGAACATGATACTTTTTAAAAAAGGATCGGTTTTTGTAAATGGGAAATATATTGGATTTCACATTATATGTAACAATTATATTTGACATGCATTTAAATACTCAAACTTAAGCGAACTAGTATTTGCAAGTTTAAATATTTGATTTCTAGCTTTGTTAATTTGACATTTGCATGTTCAAGCGTGTGTTTGTTTGTTTGTTTTTCGTTTTTGTTTTTGATTTTTTTTTTTTTTTTGCTTTTACTATTATTATTTTTTACATATTTGATATTTGCAAATTTCAATACTCGAATTTAAACGGTTTTTAATATAAATTTGCGTTTCAATTGTCGAATTTTAGCGTTGGTTTTTGTTGTGTGTATATATATATATATATATATATATATATATATATATATATATATATATATATATATATATATATATATATATATATATATATATATATGCATTAATTTCAACATTATATTTCATTTATATTTCAAAACTCGAATTTTGACATTGTTATCTACATATTTAAATAATTATTATTCGCAAAAGCTAACACGCCCACTAACAAATGATTTGATAACAAAATACATTACTGTACATAACTATACATAGGACACATGCTTTCGGACGTTACAAATGGTAGCTAATTGTATGATTCAGATAACTTTCATAGAGTGCCTGTGACCAATGTTTTGGCATATACATAAATGTACAATTTAAATATGATAATATGAAAAAACCCGCCTCGATTTGAAAATTACCATTGTGTGGCGCCACAGCAGTATTTTTATTAATATACAACGAATGGATAGTAGTAATAATGATGATATAGCGAAATATTGAGAAGAAAGTAACGACTTGGACTTGCACCTACTTATGTCAGATGGTTCGTCGTCGTTTGGTTTTTGGGGATTGAATCGCACATTTCTGTATAGATGTTCTGTATATCAAAAAAGTAAACCTTTTCCTAGGAAAAAGCGAAACAATAATCCAGGATATATATTTTTTAATAAAATTTGTTTTAATTAAAAAAAGTTTTAATTTAAAGAATTTAAATCTTCAAGGGAAAAATCCATTTGAAAAATGACACCTCTGTGTGAATACTACAGCTAAAAGCCTGTATCAAAACACTTACATTTAAATACTCTTTATATATTGCAACAGAGCTGAATTATTATAGCATTCTAAAATAAATTAAAAGCAATTGATGTATAATAATTACATTGTATACAATACTTATACAGATCAGGGGAGTATTTGATAGTTTTTGAGGGCTTTAGTAAATGAATTCAATTTAAACATGCCAGTACTGTATCAAAACACTTAGGATAAATCTGAAGTCTTATGACAGGAACCGGAAATGACGTCACAAAGTGTCCTCGGAAACAAAATCTTCTCTAAATTTTAACAGATGTGAATTTATCATGATAGCTGACAAACATACCAAATACAAACAGCTGTGGTTTTTCTGCCTTTTCAAAGGATCGAAAGGCAGCTAAATTTTTTTAATATCCAATAGATTCATATATCAGGAGGTTTCTTTTCTCTTTTTTTCTTTCTTTTTGTTTTGTTTGTCTGTTTGTTTGTTAAATAACATAGGTTTATATATAAATATGTAGTAGTTACCCCCCTTTTTATAAACATACTGAATATTTTGTTTTTGGGTATCGTTTCAACGAGAACTTACAAAATATAAAAAAGAATTTATCTTACAATTGTCATGTAAAATATTCTATAGACTTTTATCAAAATTTATCAAATTATCGTGAGATTTGAAAATATTTATGTATGATGTATAAAGTAGTAACTTGACAATAACAACCGGTCTATCGGCGGGGAGGAAGTAAGTTTTAGTGCTTCGCACTTGTAATTATTTCCGTACCGAAATTTACAAACTAAAATCTATCTTTTATCCTGATACAAACATTTTATCTCCGTACCGAAATTTACAAACTAAAATCTATCTTTAATCCTGATACAAACATTTCTCAGAAATATAAACATTTACCATAATTAACATCTACCATAATTAACATTTACCATAATTAACATCTACAATAATTAACATTTACCATAATTAACATCTACAATAATTAAAATTTACCATAATTAACATCTTCAATAATAAACATTTACCATTATTAACATCTACAATAATAAACATTTACCATTATTAACATATACAATAATTAACATTTACCATTATTAACATCTACAATAATTAACATTTACCATAATTAACATCTTCAATAATAAACATTTACCATTATTAACATCTTCAATAATAAACATTTACCATTATTAACATATACAATAATTAACATTTACCATAATTAACATCTACAATAATTAACATTTACCATAATTAACATCTACAATAATTAACATTTACCATAATTAACATCTTCAATAATAAACATTTACCATTATTAACATCTACAATAATAAACATTTACCATTATTAACATATACAATAATTAACATTTACCATTATTAACATCTACAATAATTAACATTTACCATAATTAACATCTACAATAATTAACATTTACCATTATTAACATCTTCAATTATTAACATTTACCATTATTAACATATACAATAATTAACATTTACCATAATTAACATCTACCATAATCAACATCTACAATAATTAACATTTACCGTAATTAACATCTACCATAATTAACATCTACCATAATTAACATCTACAATAATTAACATCTACCATAATTAACATCTACCATATAACTTGTAGGCGTGAATATTCAGAAGCTTAATACAGTTGTTTATGTTACAGAACCAATCTATCGTTTACTTTTAGCTTTTAATAAAAAATATATTTATTTCTTTGTTGATTTTTAATAGTAAGCCGAAAACAAGAATATTTACTGTATTGTTAAGTTAAAATGTGTTGTTTATTTTCTAACCAAATTAAACTGATTTTTTACAACAAATTAGACAAAAAATTTGATAACTAAACTTCGTCTCGGGCGTTAATTTTTCTATATTAGGGTGATAATGTAACATAACACACAAAACAAAGGTCAATATGTTTTTATAATAATAATAATAATAATAATAATAATAATAATGATAATAATAAATACTGTAACTAGGCCCTTAAACAAACCGAGGCAAGAATTGAAGATCGATCTATATATAATGCCATACAGTACTAAGAGTGTCAATTTTTTACGATGATCTTTCACATCATGGTAAGGAAGGTATTATAAAACAGTATAGTAGGAAAGCAGAAAACTAGACCAGCTGTTGTAACAATAGTGGGTTGGTTTTGTGACATGTTAACCACACCATTAAACCTCGTAATCCAGGTTAGTGGTTAGTGGTTAGTTTCAAAGTTTAAATTGTTCGTGGGCGGGTATCAGACAAAAATAGGTCCATCGTTTAACCTGGATTCTGCATATCACCTCTGTGAGAAAAAGTACTTAGTTAAATTTTTATTGAGGCAGTTGCCTCGGTTGCGTCATAGGTAGCTACGGTAATGATGATGATGATGATGATGATGATGATGATGATGATTATGATGATGATGATCCTTTCATACTGAAAATTGTTTTAAGATTAACAGGTTTTCAATTTAAACATATTATATATTCAAACAATTTTAAAGGTATTAATTAACTGTCCAGTTGAAACAGATTTTTATTTTATGCGGTTTATTTTCAGATAATGATGATGATGATGATGATGATTTTCAAAAGCAACAAATTGGACAAAAGTTTTGACATTAAAAGTAAAAGATGTTATAATTTTGCATTTAAAAACGGAAACATTAGTTGGTCCAGTCACGAGTTTTTGTGATAGGCCATATGTTGTAGATTTCTTGTTTGGTGTGTGTGTGTGTGTGTGTGTGTGGTGTGTGTGTGTGTGTGGGTGGGGGGGGGATGGAGAAGAAGTTGGTGGGGAGAGTAGTATTTTTATATCTTGGAACGTAATTTTTCCTTGGAAATACATGAAGCTGTTTTTTTTAAATTCAACTTAGCCATTAACTTAACTAAAAATACAACACACGAATGAGCGTAAAAAACTACAACCAGGTCAGTCCAGTTGCCAGCACTTATTTTTCATACAGCTCTAACTAAGGAGTTGTTATAACGTTGTCCGAGAACGAACCCGCTTACGAAAGGAATGTAGGGGAGTTGAATAATTGATCCCTAAGGTATAATGCGAATAACCCGTGACTTCATTTGGGGGTGACCAGTTTTTGACAAAAGCACAGTCACTTTTCCAATTTTGTTAATACCCATCATAACACAACGCCCTGACCTCTCAAGTATGGACCGAACACTCCGCTAACTATAGTGACAAAAACAAGAAAGGCAAAAATCAAACTAATGTATGAAGCATTATATTTATCAAAATAGATATAGATTTGGATTCTTATAATTTTGGAACTTTAGATTCATTAATTTACAACTGTTTGACTAAAGTTTTTTATATATCAAACTTTTCGACCGATAGTATCACTGGTGAGGAATGATTTTCCGAAATGTGCACATATGTCACATAAAAATTTAACAGGTATTGTGTTATATATATATATATATACGACAAAACCCGGAGACATTATCAAAGATATGAAACATTGAAGAATATACAAGTGTCATATGACACTTTTTGAATTTAATCATAAAAATATCGTATATTGGGAATTTTTCGTGTGTTTCTAATTTTCACTATGTTCGCGGTGAAAGAAAATCGCTAAAATTTCACTTGAGTAGTTGTAATACCTGTATTTTGTCCATTTTACGCTTCTATACGTCGTGTTAATTGACTACAGTTCTATACACCTATACCGAATAGTGTTCACTCTCGTCTTCAGGTAATTTAATTCTGTCAGTTTTGATTTAATTTAAACAATATTTTATTCTATATTAAACATCAAATAAAATACAATTTGTACATAGGATTCTGGAACAAGAGCAATAACAAAGCTCTTATGTTAACCAGTCTCCCTATATCTTTAAATTACAACAGAAGCCTGACCAATGACACACAAGGTATATAAGTTCCAACAGAAGACATTTAAGTTGTAGCAAAGAAGAGAGAAAAAGAAAAGAAATGATAAAGAAAAAAATTTAATTTAAAATGATGGCATGTTGGTAAAATAAAGTATGATTACATATTAGCTGAACAATGAAAAATATGAAAATTATGTTTATCCTTACGATAAAAAACGTTTGCTTCTTGTAATAAAACTTTGAACTTGAATAACAATTTGACAATTTTCTTCGAAAGATAAGTCAAGGTCACCAAATAAAAGAATTTTTGTGTTTATTTCAAAAGGTAAAGTGTTAATAGTGATTTCCCGTGTATTTTGGTAACGATGACAACGTAAAAGGAAATGATCTGCACTCTCAATTTGCCCGCATTCGCAGTAATGGTTGTCTACTAAATTCTTTTTATAAAGATGTAATTTGAGTAAACTAGATTCTAATCTAAGTTTAGCATGAAGAGTTTGTTCTAACCTTGGGCCCACATTATACCATTTCGGAACTTTTGTTTTAGATTCTAAATATTTACAAAATAAAGACTGGGAGCCATTTCTTATTTCGGTAGGAATTTCATTCCAAGCACGAATAACAGAGGGAAGAAAAGATTTACAATAAAAATTAGTTTTACAAAAAATTGTTTCTAAATTTTGCTGCTGTCTGGTATTATACGAATGAATTTCAGTATAATTATTTGGTACCAATCGACAAAGGTAGTTAGGTGCTATTCCATGAAACATTTTGTAAAATAGTTTTAGCTGATGATTTATACGTCTGTTTTTCATACTTTCCCATCCCGTTTCTTTATAAAGTAGCGATATACTAGTTAATTTAGTTGCTCCTGTGACTATTCTGGCTGCTTCTAAATTTATTTTTTCTATTTTATTTTCAAGATCATCAGTAATATTTCCCCGTATAACATTCGCATATTCTAATAAGGGTCTAATGAATGTAAAGTACATAGTTTCTAAAGATTTTCTATCAAGCTGAAATTTTAATTTCCTGAGTATAGCTATTCTCTGATTTGCTTTTTTGGTGAAATATTCTATATGTTGTTTCCATGAACCATCAGAAGAAAATATTACCCCAAGGTGCTTGTGATTATCGACTTCATTTATTAAGACGTTATTCATATATAAGGAAGGATGAAAGGGTTGCCTGATTTTACGAGATATTATCGTGTTTTCAGTTTTGTGCGGATTGAATGATACTAGCCAGTCATTCGCCCAATTACTTATTTTAGCCAAGTCATAATTTAACTTATGAGATGCTTGAAAAGGATTATCTACAACAATGTAAAGAGATGTATCATCAGCAAAAAGTTTAATTTGACATTTTATTTCATTTACTATATCATTTATGTAGATAATAAATAACAAAGGTCCTAAAATTGATCCCTGTGGAACCCCGGCCCTTATTAACTCCCATGTTGAAATTTTATCACGAATAACAACTCTTTGTTTACGATCAGTTAAATAATTTTTAAACCAGAGTAATAAATTTCCTTTAATTCCGATACTTTTTAATTTTGCAATAAGACCTTTATGTCAAACTCTGTCAAAAGCTTTACTTATATCACAAAAGACCAGCCTTATTTCTTTATCATCGTCTAAAGCTTTAAATATGTCATGTGTTAAATCCAGAAGTTGATTAACTGCCGAGTCGCCATGTCTGAATCCTGATTGCAGTGAAGTTATTATATTATTTTCAATCAAAAAATTATTTATATGTTTATAAACACACCTTTCCATAACCTTTCCTACTACGCTAAGCAAGGATATTGGTCTATAATTAGATACATCTGAAGGATCAGCTTTTTTTATAAACAGGTATCACATTGGCTTCTTTATAGCATTCTGGAAATACGCTTAATTCTAACAGTTTGTTAAAGAATTTACTCAGTGGATAGCAAAGGACGCTAGCGCTATATTTTAAAAGTCGTGGATTTATTAGGTCAGGACCCGAAGCTTTACTAATAGTTCAAAGTAAGAAGAACGTCTTTGACGTCATAGGGTGTTATATTAATAGAATTAGTAGTTATGTTTGGTTCGGACAACAATGGCAGTTTAATATCAGAATCGATTAAATTAGACTGAGACTTAAAATATCTGTTAAGTACATTAGCTTTATCTTGGTCACAATCATAAACTTTGTCGTTATAAAGTAGAGGAGGGATGTTAGAAGTCTTTTCGATGCCTAAAAATGTTTTAGTTATTTTCCACCAATTGTCAGAATTAAGTTCACCATTATTTAATTGCTTTGAAAGATTTTCATAATGGTCTTTTCTAGCTTTTCGTATCATGTAAGTACATTTGTTTCTAATCTGCCTAAAAGCAGCCCAGTGGGTTGGAAGATTTCTACGTTTAGCTCTTTTATGTGATCTTTTACGCCTTCGTATCAGTGTTCTAATATGATTTCTAATCCAGGCCTTATCATTTTGTCAGATAGTAACTATTTTATTTGGAATAGATGAGTTAGCACAATCTAAAATATTATGATTAATTTGTTTTGCAATATTTTCTATGTCATTTAGAGAAAGTATAGCGTCTCAGTCGATATCTGACAATTTATACCTGAAAGTATCATAATTTCCTTTCTTATAGTCCCACAGTGTTCTCTTAAAGACAGTTTTGTTTGGTTTACTTATATTTAGAATTAAATAAACAGGGCAATGAAATCGAACGTTGGAATCATAAAATACTTCACCAACACCACATTTTTCAACAATACTCATATCGCTAACAATAAATAAATCAAGTAAAGAAATAGAATACTCAGTAAAATATGTAGGATTACTAATTAACTGATAATATTAAAAGTTTCTAATATATTCTTTACCTTCTTATTTGATAGATCTAACAAATTTTCATTGAAATCAACTGTACAAATTTAAAAATCTGCATTATAATTAAATGCTAAATCAACCGAGTATTCTATTCTATCCTAAACGTTTTGATCAGGAGGCCTATAAAATGTCCCTAATAATATTTTTTTACTGTTAATAATTAATTCAATCCATACACATTCTATTCCGTTTACCTCGAGATCAAATCGTCGTTTACAAAATATAGATTTTCTAACATAAACAATAACATCCCCCGCCTTGTCTATCGATACGCTCATTTCTGAATGGTTTGTGATAATTTTCAATAATCAGTTCACTGTCACATGAATTTGAATGAAGCCAACTTTCTGTAAAACACAAAATATCATAAGAGTCTAACTCAGTTCTGATCAAATCAAGTTTAGGTAATAAACTTTGGATATTCAAGTGTATAATACCGAAGAAATTATTTAATTTTTCATCTAATGATTAGTGATGAAGAAGATAAATCCGAACACTCTGATTCAAAATCAAATACTGGACCTGGATTTTTTTCGATGTCACCCGAATTGAAAAACAAGTTGTCGACGGAGACAAGTAAAAATCAAAATAAGTAAAATTAGATCAATATCAACATTACGTATTAATGACACAATATTGCTTATACATGAAGAACTATTTCAGATCATGACACAAAAATAGTATAAACAAAGTTTGTCACGTCCTGATGCGAAAATTGGTTTAAGTTGATTTAGTTTAGCTATGACTAAAATTAAGATATACAATATTTGAAAATGGTTCTAAAATACAAACGTAACATAGAAACAAAGAATATATTATAAATAACATAAGATTTAGTAATGTACATTGTATACACAACAATGAATTTAAAGGTAGATACAATTTACCTGTAATACATATGTTACCTGAACACATGTAGAATATTCTTGTCCTTGCTCGATGAATCAAAAATGAGACCGGCATTGCTGATTTAAGTTACAACACTATTGTAGGTGTACCTACGTGTATTACGAGCAAGACAGGTAGCGAATTTACCGTTACGTTTAAATATTAATACTACATATGCCATCATGTAGTGAACACTACGAAAAGGGGAAAGTGATTGTAACACTAAAAAAAAGTAAACAAAAACAAAAACAAACAAACAAACAAAAAAAAAAAAAAAAAAAAAAAAAAAAACAAAAAAAAAAAAACAAAAAAAAAAAAAAAAAACAAAAAAAGAAAAAAATGAATTAATTAATTGACAAAAGTCAAAAACTTAAATTACAAAGGAGTGATGCTTTATTTACAAATGGAGGGAAAAAAAGATGCCTGATGAGGAACGTGGATGAATTACATCCAAGGGCGATAATTCTTCATGATAGTTCTCAGTAAGTGTAGATAACCATAAATGAACACAAATCTGCACAAGGCATTCACTTATATTTGATGCTAACCGTAAAAAAATAAAGAAGCTAACAAAATATTCAATTTAAATCGATTGAAAACAAAATTTCGAAACAGTATTTCGATTTAGCAGGTTAATATATGTCACCTGGCTCCAGTTTCACAATCGTTCACTCAACGATTGTTGATTTAGTTTTATAACTGTCAAGATGTTCATTCTTCGATATATAAATGTAAAGTCCAAACTTCCAAAATCAGATGAATTTAATGGTTTCAAAGAAAGTGGAATTCTCGATGTTGTTGAAAAATGTAAATAACTTTTTGGAATAAATTACCGGTATGCACCATAGCGATTGAATTGTGAATATGCATGTGCATATGAGTTCTTCTGTTTATTAACTGATTAAAGTTGAATACATTTGTTAAATGTTTATTGTCTTAATTTACTTCCTGTATTACATAATTTTTTATATGAGCTCAGTATAGTCGTTAATTATTCGCGCTAAAATACCCATAACGTGAAAATTAAAAACAGCGAAAATTTCACCTGCTATTTTGTCGAAAAATTCCCGATAACGGTAAAATCAAAAAGTGGTATATGACAATATATGACAGACAATATATTGTCATATACCACTTTTTGAATGTATTTTTATGATTAAATTAAAAAAGTGATATATGACACAAGACATAAAATAAACACAGTATGAGAACAGTGTCCTTCTCACACAATTAATTGATCCCGCTGAGAGAGAGAGAGAGAGAGAGAGAGAGAGAGAGAGAGAGAGAGAGAGAGAGAGAGAGAGAGAGAGAGAGAGAGAGTACTCACTTATTTTTGGCACATATTTGTCCTGAACAGAAACACAAAATATTAATCAAGATAAATAAAATAAATATTTTATCCATGCTGTGTGTGGCGGTATTTCGATCCTAACTGTGGACTGACGTTTTTCTATCATCCAGGAAGTTTGATCTTAAATACCGTAATTTAAGTCTCGTCACTGAAGAGGATTTAAATCTTAATTGTGTTTGATTTATATCACATCGACAAATACTCCGGTCTAAATACACGAGAGAGAGAGAGAGAGAGAGAGAGAGAGAGAGAGAGAGAGAGAGGTGTCACTGGTTTTTTTCGGATAATATCTACAGAATCGATCCTTTTTTAATTCGAGATTTTAAAATCGTTCTCTAGAAATTATAATGAATAATTTTTTAAAAATGTAGTAATTTGAAGAGGAACTTCATAGTTTTTTTCTATAAAAACAAATTGATTCTAAAGAATAAAAAAGGATTGCAAAGAAGTGTTTTGTTTCGCAAATAAAACGGTAATTGTCACTTGTTTGATACCAAAGTGTCGGTTAAGGGAATGTCAGAAACCAGAGTGTCGGTTATAAGGGTGTCGGATACCACAGTGTCGAGTACAAGGGTGTCGGATACCGGAGTGTCGGATGCCAGAGTGTAGGTAACCTGAGTGTCTGATACCAGGGTGCGGTTACAAGGGTTTCGATTACAAGGGTGTTGGTCACTAGAGTATCGGTTACCGAAGTGTCGGTTACCAGGGTGTCGATAAGCAGGGTGTCGGTTACCAGCAGTGTTTATACACTATAATATTGATTTCCTGGTTTATATTAAAAAACTCAAGTTCGTTAAAGTTTCATATTTTTATAGTGCATATTTTAATTTTGATAACGATGATAACATTTTATTTTCTCTAGCAAACACTAGCAACTGTTTATACATTTGTATATTAAAAAATGTATCGTAATGTTTGACGACAACAAATTTAATTTAACAATGTGCCTTAAAAAGTTCTCAAAATTCACAATCGTTTCTTAACTAAGATTTCCTTGGCTTAAATTTAACAAATTTTGCCTCGTTCAGAACTTTAAATTTAACTTGATATATATTTTTGACAAAACTAATCTTCAGAATGACCTTTTTAATTCCTGTTCATCTAAACAATGGATGAAATAATTAAATTTGAATTTTGACAGATTTAAGGTAAGGAAAATCTTCGTTTATGAAATGATAGTAAAAATGGAGGGGGAACAAAAGAACGGATAACAAACAGCCAGTATAACCAAGAACACATGGCATAAATAAAAAAATAAAATAAAAAAAAAATAAAATAAATAAAAAAATAAATACTAATAAATAAATAAATAAATAAACAAATACTAATAAATAAATAAATTGATTAATAAATTAATAAGTAACTAAATTTATTAATAAGTAAATAAGTAAATAAATAAAAAATATAAATAAAAATATAAATGAATAAATTGATAAATAAATATACCGATAAATAAATAGTATCGGTTAACATTGTGCTGGTTACCGGAGTGTCCGATACCAGAGTGTTGGTTACTAGGGTGTCGGTTATTTGAATAACGATTACTAGGGTGTGGATACCAGAGTGTAGGTTACACGAGTGTCTGATACCAGGGTGCGGTTACTACGGTGAGGGTCACCAGGTTGTCGGACACTAGAATGTAGGTTAACAGTGTGCTGGTTACCGAAGTGTCGGATACTGGGTGTCGGTTACCAGGTTGTCGGATACCGGAGTGTCGGTTACCAGGGTGTGGGTTACCGCAGTGTTGGTTATCAGGTTACCGGAGTGTCGGTTATCAAGATGTCGGATACGTGTCCTATACCAGCAGAGTTAATACACTATATACCGGTATTGATTTCCTGGTTTATCTTTACAACTCGAGTTCGTTAAAGTTTCATATTTTATAGTGCATATTTTAATGTTGATAACGATGATAACATTTTATTTCCTCTAGCGACTGTTTATATATTAAAAAATGTATTGTAATGTTTGGCGACAACAAATTTAATTTAACAATGTGCCTTCAAAAGTTCTCAAAATTCACAATCGTTTCTTAACTTAGATTTCCTTGGCTTAAATTTAACAAATTTTGCCTCGTTCAGAACTTTAAATTTAACTTAATATATATTTTTGACAAAACTAATCTTCAGAATGACATATTTAATTCCTGTTCATCTAAACAATGGATGAAATAATTAAATTTGAATTTTGACAGATTTAAGGTAAGGAAAATCTTTGTTTATGAAATGATAGTAAAAATGGAGGGGGAACAAAAGAACGGATAACAAACAGCCAGTATAACCAAGAACACATGGCATAAATAAAAAAATAAAATAGAAAAAAATAAATAAAAAAATAAATACTAATAAATAAATAAATAAATAAATAAATAGTATCGGTTAACATTGTACTGCTTATCGGAGTGTCGGATACCAGATTGTGGGTTACCGGAGTGTCGGGTACCAGGGTGTCAGTTACCCGAGAGTTTGATACCAGAGTGCGGTAACCAGAGTGTGGATTATCAGGGTGTCGGACACTACAGTGTCGGTAAACAGTGTGCTGGTTACCGAAGTGTCGGATACCGAGGTGGCGGTTACCAGGTTGTAGGACACCGGAGTGTCGGTTACCAGAGTGTTGGTTACCAGGGTGTCGGTTACCCGAGTAACGGTTACCAGGGTGTCAGTTACCGGAGTGTCGGTTATTAAGGTGTCGGATACGTGTCGGATACCAGCAGAGTTGATACACTATATATTGATTTCCTAGTTAATATTTACATACTCGGGTTCGTTAAAGTTTCATATTTTTATAGTGCATATTTTAATGTTGATAACGAAGATAACAATTTGTTTCCTCTTGCAAACACTAGCAACTGTTTATACATGTATATTGTCATATTATATATTCTTTCTCCGGGTACTTCGATTTTTTAAAACTAGGATTGACCTTGTTGAAAATAAGCGATTCAATCTTGATTGGGGCGTAAACACAATTACTCAACACCACTCATACTCTGCATCAAAATGCTGTTTGAAGTTGGTTTCAGAACAATAATATTATCGTATTGAAAAACTTTAGATGTTTTAATTGTTTGTTATTTATTGTTATTGTGAATTATAATAATAATAATAGTAATAATAATAATAATAATATCATTTTCGTCGATGTAACAATATTACCTCGTATTTGGACGAAACGTTCGGGGAAATGACTATGAAAAAGAGTTGTTCCCCTTGTCTCTTCTATGACGTCATTTCAGAGTTACGTCAAGGTTACATTTCAGTGAAAGTAAACAACCAGCATAACAACAAGATGACTGAAGGGGGTTAGTAGATCGAATATTTCAAAGAAGACACGATGAGTCGGCTAGCTTTATCGCGCCGGCCTAAAACGGCAGAGAGAGACCAATGCCTGCCAGCTGGCGATGGGCTCCCTTTGTGGTCTACTTTGCCGCTAGATGCTAAATTTCCTATGGTACCGAATAATCCGAAAGGATCTGTTGTTTTGTGCACAACGAAACTTGGAGAGCCGGTAAGTAAATGATTACACCAAGTTTTCATTATCTTCAATTTCAATTTTAAATTCACTTTCTTGCGTTTTTTACCCGTACTTTGTCTATCGGCTTTACAATTTCTATCCCTCCTCCATTTAGTTTGGTGTCAGTTAATTACGACAAAATGTATACGTCATAACGGTATGTGACATGCTACATAATTTTTTGATATCTCTTCTAAAACCTTGAAAAACTAGTGCTACGGCAGACGTGAATCAGACAGTAGCTTTGAGACTAAAAAACTGAAGGAGATACCGATCAATACTTTTGACAGTAGAATACAAATTTTAGACTTCTAGTTAATATTATGCGGCGATTTTCGATTCCTCCTCAGAACTTACGTCAGAATCTACGAAGGTCCGTGTTAAAAGGTATAGAGGTGGCAATGTAATATACAATTTTTTGAATTTTTTTAATAAATACATTTTAAATATGATATATGAGAGCACTATGAAGATTCATTGCTTCTTTTTGACGCTTCTGAAAATAATATATAAATACAAAAATTTACAATAAAGTTAAAAACACGTTTCAAAAACGCAGAATAAGAAATAAGTTTTGCCCCAGTTTTGCAATCATTCACTCATTTGAGTGTACACTCAACTCAAATATTCCCATTTTTCTCTTACAAATTTTAAACGAATTAAGTTTTATGAGACAATATTTTGTTTTGTTCAATAAATCTAACATTCACAATTTTGATAAACATAAGATATTCAGTTTTCACCGTGTATAGTGTCAAAAAAATCGACATTAAATTATTCACTAATATTTAAGTTGAGTGTACACACAGTTGATCATCTGGAATGATTGTGAAGATGGGACCTGTTCATTGATGAAAAAAGCATCCATCTTAGATGCCGAGTGATCTAAAGCGCGGGCCTACATATCACAGTATCACAGTGCCTCTCGCCGCCTAGGCTTGAACCCCGTTCAGAGAGATCCTAGTGTAATAGAGACCATCAGATCGCTTGCCGGGGCGAAGGTCAGTGGTTTTTCACCGGGTACTCCGGTTTCTTCCATCATTCCAGGCCTCCTCGATATAAGTTAAAACAAATTGATGGGCGTAAAAAAAAACAAATGTTACTCCATCTTAGAATATTCAAAAGACATTTTGTCGCAATTTTTTATAGTTGACAATCTGATGAACTACATGTATGACCATCGGAACTTAGTAATTCTTAAAACTTTTTATGGCCTTGCTCTACAAAGCACAGACACCCGATTTAAAGCACCGGTTTATACACATGAATCTCACTTGTTTCTGCCTTTCGGGGTCTTGACATTTATTTATTTATTTAGATTATGTCCGGTTTTGTAATTTCTTTTCGCAGATAACAACCAAATGAATAAAAACCAGGCTTTACTAATTTTTTTGAAACGAAAAGCCAATATATCAAACCTTGTATCTAAACAAAAAGACCTTGCTTAAATTTCAGAAACATAAAAGACAACTAGGGTCTGATTTTGATTTGAGTGATCCTTGGGGCCATGTTTTGTCAAACGAGTATTTACCTCTTCACGATCCCCACCTCAAAGAGCTCTTCAATTCTCCAAGAATGAAGCGACATCTAGTGAGAAAACAATTCATAACGAGGGATGGAAAAGTGATCTGCAATCTGAAGGATTTCAACCAGTATCGCCGCTACTTACGCCGGATATGTTTGATGGAAATTGCAAGGGAACGGATGATGAAAGTGAGTTAAATTTATATCTATATATATATATATATATATATATATATATATATATATATATATATATATATATATATATATAAAGTTGGTTCGTAAAATGACCATTAATAATGCTTTTTTTTTAAAGCATGCGCTTTGATGTAGCAACTGTTTATGACAGTGTTTATTCTATTCAGTCGCGTGGGTCAACAGTCGTCAAACCTCCATAAAACTTATTATTATTATGAAGCGTACTACCGAATATATTTTTTTTTGACAGAAACAACATTCTCATATAACAGTTTAAACTTTATTAATGGTCAAAGATCTGGAAGCCAGTAAGTCGCAAGTGCTTTCTGTCGCTTCATGCAGAAAGAAGTCTAGACGGTCCTTTGGTATACATGCGCGCTTAAATATCACTATGTCTCTCACCGTTTGATTCGAATTGAAACGAACAAATCATATTTTTGGGAAGTCTAATGATTCGCTTGTAAAAAGACGATGGTTTCCCCGGTACTCCAGTTTCCTCCAATAACAGGAAGTGAACAATTCTTGATGTGGTGTTAAACTTCATTACCTCGCTCTGTTTCAATCTCGTCGACTAAGGTACACCCTAGCTTATGACAGTTTGTCAGTGTTATTTTCTGTTTCCTCCACCAAGACCTGACCGCCTAGCTAACAATTTATTAAAATATTTTGTCCGCCGGGCCACAGTTTCACAATGATTCACTCTGCTGCGTGTACACTCAATTCAAATATTCTCAGTTTTATCTCATCAAAATTATAAAATAAGTTTGATGAGATAATGTTTTGTTTTGTTCAACAAACCAACACTCAACAGTTTGAATATAACATTAGATATTCATTTAAATATCCGTGCAATGCCTTAAAGCTGCATTAAGTTTTCCAAAGAAAAAATGAAAGCGGTGCTATTCTAATGAATGATATTCCTAATGAACAATGTTACATTTGGTTCAACGATAAAAGCTCAAATAAATATAGAAATAACAGTAATTACCCAGCGAGATGCAGCTTTTTGGATCTAATATTAGAACATGATTACGTCATCAAAACCCGGGTCATTTAAAACACAACTTTCAAAACGGTGAAATACGATAAATTAAACACAGAACTTAGTTGGATTTGTCATTTGTGACTTAGTAAGGGAAAAATAACACCATTTCAAATACATCTGGATATTAATTAAGGACAATTAATGCAATCTGTCATGTTTCACCTTCGATCCTAGGGTTTTTCCGTACATCCGTGCGCATGCTCCAAGCTCATAATTACAATCGTAAAACACTGACCAACCGGTCAGAGGATTCCGTTTATTTACAGCTAAAAGAAATGAAATTTTAGAAAATGAATGTCACGGATCTTGGTTAGAAGATATCTATTTTTAAAAAAAAATATTTTTAGAAAATCAAAAAAAAAAAAACAAAAAAAAAACAACAAAACACACACACACACACACACACACACACACACACACATATATATATATATGTGTGTGTGTGTGTGTGTGTGTGTGTGTGTGTGTGTGTGTTGTTTTTATGTTCAGAAAACACTTTTTAAAAGTCAGTTTTGTCTTGTTTCGCAATATCAATGACACAAAGAGTACTCAATCATTTTTCATTTCTGTACGACCACATTAATCTAGAGTTGTTCTACAATAATATCATTTATGTTCCTGTAGGATGAAGAAGAAAAAATGATGCGCGAAGAACTAATGAAATCAGCAAAATTAGAAATGAAGACGACAGATGAGCGGCTAAACAGGGTCCGAAACAAACTGAAAGACATAAGAGAACAAACGCGAAAGAAGTAAGACAAAATATGGCAACATGTGGCGCTCTCGGTAGCGCATTGAACAAGGTTTAGGGTTTGAATCCCTGTATACTGTAAATGTTGTGATTTTAGACAAATCACTTCATTTTACTTTGCCATTGTATATGAAATGCAAAAAACACGGAACTGCTATTTCAGTGACTGCTGACACATTACTTTAGGGCTCTAGCATCAAACGAATATTTACATATCTAACTGTACATCGTGGTGGTCTAGTGTGATTTGAATGGCGAATGCATCACCAGACTTCGAGAGAGTATATTTTTCTCTACTTTTTTGGAGAGAGAGAGAGAGAGAGAGAGAGAGAGAGAGAGAGAGAGAGAGAGAGAGAGAGAGAGAGAGAGAGAGAGGGGGGCATTTATACTTCGGATCACGAGACTTCGTATAATTTTATAAATTATGTTCCACCCCAAATATATACTATTCATATGATATAATTATGAATTTCATATTTCTATCAGTTGTATCGATGAGGGTAATTTACAACATTTATTAGGTTTATTCCTGTTTGGCCAACATCTATTATTTTTATATCGAAAAAATAGGCCAATAGGTGTTGGCCAAACAGGAATATGTTGATCATAGAAAACAATGGATAATTAATTGGGCTTGGGTTATAGTCTGTTCTTTTTACCTGTAAATTTTTACCTGTAAAATCTGATAGATAGATAGATAGATAGATAGATAACCAACAATTTATGTAAAATTATTTTTTTAATAAATTACAAAAAAAAAAAAAAAAAAAGAAACAAACTTCTAGCACTAGACGACAGACAATTTTATGCAATTATTCATAATAATGTAACAAATTAAAATAGCAACAAGTACATATTAAAAAAATGGAAATTATATAAAAAAAAACTAATGAAAAAAAAAACATAGCACATATGGTTATATGAGAGACAAACAAAATCAACAAGTTATAAATTATTTACATACTATATAATTCACCAAAATACATATTACATATTCTCATATTTTAAGTACAAGTGAATAAAACTTTCAATTATACATGTAAAAAAATAAGAAAAAAAAAACAAGCACAATGTCCATTAAGTTCCACAAATTATACAATAGTTACATTAGTCCAAATGAAGCACATGGGATGCAGCATCTGCATACTGGATAATATCAATGTCACCCCTTTATAGTCTCTTTTTCAATTGCACAATTCTTTCGTCAATAGAACGGTACTTTCGTCTTTTTGTAGCACGGACACCCCCGACAGCATACTGGATCATTGTCACTTCACTGGCCGCTTGAATTTAATTTAGCAACTTCAGCAGATTGAATATATTTGGATGGGCACACCTGACTTGTTTTTTCAACTTATTATGCCAGCCTTCCAGATGGTTGGTTTTACGAGGTCCTTCATTTTCAAAGTGGTTCCATATGTCGCGGTTGTTCTCTACCCAGTACTCAGTTACATAGTCACAGAATGGTGTTGTATTAATGTCAATGTCAGCTTCATTGATACTTTCCAACGCATTTAACCAAACATCCTCCACTGATGCACTAGGAATCAAAGGGAGAACTGCAGCACGTCTCACTAACTTTTGCACTTCGTCATTTTCACTATATGACACTTATAATCCACACTGTTGTGCTTTCCTCTAAATACATTGAGTATAATGAAAAAAACACCCCTTCACGGATACACCTGGAAATACTGCTTCACTGGCATTCTTTATGGCGACTTCAAAATCAACAAAGAACGTAGTTGGTTGGAGATGTATCTGGTTCTGGTTGGCGGTTGTCTTCAGTAACTGGAGGAATCTGGTGTAAATAGCTTCACTTTTCCCTGGAAGCAATGCAAAGATGAGAGGAAACATGGACCCATTAACAAACGCATGTATAGTATAAAGTTGAGTGAACACCCTTGGACACGTATAAAATGTTCCATCAGCATATACAGTTGGAGCAGCAGCTAGGTGACGCAAATTATCTAAAGTTCCAAATATCAATATTTTATCATCATGTCCATCATCACATAAATGGAATCGTTCTCCAGCTGTTGTTTCAGTCCATTCATCTTGGATGACTAGTTCATTTCGTAGCACTGGCAACTATGGGAGAAGTTTGGACCGTTGGTGATATAAGGAGGTCTTGCATGAATGAAAAGTTGGAAGTTGTTCTTCCATATGGTGCATATCATCATCCCATTCTGGAGTTCTAAGTTTTGACACTTCCTCTTCATAAATGGTGGGCACTGGAACAACTTCTTCTCTACATCTCTTCTTAATAGACTCTAAAATTTCATTAACTTTCAGTTGCTCATGTTCAGGTTGATGGTTATGTAAATGTCGAAATTTCACTATGATGCCATTATGTGTATTCACTGTTGCAGAGCACGTTTTCAAATGACACTTCCAATAAGTCCTATCATTTCGTCTAAATTTAACATTGTACCTATAACCGTTGTGAACTAGACTTTGGTGACCTCTCTTGGTTTGAACATACTTGACTTGAACTTGTGCACCGGCCATACTTAATGAACAGAATTAAACAACATAGAAAATACCTAAATATATACCACAAGAACATGTCCTCAAAAGCTTGGAATACTCAGTGCATAAGCATGTACTCATAGAGCTTGGACAACTCGAACTATGTGAGCATGTGCTTAGAAAGCTTGGAATACTTAGTCATAAACTTTATGTTTAATTGAAATAATAATTAAATAAATACATAATAATAGAGAAGATATTAATGTAAAATTAAAAAAATAAATGTGTTTACTGTTAATATTATGAAATAAATAAATAAATAAATAAATAAATAAATAAATAAATAAATAAATAAATAAATAAATAAATTTCAACTGCTATTATGATATATAAAAATAATTAAATAAATTTTACTGTTTAATATAATATATAGTTTTAATATATTATTTGAAATGTGTTAATAAATGTGAAATTCTATTATTACCCCATAGATTTAAAGGTACAACATTTATAAATAAATAAATAAATAGATAAATTGCAACTGCTATTCAACATTTATATTTTTTTTAATTATATTGAAATTGACTATAGTTTTTACAAGGCTACCATGATCTTAAATGTGTACACAAGAAATGTTGGCCAACCAGGAATTATTAGATTCAAAATGTTGGCCAAACAGGAATACACCATTTATTCGTACATAAATTTTTGTGCCTGCAGCGATAAAATGTATCTTGTATGGTCAGATAAACTAAAAATAGTTTTAAGATAGAAATCCACTTAGTGTGATCTTCGAGCATTTTTCATTTATTAAACCAGGTGATTGACGTTGAGATGAACATCTTAGATGTAAAGTATTATTTATATAAAAACGAAAACGTGATCGTTTCATACTTATTATTTTTAGAAGTTTCCTGAGTTTATTCATCCTTTTTTTTTTTTGTTTTTTTTCAGTCTGGAGATAGCCATACAGAACAAAGCAGAGAGACTGAAAAAGCGTCTGGATGACATAGAAATGGCGAAATCTGTCAAAGATGTCAAACGTCAAGAGGAAGATAAACGGAAACAAGAAGCATTATATGAGCACAGACAAGAGGCAAGTACCAAAAAAATAAATAGATATAATAATTATAATAGTAATAATAGTAATAATAATAATAATAATAATAATGCATGTACAGTGTTCACACAACCCTAATTTTGATTGAACCATCAAAATAACAAAATTCTTCTCAGTCAATTCTAATATTTACAATTTATTCTTTCTTTTCGGGAACTAAATTGCCAATATTTCGTTGAATGAAATACATTTCTATGTTTCAAACGGCGGAACGGCGGGCGTGACCTACACATGATGATCAGTCGTATTAAATCCCGCCCACTTCTCTCTAGTTCTGTCTAGAAGAAACAAAATAGCTGATATTTCAAACAAAATTTTAAAAAATTGTTTTTTGCTTAAATATGAAAAATGGTTAAAAAAGAAAAAAATATCAAAGTCCGTACGCGGTTTTGTGTGATAAAAATAGACAGCTAAAAATAGTGCGGTTAGGAGAAAAACCAATATTTAGTATTGATACGCGATGTGAATTCAAATTATGAAAAAATATTTCAAACAGGATTCAACGTAGGTATACACACATTCTGTTTTGTCGATTGTAGACCATTATGTTCAATCACATATATTTATATGTTCCATTTTCGGGTCTGAACAAGACTTGAAAATAGGTAGTGACTGTTCTTTCGCCAAGCACTCGGCATTCAAATATGAAAATCACGGAGTCCTTCGGACGATACCTTAAAAACCAATACCCTGTGTCACAGAAGGCGTGGCACGTTAATGAAACCCCCCTGCACATTGCCCTTAGCTCATTGGAAAGGTAAAAATTCTGCCACTTCACCTATAGCTGGTGACGTCTCGATATAAGTGAAATATTCTTGACTGGGACGTAAGAGCTCATTAAATCAATTGCCAATGTTCTTGGTCCGTTGACTATTTTAATAATATTTTTGATAAATAGTAATGTCCTTGTCCCTGTTTCACAATCATTGCTTAACTAAGATTTTCCTTTAACTTAAATCATGCAAATTTGAAATCTTAATAATTTGGTTAATTGTTGAGATATTTAGTGAAATGTGTCTTTTTGAAGATCACAACAGGCTTGGGAGATCTGTATTTAGTTTTATCAGAAATTGAAAAAAAAGATCACCAAATTTGGCTAATTTTAAGTTAAAGAAAATTTCAGTTCAGAAATGTTTGTAAAGACGGGATCCGTTTTCGTTTCATCTTTCTTCTGATCCCATTGTCTTTTTTTTTTTTTTTTTTTTTTTTTTTTTTTTTTTTACAAATTGCTTGTTAACATGCACGCGTTTTGTAGCGGATTTGTTAGGTTTTAGCTGTCTGTTGATTCGTGTGCGTTGTGTCATTTGTTGCCTAACTACAAAATGTTATTGTTCAAAAACGTGTTCTATTTCCAAATTATATTTTCATAATTTTGTAACGTATGTGTGCTGTGTACTTGAACATCGTTTTGTTGAAAAATGTTTTATTTCTGTGGTCTATTTAAGCCATGTGCATGCAAATTATAAGCATATGTACTGTTTATATTAATCCTTACTAAGGTGTATCTATCTAAATAACGATTTGATTAAACATTTGTTCTCTTGTCTGTTCAAAACTCGCATGTTCTTTTATTATTAGAATTATTTAAAATGCAAATGAAACGCATATATTGTGTTTCCGTGGGTTTGGTGAAACGCGTTTGTTTTGTTTCCATCAAAGCGTGTAAGTAGAAACGTATGTTGTTTTTCCAATTTATATTTAAAAGCGTGTCATATTTTATGTTTCTGATGTCAATACACAATGTATTCTCCTTAAAACGCACGCGTTATTTGCATTGTTTATTTTGACTGATTTTTAATGTAAACGCAAATGTTCTATTTCAGTTGCCTAATTGCTCGTTGTTTTTTTTTCTCTCAAAGAATATGTTTTTTAAATGCATATCGGTTTTCTCCTTTGTTTATTTTTAAACGTGTTCTGTTTCAACGTTTTTTCCTGCACCAAAGAAATTTCCATATAAAGCCACCCCCTGCACAAGATAGTTTACACGCTCTTTTTCCCGCGAAGATTTATCAATGAAATCAGAGGTGTATCGATACTTTGAAAACCGCTTTAAACCCAAGAATCTGGGTCAAACAAACCTCGTTCTGGACCAGATATATTAGAACTCTGGTTGGGATTTCCCTATCTGGCACCACAAGTAGTGATAGAAATTAGTCATAGATTCTTTTAATCTTTCAAACGCTTTTACCCATGCTTAATAAGCAATTTTTTGCAACATCTACAAATAACATGATAATAGGAATAAATGTTTGACGTTATACCACAGTGAATTTCGAAACACCTCTGACTTTGTTGATAACTCTAGATGGCAAAATTAGTTTTTCATAAGCGGCATCGGAGGTTCTAGTCACGGATATATGTATTGATGGGTTATCTTTTATGGCAAAAATAATGGATATTTCACTAATTGTAGTGTAAGACAGGGAAATCTTGGTTAACCAAGTTCAAATTTATTTAGTGATTAATTTACTTTCTTGTACAAAATCATTTTCAATATCGATAAACATTTGATTTCAATGATTTTTTTCGGGGGAAAAGAGCGTGTAGAATCTTACTTGGGGGTAGAAAATAAAGATATCTTCAATCCTGATTTGTAATAACATTTCTATATTTAGTACCGGAAATAAATTACCTTACTTTATTTATGATTTCATTAGCTGCGAAAAAGAAACGCTGCCATGATGAGACGCTGGCAACTCAAACAGCGCAACCATGCGGAAAGAATGGAGGAACAACGACAGCAGAGAATATTAGATCAGGAAAAGAAGGTTTTGTTTTGAACAAAATCGCAGTATTTGAATATTTATTCAAAGCATGTAGGCAGAAGTACGACTGGTTTTCCGACGTTTATCAGGTTGCAAATGCAAAGTTCAACGGAATTATACTGAAGTCAATCGTTTGCAAGACAACCCCAACCGATCCACAAACTGAAAACAAATACATTAAAAAGAATTCAATAACCGATCCGTTCTTAAAGCACCGATTTAAGTGTTTACATACATACGACGAAAGATTTCATAAACTATTTGTGCTTTTATAAATTTTACATAACAAAATTTTTATAAAAAGGGCGTTTTTTATAAGAAGCTACAATTATAAATACCTGTAGAGATTTGAACCTGTAAGGGCTGACAGAAAAAAAAAATGTAAAAAGGTAATCTTTGATCAAATTAATCTTCATCTAGTCTTATTATGGAAAATTTTAATCGAAGTTTTTGAAAGTACAAACCTACCATAACACTTCCGTATCAACAGATTAAAAACACTTGTTATTTTTAAATATATTGTTTGATTCAGAGCCGAGAAATGTGGGAAGCAAGAAAAAGAATACAACAACAGCGAATGGAAGAGGAAGCCAAAATCCTAGAGAAAGAACAAAGGGAAAGGGAAAAAAGTATAACAAATAGAGAAAAAGTATTTAACGAACAGACTGCGAGAATGCAAGGTACAAAAATAGTTTTTGGTTTGGTTGTAATCATTTAACGTCACATCAGCAAATTTTTCTTCCACATATTTACGATCTAATATCGAGCGCTATGCGAGGAAACAATATCTCGAATTTCAAATCCGTATTTATAACCCGACCGGGGTTTAAAACTACGACCTCCTGTGTTCATGGTGAAATAATTACCACTGCCACGAGGGCGGTCTAAAAATAGTGATTGACAATATACACAATGCATTAGATTTATGCGTATACTGTATTGTATACACCGTTGATTGTCCTTTAGTTATCTATCATGGCCTAAATGTCTCACCCGAAAAGTGCGACACGTAGAAGAACTAGGGTATCCAAGTCTTGATTTTAATGTATGACGTCACCAGGAGCTAATGTTGTCATGCTGATGTGGAGAAAAGTATCATAATGTTATGTCACTGTGTTTGTGAAAGTGAATTATGCAAAAAAAATCATAAAAAATGCAATTAATTTAAATTAAATTTGGTATCTTTCGCTTACTTGAATCTAGTTATAACAGGAAATCGCTATGCGCATCTGCGAATATCAAAAACTATTCTTGCAAGGAAACTTGCTGCTGCGGGGATTTTACATGTCAAAATTAATGATGTTTACACCGGAAGTGATGTTTTAGTGACGCTTTATGTAGTATGCGCAAAAGAATCAACCATTTGTATTTTTTTCAACATGTAAAGTAAACGTTTCTTTTTTGCATTTAATATTTGAAAATAAGTTATGCACTTTTTTCCGCGGTTCCACTTCAGAACACATTGTACACAGCGCCCATTCATTTTATTTCTCAATAAATCCCAATGACCACCAGATTTAATTCTTAACACTGTTTGTTTACTTTTCTGTTTATTGTATTTGGATTTGTAAGTTAAAGCCAGATATACAAATATTTCATTTTATTAAAAATTAATTTACTTCCTTTTAATTAACCTCAGCAAAGTTAAATCAACTAAAAGAACAAGCGAGAAGAGAGCACGAGGAGCAGGAGAAGTCACATGCAGATAGGTTGTCAAGGAGACTAGCGGCATGTGAATATAGAGCATGGGCAAGGCAGAGGGGTAAGTATATAGCTGGATATTTTGTGTCGCTTCAGGCCTAAAACTTGTTTGGTTGCTAAATTAATCATTTTTTAGGCTATTGGTAACAAAACGTTACGCATTCTCAGCGATTCAGGCTAAGCAAAGTAGAACTAAAATTTGTTCAGTTGCAAATAAATAATTTTAAGAGACTTTTTTTGTATAAAAACATTAAACGTATTCTCAGCGACGCAATACAGGCCGCACGCATTTTTAAATGATAATGACGTCAACAATGACCATTTTATAAATTAATCAAATCAATAAATTATTATGATTACTAAGTTGTTAAATGTTAGGAAACTCGGTAGTTGTTGCTTGAATCGTGTAAACGCAAATAGAATGAACTGAGAATTATATCAACGTTCAACGTCACTTGATAACTGCGAAAAAAAATCGACGAATTAATTTACTACCCGTTTTTATACGCCCGTCTATGACGGGACGTATAATGGTATGGCGCAGTCCGTCCGTCCGTGCGTATGTCCACACGTCGTACGCTAACTCAAGAATGCTTTGAGCAATTTTAATGAAACTTTTGTAAAATGTTTGTATCTAAGGCAGAAAGCTCTCTTTCGTTTTTGAGATTTGTACATGTTTTCTTGTTGCGGAGTTATTGGCCTTTAATTGTCAAAATTTAGGCATTTTTTGCATGTTGTACAATAACTGAAACTTCCTTTAAACTATTTTAATGGCTCTTTTGTGTTATATTTTTATCCATGACAGAAAGCACCCTTTCGTTTTTGAGATTCCTTTTTTTTGTCACTGCGGAGTGATGGGACTTTAATCTTTAATTGTCATATTTAAGGCATTTTTCTGCATGTTGTATAATAACTCAAAAATGCTTTGAACAATTTGAATGAAACTTTTGTGTTATTGGTATCCATGCCAGAGAGCTCTCTTTTATTTTTGAGATTCGTATGTTTTCTTGTTGTAGAGTTATTGGCCTTTAATTGTTAAATTTTAGGCATTTTTTTGCATATTGTAACTCAAAAATCATTTGAACTTTTTCTATGAAACTTTTGTGTTATATTTGTCCTATAATCAAAAAAGGTTTGCGAATAAACATTAAGAAATAAATTTGCTACTTTTGTTTAAAAAAAATATGTTTCAGCTAAATGTCAAGTTGTTTAAGACATTAGAAAGGAAGCTTAAATATCTGACTGGCGTATCATGCGCTCCAGGCGCAGCTGTTTCTTTTATTATTTTTTTTTTGAACAAGTAAAATCTCCATAGCGTCAACATTTTGAATTATTACGGGTTTATTACTTCGACAGAAGAGATAGGAAATATTTTCTGTATCTTTCTTTCAGGTTCGATATGTCATTACAAAGACGTTTTATTAAGAACAACTATATTTTCGTTTGTATTGAGCTCTCTTGGTCTACAGTAGAATAGAGCTCCAGCTAGCCAGCCCGAAAAATGTTCATATAATGTCTCTAATAATCTTTGTGTGTGTGTGTGTGTGTGTGTGTGTGTGTGTGTGTGTGTGTGTCCGAGCACTACTAACTGGCCGCACTTCGCGTTGTTTCCTCTCTCCATTTAATTTTAAACGTTTGGAAATTTGTTGATTAACATCAAAATATACTAAATAGTTCATAAGGAGTGTTTAACTAGGGATGTTTGGGTTAATTGCAATGTACTAATTAAGCTAAAATTAACTTCTGTTTATATTTCAGCAAGAAAAGGACTGAAACGCCCACATCTCTACAAAAGCCTATGGTCACTGGAAGACACAATCCGTCGTTTTATCATACCAGATTTACTACCGGACATTGTCCTTGATGGTGAGTCGTCAAATTTGCTAATAAATAAACAATTCTTTCTTATTATTATTATTATTTTTTTTTTGAAAAAATACTTTTCAACGTTTGTTTTTATTTTTCAGTTGAACATCAGATACATTTGACCGATATTATGTCATGATCAACAAATGATGCGTACATGTTAACATTTTGAAAGAAACATGTTTACAGATGAATAAAGCAAACATATTTTCTGCGTCAGCTAAGACTATCCTGATACAGGATGTGTAAACAGCGTGGGCTTGCAATTTCCATTTACAAGGCTAATCGGATTGCTTAGAAACTTTGTCAAGTGATCTCATTGTTCAATTTCTGTTTTAAAAAAGATTGGTTTTCTTAACCGATTGCGAAAGAGTATGTTTCAATGATGACTGGTTTATATGAAATAGACGAAACGTTTTAGCAAATCAGAAACATATTAGATATTTTTTGTCAAAATTGTGGCCTTGATTACTTTATTTATTTAACAAGATTTGACATAGCCTCTTTGGCTAGGTCTTTACATTCTGTTTTTTTCCCTTGTAATTGTATATTTCTGCCGGATGTATATGATCGAAGACAATTTTGTTTGTCGTTCTTCAACAGGAATTTTTCAAACAATTTTATCAAACTTTTATATTGATTTTCAGATTTCAAGTCTTCCACTAGTTTCTTAAGAATGTTAAACGAGGCTATTGACCAGACTGTTGACATTGTAATACAAAATGTAGAGGTAAGTAACGAGGCTATTGATCAAACTGTTGACATTGTAAAACAAAATGCCGAGGTGAGTAACGAGATTATTGATCAGACTGTTGACATTGTAAAACAAAATGCCGAGGTGAGTAACGAGATTATTGTTCAGGACTGTTGACATTGTAATACAAAATGTCGAGGTGGAGTAACGAGGCTATTGACCGGACTGTTGACATTGCAATACAAAATGCCGAGGTGAGTAACGAGGCTATTGACCAGACTGTTGACATTGTCATACAAAATGTCGAGGTGAGTAACGAGGCTATTGACAAGACCGTTGACATTGTCATACAAAATGTCGAGGTGAGTAACGAGGCTATTGGCCAGACTGTTGACATTGTAATACAAAAAGTCGAGGTGAGTAACGAGGCTATTGGCCAGGACTGTTGACATTGTAATACAAAATGTCGAGGTGAGTAACGAGGCTATTGGCCAGACTGTTGACATTGCAATACAAAATGCCGAGGTGAGTAACGAGGCTATTGACCAGACTGTTGACAACAAAATGTCGAGGTGAGTAACGAAACTATTGACCAGACTGTTGACATTGTAATACAGAAAGTCGAGGTGAGTAACGAGGCTATTGACCAGACTGTTGACATTGTAATACAAAATTTCGAGGTGAGTAACGAGGCTATTGACCAGACTATTGACATTGTAATACAAAATGTTGAGGTGAGTAACGAGGCTATTTACCAGACTGTTGACATTGTAATACAAAAAGTCGAGGTGAGTAACGATTCTATTGACCAGACTGTTGACATTGTAATACAAAATGTCGAGGTTAGTAAAGAGGCTATTGACCAGAGTATTGACATTGTAATGCAAAATGTCGAGGGGAGTAACGAGACAATTGACCACACTGCTGTAAGCTATGTTTGTATTAAAGCACTATAGCTGAATTCCCGGAAACGTCTCGTGATAAATATATTTTGGGCCGAACAAATATAACTATAACGACACTAATGGCCATCATTTGTGTTAGTATAAATTCTCAATAACGAGGAACTGTTGTCTACACATATCTTATTTATACTTTTTTCGGGCTATTTGTTTTGATCAATGTTCCTGATCGTAAACAAATAATTAAATAATTAAATAAATAAATAAATAAATAAAATAATAATAATCAAAATAAAAAATGAAGACCGCATTATTATAAAAGGTTATTATTATATAGTTAAACTGTAATTATTTGTTATATGTAAATGTTGTATATTGTTGTAGGATGATGATGATTTTGAAATCCAGGAGCGTGCGCAAGAAATAGTTCACTCGGTTCTTCAGAACGTCTGTTATACTGTAAGTATACATAAAAATTTACACATATGATAAAAAATACAAATGTACTTCAAATCCTCAGAGCTTTCAAATTTAAACTTGAGATAACAATGCCAATTTTATGTCTTAATAAACGTAGCACTTGCAGTATTTAATCATCAAAAGTATTAGAAAACTAACAGGAACACCTGAATCGTCAGTCGATTGAATACCATACTGAATAAAGTTCTCGGAGAAATAAATTGGTTAGTCAAAGTCTTTGTGGAAATAAGTGGCCCAGAACTCCTGCTAATGAATTCGCAAACTCATATTTCTCACGCACGACATTTCAATGTCATCTGTATCATTGTGTGTTATAGAATTGCTTATAGTGAAAAGCTATGTGAGGTCTAGTTGTTTGCTATTGTACTGAGTTGTATCGAAAATCCTCTAGACGGACCGGAAAAACATTCAAACTAATCGAGAGATAGTGGGGTATTTGGTTGAGATTTTCTAGCATTGGTTCTAGTCTAAAAAAACATTAAAAGAACAACCTTGCTTTGTTTAAGATATGACGTCATATGACGTTATTCCTTTGAACACGGCCCGTGATAAATCTTACGAACACTTTCATTGTTGGTTATCACATATGTGATAACTAAAGTTGTAGTATTGGTAAAGTTTGCCCCGCCCACTAACCACGCCTACAAATGGAATAAACAAGAAATAACCCTTTGAAGAAACTAATTATATTCAAATAAAAAAAAAAAAAAAAAAAAAAAAAAAAAAAAAAATTCACGCACATTATTTCTCATTTAAAAATAGAACATATTTAATCTACAAGAACTAAAACAAATTTGTTTACAGAAGTATTTATCACAAACTTTCCTATGAAACACAGCAAGGTTTAATGATGTAATGATTTTAATAACTGAAAAAATAACGTTAATGGCGCATTTCGCACAACAATATTTCAAATCAACTTATAAAGTAATGTAGCGAAATCACTCATTTGTCAAATAAAATAAATTCGCAGTTGTTGAAATTTACATTGTGTTGCCACAATCACAGGAAGGGGATATATCCGCAAAATTCTAGTAATTAATTACAACATTTATTGCAATAATGTCCGTTAAATCATTTTAGGCCTTTTTTTCCGGAGGGCTTTGGGAGATCATATAAAGTGCTTATTATTCTCTCTCTCTCTCTCTCTCTCTCTCTCTCTCTCTCTCTCTCTCTCTGTGTGTGATAATATTAAAATAATTTATTACAACCTTGTTTTACAAACTAAATCATGACATATTACATTCTATAAATTTAACATATCAAGGCGTACACATGTCTACAAATGAGTCACGCTTTGTAACAAAAACGGGTAAAGGTGAAACCATACGTTTGTATTAAATTGCACAGGTGAGAGATGTTTCATTTTAGAAATGAATAAAAACGTCAACTTCGAATTTGGGGGGTATATTTCCACTGAAAAGTCTAACTCAGGACTCAAATTAGGTTCGAATAATCGTGGGTATTCGAATTACGAAGTTCGAATAAGCGAAGTTTTTTTAATAAGAAGTTATAGAGCAGGGCGGTCGGGACCTACGGAGAACTTCGAATAACCTAAGGTATTCGAATAAAAGAAGTTCGAATAACCGAAGTTTGACTGGTTGTTACAACCTTGTTTTACAAACTAAATCATGACATATTACATTCTATAAATTTTTCCACACGAAAACTACAGAAACGGTCTTGCTTCAATATGAAATATTGAAATATGAATATAACCTGTTTGTTGCATTTTATGTTGCTAATTTATACATTTATATATTTAGTTTAGTTTTTTCTTCAATATCATCGGAATTGTTTCAAAAAATCCAAAACATTTAGGTTGGAACGTTTGAAACCAAACTTCTAGCATTTCGTTAAATGATGTAAAGTGAAGAGTGTAGGAAAAATGATGCCTCGATGAAAAATGATGTCATGTCTATAGACAAATCATGACATCATAGTTTTTCGAGTTTGGTTGATTTTACAGACAAATAATGTCTGGTTACATGATAGGAATGATTGGTATTCTCGTGCGTTAAAGCAGCTCGAACACGCCCATCATGTTACAAGACATCATTTGTTTGTAAATAAACTCATCTGAAAAACTATGATGTAACGATGGGTTATTATTACTGTTCCGTGCTCAGTAATTCCAATACTATTATGGTCTCAGTTACCGTGTACCGCTGCGGGTATTTGGTAGAGTGCTTACTTCGTATGTGGGAGGTCGAGGATTCGAACCCCGGCGGGTGGTCTGACAGACTTAAAAATAAGTAGTGACTCTTCTTTCGCCAAGCACTCTGTATTTAGAAATGGAAGTCACAGGATCCTTCGAATAAGATCTTAAAAACCGATGCCCCATGTCACAGCAGGCATGGCACATTAAAGAACCCTTCTTGCACATTGCCTTAGCGCACTGCAAATGTCAAATTTCTGTCACTTCACCTAAACCTGGTGACGTCTCGGTATAAGGAAATATTCTTGACAGAGTATAAGGGAAATAAAACCGCAATAAATAAATCAATCAATCTGTTAACGGTATACTCGTTTTCTGATTTTTTACCAGTTAAAGAAAAATTGCAAATCAATTACACTCTACATTTGATAACTTTAAATCGCAATGTTTGTTTTTTGTAGGAATACTGGCCCAGTTCTGGAGAAACAGGTAAATTATTGTTATTTAGTTATTATTATAAGAAAATTGCAGCTGTAACACATGGATTTAACAAGAACAAGAGCCACCGCGCTATAGCCATGTATAAAAAAGTAGAAAAGAACAGTAACTATGAGGCAAAATGTAACACAGTAATCAT